>OZ014489.1:35051440-36251440 GCA_963965965.1 Trididemnum nubilum
GTCCGTTAACTAACTTCACGCCTCCGTTAACGTTAATCCGTTATTTTCAGCTTTAATTAACGGAATTTAATAAAGTCCGTTAATTCGTTAACATTTTGTAATTTACATTTCTTGTTATTCACTCGCTTCTAGAATACGTATTGACGGTGTAGAGCTGATAGTAAGAAAATATTTATTGCTGTGGTGGTCTTTTTGTGTTTTGAAGTTATATTTTACAGTCTAATCTAATTTCAAGATAAAAATATAAGTTTAAATGCACTAACGAAGCTGCGATTGGAAAATCTTTGGAAATTGTGATCAGCGATAATTAATTGATACCAGTGCAAAATGGTTTGTCCAGGTACGATGAATGAATAATGGTGCAAAATATTAACGATAAAAACCTTAACGGAAGTTAATTTAGTCCGTTAACAGAATTTAACGGAAGTTAATTTAGTCCGTTAACATGAAGAAACTTTTTAACGGATTAACGAGATAATGAAAAAGTTAGCTTCGTTATTAACGGATTAACAATTAACGGACTTGTGCCCACCTATGACTAACACTGAATAGCCCCCCCCTACCCTAATTCCTGAGTTTATGGTACATTTGTTGATAAAACCTATGTTAGGAGTTTTTACATTAGCGATCAAATTTGATTGTTTATTTTCGGGCATTTTTTCAAAGTTTTCATTTATTTGTGACTTTAAATTTTGGCAATTAGCCCCCCCCCCCTGAATATATGTTTCAAATGATGCTTTAAATCACTTTTTAGTCAATTCCAGCGCAAAAAGCAGTCTCAAAAGAGCTAAAAACGTAGTATTTTCCTTAGTCTGCATTTTGGTTGACAGGCCAATGGGGAGGGGGCTATATTCCCCGCCTCCCCCATGGCTACGTTACTGCTGGTACTGCGTCACATTATGGTAAATCCGGCCCTGATTAATGCATTACGTTCACAAAAAGGCCAGATGTGGACCTGAGATAGCAACTTTTAAGACAAAAACTCTCCGTTTTCTTCGGGTTATACGTTTAAATTGACTGGCAAAAATTGAATTGAGGGGGACGCGGAGCCGCTGGTCTTCAATATTGTTTTTAGTTATACTGCTGTAAGCAAAAAATGCTAAAAAGAAACTGATACTGAAGAAACTATAGGCTTTTTTGTCACATTTTGTCATTGGAGAAATTTCAGTTGGGAAGGGAGGTGGACCCCCAGCCCCCCTCCCCTTGGCTACGCCTTTGCTCCAAGTGAGGAAAACAAAAAAGGTGCTCGCAAATTTTCTGCAATGTTTCTGGCGTTTTCCAACGAAATTTCAACTGTTCAAAAAATAGTGCTGTCCTCGAGCCGAGGACAGGGCAATTTTCGAGGACTTGAGGCTTCGAGGCCAAGGCCAAGGACTTGACCTTCGAGGCCAAGGCCAAGGCCAAGGACTTGAAAATGTGTCTTCGAGGACGTCCTCGAGGCCAAGGACGTCCTCGAGGACTCCACCTCTGGTATTGACCCTGTTGAGCTGATTTTAAGGAAATATTTATTGCTATGGTGGTCTTTTTGTGTTTTGAAAGTTACATTTTACAGTCTAATCTAATTTTAAGATAAAAACAAATTCAAATGCACAACGAAGCTGCAAGATATTAACCATAAAAACCTTAACGGAAGTTAACAGAACTTAGCGGAAGTTACTTTAGTCCGTTAACAGCACTTAACGGAAGTTAATTTAGTCCGTTAACATGAAAAAACTTTTTAACGGATTAACGAGTTAATGAAAAAGTTAGCTTCGTTATTAATGGATTAACGATTAACGGGCTTGTGCCCACCTATGCTTTCAGGGCATTTGAAATTGTCAAAATGTGACTAAATTATATTTTGCGAAACATATTCATCATTATTGAATTAAAACAAAAATTTGAATTGCAACAAGGACAAAAAATTAAGTTTCATTTCAAACAATTGTGTGTTGCTTCAAGTTATTTCCTGGCAAATATCAAACAAATTCCCAAAACCTGATTAAATTAGCCAGTTAGCATGCGAGCTTCTTTGACAAGCCATAAAACTTACATAGGAATTAAGGCAATCCGGCAAATTTCAATGTTTTTGTTTTTTCATACCATTAACCATCACATTAACTTTTTCAAACAAATTTTCTTTCTTTTTTAGTAAAGTAATTTGGGTTAAAACTGAATATTTTTGGGAGTTTATGCTAATTTTTTAGCCAATGGTGAAAATTTGAAGATTTTAACTTTCCTACATTTTGAGATATACGACTTTTTTCGAAAATAATTTAGCATTAAGGAACATTTGCTCGCACTTTGTTAAGTAATAAAGAGTAGTTTTGCAATAGCAAATATGTAATCTTCTGAAGCACTGGAAGACAAATTTATAAAATGCTTGGCAGAGTGATGGATTGTCAAAATATGACTGGGTAGTGTTTTAGGAAGAAATCAACAATCGAGATGGAGTGAAAGTTTTGAATTGAGTTTTATTGTGACAATATATTGTTTTGCTTTTTTGTGAAGAACTATGCGTTTTGTGGCGTGTTTTTTGTTGTATTTTTTTTTTTTTTGCAGATAAAATGCATTTTAAGCTGCCGATACCGAGTGGATTTAAGCAGTTAAGCACGCGCATATAAAAGCTGTTTGGCTGTTTAGAAAGGTATAAAACTTGTATAGCTTACTAGTTACGGTAAAAAGACAAAATTTTTTTTCGTAAAAAAGATAAAAATTTAAAAAAGGTAAAAAGCAAAAAGACAAAATTGAGAGATTAAAAAGTTTGAATTTTGATGGCTCCATTTGAAGGGGATATCCCCATTTTGATATCCCCAAATTTTGTCTTATTACACTATATCTGTTTTGAGATTTTATCAGTCTAGCTTAAATGGTTCCAAAGTTTGAATTTTGGCGGCCCCGTTTAAGCGGACCCCCATTTTTGAATCCCCAATTTTTAGGTTTAATTTTTTTTAATATAAACCCATTCCAAAAATTTGATCCGTCTAGGTGTAACGGTTTAAAAATTTAAAATTTTGGCGGCCCCATTTGTAGGGGGCCCCATACTTTAACACCCGCAAATTTTATCTTTTTTACTTATTTGCCGACCTTGAAAATTTCATGTGTCTGGCGTGAGTGGTTGACAAGTTTGAAATTTGGCGGCCCCGTTTTGGGGATTTCAGTTTCGGCCAGTAAAATCTTATTCCTCAAACTCGGTTTGCACAAAATCATTTGTAAGCACCCACATTTTGTCTAAATTTCAGCTCTACACGTCAAGTGGTTTTGGAATTATAAGCGAATCGATAACTTTTCAAGCCAAATATTGCCGATTTTTCTGTTCTTTTGTGTCTCAATTTACGATCACATGACTTTAGGATCCCCAAAATTGACACTCATGACGCTTTTAATAATACTTATGTCGAGTCTAAATTTCAACTTTTTAGGTTTTACCGTTTGCTTGTTAACAGTATCAAGAAAATCAATCATCGTATGCCAAATTCGCGAACAAAACCAATAGTAAAGTTCAAATTAAGTCCCAATTAAAGCTCGCTCGAAGTCTGACTTCTTGAATACTGAATTTCTATTAAAAAAAAAGCAAAATCTCTCCGAACAAAATCGCTCCACTAAAACTTATCGCGATCGACCAATTCAAATCGCACACTACTGCTACACAAGCCAAATTTTGATGTGCAATCTCGGGTAAACTGTTTACGAAACTAATATCCCTACCACTAGAACAATTAGAATCCTGGAATTATCAGATTAGTAGAGTAGGAAAATACATCTATTTATACTAACGGAAACAGTGCTCGAATATTCCAGAGAAATCCTTATTACGTCACAAAAGAAGCAATATATGCTGCGGTTACCGTTAATCGTTAATCCATTAATAACGAAGCTAACTTTTTCATTAACTCGTTAATCCGTTAAAAAGTTTTTTCATGTTAACGGACTAAATTAACTTCCGTTAAGTGCTGTTAACGGACTAAAGTAACTTCCGCTAAGTTCTGTTAACTTCCGTTAAGGTTTTTATGGTTAATATCTTGCAGCTTCGTTGTGCATTTGAATTTGTTTTTATCTTAAAATTAGATTAGACTGTAAAATGTAACTTTCAAAACACAAAAAGACCACCATAGCAATAAATATTTCCTTAAAATCAGCTCAACAGGGTCAATACCAGAGGTGGAGTCCTCGAGGACGTCCTTGGCCTCGAGGACGTCCTCGAAGACACATTTTCAAGTCCTTGGCCTTGGCCTTGGCCTCGAAGGTCAAGTCCTTGGCCTTGGCCTCGAAGCCTCAAGTCCTCGAAAATTGCCCTGTCCTCGGCTCGAGGACAGCACTATTTTTTGAACAGTTGAAATTTCGTTGGAAAACGCCAGAAACATTGCAGAAAATTTGCGAGCACCTTTTTTGTTTTCCTCACTTGGAGCAAAGGCGTAGCCAAGGGGAGGGGGGCTGGGGATCCACCTCCCTTCCCAACTGAAATTTCTCCAATGACAAAATGTGACAAAAAAGCCTATAGTTTCTTCAGTATCAGTTTCTTTTTAGCATTTTTTGCTTACAGCAGTATAACTAAAAACAATATTGAAGACCAGCGGCTCCGCGTCCCCCTCAATTCAATTTTTGCCAGTCAATTTAAACGTATAACCCGAAGAAAACGGAGAGTTTTTGTCTTAAAAGTTGCTATCTCAGGTCCACATCTGGCCTTTTTGTGAACGTAATGCATTAATCAGGGCCGGATTTACCATAATGTGACGCAGTACCAGCAGTAACGTAGCCATGGGGGAGGCGGGGAATATAGCCCCCTCCCCATTGGCCTGTCAACCAAAATGCAGACTAAGGAAAATACTACGTTTTTAGCTCTTTTGAGACTGCTTTTTGCGCTGGAATTGACTAAAAAGTGATTTAAAGCATCATTTGAAACATATATTCAGGGGGGGGGCTAATTGCCAAAATTTAAAGTCACAAATAAATGAAAACTTTGAAAAAATGCCCGAAAATAAACAATCAAATTTGATCGCTAATGTAAAAACTCCTAACATAGGTTTTATCAACAAATGTACCATAAACTCAGGAATTAGGGTAGGGGGGGCTATTCAGTGTTAGTCATAGGTGGGCACAAGTCCGTTAATTGTTAATCCGTTAATAACGAAGCTAACTTTTTCATTATCTCGTTAATCCGTTAAAAAGTTTCTTCATGTTAACGGACTAAATTAACTTCCGTTAAATTCTGTTAACGGACTAAATTAACTTCCGTTAAGGTTTTTATCGTTAATATTTTGCACCATTATTCATTCATCGTACCTGGACAAACCATTTTGCACTGGTATCAATTAATTATCGCTGATCACAATTTCCAAAGATTTTCCAATCGCAGCTTCGTTAGTGCATTTAAACTTATATTTTTATCTTGAAATTAGATTAGACTGTAAAATATAACTTCAAAACACAAAAAGACCACCACAGCAATAAATATTTTCTTACTATCAGCTCTACACCGTCAATACGTATTCTAGAAGCGAGTGAATAACAAGAAATGTAAATTACAAAATGTTAACGAATTAACGGACTTTATTAAATTCCGTTAATTAAAGCTGAAAATAACGGATTAACGTTAACGGAGGCGTGAAGTTAGTTAACGGACAAGTGGTTAACGAAGCTAACGTTTTGCATTAACTTGCACACCTATGGTGTTAGTTAATTACCAGTCACTTCTCTCAAATATCTTTCCTTTAGCCCTTCCCCAATTATTTTTCGTTATAAAACAGACGAAATAGATTACTCCGTGTGAGTTTTATTGAATAATAGGATTTTATGTTTTACCAGCACGTAAACAAGAGAACTGCAATGTTATCATTAGCCACTTCCCATATAGCCCATTAATGCAACCAGTTGAATCATGTTGGGCTGCCAATTTCTATGCCAGGTTCAAAAAGCATTATTTTGTATTAAAATAGCTCTAAAATTAAGTTATTTTTGCAAAAAGATGCAAAATTTTCGAGCGCTGGAGGCTCCGCTCCCATACCCCAAGCCTCCGGCAGTTGGGGGCTTCGCCCCTAGCCCCCATTGGCCTCCGGCGACTGGGGGCCTGCCCCCAGTCCCCCAAAACAGCCCTTCCCCATTGCGAATTTCTGGCTACGCGCCTGAGTACCAGCTAAGGGCTCCGAGCTAAAATCGAAAGACTTTTTTTGGTCTTCACCTATATTTGGCAGAAAGATGTTGCGAAAATATCCTAAGTGCCAGGGGCCTAGCTCAAAATAAATCCGGCCCGGCAATAACATGGTTAGTTGCCGTAAGCATCTATTTTACCATTTTTCAACAACAATTTAGTAATTCACCTCCAACCTCGCCGGTTTTTATGCACAAAATACTTTTTTTAAAAATTAGCCATGGAAAATGCTGATTGAACGAATCATTAAACTTCAATTGAGGGGGCCTGGGCCCCCTAGCCGAACATGTACTCCTATAACTGGTTATTGTCATGACAAAACAAAAATCTCAAAGGAAAATTAATCTTCGAGTGGATTATTATTTACTGCTAAAATGTTGGAAGAGACAATGCACCTTACTTCCCCTACCTGGACCAGATCACTTACAATTAAATTTAACTCCAAAATCCAAGATGTTAAACGTGTTTTGGACTTAAATTGCAAGTAAAAGGAGTATTAAGCAATTTGGTTTTTTCAATTGGCTTTCAAATGTCAAAAATCTACTGCTTTTAAATGGCTCTGTACACTTGCGAAATGTGATTCAATGGCATTAAAATAGCTTTTTTTTCCAAAAAATTACAAAAAATCCCCCCTCAAATCCTCTGGCGGCTGGGGGCCCCGCCTCCAGACCTCCCGTCTGTGATATCTTTGAGTTACACCAGCTTACTCAACACGTTTCCAAAGTTAAATATTTGCGTTTTTGAACTATTAGTTTAAGCCCTCTCCTTTTGCAAAATCCTGGTTACGTGCCAACAGCCAATGATTTCAGATCTTCCATCCTACAATGTATTTGTCCCACAAAAACTTCCTCTTTGGAAAAATTTTGATGACGTCATGTCATGTGATTTGTGGTTTAGACCTCCCCCAATCAAAAATTCTGGGTACGCCTATGAATTGGAGATCGCCTAAAAAAAATTTTTGAAGACGTTTTTTTTTTTTTTGGAGAACACTTGCGCCTGTGTCCTTGGTCTTTGGCCTTGGCCTCGAGCATTCCTGTCCTTGGCCTCGAGAGGTTCTGTCCTCGGAAAGGCTGTCCTTGGCCTTGGCCTTGGCCTCGGATTTTTTTTGTGTCCTTGGCCTTGGCCTTGGCCTCGAGCCTTGTGTCCTCGACTCCACCTCTGGTCAATACCTGTTCTAGAAGCGAGTGAATAAAACGAAATGTAAATTACACGCAAAATGTTAACGGATTAACGGACTTTATTAAATTCCGTTAATTAAAGCTGAAAATAACGGATTGACGTTAACGGAGGAGTGAATATAGCCACTGCACACGTAACCCATTTATGCAACAAGCTAATCATGTTTTTGCACAGCTAATTTTTATGCCACGTTTTGAAAGCATTAATTTTTATCATACACTGTAGGCCTAAAAGTAAATATTTTTGCAAAAAAAGAATAGAAAATGTTCAAGCGCTGAGGGCTCCGCTCGGCAAAAAAGTTTTCTAAAATTGTAACAACAAATATTTTCATTCTAAAAAGAAGCTGCTGTGGGTTATTTTCTTTGCCTTTGATCAAAAAAGTTCACCTCTCTTCCCCAGTTAAATAAAAGTCTAAATTCAGCAAAAAAACTAAATCAGCTACAAAGCTGAAGTTCATAAACATCAAGTAGCCTACGTCAAAACGACTATAGATGAATGCAGTCTAATTCAGCTACAGTTGTTAATCACAGAAATGCCCCGTTTACTTACAAGAAACAATTTTGCGATTCCCGATTGACTGTTTTGTGATTCCACCTTTTCCTTATAATATTTAATTCTATATTGTTAATTAATTACGGCAGATTACCACAGCTGCAGTATTAATTTGTTTTGGAATCGATTTTGGTTTGCTATTCCTCGTCGGTACAGTAAGGACTACCGGTATGAACACAAGCAGAGAAAAGCAAAGAATTATCTCAAATTAATCAGATCATGACGAAATATCACAAAGTCTAAATTTTTTAATGGACGATATTAGATGATCGTGATATTACTACGATATGCTCTCGTACGAAATTGATCTCAATAGTATGCCTTAGGCAGCTGTTTCACCTATTTTCACTGCTCTACAATAAGCCTAGCAAGGCCAAAATGACAAAAATCACCAGTAATAAGAACTAAAATCCTTCAAAGCATGCTTCTTTACCAATTTATCAATCAATGAACAAATCTTTATCGGTCATGTTTATATTCAAACAGGTGTTTAGTGGAACAAAATCTTAAAATTGCTTTGATCATTATCGGATTCATCGTTAAATCTCTTCAGATTTTAGTAGCCTTGAAAAAGGCTGTTGAAAAATCGATTCGAATGGTTTTTGACTCGCCCTTGTCAATAATCAACGCGAGAATAAGTTGGAGTGCAAAAATGCGAGTTTTATGGATTTTCGAGACGTAGAAATTTCCACCTATAAAAGGAAAAATACATCATTTGAATACCTTTGATTGGATGATTGTCCAATTTGGTGTGTACGCCACCTGACGATTAATTATTGTAAAATTTAAAGAGAGTAGTAGAATTCTTTCTGCCGGCACAAAATTGGTTTCTGTGTTGTGATAAAAATAGCTATTAGCGCTGCTAAGTGAAATTGAGTTCTTTTTTTGCCAAAATTGTTTTTTGCCAAACACAGAAATCACTTTCGATTTGGCAAAAGCAAGAACCCAATTTCACTTAGCAGCACTAGAAGCTATTTTTATCAAAATACCGAAACCAATTTTGTGCCGGCAGAAAGAATTCTACTACTCTTCAAATTTTACAATGCTTCATCATTAGGTGGCGTACATACCAAGTTGGACAATCATCCAATCTAAATTATTCACGTGACATGCTTTTTTCTTTTTTAAATGGAAATTTCGACGTCTCGAAAAACTATAAAAGGTCGCATTTTTCAACTCTAACTTATTCTCGCGTCGCCTCTTAACACGGGCGAGTCAAAAACCATTCGAATCGATTTTTCAACTGCCTTTTTAAACATTACCAAAATATGTTTATATTATACAAATCTTAACCCGCCGTTATTTTAGCTAAACTATAATTCAGTAAATCTTAATTGAGAAACGGAAAAAACTAGGATCCTATTCAAAAGGCTAAAAAACTAAGATGATCTAAAACCCTTTACTCGAAAATGAGGTCATCAAGGGGTATATCTTATTCAAATAGAAGGTATTAATATCCCTGATGAACAAACTTTCATTTACGGGTGAAACAAACCGTTAAGTTTCATAGAATTTTAATTTTTAAACGTTCTAGTGGTACTATTTTTCTACTGTAATCTTCTATGATTTTTGCTCTAACTTTTCAATCGTTAGTAAGCACTTTTCAAAACCCAGATATTAACTACAGACAGTTGGTTGTTACTATTATACATTACTCTCAAGCAGCCACAGTTGTTATTATTGAATGAAAATTCTCCAGGAGGGACTTAAAAGTTTTCCAGGTGGAACCAAACGCTGTTAGGCATCTTCTACTTAAAGTCCAAAGAAATTTTCTCTGCTTTGGAAACAAGCGTTTGGTTTGATGCACCGGAAGTCTATTTTTATTTCTATTCTTTTAGTCAATAATAAATTTGCTACATTTGCAGTTTACTAATATCAAAAACAACTTTAAAATGCGCAAAATTAAACGCAGTACTCAATATTGTTGAGTTCGTGGCCCTTTTTGCAGAGGTATAGGCGGTAGGTCTTCTAAAAATTGGTTAATTAATTGGTTGTTCTATATTCCTGTCCTGATGGGGTTGTGTTTGCGGACATGTGCACTATTTTGCCTTACACCAGAGGACCTGACTTATTGGACTTTGCAGATGCCGCTGCTCTTAGTCGAGATACTAGCTCTGTGCTGTCTGAAATCACAAGCACGTGAATGTACAACAAACTATCCGATATATACGTATTAGTTGTTTTTTTTTTAAACACCAATTCAAAACACGATTATGCTTCTTTCTGGCATGGTTCATCGTACCAGGTTTGAATTTAGTAACTAACGCAATTTTGGAGCAGAAGTAACCGCAGCATAGGATCAAAGTTGCATAATTGAATTCTGTAATTGCTATTGTTGTGGTTGCCTACCAGTATTTATCCTACCGTCACTGGACAGCGCCAGATGTCATCTATTAAACAACTGCTCGATTTTTGCTACGATAAGTACTTTGTGTTTGGAAAACTCCGCATATGCTTCGGAGTTTCCAGTGAAATATTGCTGTGGATTTCTTCGAATTTTTGTCCCGTTAATTTGTTGCTTATTTGAAACCATACAAGCAACAAGCAGCAATAATAGTGGAATTTATTGCTTTGTCGCTGGCCAGAAGTGGAACCGGTCAGGATTTTCTCGACCCGACCGGTAAATTTCAAAATTTACGCCGGTTGACCGGCCGGTCGACCGGTTTCTGACCGGCCCGGTCGGCCGGTTTTTTACAGAAAGTTTTTGTTCACTGTTCAATGTATCTAATAAAAAATTTTTAAAAGGGGGGCTTGGGTGAGGTGTTAAAATTTGTGAATTTGGACGGGGGTCTCAGAAAAAAAACGCAAAAAAAATTTGCTAAAATGACTCAATTTTAAGACCTTTATCGGTTAAGTTTCGGTTTGAATGCCCTGGTTTGAGCTGCGCAAAACGTGCAGAAAATAAGCATAAAAAGCACTGGAGGGCACAAGCTAAATTATTAAACGTTCTTTCTAACGATATCTTGCGAAAGGCCAAAAAATAAAGTTACAATTTTGTAGTTATTGGTGACAAATTATTTGCAATTTGCCGAGCAGCAAACACTAAACTTTTTTTCGGCAGTGCTGCCTTTGCAGTTACAAAAAGATAAATGAGAAAAAAAATAACAGCAGAAGATTGGTGACAGTAAAAACACATGAACATCACAATACTTGTACAATTGTACCCAAAAACATTAAAATGATAGAGCAAAAATATTATATGATACTGAAAATCATGTCACTAACAGCGTAAAAAAAGGAATATTGAAAAATTATGTCACTAACAGCGTGAAAAAAATCAATAATATTCGTAACAACTAGGCTACTTCACTAACAGTTTGAGAGAGTATGAAAAGGATCTATTGCAAAACATTACGTACTGCAAAAGCTTTTTAGCTCCACTGAGATTTTTTACGGACGGAACAATTAATATAAATTTCTGTGGAGATAAAACCTTTTCCAGTACATAATGTTTTGCAATAGATCCTTTTCATACTCTCTCAAACTGTTAGTGAAGCAGCCTAGTTGTTACGCATATTATTGATTTTTTTCACGCTTTAGTGACATAATTTTTAATATTCCTTTTTTCACGCTGTTAGTGACACTATTTTCAATATCATATACTGTTATTGCTCCATCATTTTAATGTTTTTGAGTATAATAGTACAAGTATTGTGATGTTTGTATGTTTTTACTGTTACCTATCTTCTGCTGTTATTTTTTTTCTCATTTATCTTTTTGTAACTGCAAAGGCAGCACTGCCGAAAATTGTTCTAAAGAAGCTTCCCGGTAGGGAAGCGAAACGTCAAACCAATAAATAAACTCATCGGTAGTACGAAGTCGTAATGAATAACTATCCCGATGAACGCAACGCGTCCGTTATTTTCATTGAAAACACTAAACTGTTATGACATTGGCCAGAAAACATTCGAAATATAATGTGCCCCAGCAGTTTGTAGAAATGCTGCTACTTCAGAACAAGCCATGGCTCGTTAGATATAAAAAAATAAGAGCTATGTCTTTCTTACCAATTTAAGTTGAAACAAGCTTTTTAAAGCGGCAAGATTTTAGCATGTACTAAAAAATCTGAAATCTGCGTCACTTCTACTCTTAAGCTGATTAAAATGATGCTAAAATGCCAGGTAGCGCAAGCCTCTTTCACATGCATGCTTTATTATAATCTGATTACGCGATTTTAACATATATTTTGCACTTTTTTGCTTTGTGCCGTGGCCCAAAGTCGGGAGGCAGGGCACAATACTCCCACCCTAAATACGTCCCTGGATGTGCATGTCTTAATGGTCACAGCATATTAGTCACAGCTTGAAACCATTCAACAAGTGTTTTCGAAAGGTGTGGTTTGTTAATGCTGGTTTTTTATGAAAAGTTTTGTTTATGATAAAATATATAAGTACATTTCGGTTGGTGCCGAAATGTCTTTTAGTTGCCTGAAAGGATAATTTGACCGGTTTTTCAACCGGTTTGACCGGCCGGTCGAAGAATTTCGACCCGACCGGCAACCCGACCTGCCGGTCAACCCGACCGGTTCCGCTCAACCCGACCGGTTTCCATCTCTGTCTCTGGCAATTCTTAGAACATGAAAAGTAAAGTAACAGTTTTTAACAGCAGTTTACCAGAATAAAACAAAGCACAGCCGCAAAACGATCACGTACGTTATTATTATTAATTATACATGTAATATGGAGTGAAATTATGGAAATAATAATTATAATATCAATATAAAAAGAAGAATTAATAAAATAATACTAAAAATAAACAAAAAGGACCCAACAACGTGACCAGGTGAGTAAGTTGATGACGTCATTATATTGACGTCACGGCCATATTTCCGAAACTCAACGTTATTGTTTCTATGATGTCACCGGCGGTTTAAATTTTGCACTTAGATCTGGTTTTTGTTATTGAATCATTAAATACTTACTTCAAAGCAGTTACATAACAAAAATGTCTTGTGACGGCATTCAAGTTAAAAGTTGCCAAAATAAAATGCTCTGATTTCGAAAAGTGACTTTGGAAATTCTCAAAATTGGGAAACTTTCCGTCACCTTAGCAATTTTAAATTTCACAAATTATTTGTGATGAAACTTGACTCAAAGTCAAACTAATTTTAAGTAAAAATCTTTTGTTAAAGGAATTCATCGCGAAAAAACTGCGAGGCTGGCAAAAATGACCCCTTTGTGTAAAATAGGATAAAGTTCAGCGGGCACTCAACATAGGCTGTAAGCTGAAAATTCTACGGGCTCTGGAAAAAAAGTTCGTTCCACCTCTCGGGGGGCTACTTTTTGAAACTATATTTGGAAAATATATTGTCTCACCAACTTTCAGAAAAAAGTTTTCCACTCGAAACCCCGCAGTATTTTTAAAAATCGACCTTGAATGTGCGAAGCGGATGAATACAAAACAAGTGACGTTAGAGCGACGCAAGCCAGAAGTTAGTTACGGTTGAGACAACGCGTCCATTTGTAGCGCTTGAAAAATAGATTCGTCATTGCAATACTGCCTACGTCATTCTGACGCGACCGTTAAAAAGCGTGCGTATACGAGGGATTTCCCTGATTGGTAGTTTATTTACTAAACTCCATTATGATAGCTACTAAACTGTCCTTTTGATCATTGTTTTATGTGAAAAACCTGCACTAAATAGCCAGCAATGTAACTATGAAACTGCACTTAAACAGCAGCATCTCATTGTGCTTCACATTCCTGCCAATAAAGGAGGACAGTTTGCCAAATCGCGGACCTAAGCGTTGCAAGTTTGGCGCCAGCTATAAGCTGCTTCATATTTGCAGCATGTTTTAACAGAATAATGTTGTTCTGGGTTTGTACAGGATCCTTCAAGTAGTGTCCAGTGCATTTGATAGTTTTCTGTATTTACACACTTTCCGAATCGCCACGTAACAGTACGACAAGTTCAAACACAACAACAATAACCTATGTAAAAACAAATGGTATAGATATTTCATTTCTTCATCAAACTCTTTCATCTTTTCCTTTCGAAATATTTCGTGTTGGAAAATTAACTTTTTTTCTATGACTTTTGACGAAATATGGCATAAAGTTTTTAATATTATTGCAATTGAAAACTTGATCACAGGATCTAGTGAGCAGAAATAGTTATGGCATTAGAATATAAAATTAAATAAAAGTTTAAATGCAGCCTTCAGCCTAGTTTGATGGTTACCTAGTAGACACATGCCCTGCTGCGAAACATCCAAGCCCTGGTTCAATTCAACTAGAAAAACAAAATCAATAGAGCTAGAAATCGCTCTGCGAAAAGAATGCAAAGCACAATGAGAAAATTCTTGCCTAATTTTGAGAAATCTGACACATTCCATAATTTCACATCAACTCAACTATTACAGAAAAACGTTTATACTGGTATGTAAAAATGGGACCACAAAGGGGGTATCAACTATCTATGGCACCCAGCTTCATCAGAAGTTTTGCGTATACACTTTAAAATGAAACCGTGTTGTTGGTACAGTGGAGATGTAGTAAAGGAATAATATGGTAATGTTATGTTGGTAGGGGGTTCCTTGCAATTTTTTGGCTGGGCAAGTGATCCCCTACCTGCTCTTGGAGTTCGGGATATAATCAAATATGTGCTTTTATAATATACTTTCGCTCAAGAAACTACGGGACTTTTTCATACAGGTGCCGACAGTGCGTTTTGAAAACTGTATCAAAGTGCCTATAAATAAAGATTCCACATTTAAAATTTATCAGTTGCTTTGATCCCCCATAAAGCAATGAAAAAGCTCTTCATTAAATTTATCACAGCACTAATTTTAAAGTATCAAGAGTCTTACCATTGAATATACTGTAGCAACTTACGAGTTCATATTACCTCTAACGAGCATCATGTGTAGTTGCCTGCCCTATAGCTTATATACAGGTACGTATTATCTCTTACAAGTACCACATTCTGTGTTTGGCAAATAACGTAAAACGCTATTTAATTTGAACTGTAACCACTTTAGTTCACTTGTTACTTTTATTTGGCTTCCTACCTTTACAGTTGGTGTAACAAAACTGTTGATGTTTAATGTTGCTACAGACTTGTCGGTACACCGTAATTGCCGTCCACTAGCACAGTCGCGTAGCCAGGATTTGAAAAAAGGGGGGGAGGGGCTTTTTTTGAAGTTTGATTCAACCGTGAACGAACTTGACCCCACTTTTCATTTGTCTTTGATTGGATTGAGGCAAATTCAGAGCGTTTTTTTGCCCAAAATCAAGTGGTCTCCAAAAAAAAAAAAGGTCTTTACCGAAATTTAGACCGTTTTTCTGCCCAAAATCAAGTAATCTCAAAAAAAAAAAAAGGAAGGTCTTCATGAACACTGACACTTCACTTTGGGGGAGCTATTTTCGTTTTTAGAGCAAAAATCAACCTCAAAACTGCGAAAAACATGCTATTTTGCATACTTTTCAGGCCAATGGGGGGGCTATAGCACCATTTGCCCCCCCCCCCCCCTTCTAGCTACGCTACTGCACAAGCACCAGGTACAGTGGCAACTTTATTTGAATCTTTTTCAGAAAACCTTAATTGCACATGGACTACCGCTATACTCGAGTTGCAATAGATTAAGTTGAAATTTCGCTGTTTGTTAGCCAAGATCCCTTTAACAGTAGGAACATTCTTGTCTTAAAATAGACCGTGAAATGACCTTGGCAATCTTCTGGTAGAGTTAATTTCGTCAGCCAGTTAAGGCCTATTGCTACGGCACTTGAAGTTTTTTTTACCTTTTTACTTTACACCAGTAATTACAAGAGTTAATTAAATGGTACCGGTATATAGCCTAGAGCTAACACCATAACTTTACACTGAAACAACGCTGAAATTCATATCAGAGCATTCTAGTACATTTTGCAATCAGATAAACGTTGTATGTGCGTTCACTTTCAATCTTTTTTGCCTGATTACATTTCTGTTTATTTCATTCCCTTACTTCGCTGCTAGGTGCTGTGCTGATTCTGGAAGAAACATTTGGTTGACTAAAACAGCTAAAGAAGGAAATCCCCGAAGTCGCGCGGTAAAGGAACGTTCCGATTGGATGCGTCACGGTCTAGTGCACGTCGGCGCAGTAATTTTTCGTTAATAATATATTCATCCGTTTTGCCATATTCAAAATAACATTACAAAAATACTGCGGGGTTTCGAGTGGAGAACTTTTTGTTGGAAGTTGGTGTGACTGCATACTTTTCAAATCTATTTTTAAAAAGTAGCCCCCTGAGAGGTGGAACGAAACGACACGTTACAGCTTTCAGCTTATAGACTTTTAGCAAATACATTTTCTAAAATGCAAGGATAAGGGAGGAGTTCAGTCCCTTCGAGAGCGCATATGCGTTTAAGAGTTAAATTAAATGAGAGACAGTATTTTTTCAAACAAGCTTCTTCGTACACATGCTCAAACAGTCGGGAACGTGGGCGACGGGTAAAGGCGTCGTTTTTACGACAACTCTGATTGCATGATCTGGGATCAACCCGCACTCTTGTCACGTTGTTGCGTCCGAGGATAAAACGCTTTACCTCTGCTTGGTGGCTTCAAACAAGCAGCAAAATTAGTGGACACCACAGCGGCATTGGATCAGAGTTGTAAACGGGCCGACAAGTACGAACGCAAAAGCATAAGCCTGAACTCGAAAAGCGATTTGAAGCGAAGACCGCGCCCAAAAATCAGATTAGACCTAAAAATGTGTCGCTTATTGCTCATGATAAAACTACTCGTTGCTGATAAATTGTGACGTATAAATACTAATTATTTAGTAAAAAGCGCGCTGACGTTTAAACAAAGTCGTAATTTAGTTTTGCAAAGTAACATTTGAATTACGCTTTTATAACATTTAAAAGCAGAAAACACAAGTCAAATACGTATACCAAGCCCTAAGTACTGTAAGCCCAGAATTTTGCAAATCTTAAGCCCAAACCCGACCCGACTTACAACTCTGCATTGAGTCATTGGAAACTCCTAAGCATGTACGGATCCCTCCAAACACAAAGTAGCCAATGCAATGGAAAGCAAGCGGATCTTCCAGTAGTTAGGATCAGACCGGTCTAACGCTATCCGGTGACAAAATATGCACAATAAACATGCGATAAAACAACAGCAGTGAGGTCGAGCAACCAATTTTGAACGTATATTGATAGCATTGGAAACCTGTCAATAACCAAGCTAGTTTTCAAGTTCCTAATTTAATCTTAATTTAATCTTTAAGCTAACTGCTTGCTGATCAAAAATTTGTATAATAGAGCCGCTATAGAGCTGTTGCGGTATTGCTACTTGGCTACTAGCGTACTAGTTTACAAAACATCCTGCAAAGAAAGCTATCAATGGGTTGGTGTTACGGTTTTGCAATAGAGTAGCATTAGAAATAAAAATCTAAATGGCAAAAAAGAGGGCATTTAGTTACTTTTGAGAGACTCGGAGAACCATTCATTTTTTTTTTTCTTGAAAAAAAGAGGACAAAATTTCTTAAAAGAAAACGTATGGTAGCTCTACGACGATTGAGCATGAGATAATTTATTGCGCGCTCGTGCGTTAGTCTGTCTCGCAGTACGCTTGTTTACACTACGCGAGTGTCACTGAAAATAATCGCATCTGGCAAAAATTGCTATCGTGAGAGAGATTTCGCTGATGTGATGGCTTATATTTTGCGCAAGTCAATGCAGAAATCGTTCTCAGGTTTGTTGAAAGTGTTCGCGGTAACACAATGTTGGATTACTGCGTTTCACGAGTTGGAAAGCGACATTGCAGTGTATGTGGCAAATCGGAAGCCAATTGAACGTGTTTTGCGACTTGCAAAAGTATTGTGCGGTGAGCAATGCATTTGCGAGTTGCAATTAAATAAAAATGATTTACCAAGAAAAAATATACACAAATTTGAGTGGTTTTGCTTTAAAATTACCATAAAATTAGATTGAAATAAAAGTGAATCAAAAAACCAAAAAAGTGTAGCTATTTCCAAAATTGCCAAAGTTATTTTCAAAATCAATGCAAAACAAAAAATCACGCTATTGCAGACAATTTAAAATTTCAAAAAAAAGCATTAACCATTACTCAAAGTGGCTACGTTTCAGCCCAAAAAAATACAGTAACAACCAGGCGCGTAGCCAGAAATTCGCAATGGGAGGGGCTGTTTTAGGGGTCTGGGGGCGCTGAAGGCTGGGGGTTTGGGGGCAAAGCCCCCAGCCGTCGGAGGCAGGGGGGTCTGGAGGCTGAGCCCCCAGCGCTTAAAAATTTTGCATTTTTTGCAAAAATAACTTCATTTTAGGGCTATTTTGATTCAAAAATAATGCTCTTAAAACGTGGCATTAAAATTGGCAGTGCAAACATGATTAAACTGGTGGCATAAATGAACTATTTGGGAGGTGGCTAATGGTAAAATGTTAGTTCTCTTGTTTAGATGCTGGTAAATTATAAAATCGAATAGTTCAATAAACTCACTCGGTGTAATCTATTTCGTATACAGTTTATAGAGAAAAATAATTGGGGGGGGGTATGAAAAGAAATTTGAGAGAAATGATTGGTAATTAACCAATAGGCTACTGAATAGCCCCCCCCCCTATTCCTTAGTTTATAGTATATTTGTTGATGACACCAATGTTTAGCATTTTGACACCTGCAATCAAATTTTATTGCTTAATTTTGACCATTTTGCTAAGTTTTCATTTATTGTTAGTTTTATTTTCACCCCCCTCCTGAATATATGTTTCAAAAGATGTTTTAAATCACTATTTAGTCCACTCCAGTGCATAAAACAGTCTCAAAAGTGCTAAAAACGTAGTGTTTTTCCCATTCTGCATTTTGGTCGACATGCCAATGGGGGGGCTATAGCCCCCCCTGGCTACGCTATGGTAGCAACCAATAAGTTATTACTGATTGGACGTTTGTTTTTGCATTTCTTTCTGGTGTTTTTTATTCATGTAAAACTTGAACAATCGCAAGCAATGAACTCACTAAAAAGACTCTTGTTTTGATTCCTATAAAGTACAGTTATACGACACATGTTTTGATTCCTCTACAATGCAGGTAAAAATCGACAAATAAGCAGAAAACTTTTTGGAAAATTAGTATTGAAAAACTAAAGTAAGTTCTCCTAGTAGACTTGGGCTCGATTGGCGGTTCGGTCTAATCAAAATTTCTAAGATTGGCATTCGCAGCTTCCATTGTTATTCAGCAATAAAATGGATAGTTTGACGACTTCACCGCGTTTGATGTACATGTATGAGCAGTGGTAGCTTGACTTGAAGAGCAAATGGTTCCTTCATTACCTGTCTCCTCACCAAGGCAATTCGGTGAATAATAATGCAATTACAATAACAATTAAATAGGTATTTTCTAAAAGGCAGACCTGGTTAGATCACTGCGAGGTAAAAAAGGTAAAAGTGCTGCTTTTACAACGATCCTCTCTGTATGATCTGGGTTCAATTCGCACTTTGATAGTTGATCTTGCTGCGTTTTAGGATAAGGCAATTTACGATAAATTATCTGTGCTTGGGGGCTACCAATAAGCAACAACTTCAGTTTATAAGAATTCGAAGAAATACACAGGAACGTTGGCCACTGAAAACTTCTGAGCAGGTGCGGATTTCTCCAAACGCGAAGTAGCTATCGCAATGAAAAGCGATTGCAATATCATTTAATAGCCGTCTGACACTATTCTATGACAGAAGAATAATTATGCGATTTTACAACAGCACTACGCGAGCAAAAACAAATCATAACTCTTGGTGATAATGAAATAAAATCTCGCCAAGGATTAGTGTGATTTGATAGCGCAGACATAAAAGCGAATAATTTTTAGTTTATTATTTTGGAGGTTGAGACGTCCAAGCGTCAAAGTTAACTCCAATTGTGACGGCAGTCTCCTTATTGAAAGAAATAAAAAAAAATGAAAATAAAAAATCAATTCAGTTAAGGGGGGGTTCAGAAGAAAAGTACTTGGGGCATTGTTTCACAAGATGAACAATGATTTCATGAAAATACGACAACAAATGAATAAATGAAACGACAAAGACCAATTTTGTTTTAATTCCCTAAGAATATTGGTATTGGAATAGGCTCTCTTCACCGTTCCTCTGTGGGTGGGGGGGGTATCTAAATCACAGCTTTCTTTGGTAGTGAACAAAATCGGCCTTTGTCGCCTGATGAATTCGTTGAGCATGGACAAAACGCGTCGCGACGGCTCCAATCCATTTATTGTCATATTGTCATTAAATCATTATTAATTTTGTGAAACAATGTCTCAAATGCTCTTGCCCTGAACCCCTTAGCCGAATTTGATTTACGCTCACTAGATCGTTTGAGCATTCTCAATTTGGGAATCTCTTGACAATGACCCTTGTCTTAGCCACTCTCAAAATTCGAAATCCGAAAATAATAGAAACATAAACAGTATGTAGCAATACCGCAACAACTTTATAGCGGCTCTACTATGAAAACTTTAGATCAGCAGCAGTGAGCTGCCACTGAATCAAGATTTCAAGTTTGAGTAAGGGGTTAAATTAAGAACTTGAAAACTAGCTTGGTTATTGACAGGTTTCCAATTCTATCAATAACGTACAAAATTGGCTGCTTGACCTCACTGTTGTTGTTTTACTGCATATATATTGTGCATATTTTGTCACCGGACAGAGTCAAACCGGTCAGACCTTAACCATTGGACGATCTGCGCACTTTTCATTGCATTGACTACTTTGTGTTTGGAGGGATCCGTACACGCTTAGGAATTTCCAATGACTCAATGTAGAGTTGTAAGTCGGGTCGGGTTCGGGCTTGATTGGCAAAATATTGGGCTTAATTCGGCCTTGATATACGTATTTGACTTGTGTTTTCTGCTTTTAAATGTTATGAAAGCGTAATTCAAATCACTTTGCAAAACCGAATTATGACTTCGTTTAAACGTCAGCGCGATAGTTACTACGCAATTAACATCATTACGTCACAGTTTATCAGCAACGAGTAGTTTTATCATAAGCAATAACCGACACATTTTTAGATCTAATCTAATTTTTGGGCTCGGTCTTCGCTTCAAATCACTTTTCGAGCTCAGGCTTATGCTTTCGGGTCCGTGCTTGTCGGCCCGTTTACAACTCTGATCCAATGTTCGTATGGATTTCGTTGAATTCTTGTCCTGTGAATTTGCTGCTTTTTCGAAGCTACCAAGCAGAAACAATCATCGTAAAGCGTTTTGTCCAAGTGCGCAACAACGTGACCAGGGTACGGGTTAAATCCAGATCATGCAATCAGAGTTATCCTAAAAACGACGCCTTTACCCGTCGCCCACGTTTCCGACTGTTTGAGCTAGTGCACAAAGAAGCTTGTTTAAAAAAATACTGTCTCTCATTTAATCTAACTATTAAACGCATACGCCCTCTCGAAGGGGCTGAACTCCTCCCTTATCCTTGCATTTTAGAAAATTTATTTGCTTGTTGAGTGCCCGCTAAACTTAATCCTATTTTGCATGGAAGGGTCGTTTTTGCTCGCCTCTTGGTTTTTTCATGATAAATCTCTTTAACAAAAAATTTTAATTTCAAATTAATTTGACTTTTAGTCAAGTTTCATCACAAACAATTTGTGAAATTTAAAATTGCTAAGGTGACGGAAAGTTTCCCAATTTTGAGAATTTCCAAAGTCACTTTACGAAATCGGAGCATTTTACTTTGGCCAATTTTTGACTTGAATGCCGTCACAAGACATTTTTGTTATGTAACTACTTTGAAGTAAGTATTTTATGATTCAGTATCAAAAATCAAACTTATGTGCAAAATTTAAACTGCCGGACGTCATCGTAAAAATGATGTCATTTTCGAAAATATGGCCGTGACGTCACTATTATAACGTCATCAACTTATTCACTTGGTCACGTTGTTGGGTCATTTTTATTTGTTATTATTATTTTTGTAATTATTCCTTTTATACTGTTATTATATTTTT
Source organism: Trididemnum nubilum (assembly GCA_963965965.1). Lineage (NCBI taxonomy): Eukaryota > Metazoa > Chordata > Ascidiacea > Aplousobranchia > Didemnidae > Trididemnum > Trididemnum nubilum. The sequence goes on from OZ014489.1 coordinate 35,073,233, forward strand.
ATTCTTTCGATGATTTTATTTTATTGCATGTATAATTAATAATAATAACGTACATGATAGTTTTGTCACTGTAACTGCTTTTTCCGGTAATTGTTGTTTAAAACACTGTTACTTTACTTTTTATGTTCTAAAAATAGCCAGAAACAAAGCAATAATACTTTATTGCTGCTTGTATTGTTTCGAATAAGCAACAAATTAACCGGACAAAAATTCGAAGAAATCCACAGCAATATTTCACTGGAAACTCCGAAGCATATGCGGAGTTTTTCAAACACAAAGTACTTATCGTAGCAAAAATTGAGCGGTTATTTAATAGATGACATCTGGCGTTGTCCAGTGACGGTAGAATAAATACTGGTAGGCAACCACAACAATAGCAATTACAGAATTCAATTATGCAACTTTGATCCTATGCTGCGGTTACTTCTGCTCCAAAATTGCGTTAGTTACTAAATTCAAACCTGGTACGATGGACCATGCCAGAAAGAAGCATAATCGTGTTTTGAATTGGTGTTTAAAAAAAAAACAACTAATACGTATATATCGGATAGTTTGTTGTACATTCACGTGCTTGTGATTTCAGACAGCACAGAGCTAGTATCTCGACTAAGAGCAGCGGCATCTGCAAAGTCCAATAAGTCAGGTCCTCTGGTGTAAGGCAAAATAGTGCACATGTCCGCAAACACAACCCCATCAGGACAGGAATATAGAACAACCAATTAATTAACCAATTTTTAGAAGACCTACCGCCTATACCTCTGCAAAAAGGGCCACGAACTCAACAATATTGAGTACTGCGTTTAATTTTGCGCATTTTAAAGTTGTTTTTGATATTAGTAAACTGCAAATGTAGCAAATTTATTATTGACTAAAAGAATAGAAATAAAAATAGACTTCCGGTGCATCAAACCAAACGCTTGTTTCCAAAGCAGAGAAAATTTCTTTGGACTTTAAGTAGAAGATGCCTAACAGCGTTTGGTTCCACCTGGAAAACTTTTAAGTCCCTCCTGGAGAATTTTCATTCAATAATAACAACTGTGGCTGCTTGAGAGTAATGTATAATAGTAACAACCAACTGTCTGTAGTTAATATCTGGGTTTTGAAAAGTGCTTACTAACGATTGAAAAGTTAGAGCAAAAATCATAGAAGATTACAGTAGAAAAATAGTACCACTAGAACGTTTAAAAATTAAAATTCTATGAAACTTAACGGTTTGTTTCACCCGTAAATGAAAGTTTGTTCATCAGGGATATTAATACCTTCTATTTGAATAAGATATACCCCTTGATGACCTCATTTTCGAGTAAAGGGTTTTAGATCATCTTAGTTTTTTAGCCTTTTGAATAGGATCCTAGTTTTTTCCGTTTCTCAATTAAGATTTACTGAATTATAGTTTAGCTAAAATAACGGCGGGTTAAGATTTGTATAATATAAACATATTTTGGTAATGTTTAAAAAGGCAGTTGAAAAATCGATTCGAATGGTTTTTGACTCGCCCGTGTTAAGAGGCGACGCGAGAATAAGTTAGAGTTGAAAAATGCGACCTTTTATAGTTTTTCGAGACGTCGAAATTTCCATTTAAAAAAGAAAAAAGCATGTCACGTGAATAATTTAGATTGGATGATTGTCCAACTTGGTATGTACGCCACCTAATGATGAAGCATTGTAAAATTTGAAGAGTAGTAGAATTCTTTCTGCCGGCACAAAATTGGTTTCGGTATTTTGATAAAAATAGCTTCTAGTGCTGCTAAGTGAAATTGGGTTCTTGCTTTTGCCAAATCGAAAGTGATTTCTGTGTTTGGCAAAAAACAATTTTGGCAAAAAAAGAACTCAATTTCACTTAGCAGCGCTAATAGCTATTTTTATCACAACACAGAAACCAATTTTGTGCCGGCAGAAAGAATTCTACTACTCTCTTTAAATTTTACAATAATTAATCGTCAGGTGGCGTACACACCAAATTGGACAATCATCCAATCAAAGGTATTCAAATGATGTATTTTTCCTTTTATAGGTGGAAATTTCTACGTCTCGAAAATCCATAAAACTCGCATTTTTGCACTCCAACTTATTCTCGCGTTGATTATTGACAAGGGCGAGTCAAAAACCATTCGAATCGATTTTTCAACAGCCTTTTTCAAGGCTACTAAAATCTGAAGAGATTTAACGATGAATCCGATAATGATCAAAGCAATTTTAAGATTTTGTTCCACTAAACACCTGTTTGAATATAAACATGACCGATAAAGATTTGTTCATTGATTGATAAATTGGTAAAGAAGCATGCTTTGAAGGATTTTAGTTCTTATTACTGGTGATTTTTGTCATTTTGGCCTTGCTAGGCTTATTGTAGAGCAGTGAAAATAGGTGAAACAGCTGCCTAAGGCATACTATTGAGATCAATTTCGTACGAGAGCATATCGCAGTAATATCACGATCATCTAATATCGTCCATTAAAAAATTTAGACTTTGTGATATTTCGTCATGATCTGATTAATTTGAGATAATTCTTTGCTTTTCTCTGCTTGTGTTCATACCGGTAGTCCTTACTGTACCGACGAGGAATAGCAAACCAAAATCGATTCCAAAACAAATTAATACTGCAGCTGTGGTAATCTGCCGTAATTAATTAACAATATAGGATTAAATATTATAAGGAAAAGGTGGAATCAATCACAAAATAGTCAATCGGGAATCGCAAAATTGTTTCTTGTAAGTAAACGGGGCATTTCTGTGATTAACAACTGTAGCTGAATTAGACTGCATTCATCTATAGTCGTTTTGGCGTAGGCTACTTGATGTTTATAAACTTCAGCTTTGTAGCTGATTTAGTTTTTTTGCTGAATTTAGACTTTTATTTAACTGGGGAAGAGAGGTGAACTTTTTTGATCAAAGGTAAAGAAAATAACCCACAGCAGCTTCTTTTTAGAATGAAAATATTTGTTGTTACAATTTTAGAAAACTTTTTTGCCGAGCGGAGCCCTCAGCGCTTGAACATTTTCTATTCTTTTTTTGCAAAAATATTTACTTTTAGGCCTATAGTATATAATAAAAATTAATGCTTTCAAAACGTGGCATAAAAATTAGCTGTGCAAAAACATGATTAGCTTGTTGCATAAATGGGCTACGTGTGCAGTGGTTATAATGGTAAAAATTCAGTTTTCTTCTTTACAAGTCGCTAAATCAAAATTATGAAATTCTATAGTTCGATAAAACTCACAAAAAGTGATCTATATTTCGTCTCTATTTTATATAGAAAGATGATCAGGGAGAGAAGGGGGCTAATCGAACGAGATTTTAAAAAGATTGGTAATTAACTTACACTAAATACCCCCACCTCTCTTTGGCTGTGGCTTATGTATTTTTTGATGAACCTATGTTCAGCATTTTTCAACGAGCAATCAAATTTGATTGCTTAGTTTTGGCCGTTTTTTAAAGTTTTTACTGACTCGTGAGTTGTATTTTGGACAAATTAGGCCTCCTAACCACATCAAAGCAGAGCATTTTGTTGTTTTCTTTTTGCAAGTCTTTACCTAGGTTGGCCTCCACTTCCACGACGGGTAGACTTTGACAGCCATTGGAAATATGCGTAAAATGTTTTTCCAAGGTACAACCACGCACCGCCAGCTGGGAAATTGAATCATTAATGGTCAGCAAACTTTCGATCGCTGACTCAATGCTTTACTGTGGTTAGAAAAACGTAGAGTGCCAGGTTCATGGGTACGAACGAACGAGCCCCCTCCCCCACGAAATAAATGTTTCAAAAGGTGCTTTAAGTCATTTTTGAGTCTATTTCTATGCAAAATACAGTCTTAGAAGTGCTAAAAACGTGGTATCTTCTTTATTTTGCATTTTGGTGTACAAACCAATGGGAGGAGGGGGGCTGTAGTGTTCCCTGGCTACGCTTTTGAAATAGGGTAAACCGTTTTGCCGAAATCGTTCAGCGTAATTTTTGTAGATGATGCAAATAAAGTTATTATTAAAATGATTGTTGTTGCGTGTCAGTGTTGGCAATAATTTGCTTAGACTATTATTATTATTATGATTTTTCAATGAAATGTGGATCAATTTTTGCATGGTAATTACTTCTTATTCGCACAGAGCTGGACAGCGCTGTTTTGAGCTTTTAGCTCTCATCGGCAGCCCTCAGCTTCTCTAAACAAAGATATTCCCCAGCTGGACAAACCTGTTTCTTATTCTTTTTGTAAGTTAATACATTTTAAATTCGGAATTTTAAATTACCTTTAATTGATTGATGATGATTGATTGGTGCATCTTTATCCTCCTATCACGAGAAAGCGACGGTGCGCTATTTTTTGGACGAATCCGCACCCGCTTAGGAGTTAACCATTTTCCAAGCTTTCCTGTTGACGTTTTGACTTCTTCCCACGTAAATTTGCTGCTTGTTCGAAGCCACCAAGCAGAGATAATTATCGTAAAGCGTCTTATCCAAGGACGCAACAACGTGACCAGGGTGCGGGTTAAACTCATGATCCTGCGATCAGAGTCGTCGTAAAAACGACGCCTTTAACCATTCGGCCACGCTGCCGACTATATTTATCCCCATATAACCCGAAAAAATGCGCTCTTCTCGTTTTTAGGAAAAAAGTTATTTGAAAAAACAGTTTTTTTTCATCAAAATTCTATTAACTCTGTGTCAAATTTATTCACAAATAGCCGTTGAAAATTTGAAGTTGCTAATGTTCTGGGGTAAAGTTTTCCGATTTTAAGATTTGCTAAAGTCCCTTTTCTAATTCTGAGCAGTTTTTGGCCCATATTTAATTTGAATGACGTCATAAAACGTTTTTGTGACGTAATTACTTTGACTGAGACGCTTTTTGATTCCCTTTAAAAAAAAAACAAATCTATGTACAAAATTTGAGCAACTAACGACGTCATTGAAAAGGATACAGAGGACAGTTTTTAAAAGATAGTTGTGACGTCACTATGATAAACGTCATCGACTCAAACTACTTTTCAAAAAAAATTTTTGAACACCAACGCGCACGCCAAAGTTGATGCTTTCATGACTTCTGGTTTGAAAGGAAGATAAGGGAGGCATTTTTGCTTCTCTCGGTGTAAAACGGGTAGGTCAAATAGCCAGTGATCCTCAAATAATTAAAAAGCTAAAATAAATCAGATACTTTATTATTGTGCTATTTCAGATTTGGACCCAACTTCTCTGCCATTAATCTTCTTTTGGTAGAACGCCGTACTGACTACTGCGAAGTTATTTTTAAGGGATGCTAAAAGGACTATTTTTATTTTACCATAAAGTTACCAAAGTTTCTCAACCGCCAGAGTTCTACTGGTACTCGCCAAAATGTCCTGTCTGCATCTGAATGTGGTCTATTAAAAAACCTATGGCCCACTAACATTTCACTTAAAAGAGGTAGAGATAGATCATTTTGCTTGGGGTGAGAATTTTAAGCTGTAGAATAAGCCTAACTATCTTTTACGTCACAAACTCTTGGTGGAGCACCTAGTTCTGCTTTTCAACGTAGCTTTTTCGTAAATCCTGTCTTACAAAATCAAAGGCCTAGCCACATACGACCCTGAATTTACAACAAATTTTTGTAAATTTTTTTAAGGCGCGTAGCCAGAAATTCGCAATAGGGGGGCTAATTTTGGGGTATGGGGGCTTTGTCCCCAGCCGCCGGAGGCACGAAAATTTTACATTTTTTGCATTTTTTAGGCAAAAATAGCTTAACTTTAGGGCTATTTTAGTAGAAAATAATGTTTTTAAAACGTAGTATAGAAATTGGCAGCGTAACATGATTCAACTGGTTGCATTTATGGGCTATGTGGGAGGTAACTAATGATACCATTGTAGTTTTCTTGTTTACATGATGGTAGATCACAAAATTTTGTTATTTAATAAAAACTCACACAGAATAATTTATTTCGTTTATATTTTATAAAAAAAAAAATTGGGGGGGGCTAATGGAAAGATATTTGAGAGAAGTGATGGGTAATTGACTAATACTTAATAGCCCCCCTCATTTTTATGTTTGGCATTTTTACTTTAGCGATCAACTTTGATTGCTTATTTTTGGGCATTTGTCAAAGTTTTCATTGATTTGTGACTTTTATTTTTGACAAATTAGCCCCCCCTGAATATATGTTTGAAAAGATGCTTTAAATCATTTTTTAGTCCATTCCAGCACAAAAAACAGTCTCAGAAGAGCTAAAAACACGGTATTTTCCTTATTCTGCGTTTTAGTTGACAGGCCATTGGAAGGGGTTGACAGGCCATTGAATACCACCACCCCCCCTCCCCCCCCCCAGCTACGCTACTGCATACGACCCTGAATTTACAGCAAATTTTCGTAAGTTTTTAATACTTCTGAGAATACTGTTGCCGTGAAAGAAATAAAAAAATTTCAAATTTTGTATGTAATAGTGTCAATAGTTATTTTATGTAAAATGTCTTTGAGTTTTAAATTTTTTAGCGTTAAGAATAATTTTTATACATGTCGTTTTAATTGTTCAGTCAATTTTTTACAGCTAACCATTCAAAAAATTAGAAATTTTCATTGATTACCTGAACTTTCTTGAACAATTTCATACTCATCGACGTTAGTTTCTATTGGCTCCTGGTTATTTTCTCCAACACCTTTTTTCGAGTTACTACCGCCTCCCACACCAAGTACACACGTTTCAGCATTTCCTCCCGTGTTTTCTGCTTCCATTTCTCTAAGCTAGTTGACTTTACAAGCCATTCTCGCATTAACATCAGAATGCAACTCTAGCATCTTGGTTTTAATCTGCATGCAATAAATTAGCAAACAAAAGTGACCGTTTAATTACCCGCGAGAAGATGAAGAGCATTTTGATCAGGTGATCTCTTTTTTCCTCAATTTTAAGTGAGAGAGAGCACAAAAAAGCAAAAAAAATGTCTGCTTCTCCTTTATTTGTAAATAAATGATAACTCTTGCAAAAAAGCGTTCAAACCAATTGAGCCATCTTTGATTTGTAAATAAATACGGAGTCGGCCAGTTAAGTATCGTCAATTTTGAGATTGGTTGATGGCAATTGATCAAAATTTGTCCCTTGAGTAAATTGTTAACCAGCGAAATCACGAGTATCGCAACTAAACATGCGATTGTTTGACTGGGCCTCAGAGAGAAATCTTATGAAGGGTACAAGACCGATTTCAGGGCCGGAAATTAAGTGGAGACCAAAAAAGATCTTCACTGGAAATCCGGCCGGCTTTTTGAGTGCATGCACAGTTGCACACCGCTCAACGACTAATTGAGCGTCGGAGCAACTACTTGAGTGCAAATGAACTTATAGGTCCTCCCATCTCCACCCTTAGCCCCTGGCCTGGTTGCAATGTACTCCTTTACCCTCTCTTGCAGAACCTGCTCTTTGTTTGTCAGTCTGACCAATCAAAAAAGGAGCTTTTTGTTGAAACGATTACAATGTTCATATAATCCAAAAAACAAAAATCATATACTGTTATAAGCTGAGGCCGCATTTAAGTACAAACTCGTATAACTAGGGTTGGATTGAATTAGAATTTTGAACTTTGAATTTGAGTCTACTCACGAATTATTGATGAATTTGAATTCGACTTTTGCAAAATCAATGATGTTGAATTTGAATTTGGTTTTTTCAAAGTTAATCAATTTGAATTTCAAAACTAAAAAAAAAATGGATGGATCCAACCCTGCGTATCACTTTATCAGCTGAGTCGACATAGACTAATGAACGTTACGAGTTGATTCGGCTCATAACGAAATGTCTTCTATTTTGCCAAATTTATTGTGTTTTTTTTAACTTCAATTTAATTCAACTGCCGTCGCAATAGGTTTTGTGGTTTCATTATTTTCTGACCATGGATTCTCAGACTTACGATTTCGTATTTCGGATATATATAAAAAAGCACCATAAAGGGAGAAATTAGACCGCCTTTAACGTCACTAAAAATTGGCGTCTTTGACAAAAAATGACCGCGAGGTCACTATAGTAAAGTTGTAAGTCGGTACGGGCTATTTGGGTCGGATTTGGAGCAATTTCGGGCTAAAGATTAACAAAATTTTGAGCTTGCTGTTTATACTTGCTCCCATGTGTTTTGCTTTTTGGATGCTATAAAAATGACTACAATACCTTTTGCTACACCAAATGACGGCTTTGTTTAAGCATTAATGCGATTATTATTACACCATCGTTACTAAACGTCACAATATATCAGCAATGAATAGTTTTATTTTAATTGTAAACGAGCAATAATTGCAGTTCACGTTTTTTAGATCTACTCAGGCTTTTTCGGGCTGGTACTTTGTCGGCCCGTTTACAACTCTGCACTATGGAGCTGTTATTTAGTCAAAACCAATTTTTCGTTGAAATCTATCTGTGAAACCAAACCCACATACTAAACTTAGTGCTTGATGACCGACGATTTATTGAAGTATAAGGCAGAAAACAAAAGATCCCCTTTTTTAAGTCCGTTGGTAGAAATACAATAGCTCCTCGTGTGAAAAAGCCCGTTACGCAAGAGGGGCTTTTATGTGCTAATGGCGTATTGTGGTAAACAAGTAGACTCTAACTCCCAAGATTGAGGGTTCAATATGCCCTCGCCAAATCCGTAAACTTGTTCACTGTTGTGTTTCATAAAACAAAATAAAAGCTAACTTTTTTAACTTTTTCAGTTCAGAAACTGTAAAATCAGAGTAGAATTTCTCACTGTCGTTTTCATATTATTTACTAGACACAAGAGTCAAGAATCGCACTACCGTCATTTTGCAAAATAGAACATCTCAAAATGTTGCCTTTTGTAAAAATTGATATTATTGTTCAAAGCCGGTGGTCCAGATCTGGTAAAAATTTCAAGCCTCTAACTAGTTTAGTTTGCGAGTTATCGATTATCTCGATGAATAATTTTGCAAAAGGGAACATCTTCATCTTAACTATTACGTCACAACAGTTGTTTTTCACAATTGAAAACTTTAAAATTTTATATGCGGCAGTCATTGAAGCAAGACAAGGCGGTGTTTAATCATTAACGCGTAGCGTGTAAAAGCAAAGCAAAAAGGCAAATATTTAGAGATGCAATTTGCTGTTTTTTAAAACTTTAACTTGATTGACGACACCAATAAACAGAGTTTTTAAATAGGAAGTGCTAATCAACAAAAATATTCATATTTATTCAGCTTCAATTCAAGACCCAGCTTTCAATGACAGAAACATTTTTACACTGAAAACTGATTTGTGTTATGGTATGGTATTTGCAAAACATTCCAGTATTTTGATCTACAGAACGACTTAATCAAGAAAATCAATAAAATGACTTTCTAGCTTATATTTATACGATGGTCGTTGTTGTAATGGCTCGGTCAGTCAGTTAAAAAGGTCTTTGATTTGGAAAAACTGGCGATATCAATAAGTTTTCAAACCGATGTAGGACTATCTCGACTGACTGACCGGGCTATCAAAACCAACCGCTAATTTAAATACGAAGTTTTTGTCGTTAATGGGCGAGAGTTTATTTCTTTTTAAACAATTTGCGTGACCTTTCTTAGCAAAATCGTGGTTGCGCACTTGCTGGACACTGAACAAACTACAAAAACTACCAAAGACCATATAATTGAGGTCTACCGGCGACTGGAAGTTAAGAGAAAAAGCAAGCAGCTGAGGAAACGCCTCCAGTCGCTAAATGTTAGATGAAGGAACCAAAAATTTGCGCAATATCTTTTGCAACTTTGCGCATGAGTACTGCAAATAGATTCTTGAATAGAGTGCAAAACATACTGTACAATATATCAAGAAGGCTAAAATAGATTTGAACCAGTTTATTTGGAAAACAATGATGTTTTTATGTATCGTTTTTTATTTAGTTGATTAAAACACAACTTACAACGTGCATAAGAAATGTGAATTCATCTAATTCAAAAAAGTGCTCTATACCTGAGACTTGAGGTTATATCACAAAACAGACCACGTCCAGGGCCGGATTTAAAAGTCTAAGATGCCTAGGCCCCGGGATCCCCACCATTTACCACTAGCAGCTAGTATCTTTGCGCGGTGTTGCGCATAAAATACTTGACTTGCAGTAAATTAGTTTTGTCAACTTTTCCACTTTCTTTCGTAATAAGTTAATTTTGGCATTTTGATGTCACAAGCGCAACTTTACTGGAGTGGGTTGACATTAAATAATTTCGTAATCTGCTTGACGTAACAATCATGTTTTTTCGCTGCTTAGGCTGACGAGTCAGTGTCGCAACCAGCTGGGGGGGGGGGGGGGTAATGGGCTTCGTATTTCCTCCTTCCTTAGCCAAGTCACTTAGAAAATTTAACTAAAAATTGTAAGCGTTCAAACATGTTTTGGACTTAACATGTGAGTAAGGTGGGAGCTTGAAGAGGCTGGGCAATTTATTTCTGTCACAGGATTTCAAATCTGAGCTAATTTAGTTATTTTAAGTCGCTCTAAAATGGTACAAAATTTGATCAAAAAAGCGTTAAAATTGCAATTTTTTCTAAAAAATTCCAAAAACTGCGTAGCGGCTGAGTCGCACCACTTGTCTCGGCACGCTGCTCAATTAAGACTTTTTTCAAGCAAATATGTTTGACGTATGGGTTCAAGCCCCCTTTCAACGAAATACTGGTTGCGCGCTTGCAACGACTAACCTTCGAGCTATATTTAATTTTTGCACTATCAAAAATGGGAACCCTACCAAATTTGGGCCACAGGGCACTTCACCTCATAAATCCGACACTATATAGATTTTATTAAAGATTTGAATAAGATTTTATTTAAATAAGATACCCCATATGATCCCGAATACGGTTAAAACAGAATTTAAATTTTTAAATAGGATTTAAAACTTTAATTGTGACGTGCATTGCTTTATAAAACCACAAAATATCTTCAAAATTCAAAAAGATTATGAATCAAAAAGGGGCAGCACCAAATTATTCTTTCCAGAGCGGAACTTCCACCCTTTAATTATTATGCTACTGGCCGAACCTGAAGTAAAAAGAGAAACTGAAAGGATTCTGGCGTTGTTGCTGCATTATCGGATAATTCTTCAATGAACAGTTTCCAGAAGTAGGCCTGTTATTTATGTATTGCTGCTATTCATTTTTTGTGTTCTCCAAGCTACTAGTAAACGACCGAAGCATGCTTAATTAAGTGATCTTCAAAGCAGTTTTTTGTTTCCCCGTTTAGAGTGCAATTCAAAAATAGTATGTTTTTTTTGGAGCCTTTATGGAGTTTAAAATCTTTAACAGCGTCAAAATATATTTATCAACCTCATAGTGACTGATCCTAATACATACGTCTTTTTAACTTAAGCCATTTAAAAATCAATTTTGGAGGGCACAATGGGAGGTCCCCAACGGGTGGCCCCTCGAACGTTTGTCTCTTGAATATCTATTAGCCAGACATGACTTTACAAAATGACACTTTTGCACAGTAGCAGGGACTCCGGGCTGTGGTGACTTAGCGCCTAAAGGCATAAAACTTTTTTATTTCTTTGGTCGCATCGTGTAACGAGTTTGAGGGACCCATCTTGGCATCTTGGCGCCAGGGCAACACGGTATTTTCAATCTATGATATTGCAGTGAAGAAAATCGTGGGATAAGAAGTTTTGTAGTTTATTTTCTGTCAAAATGAGCGACTGCACAAAAGTCAATACAGTTTCCAAGACTAAGAGCTTCCTAAAGAGCTTGCGAAGTTTTAAGTAAGATGATTTTGTCTTGTGTTTTTGTCTCTTTTTATACAGTTTGTCTTGATATGACGTCATCAAAATTTGCCTGATATGACGTCATCAATATGAAGTATAATATTGTCAAGCACAATTGGATTGATGGAGTATGAAAAGTACCTCCAAGAAAAAATCTTAAAATTACGATTTATCTCCGCCCTCGTCCACATTATAATTGCAATGAGCCTACTATTTTCTCATTGTTAGAACCAACAAACTTTTTCTTTGCATTACGCCACGGCAAGCGCTTTATGCCATAGCTGTAAAAGTAAAATTTGCAAATTTCCCAACGTCGGAAACAAGAAAGGCTAAGAAAATCATCTAAATACGTTAAAAATAACATTTTCTTCCTAGTAGTGCTAGATAGTAGCTAGAACAGCCATCTAATTAGAGTTTATGATCACATTCGACATCATCGTATCTAACGAATCAACAAAACACCTGTTTAAATTTTTTTTAGGAAGCTAATTAGCAGAATTCGCGGTTTGTATTTTTCCATGCTTTTGTAAAATTTGGCCACCCCCCAACTTTATCTGAGTTTTGTTATATTCTGTAGCAATTTTCGCGTACAGCTACTTCAACGATTATTCTTTGACAACAATGATGCTCACCCTATAAGTATTAGAAGTAATAAGTATTCAATGTTAAAAAAGCAATATTAGCGATATCAAAACAGTGTTAATAAGTGATTAACGATAAAAATCACTCTAGCAGTTCAGACAGAAGTGTTTTGAACAGCGGTTTGAAACTACATTTGAAGCACCTTTGTGATGTCTGAATTTATAAAAATAAAAGTAATTTTAACAGCTAAAAATGATTGCCTATACGTACGCTTTTTGAGATTTAATTCTAATTTGTAAGTTAGGCTACTGTATTGAACTTGTATACATTGGGTATAGCAAAAGGAAAACGTAAAAAAAATCGGTAAAGGATGAAGTTCTTACATCCTGTGAGTCATTGCACGTTTTTGCTGACTGACAGAGAAACGGAAGATCAAGGTAAAAAAAGCTATAACCTGCAAAACTTTGTCATAAGAAGCAGAAGAATTTATCGTTTAATTAATTGTTGTTTCACACGCGAAACTTATTGTTGTCTAGGTACGATAAATGATCAACAAAATAATTGTTTGGTTTTGATGACAAATACTGCGTGAAACTTCATAACTTTGCAATAGCGTTTCGACATAATGCCAGGAAGGTCGCGATCAATCCTGTTAGTCCTTTATTCTAAAACGGTAACCCCAAACACGTAATTGCAATGTGTTCATTAGTTGAGTCAGCGTGCAAAAGTGATTCGAGCTTAGCAACATTATTACTGTATTCTTGATCAATCAAAATCAATCTGCTATACTAACTTCGCAAGGATAGAATGCACAAACGACAATTAAATTAATCCGCAGATTAACTGTTTTGCTATTCACAGTCATACCGATGAACATGTAAAGAGGAAAATAAAGGATGAGGCTATTTCATCTACTTTTTTTTAATTTAAATTTTATCTATTTTTATCTACTTTTTTTTGCCCGAATTTAACCCAAACTCAAATTTTTTCTCTAAAACTAATCCCAAACCTATTCTTAAGTGGAGTGCCAAGATATTTTCAACTAAACTTGCATTGCCTGCATATAAAGGACTGTCGGATATAATAACTTTAAATGTCGTTAGTTATGATTATTTGCCTGCCTTAATTTGAAGCACGTTTTGGCAAAAGTTTATAAGTCGCATTTCGCCGTTTCGAGAAAATCGCGTTTAAAGTTTTAAACTTTCATTTGGCTCTGTTGTCAAGTGCAACGTAATAAGCTATATACTACCAAAAAATAATTGGAAATAAACATAAGTTTCTTCTCAGGTAAAACATTTTTAGTAAATAGCTTGAAAAATACGAAAAACTCATTTTTTGAAAATTGTCACTTATCAACTTTTGTCAAAACATGCTTCATTTGTGTGCCTTAACGTGACTGCTTTAATAGTTTCGACGCCTTTTGTGGTTTGGAATGTGCGAGATAATTGACTTTTCCTGTATGTTCTACGACCTACTGCAGTTATCGGGGTACTTCGTTGTTTACGACTTTTAATTGCTCTATTTGGACTTGAAGTTTGTGACGTTATAATTACGTTGCAATTTGTTATTGTAAGCTCATATATTGCTTCTCTTGTGACGTAATAAGGATTTCTCTGGAATATTCGAGCACTGTTGCCGTTAGTAAAAATAGATGTATTTTCCTACTCTACTATTCTGATAATTCCAGGATTCTAATTGTTCTAGTGGTAGGGATATTAGTTTCGTAAACAGTTTAGCCGAGATTGCACATCAAAATTTGGCTTGTGTAGCAGTAGTGTGCGATTTGAATTGGTCGATCGCGATAAGTTTTAGTGGAGCGATTTTGTTCGGAGAGATTTTGCTTTTTTTTTCAATAGAAATTCAATATTCAATAAGTCAGACTTCGAGCGAGCTTTAATTGGGACTTAATTTGAACTTTACTATTGGTTTTGTTCGCGAATTTGGCATACGATGATTGATTTTCTTGATACTGTTAACAAGCAAACGGTAAAACCTAAAAAGTTGAAATTTCAACTCAACATAAGTATTATTAAAAGCGTCTTGAGTGCCAATTTTGGGGATCCTAAAGTCATGTGATCGTAAATTGAGACACAAAAGAACAGAAAAATCGGCAATATTTGGCTTGAAAAGTTATCGATTCGCTTATAATTCCAAAACCACTTGACGTGCAGAGCTGAAATTTAGACATAATATGGGTGCTTACGAATGTTTTTGTGCAAACCGAGTTTGAGAACTAAAATTTTACTGGCCGAAACTGAAATCCCCAAAACGGGGCCGCCAAATTTCAAACTTGTCAACCTCTCACGCCAGACACATGAAATTTTCAAGGTCAGCAAATAAGTAAAAAAGATAAAATTTGCTGGTGTTAAAGTATGGGGTCCCCTACAAATGGGGCCGCCAAAATTTTAAATTTTCAAACCGTTACAGCTAGCCGGATCAAATTTTCGGAATGGGTTTATATTAAAAAAAAATTAAACCTAAAAATTGGGGATTCCAAAATGGGGGTCCGCTTAAACGGGGCCGCCAAAATTCAAACTTTGGAACCATTTAAGCTAGACTGATAAAATCTTTTAAATAGATATAGTGTAATATGACAAAACTTGGGGATACCAAAATGGGGATATCCCCTTCAAATGGAGCCATCAAAATTCAAACTTTTTAATCTCTCAATTTTGTCTTTTTGCTTTTTACCTATTTTATATTTTTATCTTTTTCACGAAAAAAAATTTTGTCTTTTTACCGTAACTAGTAAGCTATACAAGTTTTATACCTTTCTAAACAGCCAAACAGCTTTTATATGCGCGTGCTTAACTGCTTAAATCCATTCGGTATCGGCAGCTTAAAATGCATTTTATCAGCAAAAAAAAAATACAACAAAAAACACGCCACAAAACGCATAGTCTTCACAAAAAAGCAAAACGACATATTGTCACAATAAAATTCAATTCAAAACTTTCACTCCATCTCGATTGTTGATTTCTTCCTAAAACACTACCCAGTCATATTTTGACAATTCATCACTCTGCCAAGCATTTTATAAATTTGTCTTCCAGTGCTTCAGAAAATCACATAATTGCTATTGCAAAACTACTCTTTATTACTGAACAAAGTGCGAGCAAATGTTCCTTAATGCTAAATTATTTTCGAAAAAAGTCGATATCTCAAAATCTAGGAAAGGTAAAATCTTCAATTTATTAAGAACAATGTACTAAGAAAATTAATAATAAGCTATAGACAGTATACAGAGTCTTATAGGCACAATCAAATCTATGATTAACAGCCTAAGACATACTGTTTCGGAATCGACATTCGTCTTTTATTCCTCGTCAGTATAGCTAGGACTACAGGTATGAACATGAGCGTAAAAAGACAAAAAATTGCAAATTAACCAGATCATGACACAATTTTTTTTTTCCCAAAAATGTAAAGTGACCACAATACTACAAGAGATAATTCTAATAGTTCAATGCAAAATAATTTCCAATAGCATGCCTTAGACAGCTGTTTCGCCCAATCTCAGGGCTCATCAGTAAGGCTAGCAAGGCCAAAAAGGACAAATATCACCAGTGATAAAAATCTTCAAAACAAGCATCTTTACCAATTTACCAATCAATGAATAAATCTTTACCGATTACGTTTGCAATAAATAAATCTTTACCCATCATTCCGTCAATTTTAGCCAAAATAGATAAATCTTAGCTGAAAAATCCTTACTCAATAAAACTAGAGCTATTAATTAAATCTTTACCGAATGAAGCTATTGCAATAAATCAAATCGTTACCGACTAAAGTACAAATCTATCGCAGAAGAGCGATAGCCTAGCTAACAAAATAAATAAAGGTAACAAAATAACAAAATAAATAAGCCTAGCTAACAAATAAATAAGCCTAGCTAACAAATAAATAAGCCTAGCTAACAAAATAAATAAGGATTTTTCAGCTAAGATTTATCTATTTTGGCTAAAATTGACGGAATGATGGGTAAAGATTTATTTATTGCAAACGTAATCGGTAAAGATTTATTCATTGATTGGTAAATTGGTAAAGATGCTTGTTTTGAAGATTTTTATCACTGGTGATATTTGTCCTTTTTGGCCTTGCTAGCCTTACTGATGAGCCCTGAGATTGGGCGAAACAGCTGTCTAAGGCATGCTATGGGAAATTATTTTGCATTGAACTATTAGAATTATCTCTTGTAGTATTGTGGTCACTTTACATTTTTGGGAAAAAAAAAATTGTGTCATGATCTGGTTAATTTGCAATTTTTTGCCTTTCTACGCTCATGTTCATACCTGTAGTCCTAGCTATACTGACGAGGAATAAAAGACGAATGTCGATTCCGAAACAGTATGTCTTAGGCTGTTAATCATAGATTTGATTGTGCCTATAAGACTCTGTATACTGTCTATAGCTTATTATTAATTTTCTTAGTACATTGTTCTTAATAAATTGTCATTGTTGAGTCACTGTACATACTACTGCGAGTCACTGGTTCTAGTTTAGATCCGTCTCGGCCCTGTTGGAGACGTAGCCATTTTAGGCGAGCTACGAGGAGAGCAGAGGGTATTGATAGCGTTTCATTTCTAAAGATTGTTAGCCTAGTTTAGCTCTAGTCTGAATTTTGGCACTAGTTTTGAGCCTTTCAGCCTACTGGAGACGTAGCCATTTAAGGCGAGCTATGAGGAGAGTAGAGAGTTAGCTAACCTATCGTTCTTCTGAGAGATGTAAGGTAAGATTTGTACTTTAGTCGGTAAAGATCTAATTTATAGCAATAGCTTCATTCGGTAATAGTTTAATTAGTAGCGTTAGTTTCTTTGGGTAAAATTTTTCGGTCAAGGTTCATTTATTTTGTTAGCTAGGCTATCGCTCTTCTGCGATAGATTTGTACTTTAGTCGGTAACGATTTGATTTATTGCAATAGCTTCATTCGGTAAAGATTTAATTAATAGCTCTAGTTTTATTGAGTAAGGATTTTTCAGCTAAGATTTATCTATTTTGGCTAAAATTGACGGAATGATGGGTAAAGATTTATTTATTGCAAACGTAATCGGTAAAGATTTATTCATTGATTGGCAAATTGGTAAAGATGCTTGTTTTGAAGATTTTTATCACTGGTGATATTTGTCCTTTTTGGCCTTGCTAGCCTTACTGATGAGCCCTGAGATTGGGCGAAACAGCTGTCTAAGGCATGCTATTGGAAATTGTTTTGCATTGAACTATTAGAATTATCTCTTGTAGTATTGTGGTCACTTTACATTTTTGGGAAAAAAAAAATTGTGTCATGATCTGGTTAATTTGCAATTTTTTGCCTTTCTACGCTCATGTTCATACCTGTAGTCCTAGCTATACTGACGAGGAATAAAAGACGAATGTCGATTCCGAAACAGTATGTCTTAGGCTGTTAATCATAGATTTGATTGTGCCTATAAGACTCTGTATACTGTCTATAGCTTAAAATCTTCAAATTTTCACCATTGGCTAAAAATCAGCATAAACTCCCAAAAATATTCAGTTTTAACCCAATTTACTTTACTAAAAAAGAAAGAAAATTTGTTTGAAAAAGTTAATGTGATAGTTAATGGTATGAAAAAACAAAAAAATTGAAATTTGCCTGTTTGCCTTAATTCCTATGCAAGTTTTATGGCTTGTCAAAGAAGCTCGCATGCTAACTGGCTAATTTAATCAGGTTTCGGGAATTTGTTTGATATTTGCCAAGAAATAATTTGGAGCAACACACAATTGTTTGAAATGAACTTAATTTTTGTCTTTAGTTGCAATTCAAATTTTTGTTTTAATTCAATAATGATGAATATGTTTCGCAAAATATAATTCAGTCACATTTTGACAATTTCAAATGCCCTGAAAGCATAGGTGGGCACAAATCCGTTAATCCTTAATCCGTTAATAACGAAGCTAACTTTTTCATTAACTCGTTAATCCCTTAAAAAGTTTTTTCATGTTAACGGACTAAATTAACTTCCGTTAAGTGCTGCTAACGGACTAAAGTAACTTCCGTTAAGTTCTGTTAACTTCCGTTAAGGTTTTTATGGTTAATATCTTGCAGCTTCGTTGTGCATTTGAATTTGTTTTTATCTTAAAATTAGATTAGACTGTAAAATGTAACTTTCAAAACACAAAAAGACCACCATAGCAATAAATATTTCCTTAAAATCAGCTCAACAGCGTCAACACGTGTTCTAGAAGCGAGTGAATAAAACGAAATGTAAATTACACGCAAAATGTTAACGGATTAACGGACTTTATTAACTTCCGTTAATTAAAGCTGAAAATAACGGATTAACGTTAACGGAGGTGTGAAGTTTGTTAACGGACTAGTGGTTAACGAAGCTAACGTTTTGCATTAACTTGCCCACCTATGCCTGAAAGTATAAGCCAAATGCTTAATAAGAAATGCTGAGCATAGGCGTAGCTAGGGG
This sequence comes from Trididemnum nubilum, assembly GCA_963965965.1. Classification (NCBI taxonomy): domain Eukaryota; kingdom Metazoa; phylum Chordata; class Ascidiacea; order Aplousobranchia; family Didemnidae; genus Trididemnum; species Trididemnum nubilum. The sequence goes on from OZ014489.1 coordinate 35,091,940, forward strand.
GGAGGCCAGGGGGCCCGGCCCCCACCTCCCTCAATTGAAATGCTACCAATCATAAAAATGTCACAAAAAGACTATTGTTTCTTCAGTTTCAGTTTCTTTTAACACCTTCGCGTGTAACAGTACACGCGTACTACAGTAATTAACCATAATATTGATCCAGGGGGGCCCTGGCCCCCTAAATTTAATTTATGCAATCAATTTAAATGGGCCCCCTACAATAATATTAAAATGGTCCAAAACTTAAATGGGCCCCTAACACTAATATTGATCCAGGGGACCCGGGCCCCCCCCCAATTTAATTCATGCCAACCAATTTAGATGGGCCCCTACAATAATATTTAAATAGTCCCCAATTTGAATGGGCCCCCAACAATAATATTGATCCAGGGGGCCCGGGCCCCCTCTATTTAATTTTTGCCAAACAATTTGAACGTATAACCCGAGGTAAATAAAGAGTTTTTATCCTAAAAGTTGTTAACTGAGGCCCTCATCTAACCTTTTTATGAACGTAATGCACTAACTCGGGACGGATTTAAGATATGGCACAGTGCAAGAGGCCCTTCGTTCAGATAAGACTTTTTTTTAGTCTTCACCTATATTTGGCAGAAAAATATTGCAAAAATCCCAAAGTGCCAGGGACCCAACTCAATGTAAATCCGGCCGGGCAATAGCATGGTTTGTAGACGTAACTATGGACTGTACATTTTTCAATAACAATTCACCTCCACCTCGCCAGTTTTTATGCAACAAAGTACTTTTGAAAAAAATTAGCTATAGTAAAGGGAATGCTCATAGAACAAATTATTGAATTGAAAGGGCCTCTGAATACGTGCGAAATGAGATCCAATGGTATTAAAACAGCTTTTTTTTCCAAAAAATTAAGAAAAATCGCCAGGCAGCTGGGGCCTTCGCCCCCAGACCCCCGTCTGTGATAAGTTTTAATTACAGTACACTTCTTTACTCAACCGCGTCTCCTAATTTAGACAATTTTGCACCTAAATGTTAGGTTTAAGCCCTCTCCCTTGAACGAGTTCCTAGGTACGTGCCAACACCAGGCCACGGCTTCTGATCTTCCATTCTCCGATATCTTTGCCCACACAAAAAATTCCTCTTTTGAAGTTTCTGATGACGTCATTGCATGTGATTTGTGGTTTGGGCCCCCGCCCCTCCCAATCAAAAATCCTGGCTAGCTTATGATGCTGAGAAATAGTGAAATTAAAACTGGAAGATGGCCAGAGCGGTTTTCGTTTGGGTCGCAGCACCATGGACCAGATCTTCATTCTGAAGCAAATCTTTGAGAAATCTTGGAAGTATGGCAAAGATAAGTCGTTCTAATTGTTCCATGTGGGCGTTGGGCTTCGGCAAGGGTGCGTTTTGTCATCTCTCCTTTTCATTGTTTACATGAATTTGATCGACAAATGCAGCCAAGCTGATGAGTGTGCCTCGATTGGGAATTGCAAAATTAGTCGTCTGCTATTTCGTAGTTTACATGAATTGGATCAACAAATGCAGGCAAGCTGATGAGTGTGCCTCGATTGGGAATTGCAAAATCAGTCCTCTGCTACTTGCAGATGATTTGGTTCTACTTTCTTCCGCAGAATCTGGCCTCCAGCGCGTATTAAATAGCTTTGCAGATGCACGCAACACCGCCGGAATGAAAATAAGCACAGCCAAAATTGAGGTACTTCATCTTTCAAGAAACTCTGATCAGTGCGTGTTGCAAGTGAATGGAGCGATACTGAAGCAGGAAGAGAAGTTCAAGTATCTTGGGGTTACATTCATGAGTGACGGAAGGCAAGACGAAGAACTGAATACCCAAATTAGCAAGGCTAGTGCAGTAATGCAAGATTTGCCATTTTCTTTGGTCATGAAACAAGAATTGTCAAAAAAAGGCAAAACTATCAATTTTCAAAACAGTTTTTGTCCCCTTTCTTCTCATCTATGGTCATGAATCTTGGGTAATGACCAAAAGAGTGCGATCACAAATGCAAGCGTCCGAAATGAGGTTTTTAAAAAAGTTACACTAAGGTGCGTAGCTCTGAGATTCGAAAGTCTCTTAACATCGAGTCGTTACTTTTTCCAATTGAAAGATTGCAGTTTAGATGGTTTGGCCATTTGAGCAGAATGTCTCAGGAAAAACTACCCAAACAAGTTTTACTTACCAAAGCAAATGGGAGAAGAGCAGTTAGACGACCTAGAACTAAATGGACCAATTACATTGAAGATCTTTGATGGAATCGCTTAAGACTTGACCCAAGCAAAATGATGGATGGGATGAAGGACCGTGAAGTGTGGCGGTTTAATCTCGAGCTGCTGGCTCCCATTCCTCACGAAAAATCGGGCAACAAAGAAAGAAGAAGAAGCGCGTAAGAAACTTACAAATTTTCCATTGCAAAACTATTCTTTATTACGTAATAAGACGCGAGCAAATGTTTCCTTTTGCCAAATTATTTTTGAAAAAAAGTCGGATATGTCAAAAACTAGAAAAAATAGCCTTTCCAAATTTTTACCATTAGCTTAAAAATCAACATAAACTTTTAAAAATTCCGCTATAGCTTAGTTTATTTTACTTGAAAGAATGAAATTTTTTTGAAAAGTCAGTAACGCGAGTGGCTATAGGCGTACTTCCGTCCTAAAATCCTAACTTCTGATAGTTGAGGGTTGCATCCCAGATTTACAGTATAGTGAGGTCCACGAACTAATTTGAGGTTTATGCTTTCAAATCACGTTAAAATTTAATTTTCTTTCTAAAACGATAATACAATTGCGGGACTTTTCCTTAAGCCACGACGAAGAATTTAAACTTTCAGTTAATAAAAACATAAATCCAAAAAAGTTACGCATTAAAAGTTAGCAAAACTTTAGAGCGGCTGGAAACTCTGACTTCAGATCTCTGTAACCAAAACGTAGCAATGGACACTTGATTTATTAAAAATTTTTGCTTTGCTCCCCCACCCCTCTAAAATTCAATAGCATCTTCCTGATTTTGTCAATGGCTACGGTTTCGCTAAGCGAGTGCGGATTAATCTGAGAGAATTGGCGACACTGTCGCTTTCTCTTGACATAACGAAAAAGATCAAAAAAATTAACTTACCGGTTCTGTTAAAGATGACGTAAGCATATTAACAAACAAACTTTCAAGACAAACTGTTAAATTGAAGTAAACTTTTTATGTCAAACATCGCCAGTCACAAACTTAGCAAACCAAAACTAGAACGAACGGTGCGAAAATGTCTGTTTTAATTTTGTTAACATTGAAAGTAACAACAACACTTTTTGATCAACAAGCATCAGAACTACCAGTATTATCTTTTAACTTAATTTGGCATTGTAACTTAGATACTTGACTAGAAATTTGACATGCAGGATTTTCCTAGCACCCAAACCCTACACCCACAATTTACAAATAGCCTGTTGCGGTATTTTTTTCAAGAACTATATTATATGAACAGTCTACTCAAACGTTAAAAACAAAATCAGAACAATGTCTGCCTCAGTAATCATCAAAGAAAAAGATAAGAAAACCGACGAAATTCATGAATATAAATCAAATTCTTATATCAATGATAATGCAGAGTCTAGTTTGAGCGGTTAAAAGTGTTAAATTTTGGAGGGCCCATTTGGTGGACCAACTCAATTTACCCCAATCTTCCAAAATGGTTATGTATCATTTATATCTAGTTACATCAACCTATCCTTGAAATTTTATTTCTTTACTTCAAATAGCAAAAGTTTACAATTTAATGGGCTTGTTTGGGACGTTCCACCGTCGTGACATCTCCAATTTTGGTATATTTTACATCTTTTTTATACTCACCTTCACCTATTCTAAAAATTTTGTTTGTCGTGCTTGATAAAAAAACATTTTATTATTAGGGGGAATCCTCTAACATCAAACTCCTAAATTTTGCTATACTATCTTTCATTAATTTCGTATTTGTTTTATTTCGCTTCATTCAAAACAATAAACAAAGTCTCATGGACACACATAAATACAATTAAATAGAACAGGAAGCTGCAAAGGATCTCTAGGTCATCGAGTCAAGCAGCCACCCAAAACTTAGTCATGTCAAGCTGCTGGGCGTGTCTTGAATATGTTGCGTATATAGGTCAAACTTAAGCTTTCGTCAATTTTGATTAATTTAGAACTGTGAATCACTTGTAATTTTACAATAAATATTTTTTGGATTTTAATTTAAATTGATCGAATGGTAATTTTTTAAACTCATATATTAACAAGTTCCAAATTTTGGCTCCTTGATACTTAAACCTTTTTTCAATTTTTGTGTTTGTACCTTGGTAAATACAACTTAAGTTCAGAGGGGTAAAGCGAGGTGCATTGTTTGTGTGTGTATCGCCCTAAAAGAACTGAAGTGACGATTTAGGCGATTCGGTAGCTTTTTTCGTGAGTTTTTGTGCATTAATTTTGCTACTTCATATACCGTAAATACAAGTTTTTCAGTTTTAAGATTTGAAATCGGTGGTAAAATGGTGTAACGTGGTCCTGCCGCAGTCCACCTGAAACTATTTTGACAGCTTAATGTTGAAAAATAATCAAGCGGTTGAAAATTTTGAATTTTGGAAGGCCCGTTTAAAAAGGACTCTGTATTTTGATACCCCCAAATTTTGTCTTATCAAAATATCCCTTTATGTTTGCCTATCTTAAAAATTTTGAGTGTCAATTTAGAAAGAAAAAAACGTTTTAATTTTAGAGTACTTGTTTGGGAAGGACCCTCCACTTTGGTACCTCCAAACTTTGTCAAAATTTACCTTTTTTTTATTTGTATTTATCCAAAAAATATCACTTATCTATCTTGAGTGGTTAAAATTTTTGACTTTTGGAAAACACGTTTGAGGAGAACCCCAATTTTGGTATTTCCAAATTTTGTTATGTTATAACGATTTTTTTATATTTATACTTATCCTGAAAGTTTTATGACTGTATCTAGTTTGAGTGGTTAAAAATTTAAAATTTTGGAGGGCTCGTTTGAGGGCGAACCCGATTGTGTTACCCAAATATTTGATAGGATTATTTTATTTTTAATACCAACCCATTCTGAAAATTTAATCCATCTAACTCCAATGCTTCAAAATTTCAAAATTTTAGAGAACTTATTTGAGAGGGAATCTCCCATTATGGCATCCACAATATTTCGGGAGGGACCTTGTCCTTCCTAACATCTCCTATACAATGGCTCAAAATTTGAATTCTGTGCGCTTAGCGGTTTAAAAGAAGATAGGTTGGGAAGAAACCCGGAAAAAAACAAAGAAAAATTGTAACGAAGTCAATCGGGGCAAATGAACATAACCATAAGAAAGGTGGTAGATAATGTGGTCAAAAACTACAACCGGTTTTTCATCAATATCGGTACTGACCGAGATATACTGGTTCAAATTTGTCCCTTTTTTGGCAATTTTTGACCTCTAAAATTGTACGTACAGTATGAAGTCTCTGTTTGCCCCAGGCTGTGTCCAAATTTCAGCTTAACAAGTTTAACGGTTTTCGAGTCAAAAGCAAATCAAAAAATTTTCAACAAAAACTGGCAATTTTTACCCAATTTTTGAATTCTTAAACCACGATTACGTGACCTATGATACCCATAATCGGCATACATGATACTTTTATTCATTACCATGTTGTTGCCAACATTTAGCTTTTTGGGTTTAACGGTTTTTAAGTTATAAGCAAATCAAATAAGTTGCGATGCTTAATTGGCCGAGTATATAAACAAAGATCCAAGGCGCGCGCGTAAAGTCCCTACAAGAACAGTCAAATAGGGATTGCAAAATCTACATTACTACATCCAAAAATTCGATGGTGTTGAGCAGTAAGACATTTTTTTCTTTTTAATTCTATGAATGCATTGGAAATAAACTGTGAGGAAATTTACAGATTTTCAGGCCAAGAAGATGCTCATTTTGAGACAACTGCAGGTTCCATTTTCATCTTATTCAATCTCTGGTTTCAGACAATGCGCTCCCAAAATTTTCGCAATTTTTTCTTTGCATAAATTCTATTCTGCTGGTTCTCTTTGGTTGAATTAAAATACTACTCGGAATATACAAAATGCTCGCGTTTTTTACACCAAAACCAGTGCATGTTGTCGACCATTATAGTTCCAAACTCCTAAGATACCGTATCATGAAAAACAAAATCAAATATGAAATGAAATTTATCATCAACGGTAGCTTTCGTAAAACTTTTTTTCAAACTTAAACAGGATAGTTAATTGGACCCCAAATAACTTTTAGACTACGCAAGGTCATTTAAATTAGGCCTGATTTTCTGGTTTTAAATCAAAAAAGATTTTACGCCATTAAATGTTAGGTTAGTGGAAGAATTCTTGGCAATTTAAATAAACTAACGCATGTTTTATTTAATCTAAAACGCTTTTTTTTTAGATTTAGCAAAAGAGAACATATCTTATTCAGCTTAAAAAACGGTTTTTAATTTAGCAAAAGGGAACATTCTGATTTTACCTTATGGCACAATAAACAAAAATATGCCTAAAATTTCAGGGCAAACTTCAGCATACGATTTATCACGTCATAGGTTGACAACGAAGGCGCATAAAAACTAAATTATCTCGGAAAGTTAAAATTGAAAAATTAAAAATGTTCTCTTTTGCAAAATGACGGGAGCGCAATTAAACACGCAATCGTCCTCGTGGTAAACGCTTGAAAGCACACAGACAGGGTTGCCATTTCTTACGTTATCATAACATCCACTAAGGGGTAAATTAAATGAAGTTTATTAGTTCAACTGGTGGGGCAGAAAACTTTTTTGCCTACGTTTCGATAGGCTATGCTCAAGGCATGTACTACCTATCTTCGTCAGGGCTAGAATGCAAAGTTGAAAAACAAGCAACGATAGATGCGAAAATTTACGTCACAAGTGAATCATACGTTAACGCAAAAATTATAACAAATTGGAAGCGAAGAACTGACAGATTGGCGGAGCGTGAAAAAACAATAATATTACGTCATGTGGTTTGAAGTAGAGTTGCCGAATAAATGCTAGGGAACTTGTCATTTTGCTTATCATTCATAGTGTTGGGAATTTGGTTAATGAAATACGACTCGATAAAACGGCGATTTGTGAAGTCAGTTAGCCTATCGAAACGTTGGCAAAAAAGTTTTCTGCCCCACCAGTTGAACTAATAAACTTCATTTAATTTATATTCCTGGTGACAGCATTTGAGATATTCACTATGGGGTTTAGGATCTTGTTATTTTGGTTTTTGCAAGACCTGTGGCTACATGACTATCGTGCAACTAAGCACTACCGTACACTCAAGCGTGATTAGAAAATTTACCCAAAATAGTTTAAATCCTAAAATTATATACAAACCTTATAATCGGTATCGATTTTGCTAAAATCAGCACGTTTATTGAACAGAAGGTTGTGAATCTTTCACTGTAGAATAAGAACAGTATAGTGTGGCAAAGCCTCATTAATGAAAGTGTTCAAGACAATTGTTTCTTGAATTGGCTGCGTTATAATGGAATAACCGTGTACTACCTGACAATAAAGTAACTGTTTTTGGTTACTTATATAGAATACTAAACCATTAAATCATTTCACGTAACATAAAACAATTACAATGCACTTCACTACAGTTAATTGGGCGAGGCAAGAGAGTTCACGCCATTCAGCTACCTTTTAGACCATCTACAACCGAGACATACTCCCGCTCTTAACCGAACTTCAACAAAGAAGAGAGCAAAATTGTGAATCCGCCCCGTGCTGTTCCAGAGCCATTTGCTGGTTTCAGGGCTTGCGACTAAATTTAACCTTTTGCGACGAAACAATATTTTTTACCACAATGGCAGATACATCAACTGCCCAAAACATAAAAGTAATACTACAGTAAAAATTGAGCTCAGGACGGGGTCAGTAATTGAACAAATTAGGCTTATGAAAAGGATTTGACAGGGTTTTCCTAAACTTGCTTTTCACAAACTCGAAATCCGCTGACTCCGTATCCTTGCTGTCAGAGAGGGCGTCAAGCAGAACTAATTAGGAAGGACAAAATCAATAAAAAAATCAGGCATATTTTTTCAAAGAAACTTACCGAAAATCTTTGTTTCAGAGCAAAAAACTGCATTCTTTTATGCATTCATACGGTCACTTTGTCGCGTCAATTTAAAGCTATGTAGAGAAAATAGACTTATAGCCATAAGTTGGTTATTATTTTAAATTAATTTAAATGGCTTTTAAATTTCTCTCTTAAAAGACCATTTTTTCCTTGCCGTGGAAGAGGTTCGGGCGATGCCTTGGAGAGAGAACACTGATGTACCACGGTGGTGGGTAAATTAGTACGTGCTCGGCAAAAGACGCCAAAACTCCTGCGTGGGCTTGTGACGATTGGGCTTAAGAACTTGATTTGTTTGGACTCGATCTTGCATGCACTCCTCGGCTTAAGTTTGTAGGCCCGAGTCAGCGATGAAAAAGACCAAAGGGCAAAGCTAATTCGCTGAGTGGGTGGAATAGCCTGTAGTGGGCGCCCTCTAAAAGTTATTTCGGTGCGGTGGTATGGGTTGATACCCCCTATATCACCCAAACCTCAACCATTACTACAAATCAAAAGTAAAAAATTTTGAGTTTAAATGTTGACGGCCTGGAAACAGGCCCGATGTAAGAATAGTGTGACTGGATATGGGCAGCAAAATATTTGGGGGACACAGATCAATTTTACCCTAATTTTCGGTTTGGAAGACCAAAAATAGCAAAATAAAAAGCGGTCATCATTCTGGCCGTTTACATATTTTGGGGCACAAGTCTCACTTAGGGGGGCACGTTCATTGCTTGGCGGGGCGCCGGAATCTAATGGTGCGGATCTCGCTTCTTACCCACAAATTCAGGGGTGAACATCAAAAAAAGGTCTTCGACGCGAAATCTTAGGCTTGGTCTTGCGTTCACTCGTTTTTTTCGTCCTGGAACAAAATTTTATTCATGCTTGGGGAGAAACAAGCAGTAGTTTTGGGGGGACAAGCCCCCAAATGCACTCCAGTGGCACCGGTCCTGTTACTTTCTTTGGGGGTACAATCCTCGCACTTCTCGCTTGGAGAGGGCACAAGCAGTGATTTGGGGGGACGGCCCCGCAATGCATCCCGTGGAGCCGGGCCTGCCTGGAAACGGAAAAGGACTTGAATACTAGCTTTACGGACAGTGAAGGAGGCAAACTCGTAAATAATCTCTAATAAGCTCTGCGTATATAATCTCTAATAATAATCTCTAATAATCTCTGCGTAAATAATCTCTACGTGGTCACATCTCTCTGAGATGTAAGGAGTGAGGAGCGAGCTGCACCTCAGGCAAAGATTTGGAGAAGCATCTGCAAGGAGTGTATAGCGCATGAAATGCTATACCTGTCGGCAGGAGCATATTTAAGGGGAAGCATGGTGCCATGGCCCCCCCCCCCCCCCCCCTTAGGTCGCCAGGATAGTATAATTCGCATAGAATTGTATGCAAAAGTGCGGCATGGCCCTTCCTTTGTAACTTGGGCAGAAAGTTCAAGCACACAAACGGACAGAATCTTGGTGAAAACTTTTATTTTGGGCCAAAAACCGGACTAAATTTGAGTGAAGACCTCCTTTTGGTCTTTACCAATTTTTGGGCAGGAAAATGGACTACTTCCGAGTGAAGAGATTTTTTTTTTTGGTCTTCATAAATCTCAAATTTCCTGCCCCCTTCCCCTTTCGAAAATCCTGCGTACACTACTGCCTGTCGGGGTTGTGGCAGGGCCTTAGAGCGCCTGTCACATGTATCATGTCCTTTTCCGCGCTGCAAAGGCCGACTCCCAGATCGTTCACCAATTGACAGTGCAAACTCCGACACGACAAGTGGTAGTCACCATCGCAAAACCGCACATTTCTCAACACAACCAAGAGAATTTACCATATGTCAAAATGACTTTCTGAAAACAAGAGGCTTATCCAATGCCAGGGGCCCCGCGCTTGGGTAATAAAATCTTTTTCCATTGGTCTTTAACACTGTACAATAGGAATAAAGTTGCATTCCAGAGTCTACAGTTCTCAGTAAAAAAAGTTATTAAAATAATCCATAACTTAAGTCATTGAACACGTCTAAATGATATCATGAAAACTGGTGTCATCCAGAATAAGCCGTTCGCTTTTTCTCGGGAAACTCTGCGACGCGTGTGTGCGCGCGTGCTCGCGACCTAATTTCAGGAAAAGGTGAAAAGGAGAGGTGTCAAAACTCACCCTTGCCGAAGCCCAATGCCCACATGCAACAATTAAAACGACTTATCTTTGCCATACTTCCAAGATTTCTCGAAGATTTGCTTCAGAATGAAGATCTGGTCCATGGTGCTGCGACCCAAACGAAAACCGCTCTGGCCATCTTCCAGTTTTGAGTCCACTATTTCTCAGCATCATAGGCGTAGCCAGGATTTTTAATTGGGAGGGGGAGGCCCAAACCACAAATCACATGCAATGACGTCATCAGAAGCTTCAAAAGAGGAATTTTTTGTGTGGGCAAAGATATCGTAGAATGGAAGATCAGAAGCCGTGGCCTGGTGTTGGCACGTACCTAGGAACTCGTTCAAGGGAGAGGGTTTAAATCTAACATCCAGGTGCGAAATTGTCTAAATTAGGAGACGCGGTTGAGTAAAGAAGTGTACTGTAATTAATTTTTTTTTACTGTGAACTGTAATTGAAGAGACCCGGGCCCCCTGGATCAATATTATTGTTGGGGGCCCATTTAAGTTCTGGATCATTTAAATATTATTGCAGCGGGCCCATTTAAATTGGTTGGAAAAAAATTGAATTCAGGCGGCCAGGGCTCCCCTGGATCAATATTATTGTTAATTACTGTTGTACGCATGTACTGCTGCATAGCATTTTAATTGGGGGGGGGAAGGCGGGGCCCCCTGGCCCCTCCTCCCCTAGCTACGCCTATGCTCAGCATTTCTTGTCAAGGCATTTGGCTTATACTTTCAGGGCATTTGAAATTGTCAAAATGTGACTGAATTATATTTTGCGAAACATATTCGTCATTATTGAATTAAAACAAAAATTAAAATTGCAACTAAAGACAAAAACTAAGTTCATTTCAAACAATTGTGTGTTGCTCCAAATTATTTTTTTGACAAAGATCAAATTAATTCCCGAAATCTGATTAAATTAGCCAGTTAGCATGCGAGCTTCTTTGACAAGCCATAAAACTTGCATAGGCAAATAGGCAACATTCAATTTTTTTGTTTTTTCATGCCATTAACCATCACCTTAACTTTTTCAAACAAATTTTCTTTCTTTTTTAGTAAAGTAAATTGGGTTAAAACTAAATATTTTTGGGAGTTTATGCTGATTTTTTAGCCAATTGTGAAAATTTGAAAATTTTATCTTTCCTAGATTTTGAGATATCGACTTTTTGCGAAAATAATGTAGCATGAGGGAACATTTGCTCGCAAGTTGTTAAATAATAAAAGAGTAGTTCTGCAATAGCAAATATGTGATTTTCTGTAGCACTGGAAGACAAATTTATAAAATGCTTGGCAGAGTGATGAATTGTCAAAATATGACTGGGTAGTGTTTTAGGAAGAAATCAAAAATCGAATTGGAGTGAAAGTTTTGAATAGAGTTTTATTGTGACAATATGTCGTTTTGTTTTTTTGTGAAGAACTATGCGATTTGTGGCGTGTTTTTTGTTGCATTTTTTTGCTGATAAAATGCATTTTAAGTTGCCGATATCGAGTGGGTTTAAGCAGTTAAGCAAGCGCATATAAAAGCTGTTTTGCTGTTTAGAAAGGTATAAAACTTGTACAGCTTACTAGTTGCGGTAAAAAGACAAAACTTTTTTTTGTAAAAAAGATAAAAATATAAAAAAGGTAAAAAAGTAAAAAGACAAAATTGAGAGGTTAAAAAGTTTAAATTTTGGTGGCTCCATTTGAAGGGAATATCCCCATTTTGGTATCCCCAAATTTTGTCATATTATATCTATTTTGAAAATTTTATCCGTCTAGCTGAAGTGGTTAAAAAGTTAGAGTTTTCGCGGTCCCGTTTAAGCGGACCCCCATTTTGGAATCCCCATTTTTGGTAGGTTTAATTTATTTTTAATATGAACCCATTCCGAAAATTTGATCCGGCTAGCTGTAACGGTTTGAAAATTTAAAATTTTGACGGCCCCATTTGTAGGGGACCCCATACTTTAACACCAGCAAATTTTATCTTTTTTACTTATTTGCCGACCTTGAAAATTTCATGTGTCTGGCGTGAGTGGTTGACAAGTTTGAAATTTGGCGGCCCCGTTTTGGGGATTTCAGTTTCGGCCAGTAAAATTTTAGTTCTCAAACTCGGTTTGCAGAAAAACATTCGTAAGCACCCACATTATGTCCAAATTTCAGCTCTGCATGTCAAGTGGTTTTGGAATTATAAGCGAATCGATAACTTTTCAAGCCAAATATTGCCGATTTTTCTGTTCTTTTGTGTCTCAATTTACGATCACGTGACCTAGGATCCCCAAAATTGGCACACATGACGCTTTTAATAATACTTACGTTGAGTCTAAATTTCAACTTTTTAGGTTTTTGCCGCTTGCTAGTTATTAAGCAAATCAATCATCGTATGCCAAAATTTGCGAACAAGACCAATAGTAAAGTTCAAACTAAGTCCCAATTAAAGCTCGCGCAAAGTCTGACTTATTGAATATTGAATTTCTATTGAAAGTCAAGTCAAGTTTATTTTACCATACGTTAAAAAGTACGCAGGCAGGAAGCAGCGAAAGACCATGCGGTCATCTATGTCAACTGCACCAAATAGCAATACTTACACAGTATCAGACGTAAACTTAAGCTTGGCGAAAAATTAACACAATTCTACAAAGCATAGTAAAAAGCAGCACTGTCATAAAGCAAACAATATTTACAATGTATATCAGTTTTCGCAATACCATGCATCCACCAAATTAGTCAAATTTTTGTTGAGCTATTTTTCATTCACAAGAATATGCGATAGGTGTAATTGAATAATTACATTACGTTTTCCTAATAGCAATACAGGTCAAATCTAGCAAACACGCTTTCTAGTAAAATACAAGTTTAATTTTAGCTAAAACGTTTCTTTACATCAATGAAAAAAAAAATCACTCCGAACAAAATCGTTCCACTAAAACTTATCGCGATCGATCAATTCAAATCGTACACTACTGCTACACAAGCCAAATATTGATGCACAATTTCGGCTAAACTGCTTACGAAACCAATATCCTTATAAGCTGCATTTACACGGGCAACTTTTTTTCGAGCGATTTTTTTAATAAAAATAAATGTGGCAAAATTGCTGGTATTCAATAATGGTTCTCATTGTGATAAAAGTTACCTTACTGCTGAAAATGACTGTCTCAAGTTGTTTCCATTCCGATTGTGATATTCTAAACCTTTTTAAAGCAAAATCGTAGCTGATCTTACCAGAGCTGGGCGTTTAAAAAAACATCGTAAAGCGCAAGCGCAAATTCCGCAACCAAAATTTTTTTAGTTTAAAGCGCAAGCGCAAATTCCGCAATCAAAAATTTTTAAGCTCGAAGCGCAAGCACAAATTCCGCAACCAAAATTTTTTAGGGTTAAAGCGCAAGCGCAAATTCCGCAACCAAAAATTTTAAGCTTAAAGCGCAAATGCGAATTTCGCAACCAAAATCTTAAAAGCTTAAAGCGCAATTGCAAATTCCGCAACAAAAATTCTAAACGTTTTAACCCTATGTTTCTCAACCTTTTTCAAGGCATTGACTCCTCAACGGCAGGGCTTCTGAAGCCCACCATGGTTTTTTGATAATAACTTGAAAACTACCCAAGCTAGAAGTTTCAAATTTTCACTGCATGGTAAAGCATTTATTCATCTTTCATTATAGCAAAAACAACTTTGGAATTTATTCCCGAAAGTTAATGAAATATGCATTTCTGCCGTGATTTGTAAATATCGAACTTCAGGCATTTTTGCCTTTTTTTAATTTCCGAGAAAATCAAGTTTTAAACTTCCTTTGTGTTGGTACTATTACGTAATAAATCCCATTGTTCGTCCTGGGCAAATTTTAAGCATTTATTGCATCATAAAAAATACCTAAAAGTTCGTTTTTTACCGATCATTTTTGATTGAAATCAACGTGAATTATTTTTGTAAAATCGTACATTAAGTTTATTCTGCAATTAGGTGCGTAATTGGAACATATGATGTTGAATCATTATAGCCTATTACTAGGGTTATTTGCACAATATATCGTGTAACGTAAATTTAATGAAGAAATGTTGGAAGTATAATTAAATAATTAATTAATTAAGTCAATCAAATCTTTCATTGTACACGCAGTATTACGCCAACGCGTGTAACGAGTTTTGCGGAGCTCATCTCCGCGTCTTTGCTCCCGAGCAACACCTAATATTAAACCTAATAGTGCAGTGGAAAAAATCGTGGGATAAGAAGATAGTACGTTATTTTTCCATCAAAATACTCGACTGCGTAAAAGTCTAGAGTTTCAAAACTAAAAACTTCCTTAATGACTTAGCGTAATCGTATGAAACGTTATTTTGTCTCATAGTTTCATTGCTTTTCACGAAAATTTTTTGTTCGAAAAAAAGTTGTTTTTTTTGCGCAGCTAAGAGCAAAACCATTTATTGACTAAAAAGTCTATATTAACTCAACGAGCCCGTGCATTAACCTTGAATTCCAAGAAGCGTGGGGTCTATAATCTACTTTTGCCAGACTCAGCCTGTACCAGCTTCTTTGGCAGGGCAGGCTCGGTAGGCTTACAACAGTTTAGCTTTGCTATTATTCTCAATGTTAATTTTGGTTGGTTTCCATCATAGAAATCAGAAAATGTAACGAACTTTTAGCGAAAAATTTTTTGGGGTCTACTCCTACAATTGACGGAAAAATGAAAAGCAGCTTTAGCGTAGACGCAGAAAGATGGTGAAAAATTAACAGAAAAACTCAAAGCAGTTTTTGTCTTTTAGTTTGTTGGTTTTCACCTAAACAGAAAAATGCAACGAAAATTTTGGAAACGACCGTTTCACTCTGGACCCTACAAAACCAATTTTCTTCGTTACGCTTGATTAGACCTACACCAACAACTTATTTGCTTAAGACGGCAACACTGCTGTAATGCAAGCCATTACGTAAGTTTACTGAGATTTTTAGTATTTTCTTACCAACTAATGTCAGTTTTTAACGCAACGCATCTGCTCAAAATAAACAAGATTTTGGCCCATTTTTGTTAAAAAATTATTCGAAAATGTTAGAAACTATAGCGCTACCACCGCCACCAAAGCATTTTGAGAAAAAAAGCTGTAGTTTCAAAGAACTACAAGTACGTAAAATCAAAAATAGTATAGCAGACCAGCATATAGTGGCTTTTACGTTTCGAATTTTTTTAATATTGTTTAGTTTGTCTGTGCTGGAGGTGTTCCGCAAATTTTTGCTGTTTTAAAAAATATTTTATACCATTTTATTGTCCTTGGCCTCGAGGACATCCTTGAGGACATATTTTGAAGTCCTTGGCCTTGTCCTCGAAGCCTCAAGTCTTTAAAAATTGCCCTGTCCTTGGCTCGAGAACAGCACTATTTTTTGAATTGATTAAATTTTGTAAATCGCCTGAAAAATTTTTTGGAAGACGTTTTTTTTCTGGAGATTGCCTGAAAATTTTCTTTGAAGACCGTTTTTTTTGTTTTTTTGAGAACACTTGCGCTTGTGTTCTTAGTACTTGGCCTTGACCTCGAGCATTCCTGTCCTTGGCCTTGAGCCTGTGTCCTCGACTCTACATCTGATTTCAATGAATAGCCTACTTCGCGAACCCAACGCAAAAATGGTTCGATGATTAAATTTAATAGCACTAGTTTGTATCATAATGTTTCTCTGATAATTAGTTATACCATCATCAAACACTGCAGATAAATTATGATGTAATGCTATAAAAATAGATATTTAGTAAAAGGTTATGAAACGACGCTGTGGATGTTTTAGATACCCTAAAATTATGAAACACCCCCATTACCCACATTTTTTTTCTTAATTATTATATTTGATCAATATTTTTTTTAAATTGAATACCTTTAAACAAGAATTTTTTTATGGTGTGCTGGTATTTTAGCTTAGTAGGTAAAACGTCGAGACAGAGTACCGGTCAGTGCCATCGCTACGGGGGGGCCATGGGGGCCGTGCCCCCTCTAACGGCTGCTTGTGCCTCCCCATTTTGGTTTACTCAAATACTGTTTTTGGAACATCACGTAACGACAAGACAACAGACAATGATTGAAAAAGGATTAATTACGTCAAGCATAATTCTCCTTTGACGTATATTCTTTGCGAAATTGCTGGCAACCAATTGCTGTACATAAATTTGACGCAAAAGCCCGTTTTATTAACACGCCTTTACGATGTGTGGGGAAAACGAGATGTAAGCCTGCAGAATCGTTACTGGTACTTCGTTAGTAATTATGACATGAATCAATACGTGAAAACAATTTTTTTCAAAGATCAGTTGTTTTGATTTTTAGAGCACACTAAAGATTTTGAGGGTGCAGTCAGTGGCGCAACCAGAGTGAAGACGCTTAAGCTCTCTTAGCCAAGACACTTAGAAAATTTAACTTCAAAATACGAGCGTTTAACCGTACTTTATACTTGACCCGAAGTAAGGGGGGGGAGGGGCTGAAGTGTCTAAGCAATTTAATTCTTTGAAATGACTTCTGAATTTTATCAAGTTAGTTATTCATATGGCTTTAAAAATGGTGAAATGTGATGAAAATGGCTTCAAAATCGCTATTTTTTTGCTGCAAAATCACAAAACTCGCCCAGTGGCAGGGGCTCTGCCCCCAGACCCCCGTCTCTAAATATTTAGTGACTATGCCCCGCCTGTAACACCCTTGAGTTGCATCAGTTTGTTCAGCACGGGGGCTAAATCAAATAATTTTGGGGCAAAAAAATTTACTTTTGGTTCACCCCTTTTAGCAAAATGCTTGTTGCATGTCTGGTAGTAGTCACTGCTGCAAATAAATTTTTCAATTCATTTATGGGCCGGAGGCGAAACGAGCTATAAAATGCTGCCGGTCGTGTTTTTAAAACTACACATATTTGCGGTCGTACAAGATCTGATTATCAGTTTTTATACGCAAAAGGTCAGTTTATTTTAGTGCCCCCCCTTTCGGCCAATGCTCCCTCACTTCGTTTGCTCTGGCGACGGCACTGCTACCGGTAATCAAAAAGTTGCTGGCTCCATGGTTGATTATTGAACTGGTAATTTGTCGTTGTATTCACGGAAAAACACATAAAGCTTATTTTCCATGGGACCAAATATTACAGTATATCTGCCTTGCAGCCTCACTGTACAAATTATCCTAAAAAAAGATTTTTGTTGGTTATGTTGAACAGTGGTAGCCATCGAGCGCTTGTTTCACAGCATAATTTTAATTCCTATTAACCACTAATTTTTAGTCAGTTTAATCATAATAAATTTTAATGAATTAGCTTGCACAACATATTTTAATGAGTTGGATTGGGATGGTGGCCGTGCTATTTGACCGCTTCCAGATTAATGGAAGCGCAGAGAAACTCAGCGGTAAACCAACAGTCGGGCCGCACCCCAACCAATGTCTGGACCAAAAGTTGAAGATACAGTAGACCCAATAATGAATTTGCGCACAGGCTCAGAGACAGAACGGTAAGAAAAAGTTGAATGACTTCCCATGGAAGCTGTACACAGGCGCTCAGGAAGAGTTCTCTTTATGACTAATTCTGTGTAGATATTGTAATTTGTAATATAGCAATAATTACGAGATATGATGATAGTCTAATAGTTTATAAACTGTGCCGTAACAGCAAAGGCGGGAGAGCTCACAGATTTTGGGATTTGATAGGTCCAATTCTTCTGAAGAAACTGAAGGAAATTGACAGAAAAGATGTGACGTCTCCATTAAGCTGCATTTACACGGGCGACGTTTTTACGAGCGATTTTTTGATAAAAATGATGTGGTAAAATTGCATATATTCAATAATGGTTCTCATTGTGACAAAAGTGACCTTTCTGCTGAAAATGAATGCCTCAAGTTGTTTCCATTCTGATAGTGATAATCTAAACCTTTTTAAAGCAAAATCGGAGATGATCTCACTGCAATTTTTTATCGCAGCACCGATTCTCTTCTAAAGTTTTCAACTATAACAATATTGGTATGAAGACAACTTAAGACAATTATTTCCATCAGTAAGCTCCCAATTATCATGATCAAAACCGCTATTGAGTAAACGCAACTTTGCCAGATCCATTTTTATCAAAAAATCGTACGCAAAAAAAGTCGCCCATGTAAATGCGGCTTTACAAATACTTGATGTATTGGATTTTGGAAATGGCAGGGGATAAAGAGCCAGGAACCAACGCGTTGGACAACAGCTTTGGCCAGGAAATTAGCATGCGCATTTTCAGGATACTAGCGTGACTAGGGAGAGACCCATTAAAAGTTTAAAATGACGTTGCTGGAGAGTGAAGATGAGGCGTGGCACTAGACACTCAGGTCACCATTCGTCCTCTTTTTGGAGGAGATGTCCTACTTTTTATCAAAAAGTGATTATTCTTCCATTTTTTGGTCTGCATCAAGTTTAATAAAAAAAAGCAAAGAAATCTTAATAAAAACCTCTTTTTGTTCAACACTTAAATTTAAAGGGCTAAGCTAGCTTAAGCTAGATCGGTACGTTGATTATAATGCTTGGAAAATTGTATCCTTTTTAGAGATAAAAATATGGTCAGCCTACCAGAGGTGCGCACAAATAACATTCGATCAAAAGCGCATCGCAACAAAGCACAACGACCTTTTCAACCAGTAAAAGCGAAGCGTAAAATGCGCAATTTAATTTTTTTAATTTCTGAAGCGCAGCTTCCGCAATGAATTTTTTGATTCAGTTGAAGCGCAACGGAATTCCGCAATTGCGGAACGGCAATTTCGTACTAAGTTAAAATGAAACCTAACTTCTGCAATTGAAATTTCACAACACAATTCAAAAACAGCATTTTTTGCGATTTTAGACAGAAAAAGAGTTAGTAATTGCAAAAGAAGGCCGATATTTATCAATATTAGACTATCGAAATGGAACTAAATTAAGTTCAAATTTCGTACTAAGTTAAAGTGAAACCTAACTTCCGCAATTGAAATTTGACAACACAATTCAAACACCGCATTTTTTGCCATTTTAGTCAGAAAAAGAGTACGTAATTTGTAAAAAAAGGCCGATATTAGACTGTAGAAATGGAACTAATTTAAGTTCAATATATAGAATTGCGCTTGAAACCGAAAAAAAAAAAAAAAAAATTGAAAGCGCAGCGCAATTAAAGCGCAACAAATTTTAAAGACTTTAGTCCGCCACGTAACTTCCACAATGTTTCAAAATAACAAATTTAAGAGAACTTCTGCAATTGCGGAATTTGCGCTTTGGGATTCTAATCATCTGCATCCTACCATAACCATCAAACCCTCCAAGGAGACTTTGTCAGGAGATTATGAGGGGCCAATAAAAGTAAAGAAAAAAAAACGAGTGGGAGACCGTGAGAAAGAGGAATGAATTGTACTGACAGAATATCATTTGGTTGTTACACCAGACGCATTCCAGTCTAGTCTAGTGGATTTCTGCTGTGAAACTGGAAGCGATTGGTCCTATGGTCCAGAAGACAAGGTAAGGGAGTCATATGTATTGCATATGGAGTTAATTACGGCGTACGCTCCGGCACCATCCGGTCTAAAAGTGGAAGAGACAAATTCGTCAGTCTTATACATGAACCTCTGGAGGAAGGAAGGACAAACGCCTAATGGGAGATGCAAGGCGGAATTCTCTGGGGCCATTGCAGTAAGGTATGGAGGATAATATTATGAACTTGATTGGCGTTCAGGATGGAAGTGGTTCTGTTGATACGCAAAATATTTTGGGGATGGTTACTTATTAACCGGCTGATCACCAATTCTGAGACAAACGCTTTGAGAATAAAATGATGATTCTGGAAGAAGACGCAAAACACGTTTAAAGCATGCTAGTGCTTGGATATTTTCAAAAAGAAGATGGCTTTTAAGAAGAAGCAATGAGGTGGGGAGGAGGAGAAGTATCTAGCAATGACCTTGTGCAACTCAGAGTAGAATTTCTAGTTGGTTTATAGCGTTTTGCATAGGAAGTGGATCTAGCATCCGGGAGAAACATTCTGTTTAAAGCGCAGATATTACAAAAGCTTGTAGAGGAGGATTCTTTGAATGGACCCCGAAAAGCGATAGCAATGGACTGCAAGACTTTATGTCTTGGGTAGAACTTGGAGCACAGGGATTGGTCATGAGACCCAGAAAAAAAAGTTCGGCCAAAGGTGCTGAAGTATCGCCGTAGGTAGCTAGTTTAGCGTAACTTAAATTTTAAAAAAGTAACGCACATACATTTTACAAAAATTTTATAAACATCAAACTTGGCTGTCAAACGTAGAACAGCGTTCTCCGTCTATACCAGATGTCGGCAACTTTGCGTAGCAGTGATCCAAAAACCAAATCAGTAAGGTCTCGATGGGCCGTAACATATTTTTACTAACAATTTGATCCTTCAAAGTGTGATTTTAGATAATATTAAGACAATTTGACGTATTTTAACTGAGTGCAGATTCAACAGAAACTCTGTTGTTTTGGATAAACAACTCGTTCGCACAAAATGATGAGAATATGTTTGTTTCAAGCGCAACAAGGACTTTGCTGAGGGGAAAGCGGCTTGAACAAAAATTAAATTTTTTTGTCAAAAAATGTCGTTTTTGAGCAGGGTGCAGAGCAAACTCGTGCAACGTAAGAGCATCACAGAAGAAAGTCTGGGGACAGAGCTCCCAGTCACCGGACACCATTGGGGTCTCGGGAGTCAAACCTCCAACCGCTGGGCGATTTTTGAAATTTTTTCAAAAAATTGCCAATTTAACGTCATTCAGATCAAATTTTGCACATTATTAAAGCCATTTAAAAGAACTATTCATTGCATGGCTTTTTAAGCCGCTTGCAGAATTAAACTACTCAGCCCTTTCAACCACCCGTTTACTTACAGGTCAGGTCCAAAACACATTTTGAACGTTTGCGTTTTTGGGTTAAATTTTTAAAAAATCTTAGTTTAGGGATTGAAGCTCCATAACTCTCCCCCACCTGGTTGCGCCACTAGTAGTTGGTTTATTTTCGTTTCAAAGTATTTGAAGTTGTTTGAAAATTAATAAAGCTTCAGCATTAGCTGTAATTCTGGTCTCTCAAAGCATATCATTCGGCTACCAAATCTCTTTTCCTACACCACATGAAAGCTGGGGCAAAGTTTCCCTAAACAATTTTAGAATTTTTTAGAACACTGAATAATTTTTGACCCTATTGTATACACTCCTATTACGTCATTTTTCCAAAATATGGCCATGATGTCATTACGGTGACGTAATCAACTCAAAATTGGATTTTTCTAAAAAATTGGTAAACAACAACCTACATGCCGAATTTGGTGTTTGCGCACTTTCCGGTTTAGAAATTAGGTAGAGAAGCAGTTTTGCCCCCATCATCACCATGTAAAATGAGTTGGTCCAATTGCCTGTGCAAACTATAGCGTTAATAATCATTTATTTTTCGTGATTAAGATCCCATTGGTGGTAGCTCTTTTGCGAGTTTTAATGCACTTTATTATGAGAAACTTGATGTTGTCATGCCCTCAATAATGCCACTACATACAATTAAATATTTGATGTTATTTTGGGCTGAAAAGTTTACGTACGGTAAGTTCAATGGTAATTTAGAAGCAGTAAAAGCATAACATCTTGCAAAATACCTATAATTTGATTTAATGTTTTGACGTTTGCGGAGCCAGAGTTTTAATGTTAGATCGTTTACGTGCTATCTGGCCTGCAGGCTACCAGCCCGGAATCCTTTAGGCCGGATTGCACGTAAACGATTAGAAATCTTGCAAAATGCTATAGGTTGGTTACTTTCATTAAAATTTTGCACGCCAAATAGATATTGCCAAACATTGACACCGTGGCATGCTTATTTTCATTCAAAATATTTTTATATGCTATATCAAGCACTAATATTTCGCTTTTATCTCGTGCTCCATTCGCAATACAGCTCCATATTGCTACAAATTGCCGCAATCGCAGAAATCGCCAGCCGGATGATTTTTTTTGACGGGCCAGATTAGTCCCGTAGGCCATAAGTTGCCGACCACACGATCTGATGTCCGCCTAGGCATTGACTCTGTCATACTGTTTTATTTCAAGCCTACTTATTTCATGGGTAAGCTTCTAGGTTAGTTAATTTAATCAGCTCAGTTCTCCACGGCTCAACACTAAATGATTTAAGGCAAAAATTTTGCAACTATTTTTCAAAAAAAATTCGCTAAATTTTTCGGAAAACTCAAGTCTACGTTTTTTGCTCTGTCACTTAATCTGCCAATTTTTCGAAATTGCATTGTATTGTAGGTTGTCAATATTAAGTCGAGATCCTATTATTATTAATGAATCAGGGGCTCTCAACATATTTTACTAAAGTAAAAGATGGCGTAGCTGATTTGTGTCAATTTGCAAAGCGAGTAAACTTTGTCGCCTTGGTTTTGTGGCATGGTTTGATCTGGGTTTAACCCGCAGTCCCACACCCTGGTCATGTTGCTGCGTTCTAGGTTAAAGATGCGTTATGGTGACTAATATCTCTGCTTGGTGGTTCCAACCGACAGCAAATTTAGTGAACAAGTATTTGTAGAAATCCCACAGGTCCAGTTAAACATTGGAACACTGGAAACTCTTATTTGCTTGAGGTGCAAATTCCTCCAAACACAAAGTACCGTAGTTATTGCAATGAAAACTGTGTGGGTCATATAATAGTCAGCATCCGATGCAGTCCAGTAGCGGGAGATCAAATATGCACTTACAGCAACAGACTACAACAATCATAGACCAGAGTCTAATAGCAAATTAATGCGAGTCTGAGCGAAGTTCTCTGGCGCGACGTAATCTTTACAATTTTTTACCGAAATAATGGCCATTAATCAACATGTTTGCATTAAATTGTAAAACTATTTTGTTTTGTTTTTGTTTTCAAAATATCTGAAGTTATGTCAAAGTTAGCACTACCAACCATCAATAGGAAAGTTTTCCAACACCTGCATTAACATAAAGATTAGCAAATTTAGCATGAAGTAAAAAGTATATACACCACATAAATGCTTAAGGCACGTTGAAACATGTTATGAAATCCTGTTGCTATTACCACATGTAGTGTAGTAGCAGCAGTAGTTAATATTTGCACATTTTCAAAACGAAATGAAATTAATTGCCCCTAATGCCCCCCCTTAGTATGGCCTCGTACAAACTGATGACTTGAAAAGTTCATAGTTGTTGATAAAAATATGAATCTGAGCATTAACCAAGCAAGATCGTGACAGCATTCAATTTTTTCTTACATTTGGCTCACTCAACCATCGAGCAACAAATGCAAACCAAAAACGACATGCTTAAAAGACATTATTGTTCCAAGAAAGTGCGTCACAGACTCCAAAAACTTATTTATCATTCAATCTGGTAATGATCAAACATTTTCATTAAATGTCAACACTGATAATGAATGATTGCTAGCATTCCTCCCCTTTGGATTTGTTGGTGTTTAGAGGTCGTTGCTTTTTTTATATTTATATTTTAAATAATTATTGTAAAATTGTGTGGCACTTTCAAAAAGGAGGACTGCATCCCTAATCTCCTCCCCTAGCTGTGTCGACGTCTGTATCAATCTTTGTACCCCCTGAAAACAATTTTTGTCCCAGCCCTGATCACAATGACATAGGGTATGTGCTAGGGTAGGGTTACTTTAGTCATTTAAGCTTGTGCTTTCAATATTTGTAAATGTCCATGTCAATAGCCAATGAATGAATATGAATACTTGCTTAATAATATCATGATTAATGATGGTTACCAAGTAATCAACTTTTGAACCAATTAGTCAGTTATTAAATTGTTTCTGAGTATAATAATAAACCATTTTAGTAAAGAAGTTTAGATAAAAATGATATGATGGACAGAAAGACAATCTGCTGCTGAAACAGTAGACCCGGGTTTGATTCTTGGTTTGGTAAAGTTAAAGACTGCAGTTTAGAAGTTGATACCAAAGCTTCCCTGCTTAATGTTCTCTGGTTTAGCATTAAATTAAAAGGGAGTGATACTTCCATCGGCATCACGTGTTGTAGCAGGTGGGCAAGTGGCAGCTTGAAGCTTTGGCAGTGTTGCCAAGGAGGTGAGGGCATTGTTTTACAATGACCCTGATCCCGTAATCTCGGTTCAGCTCACACCCCGCTCACGTTGTTGCATCCTTGGATAAGATGCTGTACAGTATAATGGTTATCTCTGCTCAGTGGCTTTGAACAAGCAGCAAATTCAGTGGACAAGAATTGAAAAAAATTCACAGAAACATTAGATTACTGTCGATTGTCGAAACTCTTTTGCAAATACGGATTCCTCCAAACCTAAAGTACTTACTGCAATGAAAAATAAACAGCCAATGTAGTCTATCCCCCATGGATGGTAGTGGTTTTGAGTTTATGCAGTTCAAAAGTATTTTGGATTTTTTTAAATTCTGAAACACCACATAAAGTTAAGTGTGTCTGTTTATTATAAACCTTGAGTGTACATCTGATGCAAACATTGAGTTTAAAAAAATATCAAGCAATACATAAGGTATTCATACATTATCAGTGTTGGACAAAATCGGGAATTGACCATTTAGGCAATGTTTGGCATAAACATTTTTGACGTTTTTGCTAGGCGAATGCATTGATATACAAGAGTTTTAGAAAACCTAAAGCAACCTTTGCGTAACACGAAATGTCACAAGCAGTGGTGTAAAAAGTACTCGAAATTTGTAAGGAAATAAAGTGCAAAGTATTAGCCAATGAAAGTACTTGAGTAAAAGTAAAAAACATAGTAAATTCAGAAGTGCTCAACTGTAAGTATTTCTAAAAGTATTCAAACAGAATAAACAAGCTTTTTAATCAAAATTATGACAATTGGTCAACTACCATCACATCACTGCCACAAAACACTTGGTCCTCGAATACCTCACCATCTCAAGAAGTCATGAATTAATAATTGTCGCAAGTTTTTTTGTTACTACGTTCAAGACAATTAATCAAAAAGAACAACAACTACAGCTAAACTTCAAGATTTGAAAATTATGCCACGCAGAATTTATATGGAATTGGAATCATTTCATAGAGTCTTTGCTCAAATACTCATTCAATGTCATTATTTAAATTATTTTTATGCTAAAAAGTACTAATCCACTGTATCTACAAGGTGGGCCAAAAGTCAGGAGCCATAGCCGATTCAGTATCTTTGGTGATAAACTTTTTGGTTTAGTTAATCAAGGTTATTGTGAATTAACAAATATTGTGTAATATGCAAAGCTTTACATGCTAGCTATTAGCATGAAACTATGCAAATGTTTCTGAAAATCAAGTGATATATCTTTTCTGAAATACTGCTATTTCTGTGTTGTCTTATTGATGGTATGTTTTGATTGCCAAATGTTTCCCAGTATCTTCAAATGGTTTTATTTTTGAATCCAATTAAGTGATAAAAGTTTAAACAGATTTATCCTCATTGTGGTTAATGGTTACGACACGTGAGATAGCTGTCAGATAAGAGTTACTATGCTCTTTATCAAAACTTGAAAAATGCTTAGATTGGCTATAAGCTGAAGTTATAAAAAAGAAGCTTTCGCTTAACATTGGCTGTTTGCATTCATGGTAACTACTCAGTTTTCATCTGTCAGTGCTTACTTGTTAAGTTTTGTGCTTTGTGTGCATTAAGTGATTTGAACTATGAAGTGCTAAATGTTTTGTGTTTTCCAGATTGTTTGTTAAACAAGCAATAATTTAGCATTGTATTCTATGACAAATGTACTGTAATATCAACCAGTATCATACATTTTTGCTTGAAAGTAATGCTTGCCTTCTAATGCACGGTACTATTCTTAACATGATTCAAAGAAATTTTTAACTGGTTTAAGAAATGATGAAGAGCAACAGAGCTTTTGTGAGTGGCCCAAATGCTTCTCCTAAAATGACACTGACTCGGATTCACAAGCAGCAAATCATCAACCCTTTAAAGACCAGTTTTTGGAAAATTCTATAGTAAGTAACTTTAGAAAGCTAATCTCTAAATTGAGGGGGGTGAAGCATCCAGCAATTGTGGTAGCTTACAATTTAGTTAAAATCAAAATACAATTTTTGAATTTTTTAGTATTTATTTCGCGAGCTGCAGTTGCAAAGATTATCAAGAAACACTAAGAGATATGCCCCCTAAAAAGTTTCAGAAAACCCTGAGTTTGTTCTTTCAACCTGAAGTTTGGGGAAAAAGAGAGACTGAATTATAATATTTAGTATTATTATTCAGTCTCTTGTGATCTTCCAGTGACATCCTATTGTGGTAAACCTTTTCTTTTCTGGAAGCTCAGGCTGAGAGAACAAACTTATGGTTTTCAAAAACGTTTTAGGGGGATATCTGTTTGTATTTGTTGAATATTTTTGCTACTGCAGCCCCAAAATGAGAACCAAAGTTTAAAATTATATTTTAATTTGAGCTTTTGTATTTGTAAACTACCGGAATTTGCTAACTGCTTCCCCCCCCCTTTTTAATAGCTAGAAAGTATTTTGAATGCATAAACTATACTGCTACGTTTGTATTGTGACAAATATGCTTTAGTTGCCCATTTATGCTGGTATTTTTAGTAACTATCTGTTATCATTTAGTGATTAATTAAGAACTTGGCGTGTTTAAAAATGGTATTGATGACCTGAACCTACTAAGAGCATGATAAATGAATGTAATAATGTAAGTAGAAATTTTGTGTGAAGAAAAGATTTTTCAAAGAAAATTGCAGACACAAATGCTAGTGCAGAAAGTTGCATCAGAAGTCGATTACCCTTTATGCCTCTAATTTCTTTTTCAAATATTATGCTGAACTCTTCCAATATGAATGCATTTTCAAGTTGAGAACATAAATCATTGTTGTGAACGAGAATATCTTGCAAACTGCAGAAATTAAAACTCTTGTGGTTTCGTAAAGTATTTTTTAAATGTTTTTCAGGATATGAAAAAACGTCTAGAACAATCTTTCGGTAGCGAATGATGACAAACTTTCAATGAAATGCTGTGCTATTCTACTGAAAAGATTTATCAACTGAAAACGACACTATTTTTTGAATAAACACCGAGATTTCACTCGCAGAAGACTTCAGTATCAGAAAACAGTCTCAACTATTGTTCTGCCAATCAATTGACCAAAGTGTGCTAAACGTTTAACGATGCATGTGTTCATGTCAAAACTCGCCCAAATATCACAGTATTCAAGACGGTTTAGATTACATATCAAATCTGTTATGATAGATTTCAAATATTATTGTTGATTATTAGATAGTGTCCTTTTTTCAACGCCGTAGCCAGCAGACGCATTGTACACAGTGCAGGCGTTTGTATTGATGTGAAACTTTCAAAAACCTTTGTAGCTCAGTCTCGGCAAGTGTTATTGCTTGTTTTGTATAAAAAAAATCAAAAAGTTTGTCGGGATGTTAAAATAAGCGAACCGTTACGGAATATTTTGGAGTGAAAAATATATTAGCTCCACTCCAAAAAGAGAGAGTTTAATTTTCAATTGGTATCGGTTCCAATTTTGACAACGTACCAGTACTTTGTACTCGGTACTGCCCACCTCTGATAATGTTTTCAAATTATTCTTTTCAATGAAACGTGCAAGATCGCTGCCTCGGGCTCTTTTGTCATGGGTAAAGCTCGGTAAATTGTTCTGAAGTTTTGTCAACCGTTTGCTAAGTACTTGGTGTTTTGAATCAGGGCCATCCATCCCAGCTTACCTGAAATATTTTGAAGTTCTCTGTATTTTGTTAATTATTACCGTAATTGATATATTATTACCGTAAGTTTCTACTGAGTTAATTATTACCGTAAGTTTCTACTGAGCTATTTTTCATTTCAAATTTCTTATGTTTTCGATTTTCTTCTTTTCAAATTTCTTCAAATAACTAAGTTGAACGAGCCCTCATAGCTAAAGAATCAAAAAATAAGAAAAGTGTTTCTTCACCTTTTTCGCGATTTGCTTAGATTATATCTCTCACAAATGAAGGATATGGGGCAGGCAGATTATATCTCTCACAAATGAAGGATATGAGGCTTCACGGAATATGAATGGTTTAGTGAAAACTTAAGTATATGCCGGTACGCCCGTACTAAATCAGTATATCTTGAATACTTTGTCATTTTAGTTTATGATGTGTTAAGAGAAAGCTCAAATTTCGAAACACCCTGTAATGATTGTTAAGAGCGTTTACACTTTACAATATCTGTCTAGCTATTCCAAAGTGAGAGTAATTTATTCTTGACGTGTAATGAGAAGTTCAAACGGGATGTGAAATTTATTTTTACGTGACAACTTTTTGTACTGCGTCATGTGTATTTGTCAGTTTATAAATCCGGCAATAAATTCTTGATACAATGATTTTGTAAACTGCTAGTTTCAGAGTTCGTGCATTCAAATCGGAGTAATTTTGCGGTTAGATTTATTCAGCTCTCTCATTTGTTTAACCACACCAACTTTGGATTTCTATTTGCTGTGTGCAACATCACGACGGATGGACTGTGGGACCCGTAATGGGAAATGAACGTTGATTATTTTTATCAAAAAACACTTCACACGCGATCAGTTCGAAAATCAAGCCAAACTGCATAATCATCAGTAGTTAGACGCACTATCGGAGCACTGCAACTAAAAAAGTTTGTTTTAGAGGAATATACAATTTATTTGGGGACGGTCGAAACAATTCGGTGGATGTGCTCTATGTTTATGTGTTTTAGTAACGCGCTGATTTTGAGCTGTAAAAGACACTGCTATGTAGATTTTATTAAAGCTTGAAGCGATAGTCTTTTAACTTCTAATCAACCAAACAGTCGATTTAACGGACTAATACGCAAACGCATCTGCCCATTGCTGAAAAATATAGCGTTTAGGATGCCAAAAATATCTGGCAAAATAGTGATAGCCGTGGTGATAATTTAAATGACAAAGTTCGTTGAAATACAGTTATTTAAAGCAAGCCAAGTCAATATGATGAATATGAACAGCAGTTTTAGTCTAATTTGCAGTCTCGTACGGATTTGCATTGGCCGAGAAGGTAAAGGCGTCTGTTTTACTACGATCCTAGTCGCTTGATTTGGGTTCAACTCGCACCCTGGTCACGTTGTTGCGTCCTTGAATAAGATGGTTTACGATGACGTCGAACTTGGTGGCTTCGAACATGCAGCAAATTTCGTGGACAATAATTGGAAGAAATTCACAAGATCACTGGAAACTCCTAAGCGGATTCCTCTAAGCACGAAATACCCGTTGCAATGAGAAGTGCGCGGATTGTCCAATATTTAGCGTCTGACGATGTCCGGTAACATGAGGATAAATATGCGCTACAACAAAGCATAAGCATTGTATTGGTCATCAGAGTGAGAAAGAGAGAGAGTCGATTTTTTGAACAAAAACACAGCTGTGATTTATCTGAAAAAATATAACATGGATGCCTGCATTTTTTTTGTTTTGTACAATAATCACACAAATTAATTGCCTTGTTTTTTTTTATTGCATTTCGTTCATGAAGGAGCCGCAAAAGGTCATACGGTATGTGTGGTTCACCGGTCAAGATGATGAAAACTGATTAACCAGTGTTAATTATGAGCTGATAAGATCCGCTGCGCTTCATTTCGCAGAACATGCTTAAACCTTGATATCAAGTTCAAGACGTCCATTGGTGATCCTCTTCTTTGGTAATTAAAAAAATTTTGGGTGTAATATAAAGCAGTAGAATTGAAGATTTATTTCAAGTGGGTGGGGTCAAAAACTTTGAACGTGTTACTGACATTTACATGTTTTTCCCTTCTCCTGCAAAGTGTTGTGTAGTCGGAAACATTATTTCTTACTATTCGAGATTCAAGATTAAATACGAAAAAATAAAGCTAAGCCAAAGCGTCCGTTAAAGTGTATGTGTTCCTTAAATCACAAACGTGTAAACCAATATTCGCTAATGCAAAGAAAGACTGTAAAAAATTGATTTTGGCTCCGAAAAGGACTCTCTAGAATGCTTAAATGTTTTTTCCTTTAAATTTGTTGTTTGTTTATTATTTTTTTGTATAATGATTTTTATCGTCCTTTGTTAAAGTTGGTTTTTTGAAATAATTATTTTAATATTTAGAATCAAAGGTAAAGTCAAGGACATAAGGCTTGAGGCCAAGGCGAAGAACACAAAAAAATCCGAGGCCAAGGACAGCCCTACCGAGGACAGGCCCTTTCGAGGCTAAGGACAGGAATGCTCAGGCGCGTAGCCAGGAATTTGAAATGGGGGAGGACTGTTTTGGAGGCTAAAAGCAACATCAAACGATCTTGATCCGGATTTTAATCGATCTTCACTCAGATTGAGCCGATTTTTCTTTCCAAACTTAGGTGATCTTCAAAAAAAAAAGGTCTTTGCTCAGAATAAGCTGTTTTTTCTGTCCGAATTTAGGTGATCTCAAAAAAAAAAAACGGTCTTCAGCCAGGCTCAGACCCACTTTTTCTGGTCGTAATCACATTAGGTCCTTGACCACTTTTCATCACCAATACCATTGGGGAGGAGGCTATTTTTGTTTTCAGGGCAAAAATTGGCCTTAGAAATGCTAAAAACGGGGTAAATGCTAAAAACAAGCCAATGGGAGGCTGAACCCCCCCTTGGCCCCCTCCTGGCTACGCTACTGGGAATGCTCGAGGCCAAAGACACAGGCGCAAATGTTTACAAAAAAAATATATATATCTTTTTAAGGCGATCTCCAAAAAAAGGTCTTCAAAAATTTTTTTCAGACGATCTCCAAAAAAGAACACAAAAAAGGTCTTCGAAAATTTTCCGAGAGGTTTCTAGCGTTTTGCAGCATAATTTTAACGGTGCAAAGAAAAGTGCTGTTTTTTTTAGGACTGGAGGCTTCGAGGCCAAGGCCAATGCTAAAGCCAAGGATTTCCAAATGTGTCCTCGAGGCCAAAGACGTCCTCGAGAACTCCACCTCTGTTTAGAATACAAATCAAATCAAATCTTTTATTGTACTCGCTGTAATACGCCGGAGCGTGTAACAATTTGGCGTGGCCCATCTCCGCCTCATTGCGCCCGGACAACACAGCTCCTTTCCAAGATGTGTCGCAGCGGTGGCGAGCCGTTGCAGCACTATGTCCGATTTGACCAGCCAAGATTTGAACTTTTGATCTCCCTATCCAGAGACGAACGCGTTACCGCTCGATCAATACAATAAGTCGTTAATTTTGAATCGAAACAAAGAGTAAGTCACTTATTCCATTAATACAAAATCTATGCTAAGTAAACCCATTGCTGTTTCGTTTACAATACTAGATATTAGTAATTCCCGGCCATAAGTTGGTCGAGCGATAACACGTGAGTGACTGAAGAGGGAGGTCTGAGGTTGAAATCTCGGGTCGGTCAAATCGGACACAGTGAAGCCAACGGCTCGCTACTGCTGCGATATTTCTTCGAAAAGAGCTTTGTTGCCCTAAGGCGCATTGACGCGGAGATGGACCCCGCAAACTTGTTAGGCCTACATGCCTCGGCATAATACTGCACAGCGAGAATATTGAAAGTTTGGTTTGTTAGTAATGAATACGTTCCTAATCTTTACTTTAGCATGAATTTTGTTCATTGCATACGATATAAAGTCGTCAATTAAGCATTAAAAACAGCTAATCATGAATTTTATTCCGTTAAATAGGGTTAAAAAGTAATGGCGTAAGTTCATGTTGAAACGTCTCGTATTAAATAGAATGTTTGATCTTGGCTTTTTTTCAAGCTTTTCTCGTTCTGTTCTTCTGCTTTTAAATTTCATGCTTTGAATCTGGCTAAAAAGAACAGATTAGTGATTACCCGAAAAAAAAACTACGACAAAAAGGGATGCCATGTAAGTTACTATAAAATTTCCAAATTAAAAAAATTGCTCCTTTTCCTTAAAGTTCTCCTTTTTATTGACATTTCATTTCTTTATTGAAATTTCGTTTTTTCTGGATTTACAGATTTAGCGTTAAAAAAAAAGTACTCCAAAGCTACATCATACTATTATGGCTACAATTGTCTATGCGCATACCAATTTATCATACCAAGAAAAAACAGGAGGGAGGTTGACCAATACATACAATTAACGAAATGTCTCACAAGTTACCACCAGGGCTACTTGATATTCGCGTTTTCATAAGAAATTGAAATTAATAGACGAAAAAACTACAGTACTATCAAAATCAAGCTGCTAAAAGTTGCACGTATCTTATTTGACAAATCATCTTGGGCAACGAAGCAAAAACAAAAAGGTTGGATATTCGACTCGAGTTGTTATTCGTGCTGCACTTACCCGTTTAGACTCGAAAGCAGGTAGTTTATTCAACTCAAGTCGCTATTCGTGCTGCACCTACCCGTTTAGACTCGAAAGCAGGTAGTTTAAAATATCAACTTTGGATGTTTGATCAAACCGAGCTGGATTTGAACCAGAGTCTACCTTAATTTAACATCAATATTCATGCGGGCAGTGTTTTTTGATAAAAATAATCAACGTTCATTTCCCATTACGGGTCCCACAGTCCATCCGTCGTGATGTTGCACACAGCAAATAGAAATCCAAAGTTGGTGTGGTTAAACAAATGAGAGAGCTGAATAAATCTAACCGCAAAATTACTCCGATTTGAATGCACGAACTCTGAAACTAGCAGTTTACAAAATCATTGTATCAAGAATTTATTGCCGGATTTATAAACTGACAAATACACATGACGCAGTACAAAAAGTTGTCACGTAAAAATAAATTTCACATCCCGTTTGAACTTCTCATTACACGTCAAGAATAAATTACTCTCACTTTGGAATAGCTAGACAGATATTGTAAAGTGTAAACACTCTTAACAATCATTACAGGGTGTTTCGAAATTTGAGCTTTCTCTTAACACATCATAAACTAAAATGACAAAGTATTCAAGATATACTGATTTAGTACGGGCGTACCGGCATATACTTAAGTTTTCACTAAACCATTCATATTCCGTGAAGCCTCATATCCTTCATTTGTGAGAGATATAATCTGCCTGCCCCATATCCTTCATTTGTGAGAGATATAATCTAAGCAAATCGCGAAAAAGGTGAAGAAACACTTTTCTTATTTTTTGATTCTTTAGCTATGAGGGCTCGTTCAACTTAGTTATTTGAAGAAATTTGAAAAGAAGAAAATCGAAAACATAAGAAATTTGAAATGAAAAATAGCTCAGTAGAAACTTACGGTAATAATTAACTCAGTAGAAACTTACGGTAATAATATATCAATTACGGTAATAATTAACAAAATACAGAGAACTTCAAAATATTTCAGGTAAGCTGGGATGGATGGCCCTGATTCAAAACACCAAGTACTTAGCAAACGGTTGACAAAACTTCAGAACAATTTACCGAGCTTTACCCATGACAAAAGAGCCCGAGGCAGCGATCTTGCACGTTTCATTGAAAAGAATAATTTGAAAACATTATCAGAGGTGGGCAGTACCGAGTACAAAGTACTGGTACGTTGTCAAAATTGGAACCGATACCAATTGAAAATTAAACTCTCTCTTTTTGGAGTGGAGCTAATATATTTTTCACTCCAAAATATTCCGTAACGGTTCGCTTATTTTAACATCCCGACAAACTTTTTGATTTTTTTTATACAAAACAAGCAATAACACTTGCCGAGACTGAGCTACAAAGGTTTTTGAAAGTTTCACATCAATACAAACGCCTGCACTGTGTACAATGCGTCTGCTGGCTACGGCGTTGAAAAAAGGACACTATCTAATAATCAACAATAATATTTGAAATCTATCATAACAGATTTGATATGTAATCTAAACCGTCTTGAATACTGTGATATTTGGGCGAGTTTTGACATGAACACATGCATCGTTAAACGTTTAGCACACTTTGGTCAATTGATTGGCAGAACAATAGTTGAGACTGTTTTCTGATACTGAAGTCTTCTGCGAGTGAAATCTCGGTGTTTATTCAAAAAATAGTGTCGTTTTCAGTTGATAAATCTTTTCAGTAGAATAGCACAGCATTTCATTGAAAGTTTGTCATCATTCGCTACCGAAAGATTGTTCTAGACGTTTTTTCATATCCTGAAAAACATTTAAAAAATACTTTACGAAACCACAAGAGTTTTAATTTCTGCAGTTTGCAAGATATTCTCGTTCACAACAATGATTTATGTTCTCAACTTGAAAATGCATTCATATTGGAAGAGTTCAGCATAATATTTGAAAAAGAAATTAGAGGCATAAAGGGTAATCGACTTCTGATGCAACTTTCTGCACTAGCATTTGTGTCTGCAATTTTCTTTGAAAAATCTTTTCTTCACACAAAATTTCTACTTACATTATTACATTCATTTATCATGCTCTTAGTAGGTTCAGGTCATCAATACCATTTTTAAACACGCCAAGTTCTTAATTAATCACTAAATGATAACAGATAGTTACTAAAAATACCAGCATAAATGGGCAACTAAAGCATATTTGTCACAATACAAACGTAGCAGTATAGTTTATGCATTCAAAATACTTTCTAGCTATTAAAAAGGGGGGGGGGAAGCAGTTAGCAAATTCCGGTAGTTTACAAATACAAAAGCTCAAATTAAAATATAATTTTAAACTTTGGTTCTCATTTTGGGGCTGCAGTAGCAAAAATATTCAACAAATACAAACAGATATCCCCCTAAAACGTTTTTGAAAACCATAAGTTTGTTCTCTCAGCCTGAGCTTCCAGAAAAGAAAAGGTTTACCACAATAGGATGTCACTGGAAGATCACAAGAGACTGAATAATAATACTAAATATTATAATTCAGTCTCTCTTTTTCCCCAAACTTCAGGTTGAAAGAACAAACTCAGGGTTTTCTGAAACTTTTTAGGGGGCATATCTCTTAGTGTTTCTTGATAATCTTTGCAACTGCAGCTCGCGAAATAAATACTAAAAAATTCAAAAATTGTATTTTGATTTTAACTAAATTGTAAGCTACCACAATTGCTGGATTCTTCACCCCCCTCAATTTAGAGATTAGCTTTCTAAAGTTACTTACTATAGAATTTTCCAAAAACTGGTCTTTAAAGGGTTGATGATTTGCTGCTTGTGAATCCGAGTCAGTGTCATTTTAGGAGAAGCATTTGGGTCACTCACAAAAGCTCTGTTGCTCTTCATCATTTCTTAAACCAGTTAAAAATTTCTTTGAATCATGTTAAGAATAGTACCGTGCATTAGAAGGCAAGCATTACTTTCAAGCAAAAATGTATGATACTGGTTGATATTACAGTACATTTGTCATAGAATACAATGCTAAATTATTGCTTGTTTAACAAACAATCTGGAAAACACAAAACATTTAGCACTTCATAGTTCAAATCACTTAATGCACACAAAGCACAAAACTTAACAAGTAAGCACTGACAGATGAAAACTGAGTAGTTACCATGAATGCAAACAGCCAATGTTAAGCGAAAGCTTCTTTTTTATAACTTCAGCTTATAGCCAATCTAAGCATTTTTCAAGTTTTGATAAAGAGCATAGTAACTCTTATCTGACAGCTATCTCACATGTCGTAACCATTAACCACAATGAGGATAAATCTGTTTAAACTTTTATCACTTAATTGGATTCAAAAATAAAACCATTTGAAGATACTGGGAAACATTTGGCAATCAAAACATACCATCAATAAGACAACACAGAAATAGCAGTATTTCAGAAAAGATATATCACTTGATTTTCAGAAACATTTGCATAGTTTCATGCTAATAGCTAGCATGTAAAGCTTTGCATATTACACAATATTTGTTAATTCACAATAACCTTGATTAACTAAACCAAAAAGTTTATCACCAAAGATACTAAATCGGCTATGGCTCCTGACTTTTGGCCCACCTTGTAGATACAGTGGATTAGTACTTTTTAGCATAAAAATAATTTAAATAATGACATTGAATGAGTATTTGAGCAAAGACTCTATGAAATGATTCCAATTCCATATAAATTCTGCGTGGCATAATTTTCAAATCTTGAAGTTTAGCTGTAGTTGTTGTTCTTTTTGATTAATTGTTTTGAACGTAGTAACAAAAAAACTTGCGACAATTATTAATTCATGACTTCTTGAGATGGTGAGGTATTCGAGGACCAAGTGTTTTGTGGCAGTGATGTGATGGTAGTTGACCAATTGTCATAATTTTGATTAAAAAGCTTGTTTATTCTGTTTGAATACTTTTAGAAATACTTACAGTTGAGCACTTCTGAATTTACTATGTTTTTTACTTTTACTCAAGTACTTTCATTGGCTAATACTTTGCACTTTATTTCCTTACAAATTTCGAGTACTTTTTACACCACTGCTTGTGACATTTCGTGTTACGCAAAGGTTGCTTTAGGTTTTCTAAAACTCTTGTATATCAATGCATT
Organism: Trididemnum nubilum; assembly: GCA_963965965.1. Taxonomy (NCBI): domain Eukaryota; kingdom Metazoa; phylum Chordata; class Ascidiacea; order Aplousobranchia; family Didemnidae; genus Trididemnum; species Trididemnum nubilum. The sequence continues at coordinate 35,128,496 of OZ014489.1, forward strand.
CGCCTAGCAAAAACGTCAAAAATGTTTATGCCAAACATTGCCTAAATGGTCAATTCCCGATTTTGTCCAACACTGATAATGTATGAATACCTTATGTATTGCTTGATATTTTTTTAAACTCAATGTTTGCATCAGATGTACACTCAAGGTTTATAATAAACAGACACACTTAACTTTATGTGGTGTTTCAGAATTTAAAAAAATCCAAAATACTTTTGAACTGCATAAACTCAAAACCACTACCATCCATGGGGGATAGACTACATTGGCTGTTTATTTTTCATTGCAGTAAGTACTTTAGGTTTGGAGGAATCCGTATTTGCATAAGAGTTTCGACAATCGACAGTGATCTAATGTTTCTGTGAATTTTTTTCAATTCTTGTCCACTTTTAAACATAAATAGCTCCCTAACCTTACACTCAATTTCAACAAAATTTTCAGAAAAGATTTTTTAGCATCCACTGGAGGGATCCATGGCAGGAAATTTCAATATTTTAACTACAACAAAAAATATAGTAGTTTTTGTCATTTTTGCCAAATTTTGACTCCGCAAAGCTAAGAAAATGTGGTCCCAAGAGTGCCACAAGCAAAATTTAAAAAAATTGTTTCGCAGAAGCTCTGCACAAACACACAAATAACTAACATTGAAAATTTGAAAGAGATTGGTCAACAAATAACTGAAATATTTATGTTTAAAAATCAACAAAAGCCAAATTTTTGCATTTTGAGAAAATCAAGAAAAACCATTTAATAACATTATCATGCTTTAAAATTTAGTCTAAACAGCACAATTTTTATTTAAAATTCTCCTTTGGCATAGGAAGTTCCTTCCTCAATTTGTTTTCTGTCTTGAAACCCTTTTTTGATGGCTCTGAGAGTTTTTCTTCTCTGTTTAGCCTTGGCAGTGCTTCTTAGATGGGACTTTGTTATGCGATTTGCATCAAGCTTTTGGCAAATTGAAAGACAAAAATGTCCAGGATCAATTCCAAGTTGCTTCATAATTTTGATGTATGATAAATTTCCATCATTAAAGTGGGCTGCAGCTGCATATGCAGCCTGTTGGACAGTTTTATAACTGACCCACATTTCTTTGGGACAGTCAGACCATATGACTTTGTTTAGGCACTCATTTGGATTTTGGGTTTTGCCATGAACACATCTGGACAACAGCTCAGGTTTACTTAGATCATCAAAAATCAGTTCCAGCAATTCAACTATTACTTCTGGCAAACCATGCTTATGCTTGTATGTTGAAGAATCCCTTTGCCACCCACACCAAGAATTCTCACCAGCAGGGCACATTGAATGATTTGGGTTGTTTTCAGTACTAGCAACATGATATAATACTGCCCAAACAGCATTTACCATTTCAGTTACACTGTGCATATTTTTTCGGATAGCCATGCCATAGTAATTTTGCAAAGTATCAATGGCTGATGAGGTCAATTTATTTTTTCCAGTTGGAGGTTTTCCGTCCGAAAGCTTTTTTCCCTGATATTGTTTGCATAATTTTCTTAATCGAGATCCAACGCGTTTTTGTGCATGGCCAATACACTCATTTTTGGTTATCAAGTCATCACCATATGGTTTGGTTGCTTTAACTTGTAGAAAAGATGCACTATCTCCATCTCCAAGAAATTCAGTATACCTTAGGCTACGCTCTGCTTGGGATCTTTGAAATATTTGAATTGCACCTTTTGGTTCCATTGACCCAGCACTTCCATCATGATTTAAACTGCAAACATGACTTGCTTTCCATGACAAATATTCAGGGGTATGTTGCTGTTGCTGAGTCCATCTAGCACATCCTTTGCAATAGTTGCTCATTATTGCAATATCCAACACTTTGCCAGTAACTACACTTATAGCACTCACAATGCCATTATGACTGCTGTGCCCACGACACTGCCAAGTTCCATCAACTGATACCATGGTATCATGGATTCCCTCTTGCTCTTCAATGACCTCTGCAGCAGCTTGTTTCATGCTTTCTTCAGCAACTGTTTTAGTTGCCTCAGAATACTTACAAAAAAGTGTATCATAGGAATTTTGATTCATAGGAGGGGGAGAGTTCAGGCATTTAGAAAAGGTTTGAAGAGCAGCAAGACCTAATCCAACTTCCTTGACAAAAGAAATCATTCTGGCATTTATTGTAAATGGAGTTTGCCTGGAGTTAGATTGAAAGACACCATTCTTCTTGCAGGTTGCTGAAGTGGCAAACAAAAAAGTATCAGTTTCACACACTTGGCAATAACCCATCACATCAAAGCAAAACCCCTTTCCATCTTCAAAAGAAATTCTGGTTTTTAAAGGATTACAACAAGTCACACATTTGATATTTGTGTTCAAGAATGAACAGAGCAATTTAGAATCCAGCAAAATAAAAACATGATCATCTTCAGCAAAATCCTGACTTGATAATGATTCATTCAACGAGTCTAGATTTTTTTGAATCTTTTTTGCAGATGCAGAAAAAGAGACATTTTGCTTGTCAGTTTCCTCATCAATAACTGGAGCTTGAAAATTATTTTCGGTTTCTCTTGAACTGGTTCTGGGTTCTTCTATTTCTGGTATATGTTCATTGCCAGTAGGCCTATTTTGAGCTGAAGCTTCCTCTGTCAACCTTTGTATCTTTACAGCACCTTTCAATTGTTTTTTCCTTGGTCGTTTTTTGTTTTTTTGATTTCCCATTGATCTCGCTCTTGTTTGTTTATTTAATTAACTTAATTAGCAAATTAGAATATTTTAAGCACAAAAAATCTTGGAATAAAATATTTCAAAGTTAGGTGAAGATGTCAAAGATTCCCTATTCAAAATGTTCTAAACGCTATTGGAATTAAAACAACATTACAGTGCAGAACTCTGCAATAATTTCGTTGCTATGGCCGTTGCTAAGGGGGTGCCTCACTTTAACAACGCATTTTACTACTCAAAACACCAAATATCAACTTCAAACCTATTGCAACTGGTAATCAGTATACTAAACTTCAAAAAAATCCCCTAAACTGAAAATCACAAAATTTTTTATATTTTAAGTTTTTGCATGGGTGTCCTACCTTTTGACCATGATTTTCTGCAGTAATTCCATTCCTTGACAATATGTGTTTGATGAAAGAGAGTCGACTGTATATCAAAGTCATATTTGTACAAATTTGTCGACTTTTTTAAAGCTATGTTTATCATATTGTCAAAAATTAAGGGATCACGTCTTTTTGGCTCCACCTATTTCGTTGCCAGACGTTTTCTGCACAGATCGTTTCGGCTCCAATTCGGTGCTATTTGACAGTTCACTTATTTAGGGTTAGGGTTAGGGCTTTGGGTTAGGGTTAGTAAAAAGCACCGAATATTGGCGCTGAAAAGGTCCGCGCCGAAATGGTTGCGCCAAAAAGTCGTGTGCCCAAAATTAGTTGCCCTTGATCCAAGAAATCGCTGATTTTTTGACAAATATTGAATTAGTTGGAAGAAGACAGAGTTTGTTTACTGTCGCTCAGTAACAATACACGCCAGTCAAAGATTGCTTAGAATTGAGACAAGGAAACTTTAAAAGCACCTTTCGATCATCAAACTGGTTTTAAAGTGCAAAATCTCTGAAATGGCTTGGTCAAGAAGGTTGGAGTTAACGCCAATCTAATCAATTGATATCTGCATTGGTTAGGCCTGCAGTTTTCATAAACTGCGATTATTTGTGTTTTGTTGCATATTTATCTTATTGCAACCAAGCAATAATGGCACTTACACCCTTTAGAAAAATTCGCTTAGAAGTTGACCAATTCTGATTTGCTTTGACTTTTCTTGTAAATTTGCTGCTTGTTTTAAAGCTACTTAGCAGAAATAATTGTGCTTTTACCAAGGATGCAACAACGCGACTTGTGTGCATGTCAGTGTTCCTTTTAACATTCTGTTTAATCAGCAAGTGCTGAAATTTTCTCAAAACAATTTATAGCTGATCAGTGATCAAGTGGATAGAGCGTCTGCTACTGAAGCGGTAGACTCCGGTTCAATTCCCAATCGGGTCAAACCAAAGACTATAAAAAGTGGTTGGTATTCACAGCTTCCCTGCTTGACGTTCAGCAATCAAAGGGACAGTGTGAAGCATCCGACGTGTGTGGTTGACAAGTGAGCAGGTGGCAGCTTGTCTCGAAGATCGAAAGGTCCATTCGCTGTCTCCTGACAAGTGAGCTGGTGGCAGCTTGTCTCGAAGATCGAAAGGTCCATTCGCTGTCTCCTGGCCAAGGCAACTTAGTGAATAAAACGTAATTACAATTACAGTAGGCCTACCCGAAACTAAAAATATGTTTATGTGCCTTAAATTTTGCACTAATTCAGTATTAAAGTATACTAAAAGTCATTTTTCAAAAAATTTGTCTGCTTATCCAAATTTAAGCTGATTGTATCATTGCCAAAAATTGGCTTGCTGAGGATGCTGGTGTAGGTTGAGCCTTGATTAAGCAATTAGAACCATTGTAAAAAGGATGCTTTTACCCTCTTAGTCTTGGCCATGCTGCCAACCAATAGGTAATATCTTACCCAGCACTTCAGCAGCCTGATACACATACCAAATACCGATAATGCAATCACACCTTTTTGTTGGATTTTGAGTTGGTGAATTAAAATGCTTTAGTTAAATAATGTAAAAACAAGTTTTTTACGTTATTTCTTTTAAGCACGGAAGGGCTTATTTGATTAAATAGTTTAAGTGGTGCTGCTTACCAAAATAAAACTTTATTTTTTCACAGCACACATGAATCATTTGTTATCATTTTTTACCCATGGATTAACAAGGCCTTACCAAGTTTTCGGCATGTGACAAGTTTGTATTTAAGTGAATGTATGCTTTGGCATCTGACAAAGTTGATTGATTTATTTATGTATTTCGGCGTCAAATATTACAAAACTGATTAAAACGAAATAAAATAAAATGCGACGCCGCAGTGTCTATGAGAAGCCCAAAGACGACTTTTAATCGGTAGTTCACAGTGGAACTACCGATTCAGAGACTCTGCATGAAAAGGAAAACCAACAAAAAAACAAAAAAAAAATAATAAACAAACTAAAAGGATAAAGATGCGAGATCCCGAGAGTGCTTGAGAAAATAATGCTATTATAAAACTGATGTAATTTAATAATTATTTAAAATATATTGTTTCATTTTTTTTCTAAATTGAAATAAATTTTTTGATCGTTTAATTTCATTGGGTATTTCATTCCATAGTTTGATGCCGACTAATTTAATTGACTGCTTGCATATGCTTTTTTTAAATAGAGGAAAGTGCAGATTGTTTGATTGCCTTGTTTGTCGAGAATAAACTTCGGAGTTGCGCTGAAAAAAAAATGTTGAAACAATCAGGTAACAAACGGAATAGTGGAAATTTAGTGTTGCTGTTAAAGGTTATTTACATACTTACCAATTAACAAGTGTCAATATCTAATGCTTAGCTAAATGTGTGTTATTATTGCACAGGTCATTTTTTACAACTGGTGCTTTATTGTAAATTGCATCTTTCAACTATATGAGTGGATACAAAATTTGAAAATTGTCATTTTAAAATTTCTCATTATATGATGTTGGGACATTTCCTTTTCGCTGTAATATCGGTAGTGATTTGACTTGATCACCATTACTTTTGCTCGGGTGAACCACTAGTCAGACATTCTGAGTGTCAATTATAACCTATAGGTTGTTTTTTTCTGTCAAATATTCAGATTTGTAAACAAATTCATAAAGCACTGCTTAGTTTGTTCAATTATCTGGCTTTTTTTGTTTTATGCCTCAGCTCTTTTTAAATTGAAAATTAAATCACATTCACTGGAAATAACAGGGAAAAAAAGCGTACCAGGTTAAGTTGATTTAATATTGATTCTTTTTAGCAATCATTAAACGTATAGTGTTTTAAATTCGTAAGATGGAGCAAGAATTTGATTTGGAGTATGTTGTGGTGGAATTCATCAAAGATAAATCTTTGGCAGTTATTCCAAAAAATTGGTTGCAAGAAAATTATGCTGCGTTTCCTCCATATACGAACGCATGAAAGGTGAAAAGTGCCGCTAAAAGTGGAGAGATTCCAACCAAAAATTGTAAAATATTCCAAGTCAAAGAGTGGTTTCGATCAGGTATGTAGGTTTGGTCACATTCAACAACTGTGGCTTAATTGTACCGAGTTTCAGTAAAAGGGCTGCAAATTTTTTGGGTTTGTAAACAAAATAGTGGAGCTTAAGTCCTAGGTCTTTTAAAAGTTTTTTTTTTCTTGTTTTAAACAGCAAATAAGCACTAAAATTTACTGCAATAATAATTTTATTAAAGATACTACCAAATATGTAAAATATTGTTGCTTTATGTAGAATTTGTAGATGTAGTGTAAAGTCTGATTTAAAGTATATTGAAAATTTTTAATCTTTAAATTAAAGTCTTAACTTCATGCAGATAATTGGAACAAAGCCCAAGAAAAGATTGATCATTTGGAAAATCTCTCCAATCTGGAATTAACCGATGATGGAAATTTGGCAAAGTCGAAATCGTAAGATTTAATTTACTTAAGTATTCTGCAATCGTCATTACCAACATTTAGATTATGACACCTTTAACAATTTCACAGTTTTACATGTTTTGATTTTAAACTAAAAGTTGTATTGTTGATTGCTTTGCATTGACATAACATTTCGAATCAAGATTATAGATTAGCAGATTGTACAGCGGCATAAAGTTACAGGTTTTCAACATTGTGTATGTAAATGGTTCTCAATATCTAAATTTGCTTATAACAATCATGTTGAAAAATTGCTTTATGTAAAATAAAAATGTAATTTGTTATGCTAGGAACATTTTTAAAACGATTTTATTGTTTTGAGAAATAGTTCTGATTTTTTAGACTGTCATAAACTTTCTCAATAGCATAAAAACTTACTTTATCTCTAGGACAGTTTACACATATAGTACATTGTCTCTGCCCCATCAAATGCCTCAAACTAGTCCCAAATTTTTTTTCGGAGTAAAAGACGCACCTGAGTTACTTTAAAAAATTTCTTATAATTGAGCGTGTGCCTAATATTCAGCTGTTTCTTAATATATAGATCAGGTTGTACGATACTCTATAACTGAACTTCCTGCATCGTTAACTGGCTCTAGCTCATTGTCCTTTGAGCACTTTGGAAAGTTGAAAGACTGTGATCGAGTTACTTTGAGTGTTATGTATAGCTTTACTATTGTAAAATCTGATAACTATTGTTATTTATCATGTGCATCTTATTTATGAAAGTGGAGGAAAAGGTGCATGATTATTTTCATGTAGTTCCTAGCTTGAAAAGGGTCCACGACAACTGATCACGACAAACTGACTGCAAACAAGCTGACCGCGAACAACGCCGATTGGCTGAGAAGGGCGATTCTAAATATATTTTTACTATCCCCAGAGCTATCTTGCCCAAAGCCTCACTTTGTGACGAAATCAATGTAACGAAACCGTTGGTTTGCGGTCAGTTTGTTCGCGGTCAGTTGCCTTGGCTCGGCTTGAAAGGACACATGTGCATTGCGCAACATTTTATGAATAAAGGAGAAATGCTAGTGGACTTTGTTTATCAGGTCAACTTTTGAACTGCAGCCTGTGGCTGTCTATTGTGTTTGTTACAGTATCTTTTAATTGATGACGGCCACAGAATGAACTAAGGCCAGGAAACCCTGAGGATTTGCATAAAACGCACAATGTTTGTGTCTATAGCTTGCAACCTCTGTTTTTATTTCATTTGTATTTAGTTCCAGATTGTATTGCACCTAGACTCGCTACAGTTATGCCCCAGTTCAAAATTCAGCAGCTGATCTTGTTTCTGGGTTGGAACCAATATTCGGTAAGTTGCTTTGTGTATTGTTGTTTGAGTAAGTGTGGTCTACAACTTATGGTGCTCTTATTAAGTGAACAAACAAGTTCAATTAAGTGAAAAAAAAGCAAAGTTGGGGCTAGCTTGGTTTATGCAGGATAGCGCAAAACCTAGCATAGCTTGCTTGACTTTAACAAATTCAGAAGACTTGTGAAATTCACAAAACAAAAAGGATAGACGTGACTTGACTTTAACAAAAGGGATAGCGCAAAAAGGTTTGTGTCAAGCGCCCAAAACATTAAAAAATTGCGATACAGCCTATGCTCAGTGTTGACTGTTAATGGTAGCGGCCCGCCCATATTTCAAACCAAGTCAAGTGCCAACATTAGGGTTAATTTGCGGCGGTCAGCTGTCGTGGATGCCTCGTATTCATTAAATTAGTAAGGTCCCAGCAGACCGCAGATTTGTTAAGTCATGCCTGGAAGCTCTTGCAAAAAAAATCTTTATCACAAATTTTATGATTGGCCCCTGACAGTCTTGACTTGAATCCACTTGATTTGTGGTTTCCAGAGCAGCAAAGGGGAACGTCTATGCCAACACACTGATGTCAAATAAATGTGGCAGTTTTCGCTGTGAAAATCATCTCGTCTAGACATTAAAAACGATGACAAAATTTCTGCAATCATGAAAAAGCATGCTTTACAAAAATGGAGCTCACATCAAGAATATAGACTAAAAAAAGTTTGTTCGACTTTAAAGCATACTGGTAATCAATAGTCATCCTCCAACTTTTTTAACTTGGGATGTTTTGAGTTTTCAGCTTGTCATTTAAATACTGCCTGAAGGCACCCTGTATATAATTATTCATCCAAAATGTCCATTTAACTATAGTTTTTTTGTTCATTGCATTATCACAAGTAAAACATTTTAGAACGAATTTTCAATACATTGGAAGAAATTAAAACGAGACAGAAAAATTTCAAAAAATTGTTGCGCGACAAAAAACATTCGGATATCATGTCGTCTGGATTTTTAAACGAGTTTCCCATGCGAACATTTAAAGTTTAGCATTGCGGTATTGGATGAAGTTTATTTAAGCTTTTTAAATATTAAGAACCTTTTCTATTATCCACTTCGTTAAATGAAACGATTTTTTTTTTGTATTCTACCAGACAGAGCGAATATACAACTTGTCTTGCTAATATTTTAATGAATGCACTTCTGTTTAGGTTGAGCATTTAACTGCCTTTAATGGCAGATCTCCAGCAGAGACTGTAAGAAAAATGTTGGAAGAGACCTTTGCTGTGGAGTTATCCTTAAAATGCAACTTAAGTGGCAAAGGAGCCCAGGCTATGAAGGCGTTTCTGCAGCTGCGACTGTACAAAGTCATGCGTGGTAAGACGCATTAATTTTTATTTCCTTGGCAAAGTAATGAAAAGCCAAGGAAGGCCCAATCTGTTAGCGTGTGTGCTAGAGTTATCAGTCGAATCGACTTTTCCTCGATCTTTAGCATCTAACCAAATGTTATTTATCTACACCAGGGGTCGGCAACGTTTTCGTCTCTTGGGCCACATTTAGACCCAATAAGGTTTCAGCGGTCCATCACCATTTCAATAGACCCAAAAAAGGATTAAGCATTTCTCAGCCGATTTAATGGCGATGCCAAAAAAAGGAAAGGTTCTTGGCCGAAAATTAGTCACTTTACAGCTGATTCAATGGCGGTGACCAAAGGAAACGGGTCCGCGACATCCTGATGCGAGAAAGTTCACTCCGGTATTCTTGAGGCCAGGGACATCCTGACGCCCTAACTCTAACCCTAATGTCAGGATGTCCATGGCGTCAGAATTCCCGGGCGAAAAGTCTCGCGTCAGGTCGGTCGCGTCAGGATGTCTTGCTTCAAAGGGAAACAGCAGTTCGGCGGGGTTGTTGGTGAATTTTAATCATAAAAAAGGTCTTGGGCCATGTAAGCATAAAATTGCACAGGCTGAGTGAAAGTGCTTGGCGGGCCGGATCCGGAGGTTGTCGACCCTTGATCTACACAATTAAGTGGATGGTCATTAACTGAGTTTGCTGGCAAATAGCAGAGGTGGAGTCGAGGACACAAGGCTCGAGGCCAAGGACACAAAAAAAATCCGAGGCCAAGGACAGCCTTTCCGAGGACAGACACTCTCGAGGCCAAGGACAGGAATGCTCGAGGCCAAGGACCAAGGACACAAGCGCAAGTGCTCTCCAAAAAAAAAAGAAAAAAGGTCTTCACAAAAATTTTTCAGGCGATCTCCAAAAAAAAAAAAATATAGGTCTTCACAAAAATTTTTCAAGCGATCTCCACAAGAAAACGTTTTCCAAAAAAATTTTCAAGCGCTCCACGAAATTTTAACAATTCAAATAATAGTGCTGTCCTCGAGCCGAGGACAGGCCAATTTTCGAGGACTTGAGGCCAAGGCCAAGGACTTGACCTTCGAGGCCAAGGGCTTCAAAATGTGTCCTCGAGGACGTCCTCGAGGCCAAGGACGTCCTCGAGGACTCCACCTCTGGCAAATAGTTAGCTCAAGTCGGAGTGTAAGAGAGTTCGTTGATATGTGCAACAAATTTTTTGTTGTTCTTACTCTTATAGAAGTTATTCAAATACAGCTGAATGAGTATCGTTTTGCTGCTGCTCCGGTTTTTGATTTTTATGTGTCTGTACTCGAAAGTCGGTGCTATCGCGTAAAATTGTGTTTTTAACTTGGCAAATTAATCACAATTTCATTGTTTAGCGCACAGTAAACAATCAAGATATCTTGAAGTATTGTGCTGTATGGGCACTTCCTCAATTGATGCTAGATTTCTGCTATATTAAAACTTTCTGTTCTAGTGTTGAGTTTCTCATGATATATTCGTGTTTTGCTGCTCTCCGTCGATCTTATTCTGATGCCAGCGAACGAGATTATCGTAGCACAGTGACGAATTGGTTGGACGGGTCAAAAGATCGTAACGGTGGAAGGAAAAGACGTTCCGAATCTCATGCAATTGCCAGGGATGACACTGACAGTACAGAAAAAAATTAATACCCTAGTATATCTGTCATGGTTACGTTTTCTGATGAAAATTTTTGCATCATTTTTAATTTAAGCTCTAAATGACAACTCTTGATTTTGTGCTAAAGTCGTTTTAACGCAATTTTAAATTCGACGCAATTGCAAATCAGTAAAATGTTTCGAGTTCTACTTGGTTGTTAAAATTCAAGTTTGAAATTATCACTTTCCCACGTATTTTGCTAATGTTTGTGTGATCGCCTTGTGTATTGTGAAATAAAGTTTTGATTCGAAAGCTAATCGCTGTCGTAATTTAGCGGTCTAAATGCCGCAGATCATTGAAGTTTATTATCTGGGCCAGATCTGGATCTGACCTGGCACGAGTCGTAACAAGTGCTCTAACGCCCGATCAGGACCAGCTGTATTGGATTTTAAGGTGGAATGCCATAGCTGGCGTTGATCTGGACCAGAGCTGGTCACAACTTTTTACGTCGGGTCCAGATCTGGATTTGATCTGTCTCGAACAACAAGTGCGCTCTTGCCCGGTCAGGGCCAGATGTTAATGCCAGATCGGGGCCCGTTTAGCACGCCCGACCTGGCTTCGGCCAGGCACAGATCTGGCTGAGTGGTGCCAGGTCTGGCCCCGGTTGCTCGAAACACATGATGCCTGGTCTGGCCCGGATGTGAGCCAGATGAAATTGCTATCTGGGTAATTACAGTACAAAAAACAAAAAGTATTTCGTAATTATTTAGTGAGGTAGCAGGGGTGGAGTTTTCGAGGATATCCTTGACCTCGAGGACACATTTTCAAGTCTTTGGCCTTGACCTCGAATCCTCCAGTCCTTGGCCTTAGCCTCGAAGTCTTAGGTCCTCGAAAGTTGCCCTGTCCTCGGCTCGAGGACAGAACTATTTTTTTAACCGTTGAAATTTTGTTGTAAAGCACCAGCAACCTGGCGGAAAATTTGCAAACACCTTTTTTGTTTTTCTCAATTGGAGCATTGGCGTAGCCAGGGGGAGGCAGGGGGCCCGGGCCCCTCCCCAATTGAAATTTCGCCAATGACAAAAATGTGACGAAAAAGCCTATTGTTTCTTCAGTTTCAGTTTCTTTTTAGCATTTTTCGCTTACAACAGTAACTAACAACAATATTTAAGACCAAGGGGCCCGGGCCCCCCTCAATTCAATTTTTGCCAACCAATTTAAATGTATAACCTGGGTAAAATTAAGGGTTTTTTTCTTAAAAGTTGCTACCTAGGCCGGCACGAGAAATTCATCCCACTCTGGATGAAATGAACAAGGTGAGGAGCAAAAATTTTAAGAGGCTTTCTGGCCGCAATCGGAATTTCAAGCGGTTTTTCCGGCCGAAAACAGGTGATCTCCAAAAAATAAAAAAAAAGATCTCCAAAAAAAATGAAAAAAAGGTCTTCATCCCAAAAACGTCACAAAATCCAATGTCAGTCCACAAAAAACACTAATTTGGGCTTTGAATTGCGCTCCAGAAGCCCTGAGACTGTTAATTTTTTCGGGGCACAGTCCTCGCTTGGGGGGGCACAATTTTCGTTTGGGGAGCACAAGCAGCCAGTTGGGGAGGCATGGCCCCGATATGCCCCCCGTGACGCCGGGTCTGCGCGCTCAGATGGTGAGACTTTTTTTTTTCTTCACCTATATTTGGCAGAAAGATCTTGCAAAAATCCCCAAAGTGTCAGGGGCCCAGCGCGATGTAAATCCGGCCCAGCAATAACATGGTTAGTAAGCGTAAACATCTATTGTACCATTTTTCAATAACAATTCAATTATTCACCTCCAACCTCGCCAGTTTTTACGCACAAAATACTTTTTAAAAAATTAGCCACGGAAAATGCTGATTGAGCAAACCATTGAACTTCAATTGAGGGGGCCTGGTCCCCCTGGCCGAACAAATACTCCTATAACTGGTTAGTTTCATGACAAAACAAAAATCTCTAAGGAAAATCTTTGAGTGGATTATTATTTACTGTTAAAATGTAGCACGAAATAATGCGCCTTATTTTCCCCTACCTGGACCAAATCACTTACAATTAAAATTTAAAACAAGAATGCAAGATTTTAAACGTATTTTGGACTTAAATTGCAAGTAAAAGGAGCATCAAGTAATTTCATGTTTTCAATTGGCTTTCAAATGTCAAAAATTTAGTGCTTTCAAATGTCTCTGAACACGTGCGAAATGTGATTCAATGGCATTAAAATAGCTGTTTTTTCCAAAAAACTTACAAAAAGTCGCCCAACAGCTGGGGGCTTCGCTTCCAGACCCCCAAAGCCTCTGGCTGCTGGGGGCTCCGCCCCCAGACCCTCGTCTGTGCTACGCTTGAGATACACTCCCTTTCTCAACACGTCTCCAAAGTTAGATATTTTTACTTTTTAATTATTACTTAAAGCCCTCTCCCTTCGCAAAATCCTGCTTAACTGCCAATAGGCAACGATTTCAGATATTCCATCCTATGATATCTTTGCCCTACAAAAAGTTCCTCTTTTGAAAATTTTTGATAATGTCATTGCACGTGATTTGTGGTTTAGGCCTCCCTACCAATCAAAAATTTTGGCCACGCCTATAAATTGGAGATTGCCTGAAAAAAATTTTTGAAGATCTTTTTTTTGGAGAACACTTGCGGCTGTGTCCTTGGTTCTTGGTCTCGAGCATTCCTGTCCTTCTCCTCGAGAGGGTCTGTCCTCGAAATGCCTGTCCATGGCTTTGGCCTCAGATTTTTTTGTGTTCTTGGCCTTGTCCTCGAGCCTTGTGTCCTCGACTCCACCACTGTGAGGTAGCATAAACTACATACAGGGTTCAAAATTAACGCCTATCCGCTTGCCCGAGGCAAGCTGAAATCACTTCGGGTAAGTTAATATTCAGCTTAACTTCCCCAACGGCAAGTTAACAAAATACAGCGTATTAGACAACTTCAAACAAGATTATTTATAAACGCAATTTACCCGGTTTTGTTGCAATAAAGTAGAATTTGTACGTAAAGAAAGCTGTTTCTTGCTTTATTTTAGTAAGCACTTAGTACCTATCACAATTAATGCATTGTCTAATAGTACGCACATTGCCCTATTAATCGCTATTAACACGTCTTAATCGCACGCAGATTTTTTGATTGTTGGACGCGTTTAGCAACTGTTTGGCACAAAATATTCCGTTTTTTTTTTCTAGAAAAGTTTTCTGGCGCTTGCCACGCTAACAGCTGTTTCAGATACCACGAGTATTATCCTGTGCTTCATGAAGATAACGTCAAGATTTTTGCAATTTTTTTGTTATGATTATTTTGAAGATCTTTTAGCTTTCTAGCTGGTGTAGTTTCCAAAATATTCGCCAATAAAAATACGTTTGCTACAAACCACAATGGTAATTAATAATTATGATCGTTAAATATTAAATGAAATATCTACAATCTAAAAATCGATTTTTGCTGATGCATGATTGGAAAAAGTTACTGATTGCATTAAATTATCTTAACGATCGCACACAAAAACTTGATTCTCGAAACTACGCGTATTTTGCAAATTCAGTGCTTTTTTCCAAGCTAAACTCAAAACTTAGAGTACCTTTTTTCGAGCAAGTTGTCAAAAAAGTTAATTTCGATCCCAGATATAATATTAATACATTACTCTATGTCTTTCAGCCTTATACAGCATATAGTTTATCTGAAGCACAAGTACTACCACTAGGGATCGGCATTTCAGAATGGTAGGCTATTTCAGAATTATTCCGAATAGCTAAAACCGAATCCTAATTTGGCTTAATTAACTTAATTTGTTGAAAAAGTGAACTACCAGTCAACCACCACCGATATTCAGAAAAATTTATTAAACGATTGTAGGTTTATTAAAGCAGCGCTTTATTGCAGTGCATGACATTGAGTGCTTCTAAATGTTCACCACTTATAGTTGCATTCTTAATTCGCTCACAGTCAAGCCTGCACTGGAGAAGAACCTTCCGGAAGAAGCTGATGGTGCAGAAATGCAAAGGTTGCTTCAAATAGAAAAGTTGAAAATTTGTGGACCACCCTTTCATGTACCCATTTCAAAAGGTTAAAAAGTTTGAGTTTTGGAGAGCCCCGTTTGGGAAAACGTTTTCTTATATTTACTCACCCTGAAAATTTCATGTGTCCAGCGTGAGTGGTTAAAAAGTTTGAATTTTAAAGGGTCCGTTTGGGGCAAACCCCCATTGTGGTATCCCCAATTTTTGTTACCTTTAGTTTATTTTTGATATCTACCCATTTTAAAAATTTGATTCATCTAGCTCTAACGGTTTGAAAGTTCGAAATTTTGGAGGACCAGAATGAGGAGGATTTCCCAACCTGGCACCCTTGATTTCTGTCACACACTAATCCTGCTTGGTATATTCAATCACTCAAACTTTACATAAAGCACGTTTAGCGATTTAAAAGTAGATAGCGCAGAAAAAAAAAACAAGAAAAAAAGTAGAGAACGCAGAAGAAAATAAAACAAGAAAAAAAATTTTTTCTATCAGCAATCAGCATCTATCAACTATCTTGTGATCATGTTTTAAATCTGTAAAATCAAAATTTATTTATTTTTTGACAGGGACATGCAGTTCAACATTTAAAAATTATTTTGTGATTGCGCATCTTGGAAAAAATTTCCCAATTGAAGCGCAACAAATATTAGATTTACCGATTCGCAAACTCAAATTGCGCAAGTGCTGAAAAAACAGGCATAGAGCGCAACGCAAATTGCGCAAGAGCTGAAAAAAAGGCATAGTGCGCAACGCAAATTGTGCATTTGCGCAACTTGCGCAATTTGCGCAACTTGCGAACTATTTTGCGCAACGCCCACCTCTGCTCTATATATGAAATTGTGCAGCTGCAGTTTTGGAGTTGCTACGTCACTTGGTTTATGGCAGACGCACCAAAAACGATAACGAAGTTTAACATATGATTTTACTAAATGATTTTTGTTGTGTATACACATGTGCTGCTGTAGCCTTGTGGTTGAAGGCGCCAGCATAGGAAACCATTGTGATTGAATAGACTTGGGTTCAATTATCTATTTGGCCATCGGTTTTCTAATTCCAAAATCATACTGAATCCAGCCTATTTTTTTTTGATTAGGACAAAATCGTTTCTAAATTTTTTATTTTGACATTAGATATGATTAGAGGGTATCCGGTTTCATTTTTTATGAAATCCCCCTAAGTAGTTGTGTATATGGCGTGTTCGGTGCACAGAGGTCACGTGACTGCACTGTAACCGTCCTTGTGTCTCAAATTAAGATAGAGGTCACGTGACTGCACTGTAATCGGCCCTGTCTCAATAAAAATTGTTCAGTGCAAAGCAGGTCACCTGAATCTCAAAAATGCACTGGAAACAAAAATGAACTCACATGACTTAAAATGCACTGAAACCGTCCTTGTGTTTCAATTTTTTTTTTTAAATCGTGGTTCTCATTCCCCCCTCCCGATGTTAGTAGGAGGTATTAAACTCGCAATTGAGCGCTTGTCACATGTAACCAACATGTGCTCATTGTCGACAAGTTTCGATTTTATTTGTCATTATCAGAACCAGCTTCAATCTTTTGTTGAAGCTGCCTACTTTGATTTTTATCACACATTGTTTGATATCCTACAGATTTGCGATTGTTTATACAAGGCGTGACATGCTGTGACGTAGGGCAATCAGTTTTCTCGAAGGTCATGAACTCAAAACTGTCACGTGCTTAATTGAAAAACGATTTGTAAAACAAACAGTTTTCTAGCGAGCCGCTTTTCTTGCGAAGCTGCCTGGCTGTCAACAAACACTGCTATTAAAGTACATTAGCATTTTATTCATTTCAATAATCACTTTTATTTTGTTTATCAGTTAATAATCACAATTATGGTGTCTTTGACCAGTATTCTCGAATGTTAGGATAAGCATCCAACATAGCTTTTATATCACTTTTTCTGTTGCAAACTTCTGAAAATGAAAGAGTCAGAAAAGCAAATCGTGGTGAATTACCGATCAAATCAGCAATTTCTATTTTCTTTCTGACACTTCGATCACTGATATTGATGTTTTCTTCCACCCATGCGTTCCATGTTTTGTAAATACAGCTTTTTGCTCTTTCTTCTCGCCATAATCCCTGGAAAATCTTCAAAGCTTTTCCGAATCGAACATGAAAGCAAAGAGACTGCTTGTTTCCATTCTTTCCATGTTGAACACATTGTGTTAGATATTCAGTCAACGAATTGATCGTCTTTTCTTCCGGTTCAAAAAGCCCTGGTTGAAAATCTGCAGTGGAAAGATTTTCAACTAAATATTCATGCAACTTTTGGCCTACAAGTCTCTCTTTTTTTTTTTAAAGGAATCGGCAAATTGCTTGAAGGTTTTTTTGGTGCATGGTTTGTTGGTCCATCTTTCTTTAATTCTTTTAGATAATTTACTATGCCTTCATGATACTGTATGTGCTCATCGATTATTTGCGATTCACTCTCATTCCAATAGTTTTCATGATTCATTTTATCTCAGCTGCTCCACACTTTTCTGATCAACTTACTGCAACCAACGTAAACGTCTAAATGTCCTTTCTCTTTCATACAAACAGCTTATTAAGCTTGTCTGTGACGTAACTACGTATTTAGTTAAAAGAAGGCTTTATTTCACTGGAAACTTTTATCTAGTTTTTTATTATTTCTGACTCAAATCTAACCCAAACTCAAATGCTTACTCTAAAACTATCCTCAAATCGAACCCTAACCCAAATTCTAACTTAAACCCTAATCTTAACCCCTAAAAAAGCAAATGAAAAATGCGCGGATGAACATTTCTCATTTTCGTTTTATTCTCTTTAACTCGAAAATTTTCAGTGAAATAGTCACAACCTTGGTTAAAATACGCGTTTTTTCCATTTAGACAATCGAGATGCGATGGTCGAGTGGGTAAAGGCGTCGCTTTACTTTTACAGTAACGAACAGGTTCGAATCCCAGTAAAGTCAAAAAACATTCTTGAATGCCGCAGAAGCACCAGTTCCGCGAAATTACGCCAATCAAGAAACCGAAGACCAGGTTCGAATCCCAGTGAAGTCGGAGAAAATCCAAAATAGTAGGTTCGATTCTCAGTGAAGTTAAAGAAACAGAAGACCAAATTCGAATCCCAGTAAAGTTAAAGAAAATGCTTGAATAACAAGTTAAACGTAGCTTATCTTATTGTTTGTCGAAATTTTTACAACAATTTCATTTGAACTTCGAAGATTTAAATTTATTAATCTGTTGTCATAAGGTATTTTGTTAATGTGTTTTATTTTTTCACCATTTTTTAATAGCCCATGATAACATTCCCATATAAAATTATGAACCAAGATTCTATCCCAGTAATCTTCAACAGTGATTTCATAATAACCTTTTTCATTTATGCTTCCAAATGTTGGTTCTCTAGCAATTACATGCACAATGTATCCGTCCATACTTCCAGCGTATGCTTTGTGTGTTGGATGAAAATAAAACTCACGATTTTCAATGACTAATTTATCATTCATTTTTATTTAACTACAGACAAAATTTTCTTAAGCATAGAAATTACTTAAAGATTATATTTCTCTTATAATAAAAATGAACCAATCAAATATTTTAGATCAGGCGGTTCCAGATATTGGAGTTTCTACTTTAAAACCGTCACACTATAGAAAATTTCCCCCAACCTTAAAGAAAATAGCTCTTAATGCAGCTGGTAAAGTTCAAAAGTGTATAAATGATTTTGCCGATTGGCTGATGGCTTACGTACCACCAACTATTAAAGCAAGTGCTTCAGCAGCATTTCAAAAAATTTTAAATCTTTTTCCTAAACGGATAATTAAAGTGCAGTTACTCAAAACTGCTCTGAAAAACTATACTAAATCTTATGATGTAGATATTGTTGATTTTAGCCCATTGAAACAATTGAATGAAACAGAGAAAGTAGTGCAAGATAAATTGCGGTTAGACCTGGTTAAAATGAAAGGATTGAAAGCAACAATCACTCTTAAAATTACCTTTGAAAAACAAAAAGAAGGTGAAGTGATAACCAAGACAGCATTTTTTAGCAGCAAAACAAATGTCATCTTAAACAAAGATGATGTGAGTGAAATGCAACAAAATGCATCTAGTCAAATAATAAATAAAATTGGAAACTGGCTTAGTGAAGGTTCTGGATAGAGAATTTTTTCTGTCGATGGGCACTATGTTAACTTAGTTCAATATACCCCTCTTCACAGATCGACTTATATTGCATTACCGGAAGAACTTAGAAATGCTAAGAAAGGACTAATTAACATCAAAAACAAAGACAACGAGTGCTTTAGGTGGAGTCATTTAGCTAAAGTATACAGTGAGAAAGTAAAAAGCAATCGTGAAAGAATAAGTCATTACAAAAAATATGTAGACACACTAAATTATGACGGTATAAAGTTTCCAGTTTCTATCAAGCAAATACCAAAAATTGAAGAACAAAATAACATTAGCATTAATGTGTTTGGTTATGAAAACAAGCAACGCTTTCCCTTATATGTATCGCAAAAAGTGTTTGAAACAACTCTCGATTTATTATTGATAATGGAAGATGAAAAGCAACATTATGTTTGGATAAAAGACTTTAATAGATTTATGTATAATCAAAGCAAGCACCAACACAGAAAACATTTCTGCAGATATTGTCTTCAATGTTTTAGCAGCGAGGAAATTCTACACAAACACACACCAAACTGCATAATAATAAATGAATAGCAAGCAATAGAAATGCCCAAAAAAGGTAGCTCGGTGAAGTTTAATAACTTTCATAAACAGCTACCAGTTTCCTTCGTAAGATATGCTGATTTTGAAGCAATAACTCAAAAGATTGACAGCTGTCAGCCAAATGATGAAAGGTCCTATACAGAAAGATACCAAAAACATATTGCTTGCGGCTATTCCTTCAAGGTAGTTTGTTGCTATGACGATAAATTCAGTAGACCAATTCAACTGTATAGAGGTAAAAATGCTGTTTATAAATTTTTGGAAGCTATGTTGGAAGAAGTTGACTATTGTGAAAAAACGAAAAATGAACATTTCGATCAACCTATGGATTTAACGAACAAAGATAAGAAAACTTTCAAGCAGCTACAAAATGTCAAATTTGTAAAAAAGACTTTTCTGAGGAAGACAAAAGGGTTAGAGATCATTGTCACATTACAGAAAAATACAGGGGGGCGGCACATAATGAATGTAATAGAAACTTCAGAATTACTCATAAGATACCTGTAATCTTTCATAATTTAAGGGGTTATGATTCACATTTTATTATGCAAGAAATAGGAAAGTTTGAGAAGGATATCAAAGTAATTCCAAACAATCTAGAAAAATACATGGCTTTTTTTCTTAGGCAAACATTTAAAATTTATCGATAGCTTCCAATTCATGAGTAGCTCATTAGAAACTCTGGTTAAGAACGTTCCACTTTCTGACCTAAAATACACATCACAAGAATTTCAGGATGAAAAACTAGAACTAATGAAAAGAAAAGGAGTTTATCCCTACGATTACATGAAGAGCTTTGATAAGTTTGACGACAGAAACCTCCCACCAAAAAAGGAATTCTATAGTCTTCTAACCGATGAAGATATAAACGATGAGGATTACAAGCATGCGCAGAATGTGTGGACTACTTTCAAGTTGGAATCCATGGGACAATACCACGACTTGTACCTTTAGTCAGATGTTTTGCTGTTAGCAGATGTATTTGAGAAATTTCGAAAGACCGAGGACAGGCCAATTTTCGAGGACTTGAGGCCTCGAGGCCAAGGCCAAGGACTTGATCTTCGAGGCCAAGGCCAAGGACTTCAAATGTGTCCTCGAGGACGTCCTCAAGGACTCCACCTCTGCTAATTTATCAAAAATTAGCTCTACACTCAGCCACTTACAATGTTGGCTCTAAGCCTTAAGCCCCTATCATTAAACACTTTTGGAAATTAGAAAAATAAGAGCCGTTTTGAAAGTTACAGTTTCAACTTTCAAATGTCAATATCAATGGACATCGCCATTAAAAAAACGCTAGCATTACATCTCAAAAACGCCAAGAAAGACCGAATTAATCGAGAATATTAAGAGTATTCATATTTGGCCGGATATTTCAAGGAAAAAGCTACTACTACACACTACACGAACAGTCACATGAGTGAAATGACAATCACAAACCCTCTGTTAACACTATAAAATAATATTCAAAATTGGTATGGCCAAAACGTAAATGAAAACATGAAAAACATTCGAAGTTCGGTCTATTGGACGTAAAATCGTGAGCGTACGAGCGTATATGCGTGCTTTATTTGAACCAATTGGCTGCCTGTTTATAGGTGGGTATGTTGTTATACGCTGGGCATACTAAATTTTTGTTTAAAATCAATTCAAAATACGCTTCTACGCTCATGATTTTATACACAATGTAAACTGGGCCAAAATTGTTTTCATGCCTTGCTTACTGCTAGCCAAGATGTCAGACAGATTTAAATTTGAGTAAACCAAATAATGTCCTTTATAAGCAATATACCATCATCTCAAAAGCGTTTAATCACTTTTGACAAACATGATATCGAAAAAGTCAACTAAAAGGTAACGGTTAATGAGGCGCAAGCAGATAGCAACTGCTTTGCGTTCTTGCTACCTTTTTCATACTGTTTCCAATAGCGAAACAGTTTTTTGTGAAGAGCAGTGTGCATTTTTCTTTGGCGGCGTTTTAAAAGTCCTAAATCCAACAGTTCAATATTTTGCTTGATGTCAGAAGATTCAGTGTGTAACAGCTTGATGAGTAGGTAAAATGGGCATTCAGGCTTGCATTTTCTGTTGAGTTTGTGATGCCAACCTTCAACGTCGTTGTTGGTTCTCACTGGCATCCCGTAGACACTCCACTAACGCGGTTCCCACGTTTTCAGCCAAGTTTCTTCGACGTACAAAAGCAAATTTTGTAACTGCGGTGAATCATCAGGCAATTTTTTCTTAATATCTTCTACCAGCCCCCGTACATGATCCTCTGGTACGTAGCATAAAGCCAGTACTTTGCGAATTAGCTTTTTTATGTTAGGATTTTGGGTGTATGGTTGTTGTAGTCCAAGATTTTGCGCTTTACGATACACAGCTTCTGCGAAATGGAAAGAGCATCCGTGTAGCGCAGCTTGTGGGAAGCACTGCTCGAAAGCTTTCCACGCCGCCTTTTCGAAGTCCAGCATGACGTGACAGACTTTAGGCTCCGAAATAAACCGTTTTTTTACTGCATTTAAAACAGCAATGTAATCAGCTGTTTTTCTCGCTGTCATAAAGCAGAACATCAGCGGAAATTGAAGAACTTCTCCATTCTTTTTGACAAAAGCGTGAATGGTGAAAAGTTGATGAAATGGTTTTTTTACTATCTTCAAAGTACCATCCACGTACCAGGATTTCGCTGAACTCAGCAAATCGAGCTGCAG
This sequence comes from Trididemnum nubilum, assembly GCA_963965965.1. NCBI lineage: Eukaryota > Metazoa > Chordata > Ascidiacea > Aplousobranchia > Didemnidae > Trididemnum > Trididemnum nubilum. Next base: position 35,150,760 of record OZ014489.1, read on the forward strand.
CGCGGTTGCAAAAATGATGTGTCGTTCTTCAAACACCGTTAAGTCTTCCACCAAAAAATCCGTGGGAAGATGAGCTTCAAGCAAATTAAAATCCTTTGCCTTTGGCTCAGGAGCACGCTTGTTTCTCCGGTGGTAATTGGTATTTTTTGCCATGTTGGTGATGGAAATTAATCCATCATATCCAGACACGTTTGACAGCTCTTCTTTCATCACATCGCAGACTAACTGAGTGGCAGACTCAAACGGTTTGGATTCTGCAGCAGTTTTTGATTTTATAGCAATAATTGCGGATTCTTTGGCGCCATGTTTAGGGGGATGCTGGTGTTCCATCGAATTGGGTGTAAATTCATTTTCACCAACCTGTTTTACTGCTGCTGGGCAAATGAGCTTTTTATTGCGTACGGAACACCTCCACAATTTTGAGTTAGCAGCCCGTCTTTTTAGCGTATAAGAATATCCCACGTTATCGAAAAGTTTGTCTTTACTCATGATCGAGCTTTTTTGAACAACTTGATACGACAGGTGAATAGGACCAGTAGGTTCTTTGTTGACAGCAGCACTTTCTAAACTTGAATCGCTAAATGAACTTTCTTCTAAACTTGCATTTACTTCAAATTCGTTGGAATCGGAGGAATCTCTTTCGCACATCACTTCATCCTAAAAAATAAAAGCTCTTTTTTTTATTTCGTACTGGAGATTGATGAGGCACAAAAAGCGCTTTTTAATCCGGAAAACTGCTAGCGTTGGTAGCAGGTAACTAATGAGAGTCGCTTTGGAAAAGGTACAGTAACCATGCACGCAGGTGACAAAACAATGCCCATTTTGTATTATAGATTGACCAGACCTGTTGTAGACCTATGGTTACCCGGAAAAAATTTTCTCTCGCTACTTCAGGCAAAAGATATGGCTTCTTCAAGTAATTGACAGAGCGATGTGGAAGCGGTGAAAGTGTTTTGCTTTTGCTTCCACCTAACGCATTTCATGCTCAACATCAAAAATTCAAATGTGTTGCAATTTTTCTAAAATATACAACAAAAAGATTTGGTTTGATAAATGCATTTGCGAAAAAAAAACACAACTTTTTTAAGGTTTGTGGTTTACTTACATGCAGCTCCCCTCCCCCCATCAATAAATCCACAATTTGAAAATTATGGCTGAAAGGGTAGAAAATTAATACTGCACAGTACTACCAGATGCATAATTGAACTTTTGCTTATAGTTAAACGTTCGATTTTAGGATCCTCTATCCCAATCCGAATTTCTGGGCCTAACTACGCCTATGCTACCAAGGTCTCTGTAATGACAATCAAATTATTATTATGCAGTTTGGTTCTTATGTTTTTAAGATGACATTGACGTAATAAGTTGTTACAAACATTTCCGAAAAAATTCTGCCAAGACATTTTTAGCACAAGCACAGTCAAGGGGGATTCAAACCCCTTTTAGGCAAGCCACCTAAAAATAAAAATCAAATAAAACCAAAATGCAAGCATTGAAAAGTGTTTAAAACTTGACCTGCAGTAAAGAGTGAGCTGAAGGGGCAGAAAAATTTAAGTTTTTTAAGTGGCTTAGCAAAATCCTTTCTGCGCGCCAGCTTTTTGTTCAAAAACTTTTAGCAAAAACTCTATAATCAAGTAAAAACGGAAGCGTTAAGTGTGAACGTGGAAGCGATTAACAAAGTGGCGCTTCCATATCCCTGGTTATGGAACAATGGAGCGCTTACAGCAATCATGAGTTCGATCCGCCACCACAACAAACAAAAAAATATCAAAGTGCAAGACTCATATTGCACAAAAATAGTGCTTTAATCATAGTAGGGGGCAAAATCTAGAACACAAAATAGAATATGCTTTTGGTACCGTTCACAAAACCAGTTGAAACAAACATATTTTTGTCCCAAACAAAGCGTGAAATATCGAATTTAGTTTAACTAAAGTTTCTTGGTAATTTGAACAAATGTTGGGGTAAAACAAAAAAAGGTAGGGGCATAGGTGGGCACAAATTCTCTAATCGTTAATCCGTTTACAACGAAACTAACTTTTTCATTAACTAGTTAATTCGTTAAAAACTTTTTATGTTAACGGAATAAATTAACTTCCGTTAAGTTTTGTTAACTTACGTTAAGGTTTTTATCGTTAATTTCTTGTACCATTCATTCATCGTACCGGTAGAAACTAATTTGCACTGGTAACACTTGTTACGTATAAGCAAATAATAAGCTGCAGCCTCATACGTCTATTAATTATCGCTGTTCACAATTTCCAAAGATTTTCTGATCGCAGCTTCGTTGGTGCATTTGAACCTATTTTTATCTTGTAATTAGACTAGACTGTAAAATGTAACTTCCAACATAGCAATAAATTTTTCTTTAAAATCAGCTCAACAGTATCATTACGTGTTCTAGAATTGAGTGAATAAAAATATTTGTATATTACAATCAAAATATCAACGAATTAACGGACTTCCTTAACTTCCGTTAATTAAAGTTGAAAATAACGAATTAACTTTAACGCAGATATGAAGTTTGTTAGCGGACTAGTTGTAACGAAGCTAACGTTTTGCTCAACTTGCCTATGTATGGGTAAGGGTATGGCATAATGAGCACTAATAATGTCTCAAGATTGACAAGCCCTTCACAACCCTGCCATTACGTAAGAAAAAAATTTCTTGAAAAGAAGTTAAAAAATAAATAAGCCACCCCATGAGTTACAACCCGTTTTTGTCTTGGTAATCTACTCACAAAATATAAGAGCCTAGTACAGCTGCTGTTTCAAAGAATATCCCTTCTCGTCAGCTAGGCTAGATAGTTAGGCTTATGAACTCCCAAATGACCGCGGTGCTACATTGATCATCTCCAAGGGTACCTCATGAGCGCCATTTTTTCTAGTTTCGGTTTTAAAGTTGGTTGACATGACTGCAATGCTGCAGCGTAGCCAAGGGAGCTGGGGAGTTTGTTGACCAAAATGCAGAATAAGATAAATACCACGTTTTTAGCACTTCTGAGACTTGTCTTTTTTGTAGGATCATTTGAAGCATGTTTAGAAACATTTGTTTAGGGGGGGGGGGGGGATTTGACAAAAATAAAACACACTAATCAGTACGCCTAAAAACTTCAAAAAATAGCCAAATATAAGCAATCAAAATTTGATCGCTTGTTGAAAAATGCAAAACATAGGTTTCATCAAAGATAGCTCATTATTATCAATCAACAGTTGCAAGCTGCTCAATGTAGCACAGCGATCATTTGGGAGTTGATAAGCTACCTAGCTATCTTAGCTATCTTAGCTGGCGAAAGGTGATATTCCTTGCAAGAGCGGCTGTACTTGGCTGCTATATTTTGTGGATATGCTATCGTGACAGACATGCGGTGTAACTTAGTTTTGAATTCGTATTTACCTGCAAATCAGAATTCTCGGCGGTGTTTGCTTCTGAAACTTCATTGATGCCACGGCTCGATGCAAACTCTGTACCACCACCAGAACTTGTTGAGGGGATATCGCTTTCAAGTCGATCATCCTGAAATGCAAAAAATATTAACAATCTGGAGCCTGATAATTTATTAGCTCTGAGCAGGGGATAAGAAATAAGTAATATAAAAACAATGCAGACGAAATCTAGAAGCACCAACCTACCCGACTTTAAAAATAATGCAGCATTGTCGTAAGACTTCAGACGAGACATTGCTTTTTTGAGGGACTTGATATCTTTGAAATGACAAAATTAATAAAGGAGAGGGTGTCTATACTGGCAATCTACAAGTCAAATATCAGATAAAGTGCCAAAAATGTAGGAAATGTTACAGCCAGCAAAATTCAACTCATCAGGCATCTCATGAAAGTAGACTGACTGTGGAATGTAGGCTACTTATTTTTTGGACAGCGGAAATTACATAAAAGAGAAAGTTTGCAAGACAAAACCTCGGACATAAAAAGACTTGAAAATAAGAATTCAACAAGTTATGAATGTTATCCCAAAACACATCATTCTTTTAAAAGTTGTTCGTTTTATCCCATTCTTGTTTATGAAGCTAGTTGAAGCCATTGGTGCATCGGTTGAAATATGAATATTTCATACCATTTTTAAACTTGAAGACGTGTTTCAACTAAGTAATTGTGCTTTCCGTGTTTCCCATTCATATCATGTTCGATATGCTTCGTTATATTTCAATATGCTTACTGCCAAATTTGGAATTTATTACAAAATGATTTTTCAGGAATACCTAGCTACTTTTTAACCATCTCTTCTATACGGTGCTGCTTTTATTTTTGTGCAAACCAGAATTCTCGGTAGTGTTAAATTCTGAAATTTCATTGATGCTACTACTTGGAGCAAAATCTCCACCATTACTAGAACTTGTTAAAGGGATATCGCCTACAACTCCTCGACCATTCTGAAATGCAGAAAACATAATTATTGGAGGTTAAGACAAAAACTTACGTTTGCGAGATGAAGGATTTTAATTGTAAAACATATCTACATCAAATTACTGTTCTCTAAAATCTACTGCTTGAAAAATACTATTTTAACGCAATAAAAAAATACGGGGCCTGCGAATCTCTTCACCCGTATTAACGCACAGTAACAAGCATTGTATCAAACATTCCTTTTTTTTTTTTTTGAAAATCTATACGTGAATAATACCTCATCCTTTGAGCAACGGATGCAACTCCTTTTAGTTATTTCTTTTTTCCCTGCGACCAGCAATCGATATATTTCACGAGATACCCCAGAATGACAAGTTCGGTGCTGCCATTTATTACAGATATCGCATTGCATGGCTTCTTGTCTTGGGCGAACCAACTTTAAACAGTATGCGCAGTGGTCCATTGCAATAAAACTTCGAATAAAGTATTGAATAGTCAATAGGCCTACTCTATTTGTTTATACAGTATGTATACATCGTACAGTGCAATCTAAAAAGGAAATTTGTTGCAATAGCTAAAGTTTTATTCGAAAAAAAAGACAGAAAAAAAAATTTAAGCGTAGTTGCCCATGACTGAAAAATTCTCTACAACCAAGAATCAGGGGGTCATTACATGCTCCTCGTTGTTTATCGAATAGTTGTTATATAAAAAATAGCAAAAAATGGTATTACATGTTCCAAAAATAACAAATGACCGGAAGTAACCTTTTAGGAAACTGTCATAAAAAAATTCCGCTACTATCGACTACTCGCTATTCGTAATTTTGTATTATTTGCTATTCGTTATTTGGTATTATTTGCTATTCGTTATTCGTTATTTGGTATTACATGCTCAAATTATATGAATAACGAATAGCGAATATTCGATAACTACATCATTTTCTGGAAAATATTTCGAATTCTATAAATCATTCGTTAACTTTATTTTTTGCAGTCTTGACACGATATTTTATTGTCGATCAGTATTAAAAATTGCAAAAACGCAAATACCGGTAAGTTTTTATCGTTTTGTGTGGTTATATTGTCTTAGACAAGAAATTGATAAATGTTTTGGAAAAAACATTATTGCCAATGATATGGTTTACCAAAGATTTAACAAATTAAAAGTTGCTGATAACAAAATACTTTGAATTGAGCAAGTTTATCCCCTTTAATAACACAAAAGCTTTATCTGAAACGTATTTGCGACATAATAGCCTCGTAGCTTACTATATACACGCTAATTAATCAATTCACCAAATACGGTTAATCTAAGCTAAATTGTTTCTTAACTCAGACAGAACTGAGTTCAATCAAATTTTACGACGTAAACTTTGGAGCAGTATTCCTATAAATGTTTTAAGGAAAAATACAGAAATCATTTTATAAACAATCACAAAATTATACGTCACTAAATAAAATTTGATTGCCGTTCAAGAAAAAAAAAAAAAAGAATAAGGAATAAAGTTTTAAAATCGCCGAAATTTTTTCAAGTTTCAGTTGCATTAATAGATTGAGTACTTTTGTTCCTCAACGACTAGTTTTTGCAGGATTAAATGCTTCCACGAAAAAAGAGTAGTTCTTACCATCAAATCGATAAATATCCAAGTTTCCGTGTTCCACCAGTAACTCTTTCACTCATGTTGTTTCATGTTTGAAGAACTGGTTCCGGTTTTTCAACCTTAGTTATAACAGCGATATTTTTTTCTTTCTAACAAATAAATGACCGAAGCTTATTAATTGACAGCAGTGGAAGAGATGAAATAATTGTAAATAAATATGAGTTATATTGCATAGCAATGTCAACCAATTATAATTGATTACAACGGTTAGAAGAACAGGTGACACAATTATGATGCAAATGTCGGAACGGAGTTAGCGATGTAATTACACTATTTTTGAATGAATTTTTCGGTTACGAACGGAGCATGTAATAGCATTCAATTCGTTATTCGATACAGCACAAAAAAAGTGTTATTCGAAAAAAAACTTTGAATACCGCATATGAAGAATAGCGAGTAGCGGATACGAATAACGAAATACCATAACGAATAACAAATGTTCGGTAAATAACAAAGAGCATGTAATGAGTCCCCAGGACCGTAGCCAGATTGTTCCACTTTAGTACGATTACTGTACTACGTTTAACAGCGATTTTGTTGACATAATGCATAAGAACTCTGCAATGAGTGAGGCCGCATTCGCTCATCTTCATAATTTCTTTATGCACTTTTGGTGCCGTGCATTTGTCACTAAGATGTTCCTTTTTTGGTTTTGCCAAAACACCAATTTTTCCCGATAGAAATTTTGACAAAAAGACCTCGTCTGCTACTCGTGTTAGGACGAATATCACTCCCAGCAAGAGTATCGACCATAATGTAAATGTTGGTAAAAAATTCCAGCTAAGGAATTTAAAATTTCACTTTTCTTTCCCAAAAGATTTTCAACACTACAATAAATAACATTCAATTAGCTAGCCCCCGTAAGTTTGATGAAAGTGCAAGTAAGTTGAGATTAGAAACAAATGGTTAGAAAACAATTTTAATACAACCCATTTATGCATACTGAATGATGCTGCACCAAATTTTTTCTTGTTTTATCGGAGATCTTGGATTTTATTTTACAGTAGATCCGATCAATTCAAACATAGAGTTGCCGTGGGCCCCCGCGTTGCGGCATTTGTTAGCATGAAGCATTACTGCTCGGGCACGTAGTGCGTCGTGCCGCGGAGATGAACGGATTACAGCTCTTGACCAACTCACTTTCGCTTTAAAGATCTCACACGTCATAATCCGGCTGCGGTCCTGTCAAAATGCATAATTGCAATCGTTTAAAAGAAAACACAAAGCACTGTTTGTTATTGTCACAGAAACTATAGCAGGCGTACCGAACATGACGTCTTATTTTAAAGCATTAGCATCAATGTTGATCCTTTCAAAAAAAGCAAAACTAAACCCTTGAATAATATTTGGGTCAAAAAATTTTTAAAACGATAAAATGCGAACCTTAAAGAAAGAGGACCCAGCTGGTCAACTTTTATGGGGTTACAATCATTAGTAGTTGGAGTTTCCCAAGTTTCAAATAGAGTTGCAAACGGGCCAACTAGTACAGGCCCAAACCCGGTTAGAAACCGAAAAGTGATTTGAAGCCAAAATCAGACAGGAAAAATCTCAAAGCTCTGTCTAAAAAATGTGTACACGGCTATTGCTGATTCGCGGTGAAAAAAAACTACCGTACTTACTGCTGATCAATTGTGACGCAATGATCGTAATTGTGTAATAGCAATCGTAAGACGCTTGAACAAAATCGCCATTCAGGGTTGCAAAGTTATTTTTATTACTCTTTAGTAGGCATCTAAAAGACTAAAACACTCGGCCAGGAGTATTCAACTAGTTCTAGCAAAGGTTCAGATACAGTACAACAAATGAAAAAGTAAATGAAAAACTTCAAATATCTACATGCTATATTTCAACAGTTGCCCTGTACAGCAAACAGTACACACAAGCGTATAGACAGAAATTTGTTTGGGAGGACCCAAACGGCGATCCCAACGCTATGGCTCAGGTAGCTACTGCTACTATTTATTTTTTAAGTTACGGGTAAAAGCTAATCACCATACAGTGAAACTGGAAGGAGAATCTGGAGAAATTAGTATTACTTTATAAAATGAAGAATTCTAGCGGTCAATATTTGTTCAAATTTCCGTTTAAAAGACATTAGTAAAAAAACATACAGATTTGCAAGCATAAAGAAAACAATGGAAAGAGCATAATGATTCTTTATCTTACAACTGCCTGCTACGTTGTACGAAAAAACACAAGAACGCCAGTGATATTAAACATTTGCTGGATACCTGGACTGCGTTCGTTGAAAAAGTGATTGTTCTCATTTTGTTCTCGAAAAGAAGTAAAATTAAAATAGAAATAATGTTTTGATACCATTTGTAATACATCTGTAACAAAAAAAATCATAGTACCACGGTACATACTGTACTGTGATATAAACAAAACAATTACATAACAATTTGGGGGCCAATGCATGGTTAAATTTTTTTCAAAATAAGAGCGTTGTAGTAAAAATTAAAATTATACCCGACAAAAATTTTAAACGACTCTAGGTTAGCATTGTTAATAATAGTCTATTTCTTCTTTTGGTGTAGAAGTTGAAGGCATACGGTCATCATTTAATATTATAGATGCCGTAATTAGTTTGTTTTCGTTCACTTTCACCTTTAATTCGTTTGTAAGTTTTCTTAATTCTCTTTCCATCGCTTTGGCAGCATTTTTTATTTCAAGTATAGAGTTTCTTATCATTTTTTCACCTTCTTCGTTTCTTTTCATTAAAAAATCAATTGTTGCTTTTTCCATATTATTTTCAAAATTTTCAAATTTATGTTCAAATTTATTATAGATGTAACTTAGCGACATTTTAAATATAGAAACAGTATAAATTTCAAATGTATGTATAGTGTTACATAAACCTATTACGACAAATTTTGTGAAGTTGCAATTTGATTCGTACAATGTGCACTGTGTTGTATGAGTGATGAAAATTAAGCGAAATGATTAAATAGAATTAAGCCAAAGTTATGGACTGCAACACTTTAGATAGAAAAGCAAAATTAGGGTCGTATGCTCTCATGTAGATATACTTTGACCCGCCAATCATTAGTTTTGCATCTCCTACACCGTTGAAATTATTGCATTAAAATTAATTCAGTTAGCAAGTTTAGAGAAGTTATTCGTGAAGTGCATAAGCATTTCAGCAACTTGCCCAACCATTTGTCAAAACCTTTTCGCAAAAGTTTTGTTAATTCGCGTATTAAAGTTGATTCATATCGGTGCATACGACCCTAAAAGTTTACTATACCAAGTAAGTTCCAAAATTTGCAATTTAATACAATATAAAATAAACTTTATTTTCACGTTTTCGGGAGAATTTACACAGTATCCGTTTTTTGTCCGCTTTTGCCTGTTTTGGGACGTTTTTTTTCTTTTCCATAAAAAAAATATGCATTTATTGGTTCGCATTTTTATATGTCCAATTGTCCACATCTACATTATAACCAGACTGTCACAATTCACAAACTAGAAAAAAATTTGTCGAAAAATTTTTCGCAAAGGGGTACAGCTCTATATTGAAATATCGCTTTCATCGTTCGTACCTAAAATTTTTGAACAAATTTGTTATCAAGATGTAATAGTCTATATTAGGCGGATATGGACTTATAAAAGAGCGGACCAAAAAAGCATATGTTTTCATCGAGAAGAAAAAACGTACAAAATCGGATGAAAACAAAAAAATCAAGGATGTTGTTGTAAATCCGTCTTTAGTTTGCAGGAACAAGACCTTTTGTAACTTATGGCGGATTTACAATGTATTCGTTTTTAGTTCGGTTTTGTCCGATTTTTTTAAGTTTTAGCTTCGCGATAAAAAAGTATGTGCTTTTTCGTACGCATTTTTATAAGTCTATTTCCGCACTTTGTTGGCTGTTACATATTGATTAAAATTTTTGATCAAAAATTTCAGGTGCGAACAATGAGAGCGATATTTTAAAATAGGGCTGTACCCGTTTACGAAAAAAACTTTCGCAAAACTTTTATCCACTATGTGTAGCTTGGTTATAGCGCAGATATGAACACGTAAAAATGCGGACGAAAAAGAACATCTTATACTTCTGCATGGAGAAGAAAAAATGTACAAAAACAGACAAAAAAACGGTACTCTGTAAATTCGTCTTTACAAGAGTTATTATTGTAGTCGTGCGTTGTATGTATATCAAACATAAATTCAACTAAATAGTAGTGTAAACTGTTAATGTTATCTTAAACCTAATAAACTGCATATTGTTGAAGGTTTAATGCAAGATATTTCGTACACATCCTCTTTCAGGCCAATTCTTGGTCCCGGTGCCTGCATATTGCTGAGTCACGCGAAAAAAGTGCAAAATTGCGAAAGAAATGTCTCAATCAAAGAATTTATGTTATACGCTATGTCCTTTGAATGAAACTCTTTGGTCGACGAAGTGTTTTTGTAATTTGGGACTTTTTTGGCATAACTAAGCAATAAGTAGACACTAGAACCAAAAACCTGGCCTGCAAAGTGAACAATGGGCATGTAAAAAACGCTATATTTGAATCAGACCGACGAAGTTGTATAATGATAGTGTAGACTGCAGAACAACGATAGGGGTGTGACATCACAAAATCCGAGTCAAACAACAATAGTTTCAAGCGTTTATGAATTTATGATTTGTTGTTTGAATATTTGCAGCAAGCAAATGTATTATACTGGTTGTCTCTCATAGATTTGTTTTGGACAACGTCACACCGAAAAATCCTTGTTTTGTTTTCCCCAACCTAGGTTAGAAAAAAAAATTTTTTGAAGATTCAAGTTCTTCTACAACTAAAAATAACTAAAGTTAATATAAAAATAAGAAAACGTGCATAAAAAAAAAGATTGTTCGGTGGCATTTATGTCTTTTTTTTCACCGAGAAGAGATTTAACCCTGTTTTACACGGTAGGGGACATTTTTGTGCGCACTTGGTTTTTTCGTGAAAAATCCCTTCAAAAAAGATATTTTTATTTGAAATTAACTTGTCTTTGAGTCAAATTTATTCACACATAACTTGTGAAAATTTCAGGTTGCTAAGGTAACTGGAAATTTCCCAGTTTTGAAGTTTTCCAAATTTCTTTTCCGAAATCTGAGCATTTTTTGGCCAATATTTACCTTAAGTGACGTCATAAGACATTTTTGTCACGTAACCTTTCTGACTTGGGCATTTCATGATTCAGTATCAAAAAGCATACCTATGTACAAAATTTGAAGCGCCTGTGACTTAATTGCAAATTGAAGTCATTTTTTCAAAAATATGGATCTGACTTCACCATGACAACATCACCTACTTAAAACTAATTTTCTAAATATTTTGGTCAACACCAACCCTCATGCCGACTTTGGTGTTCCAATGACTTTTGGTTTAAGGGCGTTGGTCAAACAGCCCGTGTAATAGAGGGTTAAAAGTGTTTTAAAGAAAATTGTCTTTCTCGAGCTTTACCTTTTACTTACACTTGAAGCCAAATGAACAATTGCGGTTAAAAAACAAAAAACAAAAAGACCCTTTCCAAAAAAACGTTGCCAGAATCATTTTCAGGTGCCTCAATATCAATCGTCTGATGTTTCCTCAATATTACTGTTTATGTTTTCCATGTAGTTTTCAGTTTCGCTTTGAATACTTGCACGCCCAATTTCCTTAGTTTTTGAGCAGTCCAATAACGAGGAAGATGACAAAACTTTTAAATTTTCTTCTTCCCGTTCAATTTCCTTGATTAATTGATTATGAATTTTTGCTCATTGTTTTTTAGTTTCTGATATGGCTTTTTTTAACTCCAACTTGCTAGTTTCAAAGCTATTTTCCCCTTCAACCTTGCGGTCCATCATAAAATGAATGATTCCTTTATTGAACCCAGATTCAGACTTCTTTATAGCACGATCCAGCTTGGAAAAAATTGATTTCAGTTCTATTTCCGCCATTGGAATATTATAAACGAATCAACAGTTAAAAATTATAGTTTTAGATGCCAACAGCTCTACAGCATACATACAAAAAAACATAATTTTGCTGACTAGTCGAAAATTTGCAACGAACTGACGTTTGCGTCGCGTGCCCCTTTGTCAACATTAAAAGTATGGTAGCGAACTGGGACTTTGTAGCGCAGAAGCGCGTCTGTAGTTTTTTGTTTTAACTGAGCCAATTTTGATCGATGCTGATCAACGAAATTTAATTTGATTTGGTTGTAATTGGAACTCGAAAATCGAAAAACCTAAAAAGTTAAATTTGCGATACACTATTAAAATAAATGAAAGCATCAAATAGTATGCCAATTTTTGGGGCTAGTCTTAGTTTTTACCATATGTAATAAAATCATAAGATGGAAAAACAGCGAAAAAGCTTTATTGTACAGTTAATACATTAGTTTGAAGAAAACCAGTGCAGTTCATTTTCAGATTAATGTCACATCAAAACGAAGCGAGAACGTTGAAACATTATGATACTAAATGAAAGGGTCATGTGCGGAAAAAAACGGCCATTTTATATACCAAAAAACGGAAAAAAACGGCCATTTTTGAGTCAAAAATTTCCTAATTTGAACTTTTTAAACTCCAAAACGGAAAAAAAAACTTGGAAAACTGAAATTTAAACACATGGTTGCTGATAAACGCTTTATGTGCACCAATTTACGTGGCGCCTGGTCAAGTGACCGCAATATAAATATTATCCGATATACACGTATATCGGTGAGTACCGATATTGATGAAGAAAGGTTTATGGTCTTGAAGCACACTATCGGCCACCTTATGGTTAAGTTCGTTTATCCCGCTTGGGTACTTTTTTTTTCTTTTTTATACTCAAACTCTATCTACCTTCCAACAGCTAAACGCACAGAATTCAAATTGAGCGATTGCCATAAGATGGACTATGGCGATTAATGGTCAATAAAAGTCTTTTTTAGTTGCTGAAAATAAAGTAAAAACGTGGAACAAAAATGTTACGGTCGCAGGATCATTATTGACGAAGTTATATGAAAGTCAAAAAATGTCAATTTTTGCATTTTAGGAAAAAGTTTTTTATTAGCAGGTCAACTTTTTTGCTTTTTTGAGCGCAATTCTACTTAGGTAATCAGAAAGAGATGATCTACATGATTTGGAACTGAAGGTTATTAACTCTTAGTGGTTTATGAGAGATGTATGTTGTCACACACTGCTACTACAGTTTGCTCAAATTTCTTACGTAATTATGTTTGCTGTGATTTAATTAATTTCGATTAAAAAGGCCGGTTTAGACAGCTTTTCAATCTTCGCAAAATTGGCTAATGACCAAATTCGGTTTTCATTCTTTTCAACTTGTCTTCATTTTGAGCGTGTTTTTCTCGACACGTACAGAGTTAAGCAATGGTCAAAACTATACGCAGAATAAACGCAGAATATAAAAGTTTGGCTTGCTTTAGTACCAAAAATGAAAAACAGTAAAAACACAACCCGACGAGCAGCATATACAATGATTTGAATAAATTTGGTTTTGGCGACAACAGTAAGTTGTGGCATCGCCGCATACATCAAGAATATGTTAGAGAAGAATGGTTTCTCGGATATAAAGACCATTCATTAATCGCCCAGTAAACTTCTCTTCACTGTTAACGGCCTTTCAACATTGCCTACCCGCAGCAGTTTTGGTGGAACGCAGCTTTTCGATGCTAATTAGGTGCTGTCCAATTAAAGGACCAAAACTTTCTGCTAGATATTGTGCGGCATAATGATGAGCGTGCATTACGATCTAAGAAGCACTAAGCAACACGCTAATACGTCGAAAACAAATGCTGTAAATGTAAAGTAGTTTGCTACAATTTAAACCATTTTATTACGAATATTTCTTTATCAAACCTTAGTTAAATTTGACTTACTGAAATACCAAATGCCATCAATTTGCAAGAAAGATCACGAAAACGTATAAAAACCATAAATCAATTTCACAATTTTTGCCTACCTAAAACCGCAACTTGACGTTATAAAAAAATTCTCATTTAGCACCAGCACAAATACGAAAAAAAAGGATTTTCAGTTAAGCCAAAAATTAATAAACTGTATTTTGTGTTTGGTGCAGAACTATGACATAAGTTGACTAAATAATGCAACCATGACAAAATGATGCCTAGTTAAACAAATTAATCTTGGACTAGCGTATAGTGTAGCTGCTACGTGGTCGTTTACGGTTGAACAAGACTGCATAATTGTTTAAAAATAAAAACACACCATCGTTTCTGTGTTTGGATTTTGGAGAGTTATTAACAGAGCCTGCCAAATCACCACAAAAAATGTAAAAGCCAGTAGTCATTAGCAAAATATTGTACAGGCAGTAAACCGCCCAACCTTGGACGGAAACTGAGTTGGAGGTGAAGTGCCGATGCTCTATGAATTCTATAACGTTTTGATACCATATTAGGTCTACACTGACGTCACAAACATCACCCACAAAGTAAATTGATAGCTTACACCTACAGCAGCACGCATTGGAGTTTGCGACATCAAAAAACACAATTAGTGAAATAAAGCTGAGAACAGGTAGTCATTGGGATGTTACTACACATTCAAAACGATTATTTCTGATGTCATAAACTTAAACAATTTTCAGTAACAAAAGTATTATTAGCGAGCAATTACAAACTCAAACTCACGACACGCTACGCAGTGCTCTGGATTCAGGATCCTACGCCTTATAAACAAAAAATAGTTATTTAAAAATAAAGTGCCATAAAACAGAGTCACAAACTGCTCTTAAAGAAAACACAACCCAGTACCAATATAAAAAAGTCACTCCCCTTTAGACTTCTTTGGTCTTCGATTGTCCCATTTCGTCTGGAGTAACAGTAGAGCCGTATCCACCAGAAAAGTGCTTGACATTGCTAGTTCTGGGCTTGCTCCTCTCACAGTCTCCGCATGTTCAATCGGATATATTTGACGAAACACTCTCTTGTCTTGCTCTAACTTATTCGGCAATTAGGGAAGCAGAAATAAAATAGATTATTTTGTCTAAGTCGGCAGCGTGGCCGATAGGGTATAGGCGTCGTAATTACGACGACCCTGATTTTGGGATCTTGGATTCAACGCGCACCCTGGTCACGCTCTTGTGTCCTTGGATAAGACGCTTTACGATGGTCATCTCTGCTTGGTGGCTTCGAACAAGCAGCAAATTTAATGAAGAAGTAAAATGTCAACCGAAAAACTTGAAAATGGTCAATTTCAAAGCGGGTGCGTATTCGTCCAAAGGATAACGCCACCGTCGCGTTAGTGTGATAGGAGAATAAAAATACAGTAGGCAACGGAATCTAATATGATTCGGGTAAAAACCGCACAAATTTTAACACAACCTTGGGAAAATTATCTAGGTCTGGTAAAACATGTAGAAGAAAATATTCGACGATATTTGTTTAAATGTATTATTCTTTGCAAAATCAAAAGAAAAGACAAAAGATATCTGAAGTTTTTGTGTGGGTTTAAATTTATAAGTAATTTAATTCCATTTTTTCTTGAGTAACGTAAAACTTTTATACATTGTAAAAGTAACAAAAAAATAATTTTGATGAAGCCTGCAGAAAGAAATAAAGATATGGAAAATAGTGAAAACCTGTAAACTATTGTAACTCACCCTAATTTTTTACACTAGGAACCCCAAACCCAAATAAAATTGACTTGCTCTATGCTTACACCATCTACTAAAAATCTGACTAAAATTTGCAAGGCATGTAATGAGTTTATATATGTCCTTTTTAGGGGGTTGGGCAGCAGAAAAAAAAATTGAAAAACAACGGTGTTTTTTTATTTAAAAGTAACAATTTCCAGAAAACAGCACGCAGTGCATTAGTCACTCCTCAGAGAAAAGGCATCTTCAAAAAAAAAAAACACTTTAAAAAAGATAATTACCATGCTATTATATTATAACTATAATTCTCAACTAATAGAATTTTCAAGGAGGGTGGTCAGCAGTGAAAAGAATGCCGTAAAACAGCGGCACTTTTGCTATAATTTTCAGAAAGCAATACGCTTTGTAATTAGTATTCATTCATATTACTCAAATTACTCATTACAAAGGAAAAAGACAGTAACAAAAAAATACTTTGGAAATGATAATTAGCAATCTATTTTGGATAGAAATCCTGCTTTCAACTTGATAGAACAGAAATTCAGTTCTCTGATAAGTAAAAATCGGAAATTAACCGGGCTCCGTTTTCAACCATAACGTTGAATCATAATAAAGGAAGATTAATCTCTAATCATTTCTCCCGGCAACAAAGAATGACGTCGGCTTAATTGAGCCATTAAACTTTACTTACAGTAGTTGCCGAAGCTAGACAATTTCTAGTTTGAACAATCGCACACATGATAAAATCATAGTTTTTTTTTTCAAGTTAGTGGCATAAAGATAAAAGGGGGTTTTGAAATTAATATATATTGTACCAAAAATTAAACAATAAAATATACCTTATGAACCAAAGTAAATGTGTTCCGTTTGGACCATGGGTGCTTAAAAGTTTTGAGGAACGGTGCAGAACTTTTTCTGGGATTTATCTGGCTGCACAATTCTCACAAAACTTCGATAACTTTTATCCGAATATTGCTTATATAAGTTTTGTGTTTTTCTACTAAATTAACAGTCTTGTTTATTACACAGCGCCATCCGGTACATCATATCTAGGATTTTCTAAGGTAGGGACTTGAACTAAAGGCTAGCTTTTTTCTATGCCGAAGTTTGCAGACATAGCCGGATTTACCAATATGCCACTTTTTTTAAATGGCGATAAAATGGCAAATTTTTATGAATCACAAAAATGGCCCAGCGGCTGGGGATTTTACCCCTGATGTCGTCCATGCTGATGCGTTTTAAATATTTATAACGTGGTTGAAACCTGTTGTGTATAAAATTTTCTTGGGTGTGAAACTAAAATGTTCGAAATTGTCACTAGAGTTTTCTTGCCAAAAAAGCTTGATGTGTATTTAAATAGGGTTCTTTAAGCTTGTCAAGTTTTTCACGAAATTACAACCTTGAAAATGGAATATCGAGACCCGTGGACGTGGAGACCCTACAAGCTTTAACCTGCACGGCTTATTGGTAAATCCGGCTATGCCTGCTAACTTCGGCATAGAAAAATATTGGCCTTTGGTTCAAGTCTTTACCTTACCAAAATTCTAGATATGATGTACCGTATGGCGCTGTGTAATGAACAAGACTGTTAATAACATTTTTAGAGCCACGTGAAAGAATTGACTTGCTTAGTCAATTCATTCGCTCAATTATAGGTCCGCCAGGTCCAAAACACTTTTAAAAGCTATAGCCGCAGCAAAGTCATGAAAAAGCTAGTTTATAGCTAAATATTTGCTGAAATGGTGTTGAGAGCAAAACTATTCCCAATTAAGTAGAACAAGCTAAAACAATTTTGATTACCATTGCTAACAACACAATTACCATTTGGGTCTCTGTAGTAAATGTTTTTAGAGTTTTTAGAGAATGAACCTCCTAAAAAACAAGGCATACACTTCAAAATATAACTCTGAATAAGTAAATCCCTGAATGAACTTCTTGAATAAACAGTCATTGCTTAACTTAGTTTTATTCTTTGATGAATGTTATGTTTGCAAAAAAAAACTTTTTATTAATGAGAAATGCTATTGATGAACAAAACTTTTTTTTAATGTAAAATTCTATTGATGAACAAAAAGCATCATGATCGTGATACAATCCAATGTTTCAAAGGGCATGGCAGATCGGCCTATGCAGAGTAACGTATTCTCGTTCCACGTCTGAATTCTTTCTATCGCGCATGAATTCTTCCTATTACGTTTTTGCTTTTGTGGAAGTATGATTGGAGCGATACATTTATTTCTCGCTTTGCAACGTGGCGGTTGTTTACGTTGTCTCTGAGAGTACGACTACGGAAGCAAGTTACTTCAGTGCAATCAAGTAGCAAAGATTGCAAACGAGCATTTTAGCGCCAAAATGGTGAAAACTCGAATATTCCACTGTCGCTAGTATGCGCCCGATCATACGTTTCTCAGTCGTTGTTTCGGAAGTATTGTTTAGTATTTCGTCTAATCATATAGGTCAAATTTGATTTAAAGAACAAACACTTGTATATTTTTAGTTGAAACAAATTTGGCTTTGGATCGTTTCAAATATTAGTTTTCGGGTTTTAAAGAGCTTTTAGATCGGAAATTTTTTAGCTCTGTTTTCTCTCAGAAAAAAAAAAGATAGATCTGAAGACTACATAACTTCACCAAATTTGAGCTTTCTACGACCTTCTATTCAAGAGAATTATCAGCTTAGATTTACTCTTGAAAAGTTTCTTTCCCCTTAAAAATATTGCCTTGGTTTCCCAGCAAACATTTACTTCAGTTTCTTTTAGCACGATGAAGTATACATTTTATCGAAAAGTTTTATCATCCAATTCAGTCTTAGGGCAGCAGTATCGTGTAAGCTTTGATTTCAATCATATTCGCTCAACCACTTTGGAAATCACAAAATTTTGTTATGCTTCTAAACCGCGTTCTCATTTTAACCCTCAAATAAATAGAATTTAATAATTTGTTGACTTTTGGAATAGATTTTCTGGGTATCTCGCAATTAAAACAAGGCTAGCCTTACAATTATTAGCATCGGCAGTGCCAAGCTTTTTACCCAGCAGCAGCAGGGCCAAGGTTCTTCGACTCTAAATGTTTAAAACTGATCTTATTTTATTCATAGAGTTACAAAAGTATCCCGCTGTCGATAAACTTACTTACTACAATTTCAACCATTTCGAAAAGTAACCTGCGGTAATCTGGACTTTTGATTGTTTGTTTTTTGCATAGGTGGGCACAAGTCCGTTAATCGTTAATCCGTTAATAACGAAGCTAACTTTTTCATTAACTCGTTAATTCGTTAAAAAGTTTTTTTACGTTAACGGACTAAATTAACTTTCGTTAAGTTCTGTTAACGAACTAAATTAACTTCCGTTAAGTTCTGTTAACTTCCGTTAAGGTTTTTATCGTTAATATCTTGCACCATTCATTCATCGTACCGGTACAAACCAGTTTGCTCTGGCAACACACGTTGCGTATTAGCACGAGTTTTATAGAAGCGAAGAAAGGAACTCTTTTTGTGACAAATAATAAGCTGCAGCCTCATAGATCTATTAATTATCGCTGTTCACAATTTCCAAAGATTTTCCGATCGCAGCTTCGTTAGTGCATTTGAACTTATTTTTACCTTGAAATTAGATTAGACTATAAAATGTAACTTTCAAAGCACAAAAAGACCACCACAGCAATAAATATTTTCTTACAATCAGCTCAACAGCGTCAATACGTGTTTTAGAAGCGAGTGAACAAAAAGAAATGTAAATTGCACGCAAAATGTTAACGGATTAACGGACTTAATTAACTTCCCTTAGTAAAAGCTGAAAATAACGGAATAACGTTAACGGAGGTGCGAAGTTTGTTAACGGACTGGTGGTTAACGAAGCTAACGTTTTGCATTAACTTGCCCACCTATGGTTTTTTGTTACATTTCCAGCTGTTACTGTCTCATTGATAAAATTGTACCTTTGCGCAGGCAGTATACATAGTCGTAGATTGCATTTTCCCGTGAAAAATAGTTTTGAAAGTTTCAATAGCAACCGAGTTATCGTATATTTGCGCAAGCTTGACAATAAACAAGCAAAAAAAAAGTTTTGCTCAAACATAACCACGTTTTGTTCACACAGGTGGCTTTTTTCGAGCAATATTTTTTGGCAGGTGTAACGATGTCACGAACAGAAGTTAATTCAAAGTTGCCAAAGATTTGTTGATTTATGAGTAAGCAACAAAATTTCGATTTTCTTTATTTTTGATTTTACATCTAATGACCTAACGCCCTAATCTGTTTAAAAAAATAATGATAATTTTTAGGTTTTATTTTAGCCTAGCCACGCTGAATGTTATATACAGTACTTGAATTCTAGGGGGGACGCTTCCCCCCATCGAGATTGAACGTTCCCTATCGAGATTGAGCGTCCCCCCATTGAGATTGAACGTTCCCCCATCGAGATTTGAGCGCTGGTAGATGAGAGGAAAAAGACGTACAAAGTCCGGTCAAATGTAAAACCAAATTCCGTGGGAATAATAATTTTTGGAGATCACCTGTTTTTGGCCGGAAAAAAAAAACTTGAATTTGAGATTTGGGCCAGAAAAAGCGTTTGAGTTTCGGCAAAGACCTTTTTTTAAATTTTTTTGGAAATAACTAAATTTTTACTGCACCTCAATCCAATTCAAGGCCAATAAAAATTTGGGTCAAGCTAAACAAAATTGGATCAAACTTTTAAAAAAGCCTCTCCCTTTGCGAAATCCTGGCTACGCGGCTGATCCTCACTAAGATTCTGTCAATGCTGCAAAAGCGTCCCCCCATGCAAAATTTTACAATTTAAGTCCTGGTTATATATATTTTGTGGCCTTCTTTCCAGTACTTAAATTGTAAAATTTTGCATGGGGGACGCTTTTGCAGCATTGACAGAATCTTAGTGAAGATCAGGCACGTAGCCAGAATTTCGCAAAGGGAGAGGCTTTTTTGGAAGTTTGATCCAATTTTGTTTGATCTCCAAAAAAAAAGGTCTTTGCCTAAATTCAAACGCTTTTTCTGGCCGAAATCTCAAATTCAAGGGTTTTTTCTGGCTAAAAAAAAAAGTCTTCGCTGGCGGTTGAACTGCTTTTTTTCTGCATCACTATTCCCGCGCAATTTGGTTCTATATTTGACCGGACTTTGGGCGTCTTTTCCCTCTCATCTACCATCGCTCAAATCTCGATGGGGGAGGCTCAATCTCGATGAGGTGACGTTCAATCTCGATAGGGGACGCGTCCCCCCCTTCCTCCCTACAATTTAAGTACTGCTTCTTTCTAACATAGCAAAAACTTGCCAAAACCACAAAAATGTTTGAAGAGGTTACAACTATCGTAAATTTTGCAATAGGGCAATATCTAAATTTTACGTGAGCCGGATCTGCAGCTGGTTCTCTCAACTTAGCAACCAAGTCGTTTGAACCTAAAGTGCAGAATGTCTATATGTAAGCAATTTTTAAAAAACCGATCCTTTAAATTTAGTAACCGTTTGCCCGAACTAGTTGAATGGCACCACTGGTTACAGCAATCTATGAGTGCCGACAAGAATGTTCAGACTACAACAATACATAGGATTAAAAAATTATACCTTGTTGCGCAATACAGACTCTAAGTCAAAACCTGTTAGTGCTGCTTGCATCAATAACATTATATTTCATAAAAAATGGGCTTTCTGCGACTAATGCTTTTAGTTTCGATCTTGCTGTAGTAGAGTAGGTTAATAGCGAAAGCTTATTTTATGACTGATGGTGTGTTTTTTTTTTTTTTTTCTTGAGGAATAAATTGAATGCTTGAATAGATGCTCGCTTATTGACTCAAGAAAAAGCATTCAATTTGTGGATCTATCGCAAAGAATTTACGTGAATTTCCAGCTTCACTTCCGATCAGTTCTCCCCGGTTTTACTGTATAACTGATCTTAATCGAGGACTGTAAGCAAAATAAATGGATATCTTTGAATTCTTGTCTACTGAATTTGCTGTTAGTTCGTAGCCACCAAGCGGAGTTTATCATGGTAAAGCGTTTTATGCGAAGACGCAAAAACGTGACCAGGAGGGAGTTGAACCTAGATCTAGCAATTACTCAAGCCGTATAGTAGCTCAGCAGTGGAACGATTCATAAGGACCCAAAAGTTACAATGCTAATCACATGATTTGCTTTGATGTTAGCATTTGCAAGAAGGTTACTCGGGACATGCACTAACTTGATGGAGTGGCATTGATGCTTTCTCACTACCTGAACTAGACCAAGCAAGCTAATGCATTTAAATTGCACTTTCATTTCGTAGGGCCCAAGACTATGGTCGGACCTTTCAAGCCACACATTTTTCTAGCGTAAACCCAATTTTAACGTTGACGCTTTTTGTTTCAGTTCTGCTTCAACAAATCATAGAAGTATTCAGTTTGGTTTTATTCACAGAAAATTGTTTATCCCTAAAGTTTATTTATTTCGCGTATACAGCATTACGTTTTTAGTAACGATATATTGTGAAGTCTTGTTTTTCTCAGACTTGGCTGAAAATGAGCAGAAAAATAGATTCATGTGCCAAAACACTTACGTTACTATGTAAGTTTGCCGAAAAAAAAATATTTCGGTTACTAAAATTTTTAATCATAAAATATAAAACATTTTTTCATTTGCGAATACCGGAAGTTTTGGCACTAATACGAGTATTTGACTGTGCTACATTTCAATTACATAAAATAGAAATCATTCTTAGTCCTAAATGATTGCATTTACATCTTTATTAACCAAGTCGCTTTGACTCTTTTGTCCATGAGACAGCGACGACCTGAAAGGACCCTGAATCGATCTTAAATCAGAGTATTATCAACCATTCCAGTAACCATTAAATCAGAGTATTATCAACCATCGACGAGTATTATCAACCATTTCAGTCACATCACGTGACCACACCAATTCGATAAACCCTCTTTTTCGTCCAAATTGGTGTTGGGGGGCATCAAATACAGTCTATTTAATCCCGCGACTCTATTTTATTCTTCCAAATCCAAAATGAATAAAAAATGGGAAATTTCACCAAAATTGGCTTGGTCTCGTGATGTTACTGGAATGGTTGATAATATTTATTCTAACCTAACCGAAACCAGAGGTGGGCAACCGCCCCTTTCAAAAGAGCGTAGCCTTCGCTCCTTTTGATACCAGAATAATAACTATACTAAGCATCAATAATATAATCCTTTTTATTTTGAGGAGCGGAAGCGACAGAGCGTTGCTTTCGCTCCTTTTGATAGCTGAATAATAACTATTCTAAGCATCAATAATATAATCCTTTTTATGTTGAGGAGCGGAAGCGACGCGATTAATATAGTTATGAATGATCACAAATTCCGTGTAGCGAGGTAGCAAAGCGATTAAAATCCGCAGTATTTTATATCTATATTTGTACTTTTCATTCAATTTTGTTATGGTGATAAATAAAAAAAAAATGCATTAATACATATTCGAAGTAGCGAAGTCCTTTTGTTATGGTGATGAATAAACAACAAATGCATTAATACAAATTTGAAGTAGCCAAGTCCTAGACAGTACAGCGCACGCAACAAAGGCTCAATGATGCATAGCAGTTGCGTCACGTATCTTATAAAAAAACAAATGCAGTAATACAAATTCGAAGTAGCAAAGCGCTAGACAATAGAGCGCACGTAGCAAAGGCTCAATGATGCGTAGCAGTTGCGTCACGTTTCTTCAACTGGGTCGACTTGTTTCAGTTTCTTCGGATATATCAGCTCGCTATGGCCGTACAATGCGCGAAAAAATGCGGCTAGGTATGATTCACCTTCGAGGACGACTTGTCTGGGTCGACTTGTTCAAGGGACGTCTTCGGTGGTTACCTTAAAAATAATCATTACAAAAAAATTGCAGAATTCTTGATGTTTTCCTTATGCAGCTTAGAGAAATACTTGTGATATCTGAAACAGGGGTTAATTACTGCAACAAGCGTGGAAAAATTTTAAAAAAGCAGCATTTTGGTTAAGATCTTAAAAATAATCATTTCAAAAAAATTGCAAAATTCTTGATGTTTTCCTCATGCACCTTAGAAAAGTACTCGTGATATCTGAAACAAGGGTTAATTATCGCAAGCGTGGGAAAATTAAAAAAGCAGCATTTTGGTTAAGATCTTAAAAATAATCATTACAAAAAATTGCAAAATTCTTGATGTTTTCCTCATGCAGCTTAGAGAGGTACTTGTGATATCTGAAACAGCGGTCAATTATCGCAACAAGCATGGGAAAAATTTTTTTTTAAAAAGCAGCATTTTGGTCAACATCTTAAAAACAATCATTACAAAAAAATAGCAAAATTCTTAATGTTTTCCTCATGCAGCTTAGAGAAGTACCTATGACATCTGAAACAGTAGTTAATTACCGCAACAAGCATGGGAAAATTTTTAAAAAAGCAGCATTTTGGTAAATGAGTTTAATAATATCTGTGTGCGAATAATGCGTTAATTGCAATTAATACTATGCAGACAATTAAGCAAAGTGCTAATTGTGATGATTGCAAAGTAAGCCTACTTACAGGTAACTAAACTAAAATAAAGCTAGCAACAGCTTTCTCTGCCAACATATTTTATTCTATTATTACAAGAGCAGATATAAATTGCGTTTTTTTAATCTTGTTTAATATTTTACCTGTAGGCTACTTTGTTAGCTAGCCCGTTGGAAAAGTTAGACCAAAAAAAGTTGCCCAAGGTAATTTCAGCTAGCTTGGGTCAAGCGTTAATTTAGAACCCTGCTAACCCCATACTCTAGACATAGCTCTAACCTTTAACAGTAATCTCTGAAAATAGAGCAGTTTTTGAAAACATTAACAATAACACTCATAAAGAGAATAAGAAAGCAAAGAGTGAGTGCTTAGGATATTTATTTGCTCATTAAATGTACTATTTTTTATTTTTTTAATCATTATCGATACAGGTTCAGGGTTAGGGTTTGATTTCAGAATTATTTTTAGAGTTTGGTTAGGATTACAGTCAGACGGTATAGCCAAGACCATCAACTCAGAACTACCGGTAGCCTGTACTCTGGTACTGTAGACAAGAATGTCTGATGAGACTTTTGAGTTTGGATTAAGTTTCTGGCAAGGATACAATGGTGTTAGGTTAACACCTAGACACACTTAAATGAGTGAAAAAAGCAATAACTGAATGTCTGAATGTACAGCACACAAAAAGAAACAGAGGTGAAATAGTGTCGAGCACATACAAAAACACGTTGTCACACAGTCACATCACCTAACAGACCTAAGAGGGTTACCTTGCGTAATTCCAGACAAAATTCTGCTATTTTTGCTCTGTCTGCTCTCTACTACAATCATTTCCAAAACTGTTGCTTTCAATTGTGCATTTCAATATTCATTGGACTTTAGTATTTTCACACTGGTTCAAAAAAATATTTAAGGAATAGATACAAAAATCGGTTTGAACAGACATGTCTGGAATTACCTTTGATAGGGTAATTCCGGACAAAGCGGACATATACGTATTTAAAACACAAGCGCAAAATTGATACTTTTTGATAACAGATTTATAAATATTTTAAACTAGAGTAATTTGCTAAGCATTAAATGGCTACTTTTTTTGGAAATTTTAAAACACTCTGCCGGATATTTACGCCACCCTAGCACCAATTTAGTCACTGCGCCGCATTGATTAAAATTGATAAACCTAAGCCATGTTGATTAACCCATTAATGCCCGAAATTCGAAATGGTCATATTTTTTTGTTATTTTTGGTATAATTCATTGAACTGATATTCTGAACATATTTTAGTAATTTTTTTTTACTTTGACTAATTGAAAGTTACTTTTTTTAAGCGTATGATTAATCATACGTTGGGCACTTGTGTGCACTTTTTCCTGTTTTTACTCCACTTGGTTTTTCTTGGGTTATACTTTGCAATTTACTGCTAAATCCAAAGATATTGCAACCATATCTACAGAAGTTGCTTGCAGCAACAGCCGTAGGTTAACAGTTAGCGCATCTGGTAGGCAAGCCTAGACCAAGCAATTGGGAGTTCGATTCCGACTGGCCTCTGCAATCTTTATTCATAAATAGAAAACTACAAAATTTGAATGCATCATAGCAAGCAATAGACCGGCTAGTTTCAAACTCCGGTTACATGGTTGCACAGAGCACCGGAAATAGACAAAGCCGTCAGGTACAGCGCGGTTTATATTTACACGTTGTCTCAGTGCAAAAAAAATTTAAAAAAACAAACAACCCGAAATATCTAGTAGCCTAATTTGACTATCTGCTTCATGAAAAAGCAAAGGCAATAATAAAACACGCGCGTTTAATTATTGCCACACAACATTGGATCAATGCAAAAATATTCTTATCTTGGCAATAAGCAAACAGTGATCGATTTTGGTAGCTTTTACTACAACTGTTATCAAAAAACATAAGAAGCACTACCACTCATCGAAATGCCAAGGAGCCAGAAATCAGCCATTAGAACACTAATAAACAGTAATTTGCTATAGATATTACTGCAGACCTAGACCTCTTGGCTACTGGTGAAATTTAACAAAGCACCCAGCTGGATGAAGAGCAACATTACATTTGATGCAGACAAATTTGGCACATTTGCCACAGGAAGCACACCGTCTTTGAGTTGTAATTTTGTCAACAAAATGTTCTTTTCCGTCTAATCTTGTGGCATCTAGTACTTGTTTTTTTGTTTTTGGTGCTACTCCTCTTCGTTTCTCCATGTTCGGTGAAGCTAGTAATGAAATGACAATCTGCCTGGTGAATTCAAGTAGTGACATTTTGGTTTCTACGTTTCTATATAGCAACCACAAGTTGATGACGCTTCCATTTAGGCAAAATCTGAATAAAGGCCAATACCACTTTCTGGAGCGAATTCGGATTCTGTAATGCCCTCTCAGCTTGTCGAAAAGATCTACCCCACCCATGTTTTTATTGTAAAGCTTTACCACATGGGGTTGAGGCACAGTTACTTGCTTCCTCTCCGATCGTTTCCACCTCTTGCATGAGCCCACTTGAAACACGTCATCAGTACGCAAGTTGGTGATAAGAGTAACTTGACTGTTGTCATTCCATCTGACTAACAGTATGTTACCTTGGCTCTCTTGTAGAGAGCAAAAAGACCCACGAGGAGATTTTCTCAGGTCCTGTAATGGAGCCTTCTCAACGCGATCACTCCTAATGGTTCCAATGGCAAACAAATTTTCCTGGGTGAGAGTATCCATCAAAGATAAAGAAGTGAAATAATTGTCCATGTAGATACAAGAACCCCGTGGAATAAATCCAATGCATAGTTTTTCTGTTACACTGACACCCACAGGTTTGCCAAGTATTTTGTCACTGCCAGTGTATGGAAAAAACTTTACCAGATACCCTTGAGGACTTGTCAAGCACCATCACTTGAACCCATATCTAATTGGCTTTCCTCTTATGAACTGCTTCATAGAATGGTGGCCATAATATGGTTCCATTGCTTCATCAAGTGAATAGGTCTTGGTGAGAGGCTGGAAGAAACGAAAAAAACAAGAATTCAAATGATTGAGCAATGGTCTCATTTTAAAAACCCTATCGCTCCCATCCATCTTCATGTTATCATTGAAGTGTAAAAACTGGTGAATTTTCTCAAATCTGTTCCTGCTCATTGACTGGCTAACTAAGAAGTTGTTTGCATCAGGTCTCGTTTCCCAGTACATTCTTCTAAACGGCATTTTGTTGTACCCAGACAGTAAAAGGATAGCAAAGTATCTATACAGCTCCTCTACAGAGACTGTAAATTGAGAATCACCTTTTTGAAAAGCATATTTCCCACTCTCATTGCAAATATGATTCATAATTTCATCATCAAAACACAGCTTGAACAAGTCAACTGGTTTGAGGTTTTGATCCAGTATGGTCTTGACAATAGCTGGTACTTCACTGTTATCATCGCATGAAGAATCTACGCGTGAACTTTCTAATTTCTTCGATTTCCATTTTCGTGTTTTTTTCTGTGTTTTTCGTTGCTTTTTGTTGCTAGTAGTTGGCTCGTCGGAGGTAATAGATTCAACATTCAGATCTTTTTTTTCACCTCTACTCACAATTCTAACTTCCCCTATCTGAGACAAAACTCCTCGTCCGATGTCTTTAATGTTTGCTGATGCTTCTTCTCCATCACTTGGTGCATCATCTCTGTCAGAATCTTGACCATCTAAGGGAGGCTGCAGCACAAACTGCAATTCTTCAGCATCTTCCACTTCTGCTGCTATCGCAGTAGTGTTTTGATCAGAAAATAAGATGTTGAAAAGTTCTTCAGTATCTTTCTCGACAGATAACAACTTTCTTTTAGACATTATAAGCAGGGAATATACAAGTTTTAGAAATTTAGCAATGCTTATCTAGACAGTAAGAATTTTTATAAAATGTCTGAAAAAGAGGAATAATTTTCTGTTTGAAGGTTATATTATAATGCAAAGACATAGACTTTTCTTGCTGTTTTGTGTGATAATAGTTTGTATTGTTTCACAAAATAATTGACATAAAGCCGTGGATACTAGTTTGACAGATTTGTCTCTTCTGTTCTACAAAGTAGGCACAAGCTCAAGCAATCATTCTTTCTGGGGTATTACTGTACTTTAAAAATTAAATCTCAGATGATCATGAACATAGTGCTACAAGAGAGATAACGCAAAGCATATTAGCATAAGCATTCACAATGAACTCAAGCAAAGGTTAATTCTCTCTTATGCAGTCTATTTCAAAAATTAACATATGCATAATGGCAGGGTACTTTTCACAGCTGCGTACATACTAATTCGCAGCGTATGATTTATCATACGCAATAAAACAAACATAAACAACTCCACATTCTCACTAAATATTGATGAAATTTGCATTACAACATCTTGACTGAAGTCTCTGCTAACAACTGATCAAACAAAATTGTAACACTAAAAACATTATCTTGGATTAAACAACAGAAATTCTTAGACACCCATAAAAATTGGTCGTAAAAAAATTACTCAAAAAAACATCCTCATTTTATGAACTTGACTTGAACCAGAAACTTGCCTTCCTCTTTCATATTAGACTTAATGAACACCTACACCAACGAACAGAAATCCAAATCTGAAATGCTTTCCAATTTTTTTTATATACATCTTTAAAAAAGACCACCAAGCTGTATGATAAATCATACGCTGGGCATTAATGGGTTAAAACTTTCATTTCAACGCCTTTTCTGTGGTTAAATCACCAATAAAGATCATTAGGCTACTCGCAATTGCGCTTGAATTGGCAGCCGTCTTAAATTAACAACCACTCCGAAATTACCATAGAGCCTGGGTTGTGAATGTGGTTAGTTTTGCACGACGCTGTAGCCAGATTTATAATTTTATCTGTGATTTTCTGCCGCGGATCCCAGATTTATCGAGTGTAACTTGTAACTTTTTAATGCATAGGCTTAAAGTAAATGAAACTACGTAAGTTTTTCATTATTTACCCCCAAGTTATCCTCTACAGTTGTTTTTCTTTTACAATCATTTTTTCTTCCTAAACTCATTCCTTTACAAATTTTTTGAAGTGAGATTCGGACACAGAGTAGGAATAGATTTAACTTTTTTTCGAAAAAAAATTGGAATTTGAAAAAATAACCTTGATCAGAATCTGGTTTGCTAAAAATAGCCTATAGGTTTTGAGAGCGTGTTTGGTTACAACATAGCACAAATTAATATCTAACCTAATCTATAGGCCTAAGCGAAAGTAGAGAGCAACTACGCAGAATCGTTTTGTCGCTCCTAAAATGACCAGACATTTATTTGATTCTTAAAATAATAATCTACAATGACATACCGTCAACCGGGGCGACTTTGAACCGTTTTGAATCATTTTTACTTGTCACTTCTGCCGGGTTTAAGCAAGAAATGTGCTTATTGGCTGAACGTAACACTTATGGCCTCAGCAACTAGAACTGTCATAACTAAAAAAATATTTCGCTCTCATAAGCCATATATTCTATCTCAAAAAGCGTTCAAAGTCGCCCCGGTCTCTGGGGCGACTTTGAACACCTACCAACATGCACTTAAACCTTGACTTACAAGCACAAAGTTGCCTTTGCTTGAAATCAGAAATGCCTATGAATTAGAGCGTTGCGGAGTGGCTAATTTTTCCACTCCGGATCCACTACGAAATTTTTTGACTGACTCCAGCTCCAAAATTTTACAACAACGCTCCGCTCTGAAATACTCCGATACAAAAATACACTTCGACAAAAAATTCGAACCAATTGTAATTTTGCTCAATAACCTAAATAAGCATAGCCTAATCACATACTTGATATTTCCAGAGACCAAAAATAGTTGCTCACTCTACTACCAACTATCACTAGGGCTTAGAAGATTAATTAAAGTCACACTTCGGTTCCCAATTTTTTTTTAATTGGCACTCCACCTTAAAAATACGAAAAAACGCATGGCAGAGTGGTGAGGGCGGTAAACTGCCAATCATATCGTCATGGGTTTGAGCCTGCAATCGTCTATTGCTAATTGACCTGACTTGGGGATCTACATGTCAATAGTAATGGTGTAATAAACCGCCCTATTTTTTAAAATTATTTTGTTGAGATGATGACGTCATTGTCACGTGACCTTGTGCTAGTCGGGCAAAAAAAAAATCTATCAAAGTTCAAACACTAACCTAGTAAGAGACCACTCTTGGTCTTCAAAAGTATTTAACTGAAAACAAAGATTGTTTTTGTGAAGTGTTAGAAGTCGCCCCGGTGTTCAAAGTCGCCTCGGTTGACGGTAGGTAATACAAAAACATAATACTTGCAATTTTAGTTTCATGTCCAAAATTATCCCAGGCTGTCCGGAATTTTTCCTGTCCAGAATTACCCGAGGTACCGCTAACCCTACAGAATTGTTGCAATGCCACCGGTACATAAATTAAAGTGTTTGAGACAATTTTTGAACACATGCAACGTTGAAGCAGAAACTATATTCTGAGGGAGATCATTCCATAAAGGTACTATACCGGTACAACACGATGATTGAAAAAAATTTTGAACATTTTTTGTCATTCTTACATAACAATAGGTTACAGCAGCCTGTCAATTTAAAAAAAGCAGTGGCTATTTTACCTCTGGAGACAAAATAGCTCAAATGACTATTACATGTATTATGCAACCAGTCACTACCGTAGTCTTACAGTACCGTAACCTTCTGTAGCCCTAACCTGCTAACCCTTACCGGTACCCTATCATAGTCTTACAGTAACCTACTGTAGACCTAACTTGCTAACCCTTACCCTAACCTTAATGCTAACCTTACAAGAGGGAAAATGCTTTTGCCTCTAGCGGCAAATTAGACTCTTCCTTTGTGTTTTAAAACCCATTCTAACCTAAACAGCTAATTGCAATCTCACTCTAATTGCACCTAATTGCAATCTCACTCTAACTTAAACAGCTACCCGTACCACACCCGTAATAGGTTAGTGTAGGACAGTAATTCCAACTCTTTTCGATCCAAATTATCAGCACATAGGCCTAACATTCTAAAATTCTTGATATAGTCTTTGAAATGCACTCGATACGTTTAAAGTAACGCCAAACAGTCAACTTCAAAACACTCAACAACCACTGATCCTAAAAAACATTGAAACACGTTTAAAATGACTTTTTTCAAAGAAGTTGACGTTGTTCTGCTTCAGTACTCAGTAATTGTTAATTTATTAAAATTCATTAAGGGACTAAATAACAGCAGGTTTGACAACTAAAATATACATGAACACTCATCGTTTTCTTTGTTTAAATTTTGTAGTGGCTATAAAACTTTCCCATCTGGAAAGTGCAAGTCCCCTACCAATAAATGATTCCCATTTTGCATCATTATTCATTCAAAACTGCGATTTTTGGCCGTTTACAATATACCAAAGCCAAGGACGTTTTTAGGGGGGGGGCCATTGGGCCATGGTCCTCCCTTTTGGGTTTCCAGGGTAGTATAATTAGCATAAAAAAGTATTCAAAATTGTGGCATGACCCCCCCACCCTTTTACTTGGGCAGAAGGTTTGAGCCCAGAAACAGTAGGCGAAGACCTTTTTTTGGCCAAGACCTTTTTTGGGGGGTTTTCACCTAATTTTGAGCAGAAAAACGGACTTGGTATTGGGCTGGAAAATTGTCATTCTGGTCTTCATTAATCTCATATTTTCTGCCCCGCGTATGAAAAAAATCCTGCGTATGATACTAACTAAAGCTTACTCAAACAAACTATTCCTCTGTTTATTATAATATTAAGAAATATTTTGTAAATTATGAACCAAACTTGTTGCATCTCACAAAATCATTTGTGTTTAAAAAGAAAACATAGCATGTGTCCAATGGTCTGGGTCAGATCTGGCATAAGCAACGCAAATATTGAAATTTTTTAATCACTATGAAGCACATCTGGATCAGATCTGGCAAGAATGGATAAAAATTCGTCTGTAGTGAAAGATCTGGGAAAGAACTGGGCCAGATCTGGAACAAGCAGTTTCAGTGCATGCCGTGGCATGCCCAATGAAATCCTGGTCTGGGCCAGATGATCATGCTATCTGGGATATATTTCGTTTAAAATAACGTTTATTTATTACCCTGGTAGGTTCGAAAGGTCTACCTACGTTGAAAATGGTATGGTTTTTCATATCTAAGTTTCGTGAAATGGTTACATTATCGTCTTCGGTTTGAATGTGTTGCGTTATTTGGTCAACATAATTTTTGTTTGCTGCTTCACCTGGTGCTGTGGAATCTCGTAAATTTATGATAGTGTGTAATTCTTGTAAGTTAATATTATCTCTCACATTTGTAACTAAATTTTCAACAAATTGTTTAGTTGCCGCATCAGAAGGTAGACTGGGATCAACAAGTCCTTTTAGAATCAATGATTCACCTAATTCAATTGATGCTTTGTTAGGTGGAATATTTTCTATACGAAAGACCCTGTTTGATAAACGACCAAGTACTTCCACACCATATATTTGAGACCTCTGAATTTGAATTTGAGAGGGCGATACAACATTTTGACCATCGTTGTTTATACCTAAAGTAGCCAACCTCGAACCAAACTCAGAGCTTTCGGCAAAGTGGACAATGTTGCTAATTGCATTATCCCAGAATCCTTTATTTACACTATCTGATTCTGTAACAGGATTGGCTAAGTTTGTAATTTTGTGGTTGTTTAAGTTTAAATCACCATACATTATATCTCCTGACTTGGAAACTTTGTGTTCAATACCTACAACCTTAGCAGTACTTGAAGATTGACTTCCACTTGTTCCAAATTTTGAAATATTCATTTTGTCCTTCTTTATTATAAATGAATATAATAAACTTTGATAAATATTTAAGTGGGGATAACAAGCAAATCAAACATCATTATCTTCTACCAGATTGTCATTACATGATAATAGGATCAACAGGTTTTAAACAAATTTGCTTTTAAACATGGTTCTCAAGTGGATGAATTACGACCTTTGTTGTGTTTATACTATTAATCCTGAGCAAGATAAGTATCGATTTTTAAAAGAGCAAGGTATTGAAGTGCTAAGCCCTGAAGACTTGCCTCCAGTAGAAGAGCTTGACCCTCAACAGAAAGTAATAGTTTTTGACGACATCAAGCTAGACAACATGAAAAAACTGATGGAATACTTTTCTTTACCTAGAAACAGAAATTGCAACTGTATTTACCTCACCCAGTCATACTTCAACACTCCGAAGTACATAAGAAGAAACACTAACTGTTTTGTTTTTTTCGGGAACTTAGACAAAGAAGATATCAGACACATTACTGACGATCATGCTAAAGGTATAACAAAACAAATGGAGTCGATTTACCGTGAAGCAACCAAAGATCCTTACAATTTTATGGTGCTGGACAAAACAGCCAAACACCTACTCCTTCGTTGCAGAAAATGTTTTGACCATTTTTGGGCTTAAGCTTTATATGCTATATAGTAAAAATGCCATTTGTAAATGAAGAAGAGTTGAAAAACAGAAATAAACTTGTAAAGGATTATATTAACAACCGAAAGCTTTTGAAACAAAAACTGCAAAAAGAAATTGTAGCCAAACAACAACTGCAAAAGTCTGCCTCTGAAATATTTCGTCCCTTTACTAAAACGTTTGAAGAAACTCAGAAAAAAACTGATGAAAGGCAAGACCAACTAATTCAACACAAACAGCAACAGCTTGCCATTGAAGATAAACCTCGATCAATTTATACTGTGCACTTTGAGAGTGCTTTCGATAACGAAGAAAAAGAATTGCTTACACAAAACAATTTTGAGACTGATATTGTTGAGCTTGTAAAACGCGGGCCAGATTACATAAACGCATTGAAAGACAGAGCTAGATTAATCAATCAAAGATTAGGTGGTTTACGAAGAAGACGCGATGCTGATACAGAAGTGATTGATGAGCAAATAAAAACTTTTTAAAAGTACAGAGAAAAATTAAATAAATTATTAGGAGGAATGGAACTTACCTTTGGAAGAGGGCTTAAAGATCCCAACAAAATTTGTGAAAGACTTAATTTACTAGTAGCAGCCAAACAAGCCGGCAATAATAACAAACGTTTGGATCAAGAAATTGCAAACATTTTGAAAAAACTAAAATTGAACAAATGCATTTCACACTGCGACCACCAAAAATTATTTGACAATATATTAAAATGACATCAATACCACTTTTCTTTGACTTTAGGAAAGGACAAGGAAAATCAGAAGATTTTATAACTAGCTTTAATCCACCGTTGCAACTAGACATTAAAAAAAGTTACGAGATATCCTTAATCAATGCTCACATAATGGTACTCTTGGCATAACATAACGAGCAGCAATAATCAATTTTTTTTTCACCAGATGGAGTAGCTCCACGATTATTATTAATTCCTCCAGGGAGCTATAATATTGAAGATCTCAATAATGAAATCAAGTACTTGATGGAACAGAGACGTGATGACAAAAATAATATAACTATAACACCAAATTTTAATACATTAAAATCAAGAATTGAACTTAAAAATGATTACATAGTTGATTTTCGAATTCCAGATTCAATAGGTGACGTTTTAGGATTTGGTTCGGCATTTTTGGGTGTAAATGGAATTCATAATAGTCAAAATCCTGTAAATATTACAAATATCAACAGCCTTCAGATTCATTGCAGCTTAATTGATGGAAGTTACATAAACGGAGCGTCTAGTGACTTACTTTATACTCTTAGTCCAAACGTACCACCGGGATATTTGATTCAAGTTGAACCTAAGCAAAACATTTACGTTCCAATCAAAAATTTAAGTCAAATTGATAGTATCCGATTCTCTATAAAAGATCAAGATAACAATTTTGTAAATATGAATAATGAACGAGTGACTTACTACGTTCACCTGAGAGAGATTATGCAGCTTAACTATAAATGTTATCACAAAGAGAAACTAGATTTCATAAAAAGAAAATCATAGGTGGAAGTTTGCTAAAAATGTTTACGACAAGGTAAGGAACGTAATCAGCACTGGTTCTAAGATACTTAACAGAATTCCTACTGGTGTGAAGACTGAGATTAAAAAACTAGCTGCACCTTTACTGAATAAAGCCTTAGAACCCACAAAAAAGACATTAAAACCAGTCTTAGAAAATTTACCTATAAAAAAGCGTATTATCAATGACAGAGCATTCGAAAATCTCAACGACAGATCGAGAGCTATCTTAAGTAATTTAATTGCTGGATCAGGATTTAAAAATTATATATCTTAATTATAAAATGACAGAACTAACGAATCCATGTTTGCAAATTAAAGAAACTAACTTAGTAGACAATTCAATTAATGAGTTCGAATATGTTGAATATCTTCCGAGAGACTCCAATAACATGAACAAAGATGGTCAGCACATTATTGAAACAAAAGATGAAGATGTTTTTCTTCTACCGCATGAAGCATACCTAGAAATCAGAGGAAAACTTCAAACTAATGCGAATGCTAATTACAATAACAATGACGTAATTTCATTAGTAAATAAGGGTTGGTCTTTATTTCAAACTGCGCAATATCAATTAAATAACCAAACTATAGACAACATAAACCTTTGTCTACCTCAAGCATCAACAATACTCAATTTAGTTAGTTTTAGTAATGATTATTCAAGATCAACCGCCTCTAACATGCTGTGGTTTAAAGACACTGGAACTGGTTCCCCATCTCTTAAACAAAATTTTGGTAGTGTAGCTGATGATGCGAATGCAAATGCTGTACGTGATGGTGTTAGAGCCATTGCAGAAACATACAACAATCTACAAGCAAATATTGGTTTCACCGCAAGACAGAACATTACTACAGGAAATAAGCAAATTACTTTAATGCTTCCTCTTTCCCAAATATTTGGATTTTGTCGTGATATCAATAAGGTTTTCAGGGGTGTTAAACACAGTATAGTCGTGGATAGAGAAACATCTAATAACTATATTTTATGTGCAAATGGTGTAGCTGCTGGTAAGTTTAACATAAGTCATATCTCTTTGTGGATGCCTAAAGTGAAACCAAGTTTAAGAGTTGAATCGGAAATAGATGCTATGTTAGTAAAAGGACATATAAAACAGCTATACTTTGAACAAATGAGAGTGTATCAAACAATGTTTCAGTCAACAGAAACAAGCATGACTTGTAGAATAACAACCCAGCCGTGAACAGAACTTCCTAGGCATGTGTTTGTTGCGTTTCAATCGAGTGAACGAGATAACAACCAGCAGCTAAATAATATGATTTTTGACAATGCAAACTTAAGACGTATTAGTTGCAGAATAAACAGCATTCAATATACTGAACAAGAATTTGAATGTAATTTTACTCCACAAAATAGAAATTATTTTCGCTTTTACATGAGTTTTCTAGAGGCTGTAAACAAATACCTAGACGCCGACACGGACTGTCAATTATCAGCTGAAGACTGGGCTAGTTTGTATCCAATTCATCATTTTGATGTTAGTAAACACAATGAACGACTTAAAAACAGCTCGGCAGATTTTGAAGTAAGGTTTAGTCTTGGTGGTAACTTTAGAAATATTGCAACTAACACTGACCAAGCTTTCTATGTTTATGCAGTCGTACTTTCTGATAGATACCTTCAATTAGAAGGACTTTCAGGTCGAATGAATATAATTATCTGAGTATAAATAAAAATGTATGTTAAAATCGGATTAAATTTATCACAATTTCACAAAGAAAAAATAAAACAAGCTTTTCAAAACAAAACTGGGCTTACACTCACATTTAATAACCACCAGCTTCAAGGATCAGACTTTCTTGGTTTAACAAAGACGCAAGTTAACAAAATGAATGATGCTAAAGCAAAAGATTCAGGTGTTACTTTGAAGCTATCAAAACTACAAATTTCAAAACAGGGTGGTTTTATTGGAACTCTTTTAGCAGGTTTAGCATGTAGCTTGCTGCCCAGTTTGTTAGGAGGAAAAGGACTTGTGTTACCTGGATCAAAGGGTAAAGGGCTTATGTTGCCTGGAACAAAAAGACAAGGTAGGTCTTATCGCTTCGACGAACCTCAAATTCTCGGAAAAGGTTTAATACTAGGAAAAAATTCTCCTTTCAAAAATGTTCCGATCTTGGGTTTGATTTTATAAAGTCTAATATAAAATGTACCACGACTACTCATTGAACTTGACACAAAATCGAAAGAAAAAAATTGCAAATGCATATAAAAACAAAACTAGTGAAAAAGTTAGACTAACAAATGCAAGTTTACAGACTAAAGGCAACGTTAGTTTGCAACTGACGAGTCGACAGATAAATAGAATTAACAAAGTAAAAGCGTCTGGACACGGTATTCAAATAAACTTTAGTAAAACGCAATTGCAAAAACAAGGTGGTTTCTTGAGCAGCTTACTTAATTTAGGAAAACTAGTGTAACCGTTTTTAGCTGAAAAGGTTTTGCCAACTTTGGGATTAGCAGCTGCTTCCAGGGCCATCCAAGGAGCAACTAATAAAGCAGTAAATAAATGAAACCATTAACAAACTTAGACATTGATGAAATCATGATTAAGTGTGACAA
Source organism: Trididemnum nubilum (assembly GCA_963965965.1). Classification (NCBI taxonomy): domain Eukaryota; kingdom Metazoa; phylum Chordata; class Ascidiacea; order Aplousobranchia; family Didemnidae; genus Trididemnum; species Trididemnum nubilum. Next base: position 35,188,415 of record OZ014489.1, read on the forward strand.
TTATCGAGGAACATTTAGCAAAGATATGTTACCAAAAGCAATGAATAAAAATGAGTCAGCTGTCGTAAAGTTACAAGATTATTTTGCGGGTAATGGAACTCATTGGGTTTGTGTTTACAATGAAGAAAAATCAGATAAAGTAGAATACTTTGACAGCTTTGGACTTTGTACCCCCAAATGAAGTTTTTAAATATATGAAGACTACAAACAAAAACATTATTTACAATGACGCGCAAATTCAAAATATTAACTCAATTCTTTGTGGTTACTACTGAGTGTATTATATAACAGAGTGAAATAAGAGGAGAACAGCAAACGAACTATTGTTAGATTTTCATGAAAAACCTACACCTTTTAATGAAATGTTTAGGAAGTTTTATGTAACATATACTAAAGATGGAAACTTATTGTGTTAGAGAAAAGAAAAAAACTAAATGTGTTCCAGGTTCTGATGAAATTATAAAAGCAAAAGGAAATGGTCGCCTGATGTTACGTTGCTTTTGTGCTAGTTGTGGTTTTACAAAGCATAGTTTCATTAAAACCAACAAAAAAGGAGGCTTGTTAGACCTTCATGCTGCGATAGGAAAATTACCAAAACCAAAAGGTGGGTTCACTCTTCCAAGTCACAAGTACACTGGGCCATATAATCCTTTGGATAAACAACTTGATTCGAACGACCAACCTTTACCTGGGCAAGAACCTTACAATCAAATAGATGCTATTGCAATGAAACATGATATTTGTTACCGTGATAATGACAATAAAAAAGTTAAACTAAAATGTGATAAAGATATATTAGACAGTTTATCGCAAACAAAAACGAAAGGTATCCGGGAATCGTTTGACAAAAAGTTAGTACAAGCAGCAATTGGAACTAAATATAAGTTGGGATTAGGTGCAAAAAATGGGAAAAAGCGTCGTGGCAAACAGAACTAGCTGATGAACAACACAAAACAGTAAAGAAAAAGTTTCTGCGACGCCGAGTTATTAGCAAATCAATTGATGAAATATGGGCGGTTGATTTAGTAGAAATGCAAAAGTTTAGCAAATGGAATAAAGGTTACCGATATTTACTTATGGTGATTGACGTATTTTCCAAATTCGGATGAATAGTCCCTTTGAAAGACAAAACGGGTAAAACTGTAGCTAATGCTTTCAAGAAAATCTTCAAAGAAAAAAGAATCCCAAAATTCTTATGGACTGATAAGGGAAAAGAATTTTACTACAAAAATACGAAAAGCCTGTTGGACCAACACAACATTAAATTATATTCAACTGAAAATGAAGAAAAAAGTTCTGTTGTTGAACGCTGGAATCGCACTATCAAAAATAAAATGTGGAAGCAATTTACAAAACAAAGTTCAACTCAGTACTTAGACATGCTACCTGAGATAGTTGATGAGTACAATAACAGCTATCATTCATCCGTGAAAATGACACCTGTTCAAGCAAGCGAAAAAGAAAATCAAGGAATTGTTTACTATAATTTGTACGCTAAAATTAAACCAATAAAAACAAAAGCAAAATTTAAAGTTGGGGACACAGTTAGACTTTCAAAATACAAGCGAAAACTTTTTGACAAAGGTTTTACTCCAAACTGGACAGAGGAACTGTTTTTAATTTCTAAAGTTTTAAATACCAATTCACACACTTACGAAATCACTGATCTTCGTGGTGATTTAATTTCTGGAACTTTCTATGAACAAGAACTTTTGAAAACGAATCAAACTAAATTCAGAATAGAAAAAGTTGTTCGCAAAGATAATAAAAAGAAATTGGCATTAGTTAAGTGGTCTGGATACAGCAATGATTTTAATAGCTGGATTCCGATTGAAGAATTAGAGCAACTTAAATCTACATATAAATAAAAGATGTTTTGTGGATTTCAACCTTCAAATTTATCAGTTCCAGAAAATATAGAAGATATAAAACGAAAGTGGAATAAACGTGTTTTAACTTACTGTATCACGAACTTAACACCAAAACTTACAGAAGAATCGATACACAAACAAATTGATTCTGCTTTTAAAGTTTGGGATAAACCTACAGCACTTAAATTTAAGAAAGTACAACCAAACGAGCCATGTGACATAAAAATTAGTTTTTGTGCAAAGGAACATGGCGATGGTTTTCCTTTCGAAGGAAAAGGGGGTATTTTAGCCCATGGATTTTACCCAGGCTCAGGAATTGGGAGTGATTTACACTTTGATGCAGATGAGGATTGGACTGACCAAGAAACACCACCCAAACACAACCTGTTTGTGGTAGCTGTTCATGAAATAGGTTATTGTTTAGGTTTAACCCATTCACAAAGTATAGATTCTATCACGTGTCCTACTTATAAACACGAGTGGTTAAAAGTATCAAGTGATGTTCTATCAAAAGAAGACATTGAAAGAATACAAAAGGCGTATGGTAAACCCAAAGTGAAAATATCTGATAGTAATGGCTTTACAATTAAAGTGAAACCTATAGAAAATGACAAAATCAAACTAATTATTGAAAAGAATTAAACACGACTGAAGCACAATTATGAGTGCAGCCTTCGAGAAAACCAATTGCCCTACGTCACAGCATGTCACGCCTTGTATAAACAATCGCAAATCTGTAGGATATTAAACAATGTGTGATAAAAATTAAAGTAGGCAGCTTTAACAAAAGATTGAAGCTGGTTCTGATAATGACAAATAAAATCAAAATTCGTCGACAATGAGCACATGTTGGTTACATGTGACAAGCGCTCAATTGCGAGTTTAATACCTCCTACTAACATCGGGAGGGGGGAATGAGAACCACGATTTTAAAAAAAAATTGAAACACAAGGACGGTTTCAGTGCATTCGATCAGTGGTCGAGTGGATAGAGCATCTGCTACTGAAGCGATAGACACGGGTTCGATTCCCGGTCGAGTCAAACCAAAGACTATAAAAATTGGTATTCACAGCTTCCCTGCTTGACGTTCAGCAATTAAAGGGACAGTGTGAAGCCTCCATCGTGTGTGGTAGACAGATGGGCAGGTGGCAGCTTGACTCAAAGACCGAAAGGTCCCTTTGCTGTCTCCTGGCCAAGGCAACTTGGTGAATAAAATGTAATTACAATTACAATTACATGTGAGTTCATTTTTGTTTCCAGTGCATTTCTGAGATTCAGGTGACCTGCTTTGCACTGAACGATTTTTATTGAGACAGGGAGTCACGTGACCTTTATCTTAATTTGAGACACTAGGACGGTTACAGTGCAGTTACGTGACCTCTGTGCACCAATCACGCCATATACATAACTACTCCCCTGAAATCTTTTTTTTTAACGGCTTATGCTAGGGAGCTAGCCTTTTTGTTATCAGTAGATATTTAACTGACAAATACTTGGACATAGTTCAGGGGTACCCTACCCCCCAAAACTCAAAAAAACATCATTTAGTCAAAATTTAAAAAACAAAAATATTTTGACATAGTTTGGGGGCACCAACTACCCCGAAACCCCCAAATGGATTTTCAAACATCAATTTTTTTGACGGCCTAGGCTCGGGTGCTACTTTACTTGATATTAGCAGATAATAAACAGGCAAATACCTGAACATAGTTTGGGGGTAACACCCCCCCCCCCCCCCCCCCCCCCGGAAAACCACCAAAGAGACCCAAAGAAATCTGTTTTAGAACGTTTACGCTAAGACGCCAGTAATTTTCTTTGCTATAAGTAAATATTTAATTGAAAAATATTTTGACATAGTTTGAGGGTACCAACCACCCGGAACACCCCAATGGGCCACCAAAAATCGATTTCTTGAACGAGCGCCAGTGCGTGAAATCTAAGACCTCAGCTCAATTATCTACTTGGCAATCGCTTTTATCAAATCAAGATTATATTGAATCTACAGTAGCATATTTCGTTTTTTTTCGATTAGGACAAATTCGCTTTTAATCTTTTTTTGTTTTGACACTAGATGTGATCAGAGGGTATTAGGTTTCATTCTCCCTGAAGACTCCCGGTAAATTACTTTTTCACACTATAAGCTAGCGCACTGGTTTTTGTTTTTTTTGACATCAGTAGAAATTTAAAAGACAAAAATAATTTGACAAAATTTGGTGGCTCGAACCCTTCGAAACCCCGAGCGGCCCCCCAAAAATCTAGTCTTTTGACGGCTTAAATTTGGGTGCTACTTTTTTGATATCCGAAGATAATAAACAGAAAAATATCTGGACATAGTTTGAGGGTACCACCCCCCAGGAAAACCCCCAAATGGATCCCCAAAATTATTATTTGAGCAGTTAAGCTAAAGCGCTAGTATTTTTTTTTTTTGGTATCAGTAAATATTTAAGTGAAAAATATTTTGACATAGTTTTGAGGTACCAAACACCCGGAACTCCCAAATGGACCACCAAAAATTAATTTTTTAACCGGTTTATTAAATGATTTCAGTCACGTCCACGCGCGTGCTGCCATGCCCGAATGGTTAAAGGCGCCAGTGCGTTAAACTTGAGACCTGGGTTCAATTATCTGTAGATGGTCACCGCTTTTACCCAGCCAAGATTATATTGAATCTAGCATATTAATTTTTTTTTGATTAGGGCAAAGTCGCTTTTAATATTTTTTGTTTGACATTAGATATGATCAGAGGTTATCAGGTTTCATTCTCTGTGAAGATGCCCCAAAATCACTTTTTTAACACCATAAGCTAGTGTGATAGTTTTTTGTTTTTTTTTTGATATCAGTAGAAATGTAAAAGACAAGAATATTTTGACATATTTTGTGGATAGTTACGTACCCGCGCGTGCTGCCGTGGCCAAATGGTTTAAGACACCAGTGCTTGAACCCTAAGGCCTGGGTTCAATTATCTAGTTGGCCATCGCTTCTGTCTAACTAAGATTATATTGAATCTAGCATATTAATTTTTTTTTCGATTCTGACAAAATCGCTTTTACTGCTTTTTGGTTTGGCATTAGATAAGATCAGAGGGTATCAGGTTTCATTCTCTGTAAAGACGACCCAAAAATCACTTTGTTAACACCTTAAGCTAGCGCGCTAGTTTTTTTTGTTGTGAGTAGAAATTTAAAACCCAAAAATATTTTGACATAGTTTGGGGGTTCTATTCCCCCGAAACCCCCAAATTGACCCCGAAATGGTCAATCTTTTTGGCAGCTTGGTTTACGGTGCTACTTTTTTGATATCAGAAGATAGTAAACAGACAAATGCCTGGACATAGTTTGAGGGTACTACCACCCCTGGAAAACCTGCAAAAGGACCCAAAAAAATCGCTTTTTTAACGTTTAAGCTAAGTTGCAAGTAGTTTTTAGTATCGGTAAATACTTAATTGAAAAATATTTTGATATAGTTTGGGGATACCAACCACCCGGAACCCCGAATAGACCACCAAAAATCGATTTCTTGATCAAGCGCCAGTGTGTGAAACCTAAGACCTGGGTTCAAGTATCTAGTTGGCAATCGCTTTTATCAAACCAACATTATATTGAGTCTAGCATATTTCATTTTTTTCAATTAGGACAAATTCGCTTTTAATATTTTTTGTTTTGACACTAGATATAATCAGAGGGTACCAGGTTTCATTCTCTCTGAAGACGCCCCAAAAATCACTTTGTTAACGCCTTAAGTTCGCGCGCTAATTTGTTTGTTTTTGCTGTGAGTAGAAATTTAAAAGATAAAAATATTTTGACATACTTAGGGGGTACCAACTAACCTAAAACCCCCAAATTGACCCCCAAAAAATCAAGTATTTTGACAGCTTAAGCTCGAGTGCTACTTTTTTTGATATCAGGAGATAATAAACAGGCAAATATCTGGACATAGTTTGGGGGTACCACCCCATCGGAAAACCACCAAAGAGACCGCAAAAAATCTGTTTTTGAACGTTTATGCTAAAGCGCCAGTATTTTTCTTTGCTATCAGTAAATGTTTAATTGAAAAATATCTTGACAAAATTTGGAGGTACCAATCACCCGGATCATCCAAAATGAACCACCAAAAATCAATTTTTTTACCGGTTTAAGCTAGAATTACAGTTTTTTTGATTTTGCGAAATATCAAAGAGACAAATACTTGGACATTGTATAAGGGTACTACCCCCCAGGAAATCCCCAAATGCACCCCAAAAACAACACTTTTTGCACGGCTTCAACTAAGGCTCTAGTTTTTTTAATATCAATAGATATTTAACGGACAAATATTTTGACATAATTGGGGGGTACCATCCCCCGGAAACCCCTAAATGGACCCCCAAAATTTTTTAACAATTACGCTAGGGTGCTAGTTTTTTTTTAAATCAGTAAATATATAATTAAAAAATATTTTGACATAGTTTGGCGGTACCAACCATCCGGAGTCCTCATTGGACCACCAACAATTAATTATTTTGAACGGCTTGAGCTAGGTAGGGCTACAGTTTTTTTGATATCGGTACATATTTAACAGACATTTTTTTTACATAAATTGAAGTACCAAACCCCAAATGAAACTCTTCAAAAATCTCTTTTTGAAAGCTAAATCTAACAATTGATTTTAGTCATTTGGGTTCATATGCTGAGCTGGCATAATGATTAAAGGCGCCGGGGTTTGAAATTTCGTGATTGAACTGAGCTAGGTTCAAATACTTAGTCAGCATCGGTTTTACCCAAACCACAATTGATTTAAAGTCAACATTTATTTTTTTCATGAGACAAAATCACTTTGTTTGCGTTGCATCTGATTGAGTTTTACAGAAATATCGGTAACCTTGAAAGTATAAAGGGGAGAGTGCTGGTGAAATGGAACTGGCGGAAGTCCCGTATTATTTTCCCCCGCGAAAATGAACATCTAGTTGGTTTGGCAATCGCTCAATTCGAAAAAAGCTTGCCGTTTCTCTTTTGCAATTTTACGATGCTGCAAAAGCAGGAAAAAAGCCTTTGCTCAAGCAGACAGAGCATTAATAATTAAACATTGTTACAAACATAGCCGCTAAAATCGACATTAATGCTCTCAAGTATAAGAAAAAATCAAGAACAAATGAGGCTGAAAATCGGCAAAAAATTAGAAACAGCCAGTCTTAACTTAAGATTTACTGGTTCTAAGAAAGAAGAGTGTACTTCGACTTGTTCACTTTTGAAAATTTTGAAACCTAATATCTCTGAGATTCGAAAATCTCTTATTATCGAGCCATTACTTCTCCGAATTGAAAGATTTCAGCTTAGATGGTTTGGCCATGTAAGCAGAATGCCTCAGGAAAGACTCCCCAAACGAACTTCACTTGCCAAAGCAAATGGGAGAAGACCAGTTGAACGACTTAGACCTAGATGGAGCGATTACATTGTGGATCTTGGATGGAATCGATTGGGACTTCATCAAAGCGAAATGATGGAGGTGATGGAAGACCGTGAGGTGTGGCGGTTTAATCTCGAGCAGCTGCCCCCGCAACCCTGTAGGAAAAGCGGGTAATGAAGAAAGAAGAAGATGTTGCTGTTAATTTATAAGTTTACCCACCAACAACTTCAAGGGCGCTTTACGTCATTTATAGTAAAAAGTACGAAAAAAGTTGTTTTTTTTACATTGATCACAAAAAATATACTTAACTTCTTTCGTTCATCAAGTTATTATTATCAGTCAAGAATTTTGAAACTTAGAATATTAACGCATGTCCAATGGTATCTTAACAATTGCAGTATGTGCAGTACGCTTGAACGCATAATTTTGACATAAAAATGCATCTGACTTCACCATAAGGCATTTATTACGTACTGACGCAGGTTACGTAGCATCTGCCAAAGAAATTCGAGCGAGCAATTTTAACGCATATTGAGCACGACGGTTCGGAAACAGTACTTTGTCTACGAAGTTTTTTGTTTGCAAGCACCTTTCAGCGAGCGAGAATCGTCTTTACAAGCTTGCCAACACGTTCTGGAATATGGGCTCCTGAGCATTTGATTGATTGATTGGTGCATCTTTATCCTCCTATCACGAGAAAGCGACGGTGCGCTATATTTTGGACGAATCCGCACCCGCTTAGGAGTTGACCATTTTCCAAGCTTTCCTGTTGACGTTTTGACTTCTTCCCACGTAAATTTGCTGCTTGTTCGAAGCCACCAAGCAGAGATAATTATCGTGAAGCGTCTTATCCAAGGACGCAACAACGTGACCAGGGTGTGGGTTGAACTCATGATCCTGCGATCAGAGTCGTCGTAAAAACGACGCCTTTACCCATTCGGCCATGCTGCCGACATTTTTTGGCCAGTAAATTTAACTTACATGACGCCATAAAATGTTTTTGCAGCGTAGCCAACTTGACTTAGACATTTTATCATTCAGTATCAAAAAACAAACCTATGTACAAAAATTGAACCACCAGTAACGTCATCGCAAAAATAACGTCATTTTTCCAAAATATGGCAGTGACATCGCTATAATGACGTCATCAACTCAAAATCAGTTTTTTAAAAAAATTTTGGTGAACACCAACCCGCATACCAACTTGAAATACTAACAACTGATCAACTTTTATTTAAATACATAGCCGTATTTAAATTTTGAGAAAGGCTAAGACAAGGGTCATAGTCAAGAGATTCCTAAACCGAGAGTGCTCAAATCATAGGCTTGGTGAGCGTAAATCAAATTCAGTTAAGGGGGTTCAGGACAAGAGCACTTGGGACATTGTTTCACAAAATGGATAATGATTTAATGACAATATGACAATAAACGGATTTGAGCCGTCGCGACGCGTTTCGTCCTTGCTCAAGGGACTCTTCAAGCGACAAAGGTCAATTTCGTTTTGTTAGCCAAAAAAAAAATTTTTATTGGAGTTGCCCCCCTTACCGTTTCTAGGCTATATGTCTTCCAGAGCAATATGGCCACTCCAAAACCTTTCGCCTACAACTTACCGACCACCATAACCAAGTAGGCTACTAACTCGCTACTTCAAACCTTCAAAATCTACCACTCGTAAAATCTGCTATCTGTTACCGAAATCTCACAAGCTAAGCCTACTTACTGCTAACATTGCAAATTTGGTCTGCATAACGTTAAATTGGAAATCAAACATAGCTGTATTTATGCACAAGCAGAGCAAAAATAAAAATCCTGCGCTATTTAGTAAAATCTTTGTTACTAATCGTTCGCAATACAATGCTAGAAATAATTCCTACATAATACCAAAGTTCTGTTCAACCAATATGTGCCAACAATCTACAGTATTTTTCACCGAGGCCCAGATCTCTGAAGTAAAGCACCAACTTCTTTCAAATCCCAGAATCTCTCAATAGATTCCTTTAATTCTAAAATGAAAACAAGCTTAAGTCAAGCCTTAATACAATTCTGATTTATTTGGACAATGTTGCTGTTCAAACGTAAGATTATCCTACTGTTTTTGGTCGCCTTGTTGCACTCTTGGGCAGGACTAGTCTCGAAAAGTGTCTTTGCTTGGTGGTAATATTATGAAACCTCTAGAAAACTCCGGGTTTTCTCGGATTTTTGGTCTTTATGAACTCATGTGTTCTTGTCCTGCTTTTGTTCTTTCTTTTCAGGTATATTTTCAAGTCCACAACCCAAGCGGAAAGCAGAATCTGTTGGGGGTGGCTTCGTGCGGTAAAATTCAACTGGGCAAAAGCAGCAGAAACTGAATTTTTGGGGCTATTTACCGTCTTGAACTTTAAATTCATCTATCCTATGCTGATACTTGATTTCGATTGATATATATTTCATCTATCAAATATCAGTTTAGATCTTTTGACATCCAGTCCGAATAACCATTTCATATACTGTCTTGCCAGGGCATAGTCAAACTCTTTGAAACAATTATCACTGATCTTCTTTTATCATATTTTATTGCTTTCTTTGTAAAATAGTTTCTATTGTCCTTATTCATTTGTTTGTTATTTGTGTATCGTTTTATACTACTTCTTTTTTTATTTTTTGATTTAGTTTGGTATTATTAACTCTGACATTCTTGGACGCTTTGGTGGAGTCCTGTGGTATTAATTAACATTTATCGCAAAACTTGAAAAACTCGATAAATTAACGATGAATTAGAACTCGATTACGCAATAACTATAGGCAATTAACTGCTTACACGTGAAATTCAGTAGTTTGCATTGCAGGAAATGTGGTGCCAGTACCTTTCAATTTGAGTACGACACCGGACTCTGACTGACTGATTTGAGATACACTCCATCAACAATGCGATGACGCATATTTGGTACCTCTCATGCAAAATCAGTATATCTGTGTTCTGTTTAAGTTATCGAAGAGACTAAAACTTATGGTATTTTGTTCCAGCGGTTTATACACCTAGACGCAATGTGCATGGTGTGACTCTATTGCTGTACGAGGTATAATTTTTTTTAATGAATATGTATTGATTAAAAAATTGTTATTATCTTGATATTTCCACCAGCTGCTACTTGAAAGGGTTTCCGGACCAGGTGAGGTTTCATTTTCAAGGTGTTTTTTTTCCTCACCATGCTCCGACTAGCTAACGTTACTTATTGGGCAGGTTGCGCCACCCATTGACCCCCTACATAACCGCGCCTGGCCTTGCACTGGTCACTGCCCCCTCTCTCTTCTTCATCACTTACTCAAACAACCACTCCAGCCGTTAGTTTTACTTAAATCTTGTGTGCCTGCATGTGTACGTTGAAGAGTGTGATGGATTAGGCTTACATTGTGCATACTTCAACTGTGATAGGTGTAGCAACCATGCAAATAAAAATCGCTTTTTTGTGCTCAATATCTTCTGCATGTCTTAACGTCTGACGTTGTGTCGCAACTTCCTCTTACTAACTCTACGTGTTATTATTGTGTTACTATGCATTCGCTATTGTTGTGGTGGTCAAGAATAAAAAAAGGATGAACCAATTTTAGTGTTCCGATGATTTTTGGTTTAGAAGTTAGTTAGGAGAGCGTTTTTGCCTCACACCTCGTGAACAATGCGTTGGCCAAATACGCCGTGCAAATTAGGGTTACAACAACCGCGTTTCAAACCTGAGCCTATTTTTGTAGCTCTCTATTTCTATTGCTTAATGTTGTTAATTTCACGCAACTTTTTTAATTTTTGCTACACTATAAGCTTGCATGTATCTCAGTTAGTCTTTAGTTAAACAATTACAGTTAACATATTGTTTAATTTACATTAATGTATTTGACTGCAGATTAATTATCAATCATAAAATCATACACAATTATTAGAGGTGGAATCAAAGACACAAGGCTCGAGGCCAAGAACACAAAAAAATCCGATGCCAAGGACAACCCTTCCGAGGACAGACCCTCTCGAGGCCAAGGACAGGAATGCTCAAGGCCAGTGCCAAGGACTCAGGCGCAGATGTTTTCCAAAAAAAAAGGTCTTCAAAATTTTTTTTCAGGAGATCTTAAGCAGAAAAAGATATTCTTCAAAAACATTTTACAAGCAAAGTCCAAACGAGGAAAACTAATAGAGGTTTGCAAATTTTTCTCTAGATTTCTGGCGTTTTCCACCAAAATCTTAACGGTTCAAAAAATAGTGCTGTCTGTCCTCGAGCCTAGAACAGGGCAATTTACGAGGACTTGGGGGTTTGAGGCCAAGTACTTGACCTTTGAGGCCAAAGACTTCAAAATGTGTCCTCGGGGACGTCCTCGAGGCCAAGGACGTCCTCGAGAACTCCGCCTCTGACAATTATACACGTTGTAGTACGTTATAGTACACACATTTGTACTCGTTGCAGTACACACATTAAACTTTTTAAGTCACGACTTTCCGGCCCGGTTCTTGATTTCAGTGCCTGCTTATTGCTGAGTCATTGCAAAGCATATCGCTGAGCCACAAAAAAAGTGCCAAACTACGAAACAGTTCCAGCTGACGTCACCTGCAGTAAAAGAAAATTGCAAACATGACTCAGTAACGAGGAAGAACCTGAACCAAAAACCGTATCCTAAAGTAGACATGTAAAACGCTGCTAATGCGCGCTAATTTTTTGCAGGGTTGCACATGCTACGCAGCAATACAGTATAATATGCCCTTCTGTACAATGACACACTTCGGGTCATAGTCACAAACGTGATTAACTTTAATCCGCGGATCATCAATTTTCTATCTTCTCAACCGTTGAACGTAATAGTTTAAAATAAACTATATTTGCAAGTTTAGATAATTTATTCTTGTATTACAGTCAAAATAATTATTTTCATTTTCTCGACTATTTTCTCGACTATTGGTCCACATTTCTTCTGTAAAATTATTCAATCCACATTGGCGCATACTACCCTGTTTGTACTGAAGAGTAATAGTAGCTACTCTACACTTTATTCACACATACAATTTGAGAATGCGTAACCGTGTGCAACGCGTAATATAGTTAATTGTATCAATATCGAAATAAAATTTAAGGTTTATGATGCTTTCATCTGCATAAAAGACATGAAAGAATGCAAATTATTTTACCAAACTGTTCTGCTTTGTTTGACCCGGGCTCAGGATCCAGGCTGACTGATCGCCCTTCCCTCCCCTAAAAAAAGCTCACTTTTATGATAATTTCCTGTAAAGCAAAAACCTGTCAGTTGGAAGTAGCGTTCTTTCAAGACTCTTGTTCAGACATCGGCCAAGAAAAAGGTACTTAAAGGCCTACCAGCAAAACAATACAGTCATGTGGCGTGCAGTGTGTCTGCATGGCTGCTTCACCGTAAAACACACACAACATGTAAGGGAAAAAACAAACAAAAAACGTAAAAATGCAGCAATTAGCGTCTATACGATATGTATCAAAGAAACAAAAAGTATTTTTTTCGCGAAAGAAATTATTTGCGATGTTTTGACGTTTCCGGCCATGCTGTATTATTATCGGATGCTAATGTTTTGCATCAACTTATCAATTTACAACAAGTTAATTACAGTCTCGAGCTACTGCATAATATATAATAACTCAATAGACGCAATGTCAAACACAGCATAATATGCATTTGTATTTGTCTACTTTTTAGGTTCGCCCCATGTTCCCGGTGCCTGCTTATTGATTGAAACATGTCAAAAAGGGCCAAATTACGAAGGAACCAACAAAGAATTTATAACATGTAACATGTCACCAAATTACAATTACTATTACAACCAAAAATTTTCAATTACAATTACAATTATTGAAGTTCAAGTAATTGTAATTCAATTACAATTTCAATTACAATTACAGTGAAAAGATTCTCAAAACACTGCGACCAGTTCACTTACATACGAAGCTTCGAGTTTTGTTTATGTCCATACAGTGGATTTGTTTTGTATTTCTACACCAAACTGACGTATTAAAGCCCTATTTATCTCTATCCTTGTTCTTCCATCAATCTTTGTTTAACCTTATTTATTTCCAATACATAATTTCGTTTGTAAGCAAATGCCAAGTATGTTGTTGAATTCATATCGCTTTCAGCAACATTATAGTTTTATTTAATCTTTTGCATGTTATCTGGCCTAAAGGCTACCAGTGCGGAAGCCTATGGAAGAGTCGCCAGAACAGCAACCACTTAAAAACAAGTAATGCCAAAAAGTTGTCTTTCCGTAGAAATCGAACCTGCAGCCTTTGGATTACCGGTCTACTGCTCTACCACTTGAGCTAGAGAAGACGTCTCCTCGCATGCTTAATTTTGGCTATTTAAACTCAGCAACTTAATGCTTGTTCTATGATGTTAGTAATAATTTAGTTGTGATGTTTTTAGTAGTGGTTTTTTAAGTAGCTGCCGTTGTGGCTACACTTCCTTAGGCTTCCGCGCTGGTAGCCTTTAGGCCAGATAGCAAGCAAAAAGATTAAATATTAAAAGCTCTGGCCAGAAACGTCAAAACATTGCAAATAAATTATTATAGTTTTGGTTAAACCATGGTATCATACCGTACTTATTTGTGCAAAAAAAATGTTTTAACACAATTAAAAATTGTAAAAAAGTTGAAATTGTGTCAGTTACAACTTCAAGTTACAACTGCTATTTAACACTATTTTAACTTTTACCAATATTAATATCACACATTTAGCATGATCATACAAAATAAAAGCATTAGTGTCGCTTCGACATGCACACAAAAGCAAACAAGCAAAAAAGCACACAAAATCTTAATATCACAAATAGCATTGAAGTTACAATTATAGGCATAGCCGGGGGGGGGCAGGGGGCCCAAGTCCCCCCCAATCAAAATGCCACCAATGATAAAAATGTGGCAAAAAACCTATTGTTTCTTTAGTTTCACTTTCTTTTGGCATCTTTGCGTACAACATTACACGAGTGCAACAGTAATTACCAATAATATTGACGACTAGGAGGCCAGGGCCCCAATCTATTAATATGTATTATCGGGGTGAAATCAAAGGGGGTTTGTCCTGAAAGTTGCTTTCTCAGGCCCTTATCTAATCTTTTTATGAACGTAATGCAATAACCAGGGCCGGATTTACCACATAGCACAGTGACAGGGTTCCGCGTTCAGACGGTAAGAGTTTTTTGGTCTTCATTTATATTTGGCAGGAAGATATTGACAAAATCCCCAAGGTACCAGGGGCAACGCACAATGTAATTCCGGCCCCGGAATAACATGGTTAGTAAGCCTAACCATCTATTGTACCATTTTTCAATAACAATTTATCTCCATCTCACCAGTTTTTACGTACAAAGTACTAAAAAACTTTAGCTACGGGAAATGCTCATTGAACAAAACATTGAATTTGAATTAAGGGATCCTGGGCCTCCTGACCATACATGTACTCCAATAACTTGTTAATTTCACACAAAACAAAAGTATCTGAGAAAAATCTTCGAGTGGATTATTATTTACTGCTAAAATATTGCTGGAGGCAATGTTCCTTACTTTCTTCTATCTAAACCAAATAAATCACTTACAATTAAAATTCAACAACAAATTGCAAGATTTTTAACGTGTTTTGGACTTCCATGGCAAGTAAAAGGAAAATAGAACAATTTAATTTTTTCGATTGGCTTTCAAATGTTAAAAATCTAGTTCTCTCAAATGGGTCTGAATACGTGCGAAATGTGATTCAATGGGCTTAAAATAGCTTTTTATTTCAAAAAATTATGAAAAATTGTCTGGCTTCGCCCCCCGACACCTAAAGCCTCCGGCAGCTGGGGGATCCGCCTCCAAGCTCCCGCTGATACGTCTGAGTTACATGAGCTTACTCGACACGTCTCCCGAGTTTGACATTTGCACTTTTTAACTATGAGTTTATCTCTTCTACTTTTAGCAAAATCCTGGTTAATTGCGAACAACAGGCCACGGCTTTAGATTTTCCTCGCTTACGATATCTTTTCCCCACAAAAAGTTCCTTTTTTGAAAATTTCTGTTGACGTCATTGCAAGTAATTTGAAGTTTGGCCTCCCCCCAAATCAAAAACTCTGGCTACGCTTATGGTTACAATGGTTACTTACCACCGGTTACACTGTTACAGTCACATCTTACGTTACCGGCCAATTCCATGTTAGCATATTTTTTGGCTTAGAGTTAGTGCTAGTTATGATTAGAGTAGGTGCCAAGTTTAGGTCATGAATATGACTAACCATATCTCTAAAACCAACTCTAACTATCCCTAACCTACTTTGATGTTCGTTTTGTGACACCAGGAGTGCTTGCAACCGGTATCGATTTGCAAACATATCGATTTGCACACGGAGTGAAATTGATATTGTTCAAACACATTTCATTTTCATCTATCTTAGAGAATAATAGAGTAATTGTAATTGAAAATAGGCTTACAATTTTTCAGTTACAACTACAATTGTCGACTTTTGAAAATTTTCAATTACAATTACAATTACTGCAAAATTGTGTTATTAATTACAACTTTGTCAATAACAATTATAATTTTTTCCAAGTCTGATCACAAGCATGTTAGCTCGTTGATTAGCCTGGTTATTTTGAAGCTTGACACTTTCTTGGCGTGTCTCAACAATCGGCACCAACCAAAAGCTGGACACAAAAATCGACATGTAAAAACGTTGTAGTGTAAAATGTAGACCACAATGATGTTCTTCTTCTTCTTTCTTCATTGCCCGCTTTTCCGTGAGGGTTGCGGGGGCAGTAGCTCAACGCCACACCTCACGGTTGAGCCACCACACCTCACGGTCTTCCATCACCTCCATCATTTCACTTGGGCGAAGTCCCAAGCGATTTCATCCACGATCCTCAATGTAATCGGTCCATCTAGTTCTAGGTCGTCCGACTGGTCTTCTCCCATTTGCTTTGGCATGTAAAGCTTGTTTGGGGAGTCTTTCCTGAGGCATTCTGCTTACATGGCCAAACCATCTAAGCTGAAATCTTTCAATTCGGAGAAGTAACGGCTCGATGTTAAGAGATTTTCGAATTTCAGAGCTACGCACCTTGTTAAAGAGCGTAACTCCTTCGATTCTTCGTAAAAACCTCATTTCGGACGCTTGCACTTGAAATCGTATTCTTTCGGTCATTACCCAAGATTCATGACCATAAGCGAGAATGGGGACAAAGACTGCTTTGAAAATTGAGAGTTTTGCCTTTTTCGACAATTCTCGTTTCATGACAACCGAGTAGTGCAAAGCTCGCATTACTGCACTAGCCTTGCCTATTCGGGTATCGAGTTCTTCGTCTTGCCTTCCGTCACTTGTAGTAAATGCAACCCCAAGATACTTGAACTTCTCTACCTGCTTCAGTGTCGCTCCATTCACTTGCAATACGCACTGATCAGGGTTTCTTGAAAGATGAAGTACCTCAGTTTTGGCCGTGCTTATTTTCATTCCGGCGGTGTTGCATGCATCTGCAAAGCTATTTAATGCGCGCTGGAGGCCAGATTCTGTGGAAGAAAGCAGAACCAAATCATCTGCGAATAGCAGACGACTAATTTTGCAATTTCCAATCGTGGCACACTCATCAGCTTGGCTGTATTTGTCGATCCAATTCATGTAAACAATGAAAAGGAGAGGTGACAAAACGCACCCTTGCCGGATTCCAACGCCAATATGGAACGGCTTTGATTGCTTGCCATTTACCCAAACACAAACCTCTGGTCTGCAGTAGAATGACTTAATAGCGCGTAACAATTGACCATCAACGCCATACTCCTGCAAAACCTTCCAAAGTTTCTCCCGAGGAACTCGGTCATATGCTTTTTCAAGATCGACAAAGCATGCAAAGAGATCTTTGCCATACTCCCAAGATTTCTCGAAGATTTGCTTCAGAGTGAAGATTTGGTCCGTGGTGCTGCGACCCGGACGAAAACCGCACTGACCATCTTCCAGTTTTGATTCCACAATTTCTCGGCATTTCCTTTCAAGGCATTTGGCATATACTTTCCCTAGCAAACTAAGGAGTGATATCCCTCTGTAGTTTGTACATTGCTTGCGATCTCCTTTCTTGAATATCGGAATAATCACACCTGTTTGCCAATCTCTGGGAGTTTTGCCAAGCTTCCACGCAACTTGACACACTCGCGTTAACCAGAGAATTCCTTCTCCAGTCAGCGCTTTCAACATCTCGGGTCTGATTTCATTTTCACCAGCAGCTTTTCCAGATTTTATCCCTTTAATTGCCGTTGCCACTTCTGCAGCAGTGAAAACTTCCTCTTTCCCTAGATGTGTCACTTCGTGTGTGTCACGAGTCGATGCCTTTACAGGATTCAAAAGATCTTCAAAGTATTCTCTCCATCGTGAAAGGATTTCATTCTCATCCGTTAGAATGTTACCGTCAGAATCCTTGATGGAGTACGTGATACTCGATCTTTTGACACGTAAACGGCGGATGGTCTGCCAAAATACTTTGTTTGCCGAAAAATAGTTGGAATCCAACCGACGACCAAACTCTTCCCATGACTTCTCCTTGGATTTCTTTACTGCCGAAGTTGCCGCTTTTCGCGCCTTAGTGTATCGGGATTGCAAATCAGATGACGATCTGTCCTGTAGCCAGGCCTTGAACGCATCTTTCTTTGCTCGAATAGCTTCTTTAACCTCTTGGTTCCACCAAGGTGTTCTTTTCTCACTATCGCCCGCCATTCTAAGCCGTTTTCGCCCACAACTTTCAGCAGCTGATGAAATGATTGCTGATCTGAACAGCAGCCATTCCCTCTTGATGTCCTCGGATACATCAGGAAGTTGTCTGAACTTAGACGATATACTGGATGCAAACTGTTTTCTTACTTCTTTGCACTCAAAGCCTTCCATTTGATCCGGTAAGTCACAGAAGACCTGTTGGATCTCTTGTTTGGCCAAGGTTTGGCCACAATGATGTTGATACAAAAAACTATGCACGTTTGCAACAGAATTATTAGAAGTCACATGAAAAAAATGAAGTCGGTTAATATAATGTACTGGTATGACGGAGAAAAAATTTAAAAAAGTAAAAAGCGTTAACATTGAAACCATACTTGGCCAATAAAAATGAGCCTGGCTAAAACAAAGATAGCAAAAAGAAGAAATTGATAAGAATGCTTATTCTTAATTTTACCAAAATTTTTACCCTTTTGTAGCCACTTTTTTGCTTAACCGTTTTTTGTAACGAAGAACAATTTTCAAGCAGTCATACAAACAACGGCAACAAAAATTACTTGCCATACGCCACATCTGAGCAGACTTTGAAACCATGATTTACAGTTGCGCTTCTCGAAAAAATATCCTGCATAATCGGTTTTAAATTTAACATTTTGCTAGTGCAAATTACGCAAAGAGTAAAAAAAATATTGTAATTTTGCAACGCAAAATTCTGCAAATTGTATTAAATCAGTGCGCAATGAGGTCTTTGGAAAGACAATTAACGCTTATTGTCCCATGAGAGCCACAAGGTCGTAAGTGACATTTTGATAGTTTCGAGTAAATCGAGTTTAAAGATTTGATAGGCCCTGAAAAATCAGGTTTTAATGCAATTAGTTCGAATAGTTGCATATGCCACATAAGCATAAAGCTCTACGAAATAAAATGACGGAGTTGATGGTTCGAGCCCCTATCAAGGCAAAATTTCACTTACGACCTTTTGGCACTCAACGCTTGAGCGAAATTTCATTTACGACCTTTTGTCACTGATAAATATTTCAACAAATTCTCAGCCGATTGCAACCAAAGTTTGTCAGCGCATTGAGGCACTAAAGTGCATCCTTTTTACGCAGAAAAACGATTTTTTGAAAAAATGTCACTTACGACCTTGTGGTTCTCATGGGACGTTATGCTCATTGGGGCCAAGCAGTCTACTGGTTGGGGTGATCTAGCCTCACATAAAACTTGCAAATATTACCAAAAAAATTGTTTTGCGTTGGTGTTATTAGATAGTCTCAGAGTGCTTGATTCATATACGCATCGATGAATAAATTAAACTTAAATCTCGGTACCACACAACAATCAATACCTGCTTAGTTTATACCGTAGAACTCAATACAGGAAACGTTGGAAACTTCACATAAATGCACTAAATGCACTATATAAATTTGGTGATACGCAGAAAAGATATTTCATGCAAACACCACATGTTTACAAATACAATTGGAGGGACGAAAATTGAAAAAAATCCGTCTTTTGCTTTGTGCAGCGTTGGCCAAAAAATTGCACTTTTAGGCAAATTGCCATATTCTTTTTGAGATGTGATAGCTTTGCAATTTTTGTGCTAAATGTACAAAAAGATATATTGCGTAAGTGTTTAATCCTATTTTGCTTTTTATTTCCAAGAAGTAATAAAATCACCTCTATTTAAAGAGCATTGAACATTGTATTTAGCTAATTTATTGTATGTTAAGCAAGGTTTTATATTTTTCTGAAAGTTTTTGCAACTAATTTCAGAATTCTGCCACTTCTACAGCAAAAAATATTTGATTTTCTTTTTTCCGCTATCTGTCGCATTCCTTTTAAAAATAATTTTTGAATCACTGATTTATGACTGCTCATGTTTTTATGGTTCGGACCCTAGTTGGAACGTTATCTAGGAGGCCTATCATTAAAAAATTTATATCGATATTAGCAGCCTACCATTATTAGTAGATTTTAAAGTACTAGTCTAGCCAAACTTTTTTTTTGTCTGTGGCTGCTGTTACGTTATGTAGCACTTCCTTCGTAGGATAATATTACGTACCGTAATTTAAAACATTTCAGTGGTGAGATATTTTTACGTGAATATTGCCACTTAGCTCTTGCGATGTTTATTGAAGCAACAAGACTGCATGAGCAACAGCGTGTTGCATCGTAGAAGCTAGAAGCCACAAGGGTAATTATTAAATTAATACTTTAGGACCCGTCATAATAAGCCGAAACTTTTTTAGGACGCTATGAAAAACCAACTCAAATCTACTATGGTTTATTTAATTAAAAGTTTAATTGGAATTTAATTAAAACCAACTAAAATCTAGTTTTTAAGAAAAAATTAGGTGAGAATTCATGAGGTAATAAATTAATTACAGCACGGGTACAAGCTACTGTAAAACACTTCCATTTTGTAAAAACGGCTAAAGACTATCAAAATCTTTCTTTGAGCACTTGGATTTGCTATCTCTCAGGGTGGCATCGCTGCCCTAACTCTAATGCAAGGTTCTGAAGGAAAGAAAAAAAAGAACGCACCGCCAAACTTCTTCATTCCGAAACATGCCACCGCGTTCAGCACGAATTGAACTTAAATGCGAGAATCGGCTGACGCACGCACCTACCACTACACTACCGGGGAGTCGCCTTAAAGGTGTCAAAATGCCGTATTTAACTCGTAAAAAAGTTTCAAACTTTTTTTAGGACACTATCAAAATCAGTCGAAATCTGGTTTGTTTCATTAAAATTATCAATCTAAGAAATGTGAAGTTTGAAGATAAATAATATTAAAAAGTTTTGGTTTGTTATAAACGGGTCCTTATGCGTACTACAGTCCTAATGCGTTCTAACAAAAAGTATTAATTACCCTTGCGGCTTCTACTCTCTACGATGCAACACACTCTAGCACTTGCAATCTTCTCGCTTCAATAAACATCGCAAGAGCTAAGTGGCAATATTCACCTAAAAATATCTTACCGCTGAAATGTTACAAATTACGATACGTAATATTATCCTACGAGGGAAGTGTTACGTAACGTAACAGCAGCCATTGCCTTTTTTTTAGACAAGGTTTTAGTCTTAGAACTGCAACAAACAATTAACCATTAACTTAAATTATTAGCAGGTTATGCAAGCCTACCACCCTAGGCCTATTTTTTGGTTTCTTTTCTACGTAATCGAAGCCAGGATTTTTGATTGAGGGGTGAGGCCAACCGCAAATCACATGCAATGACGTCATCAATTTATTTCAAATAAGGGACTTTTCCATTAGACAGAAATAACCAGTAATGAAGAACTGGTATAGCAAAAATTTAAATCAGTTTGTTTTGAGACACACCACTGTCATCGTTTTGAGTTGATACTGTATAATGGAAAATCAAAAGTTATGCCTCGGTGGGCGAGCAGCAAAAATTGTGCGAACGAGGGGGGGGGCACTTGAACCAAAAGTCACAGTATTTGTTCAATAATACTTCAAATGGAGAAGCGAGGTGAGCAAGCTAGCGTAAGTCAAGCGTACCACGGGCCGACGAAGTCCCATTCCGCAGGGCATTTTTTGTAACTTTTTGGAAACACAACATTCTTAATGCCGTTTGGATCATATTTTGCACGTTTTTAGAGTGTTTGATGTAACTAAACTGCTAAGATTTAGAAGTCATTTGAAAAAATAAATTGCCCAGTCTTTTGTTTTAACCTTTTCTCTTTACCTAAAGGTCCAGCCCAAAACCCTTTTAAACGCTTTCATTTTGGCGTTACATTTCCTAAGTTACTAAAAGATTTCAAGTAAGCAAAAATTTTGTTTTGTGAAGCTAAAAATAATATAAGATTTGAAAAAATTAAACTGATTTTAACTGCTTTCCTTGCTTGTTTTTTGTTTTTTGTTTTCATATTGAGCTACAACCAAACAGCAAAGAAGCTTTTTTTTAAAAACTATGGTCGCGAAGTCATGCACGCCCAATCAAGATCTTTTTGCTGATTAAGCGATATGCTTTCCTTGATTACAAGTTGTTGTTTATAATGAATCAATGCATCTTTTTAAAGATGCATTCTTCTTAAACAAATATCAATGTTGTTTAGAGTGCCTGCCACATCCGGATTTTTTCGCTGATTAAGCGATATGCTTTTCGTGATTTCAAGTGATTGTTTGAAATGAATCAATGCATCTTCATAATGATGCATGCTCGCTAAACAGCTACCAATGTTATTAAGATTGCGTGCTACATGCGGATCTTTTCGCTGATTAAGCGATATACTTTTTCTGATTTCAAGTGATTGTTTTAATTGAATCAATGCATCTTCATATTGATGCATGCTTAGTAAACAGTTACCAATGTTATTAAGGGTGCGTGCCACATCCGGATCTTTTCGCTGATTAAGCGATATGCGTTTCGTGATTTCAAGTGATTGCTTGAAATGAATCAATGCATCTTCATAATGATGCATGCTCGCTAAACAGCTACCGATGTTATTAAGAGTGCGTGCCACATCTGGATCTTTTCGCTGATTAAGCGATATGCTATTCGTAATTTCAAGTGATTGTTTGAAATGAATCAATGCATCTTCATAATGATGCATGCTTTGTAAGCAGTTACCAATGTTATTAAGAGTGTGTGCTACATCTGGATCTTTTTGTTGATTAAGCGATATGCTTTTTCTGATTTCAAGTGATTGTTTCCAATGAATCAATGCATCTTCATAATGATGCATGGTTTGTAAACAGCTACCAATGTTATTAAGAGTGCGTGCCACATCCGGATCTTTTTGTTGATTAAGCGATATGTTTTTCGTGATTTCAAATGATTGTTTCAAATGAATCAATGCATCTTCATAATGATGCATGCTTTGTAAACAGTTACCAATGTTACTAAGAGTGAGTGCCACACCCGGATCTTTTTGCTGATTAAGCGATATGCTTTTTTTGATTTCAAGTGATTGTTTGAAATGAATCAATGCATCTTCATAATGATGGATGCTCGCTAAACAGCTACCAATGTTACTGAGAGTGCTTGCCACTAGCGGATCTTTTTGTTGATTAAGCGATATGCTTTTCGTGATTTCAAGTGATTGTTTATAATGAAACAATGCATCTTCATAATGATGCATGCTTTGTAAACAGCTACCAATGTTACTAAGAGTGCTTGCCACATCTGGATCTTTTTGTTGATTAAGCGATATGCTTTTTTTGATTTCAAGTGATTGTTTCAAATGAATCAATGCATCTTGATAATGATGCATGTTTTGTAAACAGCTACCAATGTTATTAAGAGTGCGTGCCACATCCGGATCTTTTCGCTGATTAAGTGATAAGCTTTTCGTGATTTCAAGTGATTGTTTGAAATGAATCAATGCATCTTCATAATGATGCATTTGCACGAAACAGTTACCAATACTGTTTAATGTTGCTGCAATGTTTTTATTTTGTAGGTCAACGGATGGTTTAAGAAATGCTTTTGTCGGTTTTTCATATTTTGCCATGGAGCAGTTATTTTGCAGATACCTTTTGCAATTACCAATTTGAAGGTCACCACCATCGATATATTTAGTTGTGCTGTGGCCTTCCAATTCTTTTTGTAAAATTTTCAGTAGTTGCTGATAAAATTCTAACGCTTCATCAAAGATCTTTGCATCATATAGGTGTATAGACAATTGGAGGATTAAATCTTTGTCAAGTCTGGCTTTAGCGAGGTTTGTTTCGTAATCATCGTTTGTTTCAAGCTGCTGAATGCAGGAATCAAAGCTGAAGTCTTTTAAATTCCATGCAATTTTCAAGCGATGTATTGAGATGTTTGATTTCTGCAATTTCATTTTAAAAGCTAATCCGATGGTGAAGTTGATTAGTTGCGGATCGGAATAAAAATGCAGTTTTGTGAAGTTGAGTTGTTTTGCAACTTCACATTGTAAGCAGTATGCAACTTGAAAATAGTTGATTGTGTTTTTAGCTCCTACAATATTCAAAAACTTTGTTATGTTTTTGTCATATTCGTTTAAGTCGAAAGCGTTATCACATTGGGACTTGTTCTCCATGTATACTCTTAACCTCATCTCACATGCAATTGCAATTGCAAAAGACAGTTTGACACTTGTTTGTGCTGATATGATACTACTATCTCTCATTTTTTGAATGATATCAAAACATGAGTTTTCAGAAATGTTATGAATTCTAGCTAAAGCTGTGATGAATAAGGTGCTGCTTCGATAAACTAACTGTTTGATATTGATTGTGTCGAATGATTTCAATTTGGCAAGCCTGAACCTGGTACAAAACTTATTCAAATCTTCGCTAACTTGTTGTTTCACTTCATCAATTCTTGCTTGGTTTGATTTTGAGTCAAGATATTTCCTCACACCATTTTTAAATTGAACAAAAATGTCCTCATTTCCAAACACAAAACAAGTTTTTGTCAGTATATCGGCCAAATGATACCCATTTTTCAGATCTTCTTCGGAACTCAGATATTTTAGCATCTCGCTGACTGGTTTGATTAACTCAGTAACAAACGGTTTGTTTTGAGTTTTTTCGAATCTTCCTAAAGGAAACTTGCAAGCGTGAGGCATCATTCCGTCGAAGGAGATGCCTCCTGGTGTGCATGCATCGAAATACCAGTTTCCCAGATTGGATTCTTCGTTGTTCAGACATTTGATATTTAAACTGGGAATGATAGATTCCTGTAAGTTTAAGATAATTACGTGAAAAATTGTGGAATACCAGCGAAAGTATTCCAAGTGTGAAACATAATTTTCATGATCAAGCAAAAGAATAATATGTTCAAAATCTGAGTAGGGAGTTATTTCGCTCCGTGCCAAAGATCCCATTCCAACAATTGCGTAGTCACAAGGTGGTTGTCCCATTATACTCAGACAATGTTTGCTCAATTCTGCCATAGTTTGTTTATATTTCTGGGCAATTACTGTGTTAATGCTTTGAATCAAACTTGCTTTGCAAACTTGAGATTTGCATGGGTCTTCTTTTTCGAAACTGTTTAATATGTTTTGTGCAGCAGTTTTCTTTAAATATGTATTAACTTCGTTTCTTAGAATGAATATTTCATCTTTGACTCGTTTTGCTTCATCAATCAAATCTGCTGTGTGATCTTTTACATTTGCTTGTTCCAAAATATGCTTGCAAACTTCAGTTAAGTCTGCTTCAATTTGATAAATGTTTGAAGGTTTTCTGATAATCGCTGCGTTCAGCAAACCAACACATTTGATCAACGAAATTTTATCAGGGCTTCGTCGCCTATGTGTCAGTGCAATTTTGTGGATAATCTCAGCTGCTTTTTCAGGTTCTGTTTCTTTAAATTGCTTTCCAACTGAAACTTTGCAGTAATTTTCTTTCATTTCTTGAGCAAGCTGCAGCTCTTCTAGTTCAAGTCCTTCATCCTCCATTGTGCACAGCTTAAGTGTAAGAGCTTTTGCCTCTAACTTAACTTCGGGGTTAAGTTTGTCATTAAAGGCTTGAAATTTGCTCGAAGTACGATAATTAGCATTAGAAAATTCGAATCTTCGTCAGTGATAAACGGTGAAGTTACAAAATGTCCAAAAGCAATGCCTGCCGTAGCAATTTCTTGAGCACTAACACGCGCTATTGTTCAACCAACTAAATAATTAACAGCTTTTAGATGACAAAAAACAAAATTAGCGATTATTCACAACAGCGCAAAAACATTCTTAAATTCTAAGCTCACAGAGCCCATAAGAAGATTCATTCAGCATTCAGTCATTTAAATTTTTTCAGTTTTTGCATGTGTAGTAAAAACAAAATAATCCTATCTTTTATTTAATCTGAAATATTCGATATTGATGAGTTTCACCCACGACCGTCGTTTTGGAGCAGCTTTTAGGTAATCAAGGAAATAATTACCACGGGCATGTAATATGTCTTTGCATTTATGGTGAGGACAATTTTGTTGGTCGATTAATAATGCCTTTTCTTCTGCAGCAATTGGTTTATAGTTCTATTCCAGATTCAAGCCGTTATTTATTCTGTTGTAAATAAAAAAAGGAAGAAATTTACCGTATTTTCACCAATTCGCAATTGACATAAAACAAAAAAGACAGACAAAAAAGCAAAAAAATACATTGGAACAAACACAGTCAAAGTGATCGGAAAGGAGAACCAAAGAACCGGTTTATCGGTTATCGAGTCACGTTGCTCCTTCTCATTCAGCAGCAAATTAATCTTTGTTCATTAATTAGCAATATCAGATATTTTGTAGTACAGCACTACTTTGAAATTTCAAAAATTTTGTTTTTGCTAATTTATCAATCAAGATAGTTGCAAAAGAGCGAAGATATTAGCTTAAGTTTTTTTTAATTAAATTTTGTTAAATTTATTTTTAAACGCATACAAACTCAAGGTTTTAAGATCTTTGTCAATACCAGCCCATAATTTGACACCTCAAAAGGCCACTGGCTTTTGGCTAAATTTTTTATTAACTCCGTGTGAAAAATAATCACATGTTTGTTTCTGCCTAGTATTGTGTGAGTGAACACCATCAAACTTGGTCAACGATTTTGTAAAAATTCTGAAAAACATTGATGTTGAGGGTGATGCATAAATTAGCTAATTCGAATTCATAAATGCTATCAATCTTGAAGAAATCAAGAGAGCGATATGCGTAGTTTAGATGCAGGGAGTAAATATTGCTAGATAACATTTTTTTTAGTGCAGTTAGGCACAGTTTTGTTTGCTGTGCCCCATACAAGAATTCCATATTAAAGGCTATAATATATCAAACTACATTGAAGCATACCGGTACATACGAAGTCATTGTTGATATAATTACCCAATTTATAAAAAGACAAGATAATCAATATTGACATTTGCAGAATTAGGTGATTGATGTGTGTTGACCAGTTCAAGATATCATCAACATTAATCTTAAAATATTTCACACTTGACACACGTTTAATCTGATAATCATTAACATACTAAAATCAAAGATGATCTGTGTTCTAAGATTTTTACTCATTATCATTAGTTTTAGATTAGTTCAAGGATAAATTATTTTTTTGCTACCAAATGTGAATGCTTATAATCTGTTCATTACTTTTTTTTTTCTAATTTTTCAAGATTTTTGTCAGAGAGCATCGGTAAGGTATCATCAGCAAATGAGGTCGCATTAAAATTAGAAGCAAAAGTAGATCATCGATATATAATAGAACAGTAATGAACCAAAGCCTATGATCTTTTAGGTATGCTGCGTACCATTTTAATTTTGCTATATTTGGAATCTGAAATTTTTTTGTTTTCTTATCGATTATTTAAATACCTTTGAAATAAATCGTAAGTTACACTACGAACACTAAAAAAGTTTTACAATTTATACAGCAGTGCAGTATGATCGAAAGTATCAAATGCTTTCAATAAATCTAAAAACATGCAACATACAAATCTAAAAACATGCAACTACATACAACAGGTGCTTGCAAATTTAACAAAAAATTAAAAAAATTATCAGCAGTTTGTTAAATTGCGATGATAGCGAAATTGATCGATAAATTGTCACTTCTGTAACACACTTTTTTTATTGCTAGTTTTTTAGCGATTTTAAAAAAGTTTAAGAAAAATCCCACTATGAAGCATTTGTTGAAAAGAGTGCGCAAAACTGGAGTGATGATCGTGTTACTTATCTTAACAAACTTTGAGCAAAAATGTTCGTACAAAAAATTCATAAATTTATGTAATTCGCTAAAGTTTCATACATTGTTTGACATATAGTTTCAGCTTTAATGGTGGAAACTATAAACAGTTACGAATAAAAATGTAACTTTTGCTCTATTTTCGCTTTTTAGTTAATGAGCCCGCAAGTTTAAAACCAAAAATATTAAAATAATCAAGTTTAAATAAACTACAATTACTCTTCTTTGCAGCGTTACTAAAAACTGCAACAAAATACAGTACATTACCTCTATGCAAAGGCATTTCAATAAAAAAACATAGTTTTCAAATCGTGTGCACTGTTGTTGCTGAAGGCTCGCCCAATTGAATTAAATTAACTTTCCCAAAGACATGCAAAAAAAACACTAGCTGGCTACCCACTTCAGCTGTAATCCATGACAATACTGTAAATCGGGCAATGGTCTAAAAATGTTCAAAATTTTTAAACCAAGAATTGTTTTCGTAAAAATGATTTAGCTAATTATTGGATGAGGATTTTTTTCAAAATGAGGCCAAATTGCACCCAGTATCTATTAATTTTCGGTCTATCATCCAAAAATCAATTGTTTTTTTGTATCATCAGATATGAATTACAGCTATTTGCAGTTTATTATACCTCTAAATAAATTGCTTTTTTGTATCATCAGAAATGAATTATAACTATTTGCATATATAATCCTATGGTTGCTCTAAATTGCTGCAATTTAAAGTTTATGTTATTATTTTTCAACAGTGTTACTCCACGCTTTAAAATTTCAACCGGACAGTTTCAATTTAAAGAGGATAAATAGAATTTAAAACTTTATTATTATCCACAGGCGCGAAGCCAGAAATTTGGAAAGAGGCGGAGCTGTTTGCTGTTTCAAAGATAAAAATGAAAGCAAAACGATCTTAACCCTCAATGGGAACGGATTTAGTACTGAAAGTAAAGTGAAGACCAAACAGAAAAAAAAAAGGTCTTCACCCAGGCTGAGTAGCGTTTTTTTTGAGAACGAAATAACTTCAAGTCCAAAGACAAACTACACCATTTCTCATTGCCAATGCCAATGAAGGGGGAGGTTTTCTCGCTTTTAGTACAAAAAACGGCCTCAGAAGTGCTAAAAACGTAATAATTCACATACTCTGCAGTCCAATAAAGGGAGCTCGAGCCCCCCGTCCATCTCTCCTCTGGCTACGCTACTAGATAACTACACGTTTTTGCTTACATTGTATTAAATGCTTGACTTTCCAAACTCGAACAGGATTCCAAGCCGAAGAATTTTGTTCTTTAATTTTGCAAATTAATCAATACCTCAAGTAGAATTACATTCGTTTTGCAAAGTAATTTCGATTCTTTTTTCTTCTTAAATTAAACCGAAAAAATAATATGAGTAAGCGCATTGCTAACAAAAAAAATCTGCATTAGAAAATGTAATTGTGCGTCTCTTTTTCCTTGGCGATATTTGGCGTTTGTCAAATTTTATGTTTCCGCGACCAGAATTTTTTTATTAACTAAAGAATAAAATTTTTGTTATTTGCTAAAAGATGTTTTGATTTCATTGTGTTACAGCAGTAAATGGCTTAAAGTTTCACAGCAACACGTAGTGCTTAAATGGACGGTGATTTTGCTGTTAGGAAGAATTTTTGTAATGCTAATGCTGATAAATCGCATAATCAAGGAAAAAGCCAAAAAAGAATACTTTCTGAGACCTTAAAAATGCATAAGCAGCAACATTGTTAAATTTATTTACAGCTATAAAGTTTTAGCAATCAAGCTTTACAGCTCGAATATACAATAATTCAAACAATCAAATTTACGTTGGGGAAGATGAGGTACAATGGGACGAGGGGCACAAAAGGACAGTCTAATTATAAAAAAAACTATGCAACTCTGAAACTTTGTATTTGTGAGGTTGTTTCGTCTAACCAAACCCTTGCTTTTCCTGAAAAAAAAATTGTTCAATAAAAGTTTTGGTACCGCGATATTACAGCTTCGTGAAGTTTGGAACTAAAAAGTTTGGTTTTGGGTTACGAAAGGCAAGGGAAATTTTGTTGATAATAGTTGCACGATTTTCTTGAAAATGCTGTTGAAATGACATCAATTAATTATCGTTTTGCTAGTATCTTTTTAATTTTTATTAATGCTGGAGTAAACGGATAAGATGCAGTTTTAATTAGGTTTTGCTCTAGGGGCACAATGGGACAATGAAAAAGGGGCACAATGGGACAAACAAAATTTTAATGTTTTCTAATCTTAGACATAAACCTATGTCAAAAAGCATATGTAGTTTGAAGAAAAAGACTATTGATTCATTTATTTAAGCTGATAGTCCAAAGACCACACAGCAATCAGCGAGAATAAATTGACATATATATATTTCGCCTATAAAGGCATCTTCAGTGTCTAAATACTGCTTTAATAGCAGATAAACTTTTTAGCAATAAACTGCATCAATACTGCAAAATTCTTTTCACGCTGTATAAAATTTGTCAGAAAATCCAATTAAACCTGGAGCAGGATAAAAACAACCTGCTCCGGCAATTCCAAAATTGGAACTGTTTACAGTTGTAAAATATACGAATATGACTGAAAATGAATAAATATGAGATAAAAATGCTGTGCAGTTATAAAACAAAGAGCTATATGTAATAGAAAAAATTATCACAAGTATCCGTAGTGTAAGACTATCAAACAAGCAAGCAGAAGAAAGTAAAATCAAGCAAAACTTAATACAGTAACAAATAAAAAAATAACAATAATAATGGAAACATTGAAAATTTGAAACCAATACTCAAAAAAAACAAAGAGTCCTAAATTAGGGGAAAAGAATTGATTTAAACTCTGGGAGAAATCATTTTTTTAACATTGATGCTAGCTCCAGGTAATGCAGCCCATTTGTCTTCGCATTGATCTAAATGGAATACTGACGGTTGTTCTACAAAGATAACAGTAAAACATTCAGAAAGTTCAGGTTTCTCAATCAAAATCAATGGGTGACACAAATTATAATGCTTCAGTAAAGCCGTTTTGTCTCCTTTAGCCGAAATATCAAAAGTTTTCCATGAGTTTCTGTGAGCAGTCCAACGAACAGAAAACCGGTTTTTGGTTTGTACATATACAACAGGTAGCAACATACACACCATAATTTGTACACGATAACCTTTGACGAAGACTGAAATTTCCTCGTTTACTCTGAATTTGCCTTGCAGTAGCAACCATGGAACTTTTATGCCTGCCACGTTTGCCACAAAGGGAGCAGTGTCCGCAAGGTTGAGAAATACCTTGTGTTTGGTTGTTGCTGTGATGAAAAGCTTGCTTTCTATAGTTGGTTAAAAACATTCCAAGCGTGGGTGGCCTTTTGTAAGTGATGCTAGCGGTTGGTTGCAATTCTTTCTCTTTCCGTGAAAGTCGAAGTAATTGAGGGTAGGAAGTGGCCCATGTTAATCGCTCTGTATTGCTCGATGATTCTGGTCTTAAATTTGTAGGTCCAAAGCGAGATGTCCAGGTTTTGGCCAAATCAATTATGTATGTTGTCATTTTTTCGTCAAACCCGGAAACCATGCATTTCTTTTGCAGGCGTTCAAGGCTTTCCAAGTAATCCTGATCTCTCTCATTTAACCTTCGCATTCTTATTGACTCTCCGTACAAAATAGAGCGAAAAACATGAGGCGGATGATGTGAAGCGCCATTCAAAAAACATCGATATGTCGCCGTAGGTTTTTGAAAATCTTTGGTGACAAAACCAATCCTAGCTGTGGCATTGCTAACATGAAGTACATCCAAAAATTACAGTTGATTTTCGCTTGAATTGTTTAAGTACCGAAAAGTGAGTCGAAGTCCAAAATCACCAAAACATTTAAGCAAAGCTTGTTCAATAGCAGCAGTATCTTCTAAACCTTCCGAAATCCACAAAATGTCATCAATGAAACGAACAAAAAGCTTTGACTTGTTAACGGTAGTGTGCGCGGTCTTAACAATGTAATGTACTGCCATGTTTGCAATTGAAACCGAATGATTATCTCCTGTGACAATTCCATGCTCTTGTATAAAAAATTCAGTCTGGTATTGAGTGATGACATTCTCCATGCAGTACATAGTAAGTGCTAACAAAATTCTAACCACGCTAGGTTTAAATTCGGAATGATTTTCTAAAGCATCACGTACAGCGCTCTTCACCAAATTTCTGCTCAAATTTGAGTATAGTCCAATGACATCTGCAGCAACGACAAAAGTTGACCCAGTGTCTAACTGGTCGGGTACTTTTGTCTTCCATTCTTCAAGTCTAAGCAGATAGTCTCTGCTATCCGTGCAACATTCATCAACGTCAGTTTTGCAGTAGTTAATACTAATGGGAAAAAGAAGAGACTCAAGAAAAGCTGTAATTCTAGAAGTGCAAATATTTCCAGCGGATTGCAGTAAACGAACAGGAATGTCAAAAATAGAGCAAGTTTGCAGCTGGTCTTGTGTTAGTTTGTGAGTTTTGAACAACGGATACGCATATGCTGGTACATAATACAGAAATATTTGGACGAACTACCTTGTACATGGCGATAAACTCCGTTTTGTAGTTTCACTCCAACAGTGCGATAAAGCATGTCATCATCAATGCAATTCAGCGAATGTAGTTGTTTCATATACGATTCACACTTTCTGCTTATCTTTTTAAGATGGTGTTGGATTTGATGTTGTGGAATCGGAAGTTTAACATATCTAGACAGTTCTCTTAGCACTATCCTGTCGTAATCAACGTAATCCAGAACGACGATTTTACCGTCTTTGTCAGCTTTGCATACAGTTATACTGCGATCTTGAACTAGATTCTGAATACGTGGAAGACTTTTACGCAAATCTGGGCTTAAATTGTTCTTTTTTGCGTACAAAAGTTTTGCCTTCTCTTCTAAGTTGCGCATTTTAGCGCTAACACATTCAGAATATGCCACCGTCTTATCACCAAGCTGTGAACGATCAGGTCGGGAATAGTTTGGAAGCTTTTAGTTTATCTGGTACTTTACGTTTTATTTCGTCATCATTACCATCGCCAAACACATCATGCCATTCGACGTTTCTAATATGCTTTTGAGCATTATACCACTCCTCTCTCTCCATTTTAGGAGTCCAGCGCGGGGTTGGAGCAAAATTCAAGCCTTTCGTAAGCAATAATTTGTCCGAGTGGGAAAGATCATAATTTGATTTATTCACTATCATCGTTTGAGATTTTTCCAATGCCTGATTCCTTTTTTTCAAAGCTTTTCTTTCTCGATATCTAGTTCTGCTCTTTTTATTTTTGGCAAGCCTGCTGGCAGGGGCAATGTTATTAGGCACCGTTACCGTGAATTCACGCTGTTGTTTGCGTTTCAGCCAACTGAGTTTGCTGCTGTACTTGTTAGTTATTTGTTGTTTAAAATCAGCTAATGTATTTGCACAAAGTTGTAGTCCTTGTTTTCAGTCTCGAAACAAAATACAGATTCAGTCGCATTTCGAATTCGGGGAATTAATTTGCGCGACAGTTGAATTAAAAGCAAATCCAGGTCCATACCTTTTCTGTAGTTTGAGCTTTGAGCTTTCTGTAGTTTTCTGCACCTTTTCTGTAGTTTGAGCTTTTCTGTAGTTATGTTGGACAAACCAAAAACCGGTTTTCTGTTTGTTGGACTGCTCACAGAAACTCATGGAAAACTTTTGATATTTCGGCTAAAGGAGACAAAACGGCTTTACTGAAGCATTATAATTTGTGTCACCCATTGATTTTGATTGAGAAACCTGAACTTTCTGAATGTTTTACTGTTATCTTTGTAGAACAACCGTCAGTATTCCATTTAGATCAATGCGAAGACAAATGGGCTGCATTACCTGGAGCTAGCATCAATGTTAAAAAAATGATTTCTCCCAGAGTTTAAATCAATTCTTTTCCCCTAATTTAGGACTCTTTGTTTTTTTTGAGTATTGGTTTCAAATTTTCAATGTTTCCATTATTATTGTTATTTTTTTATTTGTTACTGTATTAAGTTTTGCTTGATTTTACTTTCTTCTGCTTGCTTGTTTGATAGTCTTACACTACGGATACTTGTGATAATTTTTTCTATTACATATAGCTCTTTGTTTTATAACTGCACAGCATTTTTATCTCATATTTATTCATTTTCAGTCATATTCGTATATTTTACAACTGTAAACAGTTCCAATTTTGGAATTGCCGGAGCAGGTTGTTTTTATCCTGCTCCAGGTTTAATTGGATTTTCTGACAAATTTTATACAGCGTGAAAAGAATTTTGCAGTATTGATGCAGTTTATTGCTAAAAAGTTTATCTGCTATTAAAGCAGTATTTAGACACTGAAGATGCCTTTATAGGCGAAATATATATATGTCAATTTATTCTCGCTGATTGCTGTGTGGTCTTTGGACTATCAGTTTAAATTAGCATGTAGAACTGCAATCCGAGAATTAGCTTAGATGTACAGTGAAAGGAGATCCTCGCAACAAAACAGTAAAATGATTCATTTATTGTTTTATTTTTCGTCAGTAAGTGACTGTAACATGATAAAAACTAAAAATTTAGCCTTGAGAAAGAGAAGCTTCACAAGTTCAGTTTGTTAGTCAAAGCTCTTAAGATTAGACTTCAGTAATAAGGCAAATATGTGTACTATAATCAGCACATTCATGGACAATCTATAACTACAAAGCTTTAAGAGGTTACTATAACATGTGGTGTATTAAGCCAATGTTTTGCTTAATACCTGGCTCTAGATTTTAAACTGCAAATATTTATAGTTATTGAATTTGTGTACTGAGTGATATATAGTGTGATGAGACTTTATCTTTGTGTCATGTTGAATGCTGTATTGACTATTAAAATGTTTTAACAGAGCAATGTGTTTAGTGATTATTCTTATTGATTCAACTTTAACCTTGAACATTATTAGCTGTAATACAAGTATTAGTAATATAACAGTTCTGATGATGGCGATCATGTGTCAAAATGCAAACAAATGCCCTGATGTTGACAATTATGTGGTGGTAGAGTTTCCTTCTCAACCAGTTAAATATTATGTGGGACAAATCACTCAATCTAAAAATGAAGATGGAGACTATGAAATTGTTTATTTGCACAAGAAGCGTCATGTCGCAGAGTTTTTCTTCCCTGATATTCCAGATATTGAATCTGTTCATGAAGATGATAGGCTGCGGTACTAAACATGTTACCTGCTCCAATTGAATGTGGCTTTACTAGCAGACAGAGATCAAGTGCTTGATTCAATTGTAGTTTTGGTCAATTAAACATACCGGTACACTAAATCAAACAATGACAAATATACCAGCTTCACTTTTTTTCACTCTATCTGATTCATCAGTCCATACCATCACCATGTTCATGTAATGTTTTATTCATGTTAAACTGTTTAATGCTGATCTTAACAACTGGGTAAAAGCTATGCTACAGTACTTTGTTGCTACAAAAATGTAGTTTTGCTTACTTTTTTGATATTAAACTGAACTGTTTTTATTAGTTTATGGCTGCACTCAAGCTGTATTAGCTTTGTCATGCTACTTGTTCTTCAGTGTTATTGTGATGCATTTTAGCTGTGCCAAATGTGTTGTTTGAAATGTTGCTTGAGATATATTAGATACTTTTTGATCATAATTACATTCAACATAATGTAAGCCTTTATTTGAAGAGGTTAAGCCAGCAAAAAGTAGTCTTTTTTTAAAGCAAAATTTGCCGAAAAAGCAAAATCAAAATTTCTTGTTCTACGTTGAAGATTTTATCTTCTAGTAAACCTATATTCAATAACAAGTAACTTAAATCCTCCAGCATTAATTTATTTTCAACCTAAATTATCCAATTAGGTGCTCCAAGTTCTGTCCCAAAGTGGCCCGTGGCTTGTCCCATTGTGCCCCATAAATGGGACAATTTTTAAAATTTTTATTTTTTGCAACAAAAGCCTAATTATCAAGTATAGTTTTGTAATTATGATTGATAATGTTAAGGTTGAAGGAGTAGTACCTGCACACAAAATTTGAGCTTTCCACTAATTGTAGTTTTGTAATTACATTAAATTATGTAATTTTTGTCCCAATGTGCCCCATCCTCCCCCTATGTTACGTAGTACTCGCGGTGTTACGTCTACGCGCGTAGAGAGTTTGCGGGTCCATCTAATTGTTGTTGCTCCAGGGCATTTGGCAATTCCGATGAAGAAAGGTTTGAGCGATGGCGAACCGATGGCAACACTACAGAATGCCTTATTTGACTAATCATGAATTCCTGTTAACTCCAGACCTCTTGGTACTTGATTTATACATTTGGCTCTTCAGATTATTCCATTGGAATATCAACAGCTTATTTAACGCCATATGTGATTTGGCTGTTAAAAAAAATTTGCTCAAACATAATTTTCCTTACTTTGCAGCCATAGTCTTCTGGATGCTAAGTGAATGATTAAATAATAAAACGAAAGAATTGCGCCAATTAAAAAAAGGGTTGCGCTAACAGAAGAGCGAAAATTAA
Organism: Trididemnum nubilum; assembly: GCA_963965965.1. NCBI lineage: Eukaryota > Metazoa > Chordata > Ascidiacea > Aplousobranchia > Didemnidae > Trididemnum > Trididemnum nubilum. Next base: position 35,224,508 of record OZ014489.1, read on the forward strand.
TGCCCAGCCTGAAATGGGATCGACATTTTTCAGTTTTTTGCTAACCAGTACCATAACTGATTTCAAAGCTAAAGGTTCATTCAATGCTCTTCGTTATTTATCGAACATTCGTTATTCGCTATTGTTACGTCGTGTTTGAATTTCGATGTATTGCTACTTTGTAATTCAATTTGAACTTTTCATGCGACGCTCCCATTCACAATAACTATGTGTAAAAAAATTGTAAACTTCCTTTCAGTTATCATTTCGTAATTTTTTGTATCTAAACTTAGCTTTGCTTCGAACTTAGAATCTTCGTTTTTTGTCTTGATGCATAGCGTATTCCAGAATTCTTGGCCCGATTCGATCTTCTGAAACACGTTGAAAATATGCGGCGTTTTTATTACGTGCTGCCACTGCTCTTTTACGCTTCACCGAACAATTGTCACATAAGGGTTTCTTAACGCAATAATTTGTTCTTTTTCTGATACGGCGCTTGTTGAGTACAGAGTGATGTTGCTAGAACTGTTATTGATACTGCAACGTTTAAACTGTTACTGCGGCGATTCATTTCTGTGTGCTTCTGATGTTCAACTGAACTTAAAATTTACGAGTATGTACGAATTTGTTTAATTGCTGCTATATTTGATAGTTGCCGAAAATTAGCGATCAGGAGTAAGTTGCTTATTTTATTGTTTAGACGCTGTGTTCGTTTCTCTGCGCTACCTCTCCTGAACTCGTACGGTTGGCATCAAATTATTCGGTATGTTTAGTTGCTTATCGTTTACGTTAACCCTCTGCCGTTTAGCATATCATGTCCATTGAAATCAGGCCGTATTTTTGTCTTTATTTTTGAAACCGCCTCTAAGCATCGCAACAGCCTTTCTCTGAATACATGGTTTTCTGCTCAAGTTGGTGTTATGGTGCGAACTGCGCGCGTTTCGAGAGCCAGCATATTCTATGTACCGATACGAAGTTACCAGCGCTTCATTTAAGTATTCTACAGTTATGGTATTTTGTTATTCATATTCGTTGTTCGCTATTCATATGCGGTATTCGTAATTCGTTATTCACATTCGTTATTGATATGCGTTATTTGTTATTGATATGCGTTATTCGAAGTTTTTTTGTTTTTTTTTCGAATGACAATTTTTTGTGCTGTAACGAATTAGGAATCAAATGCTATTACATGCGCTGTTCGTAACAGAAAATTCTTTCAAAAAGAATGAAATCACTTCGTTTACTCGGTTGTGACTGTTACGTCATAATTGTATCACCTAGCCGCTTCTACCAAATATTACTGGGTGCGAATAGTTACATTATAATTTCTTCATCCCAATGACTGTTATCAATTAAAAGACTTCAACATTTTTGTTTGGTTAGAAGCAATAACAACAGCATGAGTGAAAAACGGAGATGTTCAAGCACTGAAACTGAAATTTTGATCGATTTGATAAATAAATATTACTCGTTTTTAACTTCAGCATTTAATCCCAGAAAAACTAAGACATGGTAGACAAAAAGTGGAATAAAATTACGCAATCCATTAATTCAGTTGGAAAAGGTTCTAGTTTGTTAACCAATGATCAGGTCCAAAAAAAATGTTTTAATTTGAAATCGAGCAACAAAAAGGTTGTGAGTAAATACAACATTGAATCAAAAGGAATCGGAGGAGGGACAAACACAGCGAAGCAGCCAAGTGAATTTCAGATAAGAATAGCTGACTTTATAGGTGCGGCGTACATTGAGTGTATCCTGGGGACAGAAGAATGAAATACTAGCGAGGAACTTATGCAACTTGAAAGAGATGAAAACGCTTCTTGCAGCAGTTGGGCTTTAAGTACAACGTTTGTAGAGCTGACAAACAAAGCAACATTAAGTGATATTTTGATAAAATCTGATGAAACAGACCAAAAGGTTTTTTTCTAAACGACCTAAGCTTTTTAAAGGAGAACCTCAAAATTTAGAAATTTTACAGGCCGAAACAGATATTGTGCTGGCAGTGAACACAATGAAAGATGAACTGAAACAAACCTACACCTTGATCGAAGATGTTGGAGAAATGAAAAAAAGAAACGAGATTCAACTAAAAATCTTGAATACTTTACAAGGTTTAGCAACAATCGCAAGAAAGTCATACTTGAAAGTCAGCTATTCTTATTTGAAAGAAAGTGAAATTCAAGCACAATCTTAAGTAGGCTTGCTAGACAATTTCGACGATCGATTACTAAAAAAATGGAGCAATAAGCTATATAAATCGCTAACGAAAATGAGAAAAAAAACTCTAAACGTGCAAGGTAAAGTGTTTTAAAACAAAAATATTCGTGGCGCTATGTGCATACAAATAAATCGTTTGTGATATCTAATCAGCAATATTGTAATTTGTCAAAGAACCAATCAACGAAACTAGGCCTGCCTTTGAGCTATTTCCCCTCTAGATGGTTGTTGAAGGTCGCGGCCAACTTCTTCATTCACAGAAAATTCGTGATATCTTCCATGATGTTTGCTTAAATTTGTGAACAAACAGCGAAAAGCTATTCTTAATCCATGTTCACAATTTTAGAGCTAATTGAAAATAAAATGCTTCGTGAAAACTGATAAAAATGAACTTAACGAGTGGTTATTGGAATCTGAAATAGTTCCCGAAAAATGACGTACTAATCGAATATTCGCTATTCGTTATTCATATAATTTAAGAATGTAATACCAAATAACGAAGAGCAAAAAATGCGAAATTACGAATAGCGAACATTCGATTGTAGTGGAAAATTTTGTCGCATTTTCCGAAATGTTACTTCAAATCATTCGTTGTTTTCGAAGCATGTAATATAATTTTTCTCCATTTTTCGAATAACAAACATTCGATAAATGACAAAGAGCATGTGATGGCCCCTCAAAAGAACAAGTTGCGCAACTCGAGCAAGATGAAGGTATTTCAAAAGATTGCTAAAAACATCATATTTTGGTTTGGTTTCTTTTTTTGTACATGATTTAAGTAATGCATTGCATTATTTAAAATAGGAACAAATAATGATGAATTTGAAAAAGGAACTAAAAACATGGAACAAAAACTTTCGATTTCAACACAAAAATATTTTAGTTGTCGTAAAGAAAACCACTTTACGTTAAGAAAACATAGATGCATTAGCTTTAATTGATTATTAGAGACATTTGCTTTTTTACAAAGTTTAAGTTTTTAGTTTGAATCATTTGAACGCTTAGTCCACGTTTTGAATTACCCCATGCCTTCTACCCACATCCAGTGGTCTTTTTGTAGCCTCTTACCTAAAAGACAATGCCTATAATTTATGCACTCAGAGCATTTACATTTGTTGAGTACGTTCACTGTCTTTCTCCACAAAAAGGAAAAACCACCAACAGCAACAACAACCTATTGGCTTAATGAAAGAGAGCAAATGCATCATAACCTCTCTGTCCTAACATAAGTTCAGATTTAGCTCCACGTGTACAACAAGCTCATCAACATATCCATATCAACGATCGCAAAAAATAACTTTTGTAGCAATGTCGTCAATATTAGTTTCTATTGTAGATCATTTCGCGTCAGTCAAAGCCAAAAGAACCTCAAAAAACGTCTTGATGAACACCAAACTACCACCAATTGCGAAGTTTCTTGAAATCACCAAAATTGAACATAAGCCACATAGCCAACTTTTTTAACCTTTCGCTGCTGCGATTACAAGAGCTGCTAAGGGAGGAGAGACCAAACATTTTTTTCGTAGATGCTCAATAATTAACGATTTTTAGCGCTTTATTGACTCCAAATTGTAAAATATGTGCTGTAGCGTATCATATGTGTTAAGTGAGATACTAGTGTGAATTAGTTTGTAAACAGAATACGAGGAAAGTATAAAAAATGTAAGCAAAAGCATTAGCGATATTGCTTTATCGAGTTAAGCAAAAGCGACAGGATCCAAAACAGGGCTGTAAGCTCACTAGTGGGTCCAAATGCTTCAGGAGTATTACAGTGTTTTGATCAAATAAAGCAATGCAGAGCAATTCTTCAGCAATAATTGCCATCCGCTTGCGAAAGCAACAACAAAGCGTATAAAGCTCTAAATTACAAAAATGTGGTTCTTGCACCAAAAGAACTTTGGTTTAACAAACAAGCAAACAATAGTTGCAATTTTAAGGAGCAGTACAAAAAAGGAATAGGAGGAACTAAAAACATGGCAAAAAACTTTCTATCTTAACCAAACCATTTACACGTTAAACTAGAACTAATTGTGCAATCCATGTGTGTTGCTAAAAAAACAAACAATAAGCATAATAATTGGCTTGATTTCTTTTCATAAACTTCCATGATTTAAGTACTATATGTAATGCTTTGTATTTTTAGGAGCAAAAGCAAAAAATGATAAATTCACGGAGTATTAACAACTAAAAAATCGAAAAATATATCTACACAATAATTTCCTTGACTATTTTTGGGAAAGCTTAAACGATAATTTTTAAAAAAGAGCAAGTTGCGCAATCTAAGTGCGTTATACCAACAGTTCCTCCAATGATACTTGTTTTTTTTTTATATACAAAATTTAGATTGCAATGCTTCGTATTTTTTAAAATCAACATCAAAATGATAAACTATCAAAAAACATGAAACAAAAGCTTTCGATTTCAGCACAATGATCACCTTAACTAACGTTGAGGAAACTTGAACTACAAGATATTTTTCAAAAGAGAGCAAGCTGCAAAATAGTCGAACGAACCAGAAATTCCTTCAAAGACTAAAAAAGAGTCCATCGTTTTGTTTAAATTTATTGTATCGCATTTTTCAGTATAAATAAAGAAATCATAAATTCATGTTAATGACCAAAAAAAGCCGTAAACAAAAACTTTTGATTTCAACACAAAAATAACTTTAATCTACTGGGTAAGTCAACTTAAGTCATATAACTATACAGGCATTAGATAAAAATAAGTTAAAATATAATCTAATGAACCACCCCATAAGTTACACATCATTAATGCTCTACTAAATACATTGCGGTAACGGAGTGAACGCATTGCTACGAGACACTGCTCGAAATCGGTTTTATCGAAGAAATGGAAACTAATAAAATTTTGGTAAAGAGGTGTAAATTCTTTTCAACCACAAAGCGCATATTAGCAGAAACTTTATTCCCGATAGCATTTTATTTTATTTGAAACGTTTTCGGCGCATTTTCCAAATGGCCCTCTTCAGCAAATTAAAAAGCAGTTCACAGTAACTTTAAAATTTAGAAATGAAAGGTTATCAAAATATTATCATCAAAACACAAATGTTACAATATAACAACCACTATAACTTCATGCATTTGATATTGTGACGTATACGTTATACCTTTTCCGCAGTAAAATCAAGTCAGAAAAAAAAGCGAAAAATCAAGCTACACCGTAAAATAACAATACTGTACTATATGGTACAATGTAGACAATTAGAAACACACACATACGAAAAAAAATATTCTTTAAAACACCTTTAAAAGAAAAGAGCAACCGTTGGCGTATAATTGTGAATTCAATCGTGGTGTTAGCTTTTTATCAATAATGCCTCCTGTATTTTTGGTTTTATATTCATTGTGACAGTTTCTAATTACTTTAAACGAACTAACACCAAATTACGGTTTTGACAAGTTTGGCAGGAGGAAATGTGTTGGCTTATGGCACTTTTGGCGAAGTTGGAGTTAAGCTGCAAGTGTTCCCTGGCCCTAGACACCAAGTAGCCCGTTGACATACCAATACTGTATATGTCGTGTTCACATCACGTGAACATGTAAATTTATACACCACATTGGATTTTAAAGCAGCAGGAGTTTTGGATTTCAGATTAAAATATGACCCAGTTTTTAGCGAAGTGTAGCAAGTAAAAATTCGAACATTAAATCTTTGCTTTAGTAAGGTAGACAATTGGGATACAAATTTACGAGATGGTTTTCCAAAATACGTCTCGACCAACTGGCCTGTTCTTCTGCGTTAGCCAGCTACTTCAATTCAAACTACACTAAATTTATAGGTGACAAAATATAAGTAATATAATCTGCTTTATTAAAATTAGACCACTTTCTAGAGATATTTTAACCTTTGAATGGTATAAAATTTGAAGTGATAAACGATCATAAGCCTACTGTAAATTTATACTGGTAGCCTAGGTCTATTGGCACCAATAGCAGTAGCCAAGTTTTGAGATTGAGTTAAGCTACTCACTGCCATACCAATTGGTAGTTATGGGTACCTATTAGATTATGCCTACTGAATTATTACCCTAGTTTCTGATGAAAGATCTGAGATTAGCCTACATTACAGCATATGTATATGTTCTGTTATTTTATTGCTTGTTGTACAATAATTTAACGTAGTGAAAAAATGTTGGCGAAAATAGGATTGGTATGCCTGGCTTGTGTTGTTTCGGAGCTGCTGTAGAAGGCAATAGCCTAAAGTCTGCGCGAAATTTTGCAAAATCAGTCTTTTGTGATGCCGCAAAATTGCGAATTGCAGGGTTGTTTATAGTTCGGAGTCAAACGGATTAAATGGTACCTTCACGACGAAACCCGACATAAGGGCGCAGACATAAGGGCTCAGGGACATAAGGGCGCAGAGACGTAAATCTGCAAGCTGTGTTAACATTTTCGTGCTTCTGAAACAACATTGATCGATTAGCATTTTAGTTAATTTTTGAAAGTCAAGTTTTGAAAAAAGCTTTTTTCAGTTCGTTTCCTGTTTTTAATGTTCAGTTGTCGCACAAAGCACACCCCTTAAACCAGTGGTTTTCAACCTGCGGGCCATAGAAGTATTTTGCAGTGGGCCACAGAGCATTTTGGTTTGAAAAAGTCGTATTTGCACGAAGAGCTAATTATTAATTTGGTTTGAAAGCTTTTAGGAAAAGCGTTTGAATATTGGTGAGGACCTTTTTTTTGGAGATCACCTGATTTTGACAGAAAAACCACCTCAATCTAATTCAAGACTGATGAAAATTTGAATCAAGTTCTTTTGCTGATGTTTCAAGCTTCCAAAAAAGCCCCCCTCTGCGAAATCCTGGCTACGCTACTGCTCAGAATAGTGGAAAATTGCAGTTGAGCAATACTTTGAGAATAGAGCCATGGAAAATTTTGTAAAATGAAAATGGGCTACGGTTAGGAAAAGGTTGGAACCACTACCTTAAGCTGGTGTTTATTTTTTCATCATTTTATCTGCTTTACGTAACCGACGAACGTTAGCGGTTGTTTTCAACCGCAATCATTTAACTGTTTTCAAACGCCGTCATTAAAGATTGTGGTTAATTTGTTAAGCAAAGAATAATAATTAGTCTTTTGTCCAGCTGCGAAGCAAAATCAATTCTTTTATTTTCTCGCTCTACTAAGCCGAAGGCGTGCAAAGAAGTTTGTGAAAAAAAAATATCAAGAATGTGACAAGAGAATTTTAACTCTTACAAATCATTTTATCGGAAACGATCCTTACATTCCTCCGCAATCTATGTAGGAATTCTTAAGAGGCATTAGTCATAACTATCAAATGAATCCCTAGATACTGTCATTGTAGATTTTGTGTTGACTTTTCTGTATTTTTCGCCACGATATTGTTTGATTTTATTTGCTTTCAATAAATGCTGTAATTTACTTCACTGTGATGAGGAAGTAACTTACAGTAGAATATTTCGAATGCTTGCCTATTCAAACTTCGTTTTTGTCACACTTATTCTTGAATTTTGATAATAATTTGTCTCCTAAAAATGGATCAGTTTTAATCTTCCATAAAACGAGTAATTTTTTTGCATAAACTGGAAACAAAATCTCTATAGAGTAATAACCTCTGCAATAAAATCAAAACCACATAAAATTTACAACTTAATTGCAAAATGTTTCTATCTCGTATTTCAAAACTCATTAAAAAGCAAATATGTGTGGAGCCATTGTGCTCTCATGTGTTTAGCGCACGTCTCCGCGTATTTCACGCACGAAATCAGTCAGTTAGATAAATTGTAAGAAGTAAAATTCAAGCATTAGATAAATTGTAAGAAGTAAAATTTCAAAACAAAACAAAAAAAGCGATAGATTTTTCTAAACTCTGTATAACGACTGCAATCAGTACATGTGCATGTGATTAGAAAACGCTTTTGCTGTTCGTCTCTGAAGTGGGAATGCTGAGATTCAAATCTTGGGCCGGTCAAATCGCACACAGTGTTGCCAACGGCTCGCCACCGCTGCGACATTACGTCGAAAGGAGCTGCGTTGCCGGGCGCAATAACACGGAGATGGGCCCCACAAACTCCTATACACAATTTCGGCTTAGTAGAGCGAGAAAATAAGAGAATTAATTTTGCTTTGCAGCGGGACAAAAGACTAATTATTATTCTTTGCTTAACAAATTAACTACAATCCTTTGATGACGGCGTTTGAAAACAGTTAAATAATTGCGGTTGAAAACAACCGGTGACGTTTGTCAGTTACGTAAAGCAGATAAAATGATGAAAAAGCTTGAAACAACAGTAAACGAACTTGACCCAAATTTTCATCAGTCTTGAATTATATTGATGCGGTTTTTCTGTCAAAATCAGGTGATTTCCAAAAAAAAGGTCCTCACCAACTTTCAAACGGTTTTTACGGCCGAGAACAGGTGACCTCCAAAAAAAACAAACAAAAAAATAGTCAACTCGCCATTTACCGCAACTTTCTGCAAGCTTTCAAACCAAATCAATAATTAGCTCATTGTGCAAATACGACTTTTTCAAACCAAAATGCTCTGTGGCCCACTGCAAAATACTTTTGTGGCCCACCGGTGGACCATGGCCCACAGGTTGAAAACCACTGGTTTAAGGGTTGTGCTTTGTGCAACAACTGAACATTAAAAACAGGAAGCGAAATGAAAAAAAACTCTTTTCAAAACTTGACTTTCAAAAATTGACTAAAATACCAGAGGTGCAGTCGAAGACACAAGGCTCGAGGCCAGGGCCAAGGACACAAAAAAAAATACGAGGCCAAGGACAGCCTTTCCGAGGACAGACACTCTCGAGGCCAAGGACAGGAATGCTCGAGGCCAAGGACCAAGGACACAAGCGCAAGTGCTCTCCAAAAAAAAAAATCTTCACAAAAATTTTTCAGGCGATCTCAAAAAAAAAAAAGGTCTTCACAAAAACTTTTCACGCAATCTCCACAAAAAAGCGTTTTCCAAGAAATTTTTCAAGCCCTCCACAAAATTTTAACGATTCAAAAAATAGTGCTGTTCTCGAGCCGAGGACAGGCCAATTTTCGAGGACTTTAGGCCTCGAGGCCAAGGCCAAGAACTTGACCTTCGAGGCCAAGGCCAAGGACTTCAAAATGTGTCCTCGTGGCCAAAGACGTCCTCGAGGACTCCACCTCTGTAAAATACTAATCAATCAATGTTATTTCCGAAGAACGAAAATATTAGCACAGCTTGCAGATTTACGTCTCTGCACCCTTATGTCTTTGCGCCCTTATGTCCCTGCGCCCTTATGTCCCTGCGCCTTTATGTCCCGTGCGCCCTTATGTCTGCGACTTATGTCCTGCGCCCTTTTGTCTGCGCCCCTTATGTTGTAGATCGCTTTCGCGAATAAGGGGAATTTGTGGAAAAAGATTTGGGGCACCTCTTTATTGCTTCAGTAGTGCTCATTTTTTGAATGAAAACAACTTCGAGCAGTATCTTATTGTTAATTGTTTTTGTTAAATTGTCTGCGGTATCCGGTTACTGACACATATTGTTCATTGCTATGGATAATATTGCATAATGAACAAACATTGCGAGGCAAAAAGGCTTTGATTAAGGTTTTCTTTGTTCTCGCTTTTCTTTGTTTCCCTCGCTCTTTGCGGGATATACCGCGGCTTTGCTTTGTGTTACGACTTGCAATTCATTCATTCATTCTACCTGATAATTAATGAATACCTTTTGGGACTCCTAGCGCACAGACTCACTTCAACGTAAATTTGCTCACCACAAAAATCTACCCAAAAAATCTAGCAATCTGGTACTGCTGCTATTTCAAGGAATATCACATCTCGTCAGCTAGGCAGGCCTATTAACCTCAAATTACTGCTTGCAATCATAAAGCCATTGAAGCCCACTTAACAACCAAGAGATGGCGACTGTATGAAACCCCCTGGAGATAATCAACTGGTAGGCGACAAAATTGACATGCCAACACATCCGTTATAATTTATGATGCCAACATAACCGTTGAATTATAATGTATGCAGCGTTTCATTCATTGTACCCACATTAACTCCCCAAGAGTGCCCATTTGGTAGAAGAATATAATTAAACAATATTGAACAATTGAAGCATTAAATAACTTCTAATGATTATAATACCGTCCACGTCACAAATAAAATTTGAAACTTTAAAACCTTTCAATCCGTATCACCTGTAATCGGGATCACTAGGAATGCACTATTCAAATAGAATTCGTAAATCGATTTCAGTTGATTGGGACATTTTCCTATTTTGCAAAGTATTATTTTTGCTGCAAGGTGAATCAAGCCGGATCTTAAGCCACGTTTAGAATTATCATGCCTAGTATCCATTTTCTGTCATATTGAAAGAGAACTGCATCAAAACCACAAGATCAAATTATCTAACTTAGATTAAGTCGTACGATCAACAAGCTCAGTATCATTTCCGCAACAAACGCCCTCTATAACAGCTCACCTTTGCTTGTAGATCGTTTCACACGAGTTAAACCTTTTAGAACACCAACAAACGTTTTTATCGATGAATACCAATTTAAAGCGATAGTAAAATTGAATCGGATACTCAGCTGCTGCTGCAGTATATCATCAACTTATAGCTGAAAATTTTGACCCGTGGTATTTTTTGGCCAATTATTGAAGCTGAAATAAAAATTCAAAAAAAGATTTGAGAAAATTTTGAGGCTGATAACTTTTTAGGCAATTCTTTAGTTATAAGTTTTTTTTAGTTTTTGCTTTAAAGTCAAATGAAAAAAATGAACTTCTTAAATTGAGTGCAAAAAAAAAAATGTAAGTTAGCAGCCAACAAAATTTCTTGAGCTGTTTTTTCAAGCTTATACATTAAAATATGTACCATTTAGTAGCAAAAGTGCAGTTGAAAAGTCGTACAATATTATTGCAAGTAATTTTTTAAACCATTAAAAGAAATTGCAAATTATTCATTGATAAAATTTATTCTACAAGATGCTTTATTTTCAAATCTTAGCATTAAATATTTTTGAGACAAGTTATTAGGCTAAAGACTGATTTTTGCACAACTCGTCGTTTCTGTCCTTGTTTACTACATCTTGTGAACCATATAGCTTCCACACTGCCATTTTATACAAAAAGATTGTACAATGAAGCTGAAGTTAGCGGATATTGCAACAGGTTAGCAACATGATAAAGTATTTAAATCGTTTGATATTTTTTATATTCAACGTATTCCGTGTAAATGACTATAATTTCCTATCATTTGTTAGTTCCTATATAACGATACGTTGCTTTTGGAGTCTATTGTGTTTTTTCGACCAAAGCAACCGAATACGTGATTGCTCTTCGTCAAAAAAATTGAAAAATAAAATACACCGACAAAAATGACTTGAAACAAAATTGAAAAAGAACATTATTTAAAAAACAATCGAACAAACATCAAAATTCACAACAAACAATGCAAAAATTTTGGCAACAAAAACACGCAAACAAAAAGAGAAACACCAGGCAAACAGAAAGAGAAAGCAAAAAGAGAAATTTAAAGTTACCTACTTTAAATTTGAAAGTATTCTTCCCTTTGCTTGCATTTTTTGTTGCAAAAATTTTAGTAATGCTTGCTGTGAATTTTGATGTTTGTTCGATTATTTTCTTAATGCGTTTAATTATGTTTCTTCTGAATTTTGTTTTAATACATTAAATAAACTTTGCCCGTCCACTCAGCTCGAATGGATTTCCTAATGCTACAGCTTTGCTGTCCTTTTTAAAAATGGCTTGATGAAAAACAGCGTTTTTGCATGTCCACTGTTCAGGTCTGGTTCTTAGTTCAGGTGCCTGGTGGTTGCTACTTTACGTCAAGAAAATTGTCAAGTTGCGAATGATCCGTGCCGATCAAAGATTTGATGTGTTAGCGATATTATTTAGGTGACAAATCAACTCTTTGATTTGCGCAGTTCTTTGGCAGTTTGATACATTGTTTTGGCATAACTCAAGAATAACCAAGCACAGGAACCAAAAACCAGGCCTCAAAATTGGACATGTGCAAACGCCAAAATTTGCGGCATTGTAAAATATTAGTTACAATGAAAACCGGCACCAACTACAATAAAAGGTATAAAAAGTATGACAAGCGCTGCGTGCGATAAAATTGGTTCGTAAAAATAGAATAATGAATGCTACACAAAATGATTCGGGGTTGTTTTGATTGAAAAGATGATGACGAAAATGATTATAAAATTAAAATTAGTAAATGACCTGATCCACAAAACCTGCGACACCGAAGACGTATTAATATTTATTTCACGTGAACAGACAAACAATGACTCACATAATAAGATGCAACAAACAATTATTTAAAGATTAGCAAAATCAATGAAAAAAAGAGTCGCATTTACCTAAATCAGTTAAACAATGTGGCAAACAACTTAAAAATTGATGAAAATCGCATATGTAAAATGGCGCTGGCCCGAAATTCCCGAATTATTTAAAGCAACGTTCTCGAATTTATTGTTTTTATTCAGGTTAACGTTTCGTCCAGAGAAAATTTAACGATGTTGAAAGGAAAGCAATTAAAGAACTGCAACAATGCAGTGAGTAAACATCAGTGCAGAGTGTTAAAAGAAATTGTACCGCTGTTTTAGATAAATTGATTATTACAATAAATCAACGTCGTTTTTGCATGATCCAAAAACCTACAGCATTATTAAAAAGAAATCGATTTTATGCCTTGAAAAACGGTTAAATTATTTTATTTGGAAACTGTTTAAAAGTAACAAAATTTCGTTTTTTTATGCTCAAATGCCTACGTTCATGTGATTCTGCCTTGCCTCGTATTTACGGTCTACCCAAAATCCTCAAATCGAATCTTCCTACGAGACCCATTGTGTCATGTATAGAATCTGCTACATTCGAATTGTCTAAATTTTTGTCAATGTTAGTTGGTAACTCTGAGCATGCTGCAAAAAAGTCTTACTAAGTTTGTAAAAATGATTAAACCAGTTCGTATTAATGAATATGAATCGCAGATGTCTTTTGATGTTGTGAGTTTAATCACTGCGGTACCACTTGATGCAGCTAAAACTTTTGTGCTTGATAGACTAGGTAAAAGCAGCACTTTGGAACTATGTAGAACTCTTTCCATCGCAGAGTTAACTGAGGCCCTGGATCTTTGTTTAAACTCATCTTCCTTCACATGAGACAGTACTACGTTTAAACAAGTTTTTGGCGCTCCCATGGGTTCAATTTTATCTCCAATAATTGTTAGCATGGTGATGGAGGATTTAGAGCAAAGAGCCCTGACCATTTTTCCCAACCCTTCATCAATATGGGTCCGTTACTTTGTAAGGTAATTTGCATACTATATCGCAATCAGTGTTGCAGCTTGTTTGAGAGCGCAATTAGCATGAACCTTCGTTGATACGCTTTGCTGTTTTCCTTGCACGTTGCTCGTGTAATTGAAGGTTGACTCCCAGTTGATTAACTGCAGCTCAGTACAGCAGACTTTGAGACAAGTCACTTTGAGCTTGTTTGTTTACCAGTGTTTATTTATTTGATTTGCATGTTCTTTGTTTGTTATGTTAGTTAGAGCGTAATAAAAAGTTAATACAAATCTTATATATGATTATGACAATCTAACTAATATATCATTGTATCACATGAATAACGTGCTAGGAAAGCTGCAAAGCGTATCAACGTAGGTGCTTGCTAATTGGCTAATTGCGCTCTCAAACAAGCTGCAACACTGATTGCGAAATAGTATGTAAATTACAACTACCTCCCAATCTAAAAAAATGCGCATAACACGTGAAACAATTTAATATATAAATATCACTCATAAGGCACAGCTCCGTATCGTATAACAGGTTTGTGAGCACGTGTAGAACGCCTAAAACATTTTCAGGTAAAACATCATTATCGACACTTTCAGATAGGGTATGATTATTAGCATCTGCATTCGAGTCAACTGAGGACTCAACAACACTAGAATCGCGGCATAAAACCACATCAGTAGAATCAGAATTGTCACGAGACTTTTCACGTTTGATTTCAGCCGTCAAAGGTAGCCTCAGCCTACCTTCTTTTTTGACAGGGTTGGCCAGGTAAGCACTAACCTACTGAGCGTGATTATAATTGACGAATACTTTCGAAAAAGGCTACTTAATTTTGGAGAAATCCTTCTTTTTGGTCTTTCCCTAAATTAGACAAAAAAAAGTCTATATACTGAATTTTGGTGATAATTTTTTTGTTCCTAAGCTTGACGAAAAAAAGCCACGGAGACAAAGTACTCAACACAAATTTCTGACCAGAGATTGTCGGAACCTACTCTCTTCTTGGTCCAAGCCAACCCACTTTTTGTTGTTAGCGCCCAACCCAACTCCTTTTGTCACGAGTCTTCCCACTTTTTTATTTGAGAAGGCAGCCCTGAATGCAACTGTTCTATATACAACTGCTTGCGTAGCATAGCTAGAATTTTGTCAAGCAATCAAGTTTTCAACCAAAAATTGAGAGGTGAAGCAACAGTGCTTCCCAAGAAGATGGGGTTTATTGATGCTGTTTTTAACACCATAAAACGTATAGTTCAAGGCATCAAACGGGGAAGATGTTACAGACCGACAGATGCGGAAAGCATTTTTGCATTGCATGCTTGGTTTACTTGCAACACAGAAAAATACCAAAAAACATATATTGCTTAGAATGCTGAACAGTTTGTTGGTGCACTACATGTTTGTGTATTTTAGTGTTTGAAATACAACCGTTGTTTGTTGAAATTTTGTTGTACTTCAGCTAAAAGCTAAGCAAGCTGAAATTATACCTTGAGTAGGAAGCATAATCTGGATTTTAGATTCAAGATTGTAATGCTTCACCAAATTCAAATTAACCATACAATCAATGGATGGCGCCGCGCGATCATTCGATAGCGCTGTAAGATTGATCCAATCGCGCATGTCCATCACAAGAGGACAAAGCATATATTTGAAAACATCGCCCTTTAGCTTTGAAAAAAAACAAAAACGGCATGTTGACAATTGTCAACATGTGTTCCGATTAAGTTACCCCAAAACACTGTTCTGATAATGGTTAATATTGCTGTTCTAGAAAAAATGAATGAAGGTTGGGGAGTTAGCTGGGAAACTTCCTCTTGCCTTATTTTTATATAGCAACTTTAAAATTTCAGACTCAAAGCCAAGTTAATTTGAAAAAATCTTTTTCGGAAGGAATTTATCAGGAAAAAACAAAAGGAGAGGATTTCCCGTAGTGTAAAGTAGGGTTAACAAAACAAAAACATTGTATATTTTTTCTAAGAATTTTATTTTGCGAAAACAATAGAGTCGGCAGCGTGGCTGAAAAGGTAAAGGCGTCGTTTTTACGACGACCTTGAGTGCATGATTTGGTTTCAACTCGCACCTTGTTGTGTCCTTGAATAAGACGCTCTAAGATGATTATTTTTGATTGGTGGCTTTGATCAAGTACCTTTCAAACTTATTATAATAAATTACCAAAATAAAGCTGTAAAAACTATTGCTAAAGCTAAATGGAATGATTCGCCAAGTCCTCAGTACAGTGAATTAGGTGTACTTAAAACTGTTAAAATACAGTATATCAACTAGAAGTTGCAAGAATTATGCTCCGCATTGACGCAAAAAACATCCTCCTTCTTTTGTTTAGAATTTTCAAACGTCAGTTCTGAAATGCAATGCAATACAAATATGATCTGCAATAGATTTTGTTATGTCTACCGCAAGCTTTCAATAGACTTTGAGTAGCTTGCAAATCAACTGATGAATTTTTTTTTCCGTTATATCTGAGCGATGATTTCCATCGAGCGCGCAAGAAACCCTTGTGCGAACCTTCGGATGCGATAAAAGTTAACTGCTATTGTGATCTTGATGATGATGTTCCCGACTCTTACATGCAGAGGCTCCAATTTTTTGACTTTAAAAGGCATCGCAATCTCAAACTACCAGGATATAAAAGCAAGCAATGGTATGCGCTAAACGGGGAAGGATCAATGTAGCTGGTTGCTGATTTCGCAATAGAAGGTCAAAATATAAAATTGTTCATGACAAATGAAATTGAACAAAAGGATGATATAAATATTTGCTAAGTTTCTGAGTGGGTTTCTGCTTCCTACTTCTTCGATTCAGTAAATGAAAAGGCAGCAATATGTTTCCCAACGTTGCTTTTCTTCTGGTTGGCGACTGCACTGAGAGTCACCAAAAACCTTACAAGTTGGAAGACGAAGAACTGGGGGATACCAGCTTATAAACCGGAAGACGGGCAACAAACTTGCTAGAGAAATAGGAGCGGTCAAACAAGCCGAATACTGTATAAGAGAGAAACCCTGTGAGGTCGCAAAAAGGTTGCAAAATTTTGTATGATGAAATTGCTTGCACTTAGTTTGCAAAGTTGAAAGAGTGCGTACTGGAAGCAAAACAAGCTGAGGAAGATCGTCAACGAAAAGCTGAAATCGATAAATTACGTCTAGAAAAGAACGGCAAGAATTTCAACGCAACAAAAATGAACGCCAAGAAAACGTTAACGCGTTCTTTACCTTTTCCTTGGCGAATAAAATGTTTTCAAACATTGCATAAGTATTTACCTTTTAACTCCAAACTTAGATAAAATTATACTGCTGCAGTAACAATACCCTACAAAAGCTTAATCTCCTAAAGGCATTTTTGCCCTTCCTCTCAATTTTTTCGTAATATATCTCTTCAGAAAACAAGACTCTTTCTTCAAACCAACTTGATTTTAGAGTTAGGTCGCCTTGCAAATTATTCCAAAAAATTGAAGTTGCTATCATAATGGAATGTTTCCCAATTTTGAGGTTTGCCTTGTCACTCAAAGTCACTCCAAAATCTGAGTATTTTTTACCAATATTTAACTTAAATTACTTCAAAAAAGTTTTTGTGGCGTAACTACTTTGACTTAGGCATTTAATGATCCAGTATCAAAAACAAACAAATATGCACAAAATTTGAACCGCTTATGATGTCATCAAAAAAATTACGTTATTTTAAGAAACTGTGTTGGTGACGTTACAATAATGACTTCATCAGCTCAAAATCATGTTTTGCAAAATATATTAGTGAACACCAACCCCATGCCTAATTTGGTGTTTCCAGCATTACGTTTGGTTCAGAAGTTAGATAGGGGGGCATTTTTGCCCCCACCGTGTGAAGTGCGTTGGTCTAGTATCCTCCCGTCATTTTTGCAAAAGGTAACATCTCAAAATGTTCCCTTTTGTACAAATTGATATTTTCATTCTAAGACGGTGTTGCAGGTCTGGTAAAAAGTTTAGGTCCCTAACTCGTTTAGTTTGCGAGTTACCGATTATCTCGATATATAATTTTGCAAAAGGGAACATCTTTATTTTAACTATTACGTCACAAAAGCTGTTTTTCACAATTAAAAACATAAAAATTTTATATGCGGCAGTCATTGATGCAAGACAATGCGATGTTTAATCATTAATATGTAGCTTGTAAAAACAAAGCAAAAAGGCAAACACTTCAGAGATGCAATTTGTTGTTTTTTAAAACTTTAACTTGATTGACTACGCCAATAAACAACGTTGTTAAATAGGAGGGAAACATTTTTACACTGAAAAATGGTTTACTGTTTTGGTATGATATTAGCAAAACATTCCAGTATTTTGATCTACAAATCGACTTAATTAAGAAAACCAATAAAATGACTTTTTAGCTGCCTATTTATAAGATGGCCGTTGTTATATTGGCCCCTTCAGTCAGTCAAAAAGGCCGGCCTTTGATTTGGATAAACGAGCGATATCAATAAGTTTCCAAATTGATGTAAGACTATCTCGATTGACTGACCAGGCTATCAAAACCAACCGCTAAGTTAATTACGAAGTTTTTGTCGTTAATGGGCCAGAGTATATTCCTTATTAAACAATTTGCGGGTCCACCATTAGCAAAATCCCGGCTGAGCACTTGCTGGAGACTGAACCCACAGCAAAAAAATACCAAAGACCATATAGTTGAGGTCTACCAGGGGCTGGAAGTTAAGAGGAAAAAGGAAGCAGCTGTAGAATGAGTAAAAAGCCCTCAGTCGTTAAATGTTAGCTTGAAGAACCAAAAACTTGGGCAATATCTTTTGCAAGGCTTTACACATAAGTACTGCAAATAGATTCTTGAACAGAGTATAAAACATACTGTACAATATATCAAGAAGGCTGTAATAAGTTTTAACAAGTTTATAAGGAAAAAAATGATGCTTTTATGTATCGTTTTTTATTTAGTTGATTAAAACACTATTTACAACGTGCATATTGAAATTTGAATTCAACTAATTCAAAAAATTGCTCTATAGATGAGACTAGAGGAAATATTAAAAAACAAAACACGTCCAGGGCCGGTTTTAGGAGTCTAAGATGCCTGGGCCCCGGGGTCCCTACCATTTACCACTAGTAGCTAGTACCTTTGCGCGGTTTTGTGCAAAAACTACTTGTCTTAACTTTCAGCAAACTGTTTTTTTCAACTTTTCCATTTTCTTTCGTTATAGGTTAATTCTGGTGTTTGATGTCACAAGCGCAACCATACTGAAGTGGGTTGATATTAAATAATTTCGTAATCAGCTTGACCTAACAATCATGTTTTTTTCGCTGCTTATGCTGACGAGTCAGTGGCACAACCTGCTGAGGGGGATAGTTAATGGGCTTCGTCTCCCCTCCTTCCTTAGCCAACTCACTTAGAAAATTGTAAGCGGTTAAACATGTTTTGGACTTGTGAGTAAGGTGGGAGTTTAAAGTGGCTGTGCAATTTATTTCTTTCACTGGATTTCAAATTTGAGCTATTTGATTTTTTTTAAGTGCCTCTAAAACGATACGAATTTTGATCCAAAAAGCGTTAAAATTGTTATTGTTTCTAAAAAATTACAAAAATTGCCTAGCGGCTGAGTCGCACCACTTTTCTCAGCACGCTGCTCAATTGAGACTTTTTTCAAGCAAAACTATTTGACGTTTGGGTTCAAGCTCCGTCTTAGCAAAATCTTGGTTGCGCGCCTGCAGCGACTAACCTTCGAGCATTTTATTAAGATAAACTTGATTTAAATTTTGCACTATCAAAAATGGGAACCCTACCAAAGTCGAGCCCCAGGGCACTCCACTTCATAACTCTGACAATGTACAGATTCAATTTAAGATTCGAATAAGATTTTATTTAAATAAGCACCCCATATGATCCCAAATACGGTTAAAACAGAATATAAATTTTTAAAACGGGTGTAAAACTTTAATTGTGACGTGTATTGCTTTATAAAACCACAAAATTATTTCAAAGTTCAAAAAGATTATGAATCAAAAAGGGGCTGCACTAAATCATTCTTTCCGGAGCGGACCTTCCACCCTTTAGTTATAATGCTACTGGCCGAAACTGAAGTAAAAAATGAAACCGAAAGGATTCTCGCATTGTTGGTGTGTTATCGGATAATTCTTCAATGAAGAGTTTCCAAAGGTAGTCCTACTATTTATTTATTGCTGCTATTCATTTTTTGTGTTCTCCAAGCTCAGTAAACGACCGCCGCATGCTTAATTAAGTGATCTTCAAAATAGTTTTTGTTCCCCTGTTAAGACTGAAATTCAAAAAAACATTTGTTTTTGGAGCCTTTAAAGAGTATAGAATCTTAAACAGCGTCAAAATATATTTATCAACCTCGTAGTGACTGATTCTAATACATATATCTTTTTAGCTTAAGCCATCTAAAAATCAATTTTGGGGGGCACAATTGGGAGGTTCCCAACGGGTGGCCTCAAACACTTGTTTCTTTAATATCTATTAGTTAGGCCTAATTTTACAAAATGACACTTTGGCACAGTAGCAAGAGCTCCGGGCTCTGGAGACTTTGCGCTTGAGGCATAAAGCCTTTTTATTTCTTTGTTCGCATCGTGTAACGAGTTTGAGGGACCCATCCGCGTCTTGGCGCCAGGGCAACACAGTATTTTATATCTAATTTTGCAGTGACGAAAATTGTGGAATAAGAAGTTTGTAGTTTATTTTCTATCAAAATGAGCGACTGCGCAAAAGTTTATACAGTCTCCAAAACTAAAAACTTCCCTAAGAACTTGCGCAATTTTAAGTAACGTTATTTTGCCTCATATTTTTGTCTCTTTTCATACAGTTTTTCTTGATATGACGTCATCAAGATGAAGTATAATATCTTCAAGCACAATTGGTACAGACTTTAAAAAGTACCTCCAAGAAAGAATCTTGAAATAGCGAATTATTTCCGCCTTCGTCCATAGTATAATTGCAATAGACCTAATATTTTCTCATTGTTTAAACCCACAAACTTTTTCTTTGCATTACGCCACGGCAAGCGCTTCATGCCATATGTTGTAAAAGTAAAATTTGCAAATGTCCCAACGTCGTAAACAAGAAAGGCTACGAAATCATCCAAATACATTAAAAGTTACATTTTTTCCCTAGTTGTGCTAGCGAGCACCAAGAACAGCCCTCTGATTAGAATTTAAGATCACATTCGACATCAGCGTATCTAACGAATTCACAAAACAACTGTTTCAACTTTTTTAAGGAAGCTCATTTGTAGAATTCGCGGTTTGCATTTTTCCGTGCTTTCGTAAAATTCGGCCACCTCCCAACTTTACCACAAGTTACTGAAAAGCTTTTCCTTTTTCTTTCTAGCTTCAAAGGGTAGAAAGAGAAACAAAATGAGCAAAATATTTTTTGATGGTCTGTGATTTGACAGTTGACTACATTGTCAATTAGGATTTCTTGAACTTCCTTCTCCGTTTTCTGTTTTTGGCATAGGCGGGCAAGTTAATGCAAAACGTTAGCTTCGTTAACCACTAGTCCGTTAACAAACTTCACACCTCCGTTAACGCTAATTCGTTATTTTCAGGTTTAATTAACAAAAGTTAATGAAGTCCGTTAATTCGTTAAAACTTAGCGTTTAATTTACATTTCTTTTTATTCACTCGCTTCTAGAACCAATATTGACGCTGTTGAGCTGATTGCAAGGAAATATTTATTGCTATGGTGGTCTTTTTGTGTTTTGGAAGTTACATTTTACAGTCCAATATAATTTCAAGATAAAAATAGGTTCAAATGCACTAACGAAGCTGCCATCGGAAAATTTTTGTAAGTTGCAAACAGCGATAATTAATAGACCTATGAGGCTGCAGCTTATTATTTATCACAAAAAAGAGCTCCTTTCTTCGCTTTTTCTTTTATAAAACTTGTGCAAATATGCAACAAGTGTTACCAGTGCAAACTGGTTTGTACCGTTACGATGAATAATTGGTGCAAGATATTAACGATAAAAACCTTAACGGAAGTTGACAGAACTTAACGGAAGTTAATTTAGTCCGTTAACATGAAAAAACTTTTTAACGGATTAACGAGTTAATGAAAAAGTTAGCTTCGTTATTAACGGATAAACGATTAACAGACTTGTGCCCACCTATGGTTTTTGGTGATTGGCAGACATTTGGAGAGTACGAATTTGTTATATAACAACAATTTTCGAGTACTGCTACTTCAACAATTATACTTTGACAACAATGATGCTCACCATATAAGCATAATTATTAGAAGTAATTTGTATTCGATGTTAAAAGAACAATATTAGCAATATCAAAACGGTGTTAATAAGTGATGAACGATAAAAATCACTCAAGCAACTCAGACAGAAGTGTTTTGAAAAGCGTTGTGAAACTACATTTGAAACGCTTTTGTGATGTCCGAATTTCCGAAAATACAAGTAAAAATGAAAATAAACGCTAAAAATGATAGCCAACGTTTGTATTTTGAGATTTAATTCTAGTTTATAAGTTAGGCTACAGTATTGAAGTTGTATGCATTGGGTTCAGCAAAAGGAAAACAAAAAAAATCGGTAAAGGATGAAGTTCTTACATCCTGTGAGTAATGGCACGTTTATGCTGACTGACAGCGAAACGGAAGATCAAGGTAAAAAAACTATATATAACCTGCAAAACTTCGTCATATGAAGCAGAAGAATTTATCGTTCAAATAATTGTTGTTTTACACGCGAAACGTATTGTTGTTTTACCCGTGAAACTTATGGTTGTTTTACACGCAAAACTTATAGTTGTCTAGTTACGATAAATGATCAACAAAATAATTGTTTGGTTTTGATGACAAATACTGCGTGAAACTTCATAACTTTGCAATAGCGTTTCGACAAAATGCCAGGAAGGTAGCGATCAATCCTTCTAGTCCTTTATTCTAAAACGGTAACCCCAAACACGTAATTGCAATTGGTTCATTAGTTGAGTCAGCGTGCAAAAGGGATTCGAGCTGAGCAATATTTTCATTCTTGATCAATCAAAATCAATCTGCTATACTAACTTTTACACGGATGAAATGCACAAATGACGATTAAGTTAATCTGCAGTGTAATTGCTTTCCTGCTCGCAGTCATGCTGATAAACATATAAGGTGTAAAATAAAAGAAGAGGCTATTTCATCTACTTTTTTTTATTTAATTTTTATCTGTTTTTATCTAGTTTTTGTTGGGCCCGAATTTAACCCAAACTCAAATTCTTTCTCTAAAACTAACTCCAAACCTATTCTTAAGAGGAGTGCTAAGATATTTTCAACTAAACTTGCATTGCCTGCATATAAAGGACTGTCAAATTTAATAATTTTAATTGTTAGTTATGATTATTTACCTGCCTTAACTTGGGTGCCTAAACGTAACAGCATTACCAGTTTCGATGCCTTTCGTGGTTTTGAATGTTCGAGATAATTGACTTTTCCAGTATGTTCGACGACTTTCAGCAGTCACCGGGGTACTTAGTTGTTTACAACTTTTAATTATTCTATTTGGACGTGACGTTTGTAACGTCATAATTATGTTGCAACTTGTGATCGTAAGCTCACATACTTTTTCTATTGTGACGTAATAACAATTTCTCTGGAATATTCGAGCGCCGTTGCCCTTAGTATAAGTACAGTAGGTATGCTGTCCTATTCTAATATTCTGATAATTCCAGGATTCGAATATTTCTAGTGTTCGGAATATTAGTTTCGTTGGCAGTATAGCCGATATTGTGCATCTGTATTTGGCTTGTGTAGCCGTAGGGTGCGATATGAATTGATCGATCGCGATAAGTTATAGTGGAGCAATTTTCTTCCGAGAGATTTTGTTTTGTCTTCAATACAAAGTTCTTAATTGGAACGTCGCGCGAGCTTTAATTGGGATTTGATTTGGACTTGACCTTTGCTTTTGCTCGCGAATTTTGGCAGATGAGGATTGATTTGCGTATAACTAGCAAACGGTACAACCTAGAAAATTGAAATTTAGACTCAACGTAAGAATTAATAAAAGCGTCATGTGTGCCAATTTTGGGGATCCTAAATTACGTGATCCTAAATTGAGACACAGAAAAACTTAAAAAATTGGCGATTTTTGGCTTGAAAAGTTATTGATTCGCTTATAATTCCAAAACCTCTTGACGCGCAGAGCTGAAATTTGAACACAATGTGGGTGCTTATGAATTCTTTACGCAAATTGAGTTTAAGGACTAAAGCTATACTGGCCGAAAATGAAATCCCCAAGCAGTGGCTACCAAATTTCAAACTTTTCAACCAATCACGCCAGACACATGAAATTTTCAGGCTAGGCAAATGAGTAAACAAGATAAGATTTGACAAAATTTGGTGGTATCAAAATAGGGAATCCCTCTCAAATAGGACCACCAAAATTTTAAATTTTTAATCCGTTGCAGCTAGATGGATTAAATTTTTGGAATGGGTGCATATTAAAATAAACTAAATCTAACAAAAATTGGGAATTCAAAAATGGGGGTCCCCCTTAAACAGGGCGGCCAAAATTCAAAATTTTTAACCACTTACGCTAGACTGATGAAATTTTCAAAATAGATATAATATGAGAACATTTGAGGAAACCAAAATGAGGATGTCCCCTTCAAATGAGCCCACTAAAATTCAAACTTTTTAACCACTCAATGTTGTCTTTTTATTTTTTTACCTTTTTCATTAAAATGAATATTGTTTTTTTACCGCAAACAGTAAGCTATACAGGTTTTATAACTTGCTTTATATGCGCTTGCTTAACTACTTAAACCCATTCGGTATCGGCAAATCAGAATGCATTTTATCAATAACAAAAAAATACAACAAAAAAACTCGCCATAAATCGTACAATTCTTCACAAAAAAACAAAACAACATATTATCACAATAAAAATCAATTCAAAACTTTCACTTCAATTCGATTGTTGATTTCTTCCTAAAACACTACCCAGTCATAATTTGACAATTCATCCCTCTGCCAAGCATTTTATGAATTTGTTTTCCAGTGCTCCAGAAAATTACAAATTTTATATTGCAAAACCATTTTTTTTACGTAATAAGGTGTGAGCAAATGTTTCCTTTTTCTAAATTATTTTCTCAAAAAGTCGATATCTCAAAAACTAGAGACGATAAAAACTTCAAATTTTCACCATTAGCTAAAAAATAAGCATAAACTAAAAAAAAAATTAGTTTTAACCCAGTTAATTTTACTACAAAGAAACGAAAATTTGTTTGAAAAAGCTAATAATGTGATGGTTAATGGTATGAAAAAACAAAAAACAAGCAAAATTGATATTTGCTTGTTTGCCTTAATTTGTATCCAAGTTTTATGGCTTGTCGAAGAAGGTCATTCTAACTGGCTAATTTAATGAGAATTAGGAAACTAATTTAATCTCTGCCAGGAAATAATTTGGAGCAACACGCAATTGTTTGAAATGAACTTAATTTTTGTCTTTAGTTGCAATTGAAATTTTTGTTTTAATTCAATAATGTTCAATTTGTTTCGCAAAACATAATTCAGTCACATTTTGACAATTTCAAATGCCTTGAAAGTATTCGCCAAATGCCTTGAAAGGAAATGCTGAGAAATTGTGGAATCAAAACTGGTGAATGGCAAGTGCGATTTTGTTCATGTCGCAGCACCGCGGACCAGATCTTCACTCTTAAGCAAATCTTCGAGAAATCTTGGGAATATGATAAAGATCTCTTTACATGCTTTGTGGATCTTAAAAAAGCATATGCCCAAGTCCCTCGGAATAAAATTTGGAAGGTTTTGCAGGAGTATGGCGTTGATGGTCAGTTGCTACGTGCGATTAAGTCATTCTACTGCTGACAGAAGGTTTGTGTTTGGAAAAATGGCAAGCAATCAAAGCCGTTCTAATCTTTTCATGTGGGCGTTGGGCTTTGGCAAGGGTACGTTTTGCACCTCTCGTTGTCATTATTAACATGAATTGGATTGTCAAATGCAGCCAAGCTGATGAATGTGCCACGATTGGGAATTGCAAAATCAATCGTCTGCTATTCGCTGATGAATTCGTTTTGCTCTCTTCCGCAGAATCTAGCCTCCAGGGCGCATTAAATAGCTTTGCAGATGCACGTGACACCGCCGGAATGAAAATAAGTACGGCCAAAACTGAGGTACTTTATCTTTCAAGAAACCCTGGTCAGTGCGTGTTGCAAGTGAATGGAGCAACGCTGAGGCAGGTAGAGAAGTTCAAGTACCTTGGAGCTGCATTCACGAGTGATGGAAGACAAGACGGAGAACTGGATGGTGCGTAGCTCTGGGATTCGAAAATCTCTTAACATCGAGCCGTTACTACTCCCAACTGAAAGACTGCAGCTTAGATGGTTTGGCCATGTAAGCAGAATGCGTCAAGCAATACACCCCAAACAAGCTTTACTTGCCAATGCAAATGGGAGAAGACCAGTTGGACGACCTAAAACTAGATCGACCAATTACATTAAGGATCTTTTATGGAATCGCTTGAGACTTCACCCCGAGCAAAATGATGGATGTGATGGAAGACGGTGAAGTCTGGCGGTTTAATCTCGAGCTGCTGCCCCCCCAACTCTAACCAAAAATCGGGTAATGAAGAAAGAAGAAGGAGCGCGTAAAAAACTTACAAATTTTCATTTGCAAAACTATTGTTTATTACGTAATAAGATGTGAGCAAATGTTCCCTTTTGCCAAATTACTTTTGAAAAAAAGTTGGATATGTCAAAAACTAGAAAAAAATAGGCTATCCAAAAATTCACCGTTAGCTAAAAAATCAGCATAAACTCAAAAAATTTCTGTTTTAGCTTGTTTTATTTTACTTAAAGAATGAAATTTTTTTGAAAAGTCAGTAATGCGAGTGGTTATAGGCGGGGTTCCGTTCCAAAATCCTAACTTCTAGTACTTGAGGATTGCATCCCAGATCTACAGTATAGTGAGGTCCACAAACTAAATTGAAGTTCATGCTTTCAAGTCACGTTAAAATTAAATTTTCTTTCCAAAACGATGATACAATCGCCGGGCTTTTCCTCAAGCCCCGACGAAGAACTTAACCTTTCAGTTAATAAAAACATAAATCCGAAAACTAGTGCATTAAAAGTTACTAAAAGTTTACAAAATTTTAGAGCGGCTGGAATAACCCAGATCTCTGCATCCAAAACATAGCAATGAATACTTGATTTATTAAAAATTTTTGCTTCGCTACCCCCCTCTAAAATTCAAATGCTTCTTCCTGATTTGTCAATGGCTACGGCAGGGATGTGGAAGCAGCCAAATTTTTAATGATTCCGCTTCCAGCTCTTCTTGAAGTTTTATGCTTCTGAGTTCGCTTCCGCTTCCTCACCTTTGGAATTTTTTGCTTCCGCTTCCAGCTCCGAATAGAATTAGTCGCTTCCGAGTTCGCTTCCACTTCCAGTCTCTTTCATCAAAGTGCTTTCGCTTTCGATTCCAAAAAATTTTAACCGCTTCTAGCTTCCGCTTTCACATCCCTGCTCAGTATGAAACAGCTAATTGTATTGAGTGTAAAAAACAAACAGGCAAGTTTACTTTGTTAGCTATTTTATTTGACTTGTGTTGACGACAGTGTTACTGCAAGACACCTTAATATGGATTCGAACCAGTAACCTTTCGATTAGTCGTTTTTGCTTACTTGCCTTTTCTCAATTACTCGCTTTTCGTTATTATTGAGATTTTTAGTTCACGTAATTAGTTGCCGTTGTAATTTGCAGAAATTGCAAAACGCCTGTTTTCACAATCACGCGCTCTTTTCTGCTATAATTTAGTTTCTTTGATTACATGCATTTTGATTCGGCGGAGTAAGGACGTTATTACTTTCTGTAAAGTTTCCAGATTTAAGGTTTTGGGCATGGTCAGAGCTATGGAGTTCTTTTGACATAGTTTAGGTAACTGCTGGGGTTTACTGTTTAAGATTAAGATTACTGTTACAAACTGTTTAGATATTTGTTTTTACTGTTGAGATTATTGAGGTTACTGGTAAGATTTGAGTTTTTATGGAAGTGTCTGAGTCTGGGGGTCTGTGCTGCACCTTAGTAATTCGTGTCTCTGGGATGTCGGGCGGCGACGGAGATGTCTGGCTGCTGTTCGGTATTCTTGAGATACGAGTTTTCAGGAGGGAGTCCAGACTTCCGAAATGCCCTTCGGGTGAGACATTGCCTTGTTCCTATGCGGATTCTGCAACTTTTTGGTGGCTTTCACGGGCGTACGACGTGTTCTCGCACTCTGGGCCCTGGCGCTGACATTTTGCTCGTTTGTGCGGGTCGTACGGCAGGCAGGCGAGTCATGAAAGCAAGAGTAATGAGTTCAAGTGTATTTTAGAGTTACTGCATTAGGAATTACTTGGATATTTACAGCTGTGTTGCTGAGTAGAACTGTTTGATCTGTGTGCTGCAAGACAGTCGGTGAGTTTTGTTATTTTCTTAGGTCTTTAACCTTGACTTTTTAGTTTACTGCGACTGTAATTCGTTTAAACATCTAGTAATTGAGAATGGGACACCCGGAGTATTTTTTGCGCTTCGGCGAAGCGTTTTGGGCGACTTCGGATGCCGCGACGAATCGTCGGAGTGCGCGGAGTAGTCTTGGGCGTTGCATACTTAATTACCGCTCTGTATTTCTTATGAAACTGTGTAAGATAAGCGTGTGTCAATATCCAATTATTTTGAAGATTGGTGTTTATTTAACTTATTTAACTTCATAGTTTCACATGCATTGATGGTACCATTTTGTTTAGCTCTGTCGAATCTTATTGCGTCCTTTTTTCTGGCTGTTAGTTTAACTGTCTTGTTATTTTCCGCATTATTTATTATCGTTTATTTAATAAAAAACCGCCAAGAATCACCTTGAGCGCGTTTTAGATAAATCAGCCAGCAGCAGCAACAGACAGGGCATGGTATGGAATGGAATGGAAGACGATTTTTTCATAATCCATACTGGCAACTTTTCTTCCATTCTATTTCCATTCCATACTAAAAATCTTCCATTCCATATTCCATCCCATACTAAAATTTTCTTCCATTTTCCATTCCATACCAAAGAAATTTAAGACTGGAAGGAATGCAACGTATACAGTATTTTGCTGCTTTGCATCTTTGCAATGTTGTAACCAACCGCTCGTGAAGGTGCGTCAACAATACTACGATGCAGCAACTGTTATCTGGTATGCATAGTGCACGTGTGTTAATGCATAGGCTTAGCCCGGATTTTGGATTGGGGGGAAAGCTAAACCGTAAATCACATGCAATGAGTTAAAACGTTTTACTAATATATCAAAATCGGGAGACGTGGTGAGCAAATTCAAACGTCTCACAGACGGGGCCTGGGGGCGGAGCCACCAGCCGCCGGAGGCTATGGGAGTCTGAGGGCAAAGCACAAAGCCGCTGGGCGATTTTTTGTAAGTTTTTGGAAAAAAACTGGCTATTTTAATGTCATTTGGATCACATTTCGCACGTGTTCATAGCCATTTAAAAGAACAAAATTTTTGATATTTGAAAGCCAATTGAACAAATTCCTCCCTTTACTTCAGGTCAAGTTCAAAACACGTTTAAAATCTTGCATTTTGGGGTTAAATTTTGTGACTTGGCCTGGTCAGGGGAATCAAGGTACATTGCTTTCTGCAACATTTTTAGCATTAAATTATTTACTCGAAGATTTGCCTTTGAAGATTTTTGTTTTGTCATGAAAATAGCCAGTTTTAGGAATATGTATGACCAGGAGCCCAGGCACCTTCGATTCAGCTTCAATTATTTGTTCAATAAGCATTTCCCCTAGCTAAGTTTTTTTCAAAAGTATTTTCTCGCGTGAAAACTGACAAGTTGGAGGTGGATTGTTGTTTAAAGTTGGTAGGTGGTGAAGGTGGAATTTAAAGTTATTTGAAGTTGGCACATTAGATGCAATCAATTGTTACAATCATGCTAGTGCAATATAAAAGTTAGCTGGGTGCCTAAAACATATTATTGCATAAAGAAGTTATATGAGGGTCTAAGATTGCACCTATTTAGAACAAAAACACTAAATTTCTCCCGGCTTGGACATTTAAATTAGTTGGCAAAAATTTAAATTGAGAGAGCCCGGGCACCCTGGTCGTCAATTTTAATTATTGCTAATTACTTTTGTTTGCATGTACTGTTGCGACCAAAAAATGCTAAAAAAACTGAATAAATAGGCTTTGTGATATCATTTTTATCATTGATAGCATTTCAATTGGGGGGGGGGAGGCAGAGGGCCTGGGTCCCTTGGTTACGCCTATGATTTAATGATTACCGTACAAGTTTGCTCTCATTTCACCTATAAAATTTGTCATAACCAAACTGCTAAAGAACATTTACCGTAATAGAAATACCAAGCTTTAACACCAAAAATAATTATTATAAACTAAAAAACTAAAAATAGAAATAAAATTAAGCTGAAACAGGAATGAAATAGCAAATGCGAGTTTTCGTGACGTTGTAAGAAAACAAAATTTAGAACTTGGCCAATTGTCAATCTCAAAAATAAAACAAAAAAGCAAGTCAAACCTATCAAAGTCATCAACTACAACATCAATGCTGCAAATTGCAATGTAGGCCTACATAAAATGATGTAATACGTACACTGTTTGCGCAATATGTTCCGCGATTTGTCGACAAATAATACGCATAGATATTGAAGTTGAATACTTCTTTGACAATATTGTTTATCACCACCCGACATCGGTATGTATTTTTCTGTAAATGCAAGGCACAAAATCTAGTTTGGAATTGGTGTGGAAGATTATCTTCAATTCCATTCTTGAAATCTTCTATTCCATTCCATTTTGCAATCTTCCACATTCCATACCGAAACATCCATTCCATTCCATACCATGCCCTGGTTGTCGATTCTATATTACTATTATTATTGCTACATTTTACCGCAACGGTTGTAGCCTGTTTCGGAGTTTAAAAATCCGGAAGCGCCTGATTTTAAAAAAATTGCTTCCGCTTCCAGCTTCTTTTCAACACTTTTGCTTCCGAGTTCGCTTCCGCTTCCAATCTCTTTCATCAAAGTGCTTCCGCTTTCACAAAAAATTAACCGCTTCCACCACTTCCGCTTCCACCTTCCTCTTCTACATCCCTGGGCTACGGCTAGGGTTTCCAATTTCCCGTGATTTTTGTGGTACCGGGAAAACGGGAAAAATTTAACACATAACCGGGATCCCGGGAAATTCCCGGGATCATTACGTACTATAATTTCGATATTTTTGTATGTTTTCGACTACTTCTGTAACTGTAAGTACAATCAGTAAAGCAAAAATGCAAGAAATCATTTATTTTTCATGTAATAACTGCGAAGGAAAGTCAGGGCATTAAGAGATTTGTCACTCACGGGCACGCAGTTTAGTGACAAACATTCCTGCGGCAGAAAAAGCACGTTCTGCTTCAACCGAAGTCGGTGGAATGCTAAGTAAAGCATTGAAAAGAAGCTCTAATTTAGTCGGCCGTTTTCTGGTAGCTTCAAACAGATTCATTTCTTGCTTGATGACTTCTTGAAGTTGATTTCTATCATCACTTAGTGTGTCCGACTGGTTGTCCGTAAAATCCGTGGAATGCTCAATGTGTGCCTGTAGTCGTTCAAAGAAGCTAACTTGTCGGCTGTTCGCTGCCACTTCTTCGTTTGCATCTTGTTGAGTCTGTTGACCATCAGCTTTGTCATTTATACCGTAACCAAACAAACTGCAGATCAAAGTGGTAGCTGTTTTTAAAAGCTCTCTTTTGCAGTACTACTTAATGGTTTGTCTTCAAAAATATCATTAGTATCATTTTGTGAGAATGTATTAGGATTCTGTAGGTAACGCACCAGGTTAATTAGATCATTTTTTCTTCTTTGCTGTATTCGGTTTTTGACAGCGGAGAGCAATTTATTGGCTAAAGTTGTCCTTTGCTTTTTCATTTCCCTAATTAGAAATAAGAAAATTCCTTCAGCAATGAACAATGTCGCGTTTTGACGACGCATAGCTTCAACAGCCAATTTTACTGGTTCAAGCGTGGCCTTCATCTCGTCGAGAAACAAAAATTCAGCTTGTGTTATGTCATGTGCAATTGATAAATCCAGTAAAGCTTTAAAAATACTCTTTTTAAGAAGAATAAATCTCTCTATCATCTGAAACATAGAACTCCAACGAGTTTTGCAGTCAAGGATAAGCGACAACTCCTTTTCGTGTTCCTGCATTACATATTTTTGAAGAACTTCATTTTTCACTGTGCTTTTTCAAAAGACTTTAACTACTTTTCTCACCTTTTTGAGAACATCTTCTATTCCGGGAGTGAAAACAGGGCACTCTTCTCTTGCCGGAATTGCTGTAGTAAGTCCGTCATCAAATAGCTCTTCGTCTTCTTGTTCACCTTCATCATCGTCAACGGGGACATGGGCAACGTTTCCAAACTTGTACAAGACATCACACACAGCCAGATGAATGCCATGAGCGTAGCAAAGTTGGTTATAAACTTGGGAAAGTTTACCCAATTTTTTCATCACTGACGCATCATCAGATACAATACTAACAATAGATGCCTGAATATGAGTTATTCCGAAACAAGCCAGGTGTTTCTCCAGCAGCTGTAACATTTTTGCAGCATCGCATGATCCAAGCATTCTTATTAGACCGAGATCGATAAATTCATTTTCATAATGAATGTTGACGCTCATGTATTTTCGGCTGCAAATCGAGGTGTACTCGTCTAAAGTGATACTAAAGCGGGTATTGCTCTGCAGTTTCGCTTCAATTTTGCCTTTTATTTCCTCTTGAATGGTCTTGTGCTCACAATGAATTAGATTCATGATACTTGTTTCCGCAAAAGGGAGACGAAAGCCTCTGGCACTAATTGACTCCCGAATGAATTTACTCTTGCATATAGCATTGATCGAAAAACCATCAACAGCAGCGAGTTGCGAAACAATGGTTTGCAAACTTTCCTTTTTAATATTCACAAACGACGTGATAGATTTCTGCTGAATTTTCACCTTCTTTGCGGTAAAAGGCCTTTTCTCGTCTTCAAGGCTAAGACTGTGCTTCGATTTTAAGTGCCGCAAAAGACCACTCGTTGATCCACCTTTGCAGGAAATATTTTTACGACAGTGTTTACAAGTACCTTCATTATTATCAGCATGATCGAAATGCTTCCAAACTTTAGACATTGATATTAAGTTCAAACTGATATTACCAACGAAGCCCAATCAAGCAACGAAACAATGATTACTGTACAACAATGCTGTAGTGTACATAGATTGGTCGCAACCACTCGCAAGGCAGGCAACTTTTAAGTTTTAATACAAATGGTGTTGTGTCGTCACAGTGCCCAATAATATGCTACTCACAAGTTTTGCGCAAAACCAATCTAACGCTTGCGAAGACCGAACAAAAATCTTTTGCGATTTGCTTTGTGTAACTGTACTAAAAATACCGGGAATTTTTGTCAAAAAACCTGGGAAACAGGAAGCTAAAAAATTCATTAAATCCCGGGAATTCCCGAAACCGGGGTCCCGGTTTTCAAACCCTAGCTACGGCTCGCTGAGCGAGTGCGGATTGGTGCGAAAGAATTAGCGTCAATATCGCTTTCTCTTGACATAATGAAAAAGATCAAAAAAATTAACATACCCATAATGTAAAAGATGACGTAAGCATATTAACAAACAAACTTTCAAGACAAACCATTAAATTGAAGTGGACTTATTATGTCAAACATCGCCAGTTACTAACTTAGCAAACCAAAACTAGAACAAAAGGTGCGGAAATTTCTTTTTTTTAATGTCGTTAACATTGCAAGCAGCAGCAAAACTTTTTGATCAACATGAATCAAAACTACCAATATACTATTTTGTAACTTAATTCGGCTTTGTTACTTAATAATTTGACCAGAAATTTGACATGCGGTATTTTCCTAAAACCCAAACCAACACCCACAATTCACAAATAGCCAGTAGCGGTATTTTTTAGCTCAAACTTTAGGAACAAAATCAAAGCAATGTTTGCCTTAGTAATCGTCATGGAAAAAGATACGGGCGAATTTCATCGGCGAAAACCGGCGAAATTCATAAATATAAATCAAATTCTTATATCAATGATAATGCAGAGTCTAATTTGAGCGGTTAACAGTTTAGATTTTGGAGGTCCCATTTGGGGAACAACTCAATCTCCCTCAATTCTCCAAAATTGTCATGTATCATTTATATCTAGATACACCAAACTATCCTTAACTTTTTATTTCTTTACTTCAAATAGTAAAAAGTTCACATTTTAAAGGACTTGTGTGAGACGTTCCACCGTCGTGACATCTCCAATTTTGTTTTATTTTTCATCACTTTTATACTCACCTATTTTGAAAATTTTGTCAGTCTAGCTTGATAAACAAAAACATTTCATTTTTAAAGGGAATCCTCTAACATTGAACTCCTAAATTTTGCTATGCTTTATCTTTCATTAATTTCATATTTTTTTATTTTGCTTCATTCAAAACAATACCGGTATACAAAGTCTCATGGACACAAATAAATACAATTAAATAGAACAGGAAGCTGCGAAGGACCTCTCGGTCAACGAGTCAAGCAGCCACCCAAAACTAAGTCATGTCAAGCTGCTGGGCGTGTCTTGAATATGTTGCGTATAAACAGTAGATCAAACTAGAGCTTTTGTCAATTTTGATTAATTTAGTACTGCGATTCCTTTGTTATTTAACAATAAATATTTTTGTATTTTAATTTAAATTGATCGAATGGTAATTTGTTAAATTTATATATGTTAAATTCAAGTTCCAAATTTCGGCTCCTTAGTTTTAGCTTTCTGGGTTTAACGGTTTTTAAGTTATAAGCAAATCAAATAAGTTACGATGCTCAATCAGTCAGTCAGTTAGTGTCAGTTTATTCATGTACCAGTACACGCGAAAAAGAAAAACCCACATTTGGAATATACAGAACAATTGCATGTAAATAAAGTACGGTACATAGGGGGACTACAAAAGAGTGAAGCACTCAGGGAGTCATGGCCACCCTATTTCACATATTTTTGCTTTTATGAAGTAATGCACAGCGTTTCGTTGTCCTCAAGGAAGATGACAGACATAGCATTGATGCCCTATTCCTTCACAGTTCTTTTATCACTTGTACAGTAGAGTAAGACACTAAGACAACCTCATTCTCTTGCTATACCCAACACAGTATGAATAGATTTGGGCTTCCAACAAATATCTAAAGTATAATATTCACTTTACGCGCCATGCACTACTTCACAAGTATCCTTACAAATATGACAGCATCTTTTTTGAAAGAACAAATTATGCAGAAGAAACAAGCATCACTTCTGCTAACCCAACCCCTTCCCCAAAATGCAAATAACTTGAAGTATTACAATGTGCTGTTGTGTAAGATTTAGATTTTCACGCAATCGCAAACAAAGAAATTAGTTTTCGCAATATATCAAAAATTAGAAAAAATCATACCTAATTCTATTTGTACTTTAAGATTAGATCGGTTTTAACTGCTTCTTTAAATCCAGGAAAAGAAAGATCTTTCTAATTCGGTTGCAAGCTATTCCAAATTTGGTCACCACTAAATTGCAATGCTTTTTTGGCAGCATTCGAGTTTATAGCATGTAAATAAAAGTTGCTGTAACTATAGTGCATCTTGTGTTGTACTAATGTACTGTTTTAGTGGATGTGAAATATTATTGATTGTATAGATTTGGAAGTTTATTGAGTTGGAAGAGATTCATAGATTTTGCCATTTCCAAATTATACATATGCTTGACTTTTAATAGTTTTAATTCATGATACAAGGTGTTATTTTTTACATGTTCATTTTTGCTGACATTGCAAATAATTCTTATAATTTAATTTTGAAGGACTTGCAATGGCTGTAAGATTGAATGGTTTGTTAAACCCCATACTAAGATCCACAAAGTATATGCAAGTTCACTAAACTATAGTACAACATATTAGAAGGGTTTTCTGACAAATGTAGTGTCGAAGATGCTCAATTGGCCGAATGTATAAACAAAGGTCCTACGCACGCGCGAATGTGAAGTCCCAACAAGAACAGTCAAATAGGGATCTCAAAATACACATTATAACACCTAAAAAGTCGACGGTGTTGTGCAGCAAGACATTTTTTTTACTTTTTAACTCTATGAATGCATTGGAAAGAAGCTGTAAGAAAATTTACAGAATTTCAAGCTAAGAAGACGCTCATTTTGACACAACTGCGGGTTCCGTTTCCATCTAATTCAATCTCTGGTTTGTGATTTCAGACAATGAGCTCCCAAAAATTTTCGCAGTTTTTTCTTTGCATAAATTCTATTCCGCTGCGTTCGTTGTGGTAGAATAAGAATTATACTGGAAATATACAAAATGCCCGCGTTTTTTACACCAAACCAGTACATGTTGTCGACCATGATAGTTGCAAACTCCTAAAACATAATGAAAATCCAAAACAAATTTGAAATGAAATTTATCATCACCTGTAGTTTTTGTAAAACTTTTCTTTAAACTTAAACAGGATAGTTAATTGTACACCAAATAACTTCTAGACAACGCAATATCTTTTAAATTAGGCCTAATTTTCTGTTTTTGAATTTGTAAAGATTATATGCCATTAAATTTAAAGTTAGTCGAAGATTTCTTGGCAATTTAAATAAACTAACGCATGTTTTTTAATCTGAAACGCGTTATTTTTTAATTTGGCAAAAGGGAACATTCTGATTTTACCTTATGACATAACAGATAAAAATATGCCTAAAATTTCAGGGCAAACTTCAACATACTATTTATTACTCGTCATAGTTTGACAACAAAGGCGCATAAAAACTGGATGATCTCGGAAAGTCAAAATTGAAAAATTAAAAATGTTTCCTTTTGCAAAATGTCGGGAGTACCCCGTGTAAAACAGGGTTAAATCAAAAAGTCAACTTTCAACTTCATTGGATGTTTGAAACCGGTCAGTTGGTCGAGCGGTAACGCGTTCGTAATTCAAGCGAGAGGTCTGAGGTTTAAATCTTGAGCTGATCTAATCGGACACAGTGTTGCTAACGGCTCGCCACCGCCGCGGCATTTTTCGAAAGCAGCTGTGTTGCACGGGTGCAATAACAAGGAGATGGGCCGCGCCTACTCGATACACGCTTTGGCGTAATGCAGCGAGTATGATGAAAGATTCGATTTGATTTTAATTTGGTTTAAGTGTTTCAGAGTACGATATCAAAATTAAATGTAAAAACTATTTACAAAATTTCTATTGGACTATTTTTAAATTGGGTGTAAAAGGTAAAATTAAAACAAAGAGAGTGTAAAAGAGTTACGTTTTTGAGCCGCTTTCGATCATACCAATGTTAGAATAATGCTGTCCAGAAATGATTTGTCTGGGACAAGGATCGAGAAGTAATCTACGATTTTGCTTATTTGTTTTTGATAAAATTCAAGGTGATACAGTCTCATCAATAAATTTTTCAAATGTTTTTAAAGACCATCTGTGAAAGTAATGCTTTGAAAGCCTGTTAGTTTTTAAAAGCATTAGTGCCAGTACAATGCAAGAATGTCAAGTAGAATGTTTACTGTGAAGCTTTTTATTTTTTGTATCTCCTGCTTGTTTTTAAGTTAACCTGATACGCGACGCAATATACACTGCACAATGCACATACATACAATACATCAAATATACTGCAACAAACATAATAATTGCTATCCTTGTCATTGTAACTCTAGTTATATTTTATTTACTAAGTTGATCGGCAGGAAGACAGCGAAAATACCTTTCGGTCTTCGAGTCAAGCTGCCGCCTGCTCACCCGTCTACCACACACGGTTAAGGCTTCACACCGTCCCTTTAAATGCTGAACGTCAAGCAGGAAAGCTGTAAATATTAATTTTTATAGTCTTTGGCTTGCTCGACCAGGAATGGAGCCAGAGTTTACCGTTTCAGGAGCAGACGCTCAATCCATTCGACTGCTGATCGGTTAAATTGTTTTACATGACCACTGATTGGTAGTATTAAACTACTAATTAAAATGATTAAGAACAAACCAAAGCTAAAATATTTTGTAAATTACAGAACAACACAGGTACGATTCCGTAAAAAATTTATGGCTACAGTATTCTTTTAAAACAGCGCACTAAAACTAAAAAGGAGTGACGGGCCATGCTTCGAGCCACTTCTTTACGTTTGGTCGGCTTTGCACTCGCTCACACAACTCCTTCAAAGCTGGATAGTCGTTCATAAATCCCGGTTTCATTCCTTCCAAATTCATGAAAGAATTGATAAGTGTTGAGGTCTGCATTTGACTGTTTCCACACAAGAAAAAAAGCATTAGTAATACTTTACGATAAGCTACCGGTTTTCCTATCTGCAGCTAGAGGCATTAGACAATGAGAATGAATACCCATCTTTCCGAAATTTCAGAAAATCTCAGTCCTAATTTTGATCCGGATTTTCAAAAAAGAAAATTAAGTTCAATTTATCTTAATTTCTAAGCGTTTGAAAAGTTTTAAATTTATCACAGAGTAAAGTTATCCCTCGTTTAAAAAAGAATTAGAATGAAAAAATGGACAAGCTGAATCCAAAATCAAGCAACTTAGGAAAGTTTTATTTCATCAATTTTTTTATCTGCTTGTTAATTCTGATTTGGGCGTAAAATCGTCAGCGTACGAGCGTATTTTTAATTTAATATTAATTGGTTTATTTAGAAATTTGGTACACCCAGCGTGCAGTCTTTTTTTTTGGGGGGGGGGTTGATAACGTCATCATCGATTTTTGAATATTTGGCAAAATAAATTTTTGAAGCAAAATAAGTTTTCAATGACATCACAAGCATCTCAAATTTTGCAAGCTAGTTGTTTTTGATTAGGTTGCTACATCAAAACGTTAGATGACGTCACCTACTTATTTTTTCTACAAAATTAGTAAATTTTTAATGTGTTAAATTCCAATTTGAGATGCCTTCTTTTATTCGATCAGCGTTCAATGTGGCAAAAAAATTTAATCAAAATTGGATTATTTGCAGAAAAAGATGTGTTTAGGTCAGCGCTCTAGTTATTGCTTCTCGAACACCTGAAGGATAATTAAAATAGAGTTAAAATTACTGTTCCGTAATTAAAATAGATTGCTTTTAGCGATACTGCTGAATGCTGATTGTTTTTGTTAATAACTGAGTTTGCTACGATTTGCATTTTTTTCTGGTATGATCAGGCAGTTGGTCTAGTGGTAACGCGTTTGTCTCTGAAGCAGGAGATCTAGGCTCAGATCTCAGGCTGGTGAAATCGAACACAGTATTGCCAACGGCTCGCCACCGCTGCTACAGATCTCCAAAAGAAGCTGGATTGCTCGGGCGCAATGACGCCGAGATGGGCCCTGCAAACTTGTTACACGCGTTTCGGCATTTACTGTAATACATTAATACAGTAGTACTGCGAGTCAGTGGTGTCGCTCGGGGGCGGCCCACCCCGGATGTCACAATTTTTGGGGTGACACCATATTATAATGTGAGAACGTAACTCAACCGCCTTGTGATGAATACCTTTCTTTTTTCACTTTGTTTGGTTCCTATCCTCATTTGGGCCGAAAACCCATTGATTTTGCGTCGAAGATTTTTTTTTTGGTCTTTACCGATTCTTGGACTGAAAAAGGGTGCCACCACAAAATCTCGCCCCGGGTGCCAGCATCCTTAGCAACACCACTGCAGCGAGTATCAAGATTTGATTTAATTAGATTTCTGAATGTTTTTCTCATGGTTAAAAACTTTGCTCAGAGTTAAGCTTAGGGGTCAACATATCAGCTCCTGCCAGGAGGTTCTGCAGTAATCCAGTTTGCTTGCGTTTCCATCTTGGTGGTGTTTTATTTCGACGCAAATTGTCAAAGCACTTCCCAACACAATCGCCAACCCAATTACGCCAAATAGCAAAAGATGATCACGATCAGTAGCGTAGCCAGGGGGGGGCGGGGGGGGGGGGGGGGGCTCGAGCCCCCCCCCCCATTGGCTTGTGAAGTATGCAAAATCGCATATTTTTTGTGCTTCTGAGGCCGATTTTCTGAGAAAAATGGAAAATAGCCTCCCCCATTCGAAAACAGCCCCCCCTCAAACGACTGAATTTGCGAAATTGGACGAAAAATCAGTCTCGATATCGGTAAAGACCTTTTTTTTTTTTTTTTTGGAGATCACCTGATTTTGGGCGGAAAAAACCTTTGAATTTCGGATTTCGGCCGAAAAATCACTCTCAATTTTGGTGAAGACCTTTTTTTTTTGGAGACCACCTAATTTTGGGCGGAAAAAAGCTTTGATTTTCCGAGCTTTCCGAGAAATTTCGTCTCAATTTTCGGACAAACCGTCTGAAACTGCTTCTAGATCAATGAAAATTCCAGTCAAGGTCGTTTGCAAACTTCTCACTCTTTCAAAATAGCCCCCCCCCCTTTTCCAAATCCTGGCTACGCGCCTGATCACGATAGCAACTTGGCTACATTGGGAGCACTCAGTGATAACCATATTGAAGCATTCATCGCAAGCGTATTGTGAGCAAATTCCAGGATAAGAGTTTGAGCAGAAGGTACGGGGACCTAAGGGAAATGATTGGTTGACAGACATCGATTCCGTTGAGGCAAGCATCAAAGTTGTTGAAGTATTAACAGAATTTGTCTTTGATTTAGTTTCTTTTAGTTTCTGTTTTATTTTAGTTTCTTTTAGTTCTTTTACTCTTCCTTTGCTTCTGTTAAGTTTAATGGATAACCACTGGTAATTAATTACCCAAAAAACATCTTAATTCAAAAAACCGAAATGCTTCTGAGAAGTGCGGTGTAGACGTCCTTTTTTTACACATACTGTACTTTTTTCTTTGTAAGAACCAATAA
This sequence comes from Trididemnum nubilum, assembly GCA_963965965.1. NCBI lineage: Eukaryota > Metazoa > Chordata > Ascidiacea > Aplousobranchia > Didemnidae > Trididemnum > Trididemnum nubilum. The sequence goes on from OZ014489.1 coordinate 35,264,816, forward strand.
ATTTTGGTTGAGGCTCCTGTTGATAAATTTTTATGAACTTTACCTTCGTTTGTTTGTAATTTGTTCTTTATTTTATTTGGGAAGAGAATGACAAAAATTAATTCTCTCTTGGTTAAAAGTTGCCTTTTGTCAGTAGACCATGACTACTGATAGATAAATCAACACAAGCAATACAGAAAAGGCCAACAAAATCCTGCTGATTGGTTGCAAATGCGTTATACTAGCCTATGTTTTAATTACAATTTTTTTCACGTTGATGTTGGTAATGTTCATAATTTGCTCTTAAATTTTGAGCAAAGATGAGTTTCGTGTTCTAATAAAATTGTTCTCAAGAAGAAGTGCAAGTTTGATCAGCTCAGCTGCACGGTCGAGTTTATAGTATGCGCTGATGTTAGAAGCATTGCTGATCAGAGGCACCATTTTGCTTTTGCACCACCATTATCAGAGCAAATTTACTCAGTTTGTTGGTGAGCAGCGAAAATATGGAAGAGTAATGCCTTAGACAGAAAATTGCCTTCTATTTTTGGTTTGGTAATTATGGACTTACAATATAAGGTCAAGCAGCGATGTGATCTGATATTAAGCAAACTCGCAGATTACGTGTCGCAGAATAATTGAAATATGCATGAAGCGATCGCAGAATAGTCGCAGAATATGTGAAATGTAATGCCTAATATTAAGAACCGACAAGTTTGACGTCCTTCGTGGTCGACTCCTGGGAAATCAGAACGACTTCCAAAAATGATAACGACTTCCAAAATCATAACGACTTCGACTGGGAAATCATAACTGTCCTTACTACAAGGGTTCAGCGACTTTTTCACTTGTTTTTTTTTTAAGTACCACAAGTGAAAAATTGTTTATTCCCTACAAAGCCTCTGCCGCTGTGCAAGTCCTTAAGGTTTGTCCAGTTCGGCCAAGAGTCTTGTCCAGCTGGGGAATAACTTTATTAGAGAAGCTGAGGGCTGCCGATGAGAGCTAAAAGCTCGAAACAGCGCTGTCCAGCTCTGTGCATCTTATAATATTAAGAAGTTAAACTGTTCCACGGAAATTTGTTACGGCGCGTTAAAGCTTATTAGTTATTTTAAAATGCAAGGTCGAGAGCAGATTGATTTGCTAACTTCATATAGCTAATTTGTCTTTACAACAAGACAGGATTTCTTACTAAGCATTACTAATCCAATGCATTTAAAGAACATCATTACGCTCGATTTGATTTCTTCAAAAAGCCGAACTTTTTCAGGGCTCTTGCCATCTGTCAACACTCTCAAACAAACTATTATATTCTCAGTATAACAAAGTAAAGAACCGCTTATTGTAAATATAGTGGCTTATACAAATACAGTACTGCAATACAAATAAACAACAATACTTTTGCTTTATAGCTGTGGTGGAATAGTATTTGGAATGCAAACAAACTTCCCTTAACTAAAGTTTATAATTGGTTAGCTAGCTTAGAATTTTTTCTTATTTATCATCAAAGTTTGTTGTATCTTATGGCATGGTATAGTTATTATTTTTTTTGTATGTAAACTGTACTTTTTCGTAGTTAAGATGATGTGCTTTATTAAATGTATTTTTTAAAACTATTCATTAAAACTGTAATTAAACGTTATTTACGTAGTAGGTTACCGTTTTCCCGTACAGTCGGCTACTTATGCTACTAATTTTTTTAACTTCTATACAACTTTGCAACTTAAATTTTTGTTTGACAAACCACTAAAAGGTGTATCAAAAGCAAACTCAACTTTATGTTTGTCTAAATCGTTTAACCCATTTTATTTTTGTCTTTAGTAAACACGGCAGTGCTTACTCCCGTTTGATTGCATTGTATTCGTGGTATTTTTTTGCAAAATGTACCGCCCGCCGCTAGGGGAGCTAGACGAGCACTCAAAATTGCATAAGAAAATAGAAAATTCGCACAGTGCATGATCTCTTGTAATTGTAAGATCCATGCTTCCGGCGTGACAGAAAGCTTAATCAATTTTGGACATTTGCAAAGACCAATTTCACAAAATTCAAGATTAATAAACTTTTCTCACATCAAATCATGTTGCGTTAAGCACCAATCAGGATTAAACTAATCCATTGATTACCAATTTTGTTATATTCCAGACGTACTTGCACGAAATAAATTGAATTCATAAGTTTGGTCATTTGGGGATGCAATTTTGAGATTACTTCGTTCTTGTGACAATTTGACAGGTTGTTTGAAATTCCAAGACAAAACAAACTTTATTTCAGTCGCTCAGTATGGTCTTTAGAAAATGCTAAAATAGAAATTGCGGTACTGGAAAACGCCGGTACTGAAAAATGCCAGTACTGGAGTGTTGGGTTTCAATTTTTTGATTGGCTGTCAATTGATATTGGAAATAAGCATTGTTGGGCAAGTTAATGCAAAACGTTAGCTTCGTAAACAACTAGTCTGTTAACAAACTTCATACCTCCGTTAAAGTTAATTCGTTATTTTCAGCTTTAAATAACGAAGGTTAATGAAGTCCGTTAATTCGTTAACATCCTGAGTGTAATTGGAAAGTCCGACACTTGCTTTGCGTTTTTCTTTGTTTTTACTCAGCCATTTTCCAACAAACGAGTGCGAAATTTCAGACTTTTGCTTATAACTTGAGAACGGTTTGGTCTAGGTACATGAAATTTTGACAGCAGTTTGAGATTAATGAGTTATATGTTTGTACCACATTTCGAGGCAATAGGTCACGTGACTTTGGTTTTAGAACCCGAAAACCGCCCCGCAAGTTTGGCGTAAAAAGCGGTCTCAGTCAAAAACGGCTTAAGTAAGGCAAAAAATATTTCACATGGTTATATGTCTTAAGATACCCTTTTATCCCAACCAACCCACTTTTGGTTGCGATGAGATTTTTTCCTTTTTTTTCTTCCTAAATTTTGTACGCTCTTCTTCTCCTAAACCACAAAACATCGAAATTTAGTTTTTGTGTAAAGTTGTTGAGCTGCAAACGCAATTTTTCTCCCGAAAGTTTTTGGAGCAACTCCCCCGGGAATCCCCCCAAAATGAGGCCCCAAAAAATCAACTTTTTTAACGGCTCAAGCTAAGGTGCTAGTTCTTTGTGATATCTGCAGATACTTAACAGACAAATATTTTGACATACATGTAGTTTGGGAGTGCCACCCTTCAGGGACCCCTTCAAAAAGTCAATTTTTTTGATCGACTCAACTTAGGGTGCCAGTTTGTTTTGATATCAGCAGATATTTAAAAGACAAATATTATGGCGTAGTTTGGGGGTGCCACCCTCCCCCTCCGAGGATCTCCCATATAGATCCCCCAAAAATCATTTTTTTGAACGGCTCAAACTAGGGTGGCAGTGTTTTATGATATCAGCTGATATTTAACAGACAAACATTTTGACATACTTTGTCTGTTAAAATTTTGCGTAGTTTGAAAGTGCCACCCCTTGGGGACCTCCCAGATGCACCCCCCAAATGCACCCCCCGAAAATGAATTTTATGAAAGGCTTGACTTAGGGTTTCAATGTTTTATGATATCAGCAGGTTTTTAACGGAAAAATTTTTGGCATAGTTTGGGGTATCTCTCCAACAACTCCCCTCCCCCAATAAACCACACAAAGTTCAATTTTTCGATTGGCTAAAGCTGGGAAGCTAATTGTTTTTAATATTATGAAATATTAAGCAAATATTTTGACATAGTTTAACGGTACCACTTCCTCTGAGAACCGAAAATTGGACCAGACCTAAATCAATTTCTTTAAATCACTTGTTAGAGAGCTAATTGTTTTTTATATTAGGTCTGTAAAAAATAAATATTTTGGCATGGTTAAGGGCCGGTCTACACTGTGCGTACAAAATTTCAAAATTTTTTACGCTCGTACGTCGAGGGTGTCTACACTATACAAAACGGCGCTTTCGAGCGTAACAGCTTAACAGCGTACTCTGTGGGTGGCCATAATATTATGCTGAATTGGATGACGGAAATCATAGATTTATTATAATTCTTTGTATTTTCGGTTAAATTGGGGTCATATTATGCATCACGAGAAGTAGTATTGTCTTTTTGATAATTTGAACGTGAATTTTTTTCTATCTTTCTCACAAAAAAACATAACGTACCGCCAATCAGTGATTGAGTGTCTGTTACTGAAAAGCTTGATCTGGGTTCGATTCCTTGCTTAGCGTTCAACAATAAAAAGGGACACCGTGAAGTCTCCGCAGTGTGTGGTAGACAAGACGTGGCAGCTTAACTCGATTACCAAAAGGTTTCTTTGCTGTCTCCTGGCCAAAGCAACGTTGGTGAATACAACAAAATTACAAAAACTATATTATAGGCCACTGATGCAGGCCCGGTGTCAGAATAGCGTGACTAGGGGGGCAGAAATAAATTTTGGGGGAACACGGGAAGTTTATTTACGTGAATTTTTTAAGAGTGGGGATCAAACGAAAAAGGTGAAGACCAAAAAAAAGGTCTTCAGTTCAAAAATCTTCACAAACTCTGGTTTTCATTTCAAAATTTTGCGATTTTCCACGAATCCTAAAGCGAAGACCAAAAAAAAAGGTCTTCGTCCCCAAAGTTTCATGAAATCCGGTGTGAATCCCAAAAACCACAAAAAACAGTTCTTGCTCGCAAATTTCTAGGGCGATAAGCACCAATTTGAGAGTCTTAGGCCTCGATTTGCACTTCAGTAGCCCCGAGCCTGTTAATTTCTTCTGAGCACAGTCTTGGCTTGGCGCACAAAAGCAGTCATTTGGCGAGGCACGGCCCCGGAATGCCCCCTCGTGGTGCCGGGCCTGCACTGATGGGCACTAGAGGCTGATTTCAAAGGTCCGGTTCTTCCTCTTTTGAATTCCTCTTAGCCGAGAGTGACTTGGTGGAAAGATCTGATCACTATGTTTTGCAGGGTATATTTTGTTTTCAGCTTTCAACTGTTTTTCAGTTCTCCTGATACATTCCGTTTACAGAGGTGGAGTCCTCGAGGACACTTTTTGAAGTCCTTGGCCTCGTAGCTTCAAGTCCTCGAAAATTGCCCTATCCTCGGCTCGAGAACAACAGTATTTTTGGAATCCTTAAAATTTTGTAGATCGTTTTTTGTAGAAAATCTTGTTTTTTTTGAGATTTTTTGATTTTGTTTTTTTGAGAACACCTGAAAAAAAATTTTGAAGACCTTATTATTATTATTTTTTGGAAAAAACTTGCGCCTGTGTCCTTGCCCTAGAAAGGGTCGGTCCTCGAAAGGGCTGTCTTTGGCCTCGGATATTTTTTTGTGTCCTTGGCCTCGAGCCTTGTGCCCTCAACTCCACCTCTGTCCCATGTCCGTTTAAGCCAAATGTTGAACGTCTTTCACCTCTCTCCGATATCAACCTTTATACAAACTTTATCCAGTCCACCCCTGGAAACACAATAGACGGTGCATGATGCGTAGCATGCAGGTGTAGGTTATTCTCTCGAATTGTGGAACAGTTTGAGTGCGCGAATACATTAAACTACAATCTTTTCCGCATTTAATCCCTTCTACAAAAACAACACGCATTTTATCATGACTGTGTTGACTCCTCCCCCCAAGCGGTTTGAGTTAACTCCTTGTAACCAATCAGATTGAATTGCATTATAACTCGTGATTTCATAACTAAAATTTTTGTTGACATGCTTATTATTATTCACTGTTTATTTCAGACTCATGAAGTCCATATACAAGCACTACACACACAAAAAAAATAAAGAAACACTGTTAAGCAGGAGCTGTTCTTTTCCTGAATGGTGCAACATACATCATCTTCTATTCATTCACAAACAAAATGCCACAATAATGATCATAGTATATAGAATCATAGAAGCAATCAGAAAACATTAACATTTTAAGCCAAAAGTTCTGAGATAAGTAAGTAAGTATTTATTTGCCAATTATCACAAACATAAAGCACGAATGAATAAACAATAAACTAAATGTGCATAATGGCAAGAAGCACCGAAAAAACCGTTAGGTTATCAAGTCAAGATGCTCCCTGATGTAGATGCAGTCAACAGTTAATCTAGAACATTAATAAATCAAAAGAAAATAAATAAATCGACGAGGAAAAAAAAAACAACAAATAATAGTTAATAACGATTTAGAAGATTTTTTTTGGATTTATTTTTAGAAGAAACCCAATGCATACTTTTATAGTTACTGTTCAATTCACTCCATAATTTGTTCCCTCTGTATGAAAGTTGGTTTTTGCAAAAATTTTTATTAACACGAGGTAGAAAATACGTAGCGGAATCTTTGAATCCTGTATGGTGAACATGTGTAGAATTAATATTTGTAAACGAATTGTAAAATACTTCGGGTAATTTACCATGATGTAATTGATACATAAATTTGTAAAGTTCAAATTCGTATATTTTATCAATTTTTAAAAATTGTAAGGCGCTGTATAATTTTGTAGTTGGGGTTTCAATACCACATGATAAAATTATCCTTAGAATTCTAGTTAATCTTACTCGTAGACATTCTATACGACTTTTGTCAGCTGTCCCCCATACAATAATGCCGTATTGAATTCTGCTGTATACAAGGCTATAATAAAGCATGCAAAGAGTTTCTTTGTTTACGTAATTGCGCAACCTGTAAAAAACTCCAGAAAAACGAGCAAGCTGATGAGATAAGTAATTAACATGGAAAGACCAGTTTAAAGTGTCATCTATAAACAAGCCTAAATATTTAGCTGTAGAGGAACGTTTCAATGTTTTGTCATTTAGATGGATCACCAAGTTTTCATGCACCGTTTTTTTTGGTTGTTTATGTATCAACAGATAATTCGTTTTTGAATAATTTAAAGACAATTTGTTTTTGCAAAGCCAATAATCAACATGTCGAATTTGCTCATTTACCTTTGTTTCAAGTGTTTCTAAATTTTTATCAGCAAGCATCAAAAGTGTGTCGTCAGCAAATAGAGTCGTATGGAATTGAGATATATTGGGTAGATCATTTACGTATAACAATTGAGATATATTGGGATCATTTACGTATAAGTGAAAGCGTTCAACAAATTTATAAGTAATTTTACGCTGTAGAGCGTAGAACAAATCAATGTTATAGTAAATTTGACTTGCTCTGGCACTGTGACAGCGAGTCATGCCATGCAGAATTCTATACGCATCATTGTAAGCAACTTTTAACCGATTTATAGCTGATGTGGAGTAGTTATACCATAGTTAACTAGCATAAAAACACATGCAGTGTGCACGAAATAAAATGTTTTTCACCTCAACTGAACATTTAAAAAAACGAGATTGAGCTTATTGCCTGCACAATATAAAGATCTCGCTTGTCTTGCAATAGCAGTATCATCACATAAATCACTGCTAATACTAACTCCAAGATATATCATATTATTCACAAACTTATTTTTCTGACCATCAATATTCATATTTCAAGGCATAAACGTGTACATATCCTTTGAAGAAAAAATCATACCAACAGTCTTTTTACAATTAAAAACAATACCATGTAATTTGGCATAATTACTACACACATCTAATAAATCTTGTAGCCTTCCAGCACTCGCAGCATAAATCATCAGCATACATTATTGCAGTATTCATCTTTTCTTTTTTCACACAAACGCTTCTACTGAACGCTTTTTTTTACTACCACTCTGGTAGTTTTCTATCACAGTAACGCACAGAAATTTGATAATAAAAGTTTGGGATTCCATCCCTCAACCGCTAAACCTAAACTTATTCGGAGAAATGCTTACCCTAGCATTAGCCGAAAATAGAGAGAAATCTCACATATGTCCAGCTACTTGCACTTTCATAAAACATAAAACGAAAATAGGGCGAACTATGGTAGCTAAAAAATTTCAATTACCCTATATACAGCAGTAATATTATTACACTGAAACTGCAGAAAATTGATTGTGCGATTAGAGCATTCAATAAGTTTACCGTACTCCGAGGAGGAACTCTTGAATTCTCTCAATAAGACAGATATTGCAACTTTTGTAATACAACTGTATTCAATATTTTCGAAAACTCAATGAACTAAATTTGTTGCAAGCAAAAGTACAAAATTTTAAGCGTAAAGTAGTTAATATTTCAGGAAGTAACACATCGGGCATCTCTTACGATTGTAATGTTTCGGAGAGAGTGAGGAACCCTCCATCTGGTTGTCGCTTCATGTAGATATCAGCGAAGATTAGACAAGCACATATTATTATTGATAGTATTGACATATAAACAAGTGTAAAGCAAAAGCTACCTCAGAGATTTAATCGAAACTTGTAGGAAAGTTCATCTCAAGAGTTTTTGCTAAAGCAAAAGCTGTATCATAGGTTTAATCAAAACTTGTAGGAAAAAATAACCAGAGGATTAAACTTGTAGGAAAAAATAACCAGAAAAAAATAACCAGAGGATTAAAAAGGATGCCAATGTGCAATCAGTCTCAAAAAGCACTTAACCCAAGCCATGAGCAATTTTCATTACGGTGTGTTGACCATGAGGCATGTTGAAGAAATACAGAACAAACATTAATGGAATTTGATGGCTTTACTTCTGCTTTTTACTCTTATCACTAAAGGAGAAAATGTCATACTGTTAGTCAACAGTGCTTGCCCCAAATCATGATCAATTTCCAGTAGGCTGTGATGACCATGAAGCATGTTGTTTCTGGTTATCAATCATGCACTTCCAACAATTTTCCAATTATCTTCTACTCGTTGGAGGACCTAGAGTAAAACAAATAATAATTACTCCAACTAAAAAAAGTTTAGAATTCTGCTAAGTGTCCTAAACCATCATCAGCAGTAGACATATCAAAAAAAAACAAACCAATTATGCATGAAACAGTTGCACTCAGAGAAAAGTCCAAAATTTTTAGAGGCAACCAGTTCACACAAGACGATTGGCTTGGCCAGCTTTAATCTTAGTCCGAACCAGACCCGAAAGATGTTTGACACAAAACCCTAACCATATTGCTGCGTTGTCAAATTTTCTTGCATCAAAGCGGTCACATTAAATCTCGAAAACACGCCAATACTACATTACAGAACAAAGCTATCAAATCAAGTAAGCAAAATTAAAGCAAAAAAAAACAACTTTTTTTTTAAACTAAACAAAGAATACTTTATTCTATCAAAATTAATTATAGCGAAGATATCACTACTGCATTTTTTAAACATAAAGCGCAGCAAACTGGAACATACAACTGTTAATTGGCGCGCTGTCGTAGTATCAATAAATGGCTTCTATAATCATTATTTTTTAGCATAAAGCACACCAAATGGCTTCTATAGCTTTTGTTTTCAGGCACAATGTGCGCCAAACTATAAGATGCACTACATTACATTAAATTTATTAAACTCTAGAAAACTTTTTAAAAATCTAAATAGTTTAACTCTGAATGAAATTATGGAATCAAATCAAGTCTTTATTATATATGCTGTAATACATCGAAGCGCATAAAGTTGGCAGGGCCCACCACAGCATCATCGCACCCGAGCAACATAGCAGCCTTGAAAGAAACGTCGCAGCGATACAAAGCCGCTGGCAATGCTGTGTTTGATTTGACCAGGCTGATTTAAATCTCACACCTCTACTACAGAGACAACTGCATTACCACTTGTTCAACTGGCAGTAAGAGAGCATAACCAGAAGTACAGATTAAATGCATCAGAGTATAAGGCACAAGTTGAATTTCTTAAAAATTTGATGTATCATTGGTGCACCTTATGGTTTGAAAAATATGACACTTTAAAATCTTAGTTGCACCTAAGAAAAACAAGCAATGCTACTCATATGTTACAAGAAACTTGAAATTGTGAAGTTAAGTTGCAGTGATGTGAATACTGTCTTGTCACACAATCACATCACAAAAAACTTTCAAAGTGACAAATTTTCTTTGGTCCACTGCTAATCTTAAATGATTATTTTAACTAAAAGCAAATGATTTAGATAAAACTTCCAAATTTGTTTTTTTATTTCATTATGAAAATGCTTGAAGTTTTTTTTTTTTTTAATAAAATCTCAAAGAACTGGTAAAGATTGTCAATCTAGAAATACACATAACTAACCTTGAAAACCTGACAATGCCACTGTTAGATTGGTTATACATCATTCTTGAAATCTTTGAGCATTAAAGATCAAAATTGTTTCATAAATTCATCAAAAAGTCTCTTAGAGCCTGGACTAAGTACTATATCATTGATAAATTTGTTAAATTCCAAACAATTACAGTTACTATATTTTGTTCACTACAATTAATACTTGCTAATAGAGTCTTGATTAACAATTCTGAAAAGCAATTGCAGAATATAAAACTTTTGATTTCGCTATCTTATTGACATGACAGCAATCCAAAACCTATTGGCTTGGCAGTGTCTGCAATTCCACTCAAATATTTGTAAAAGTCTGAAACCTGATAGTTACTGAATAATAAGTGAGCACATCTTGAAATAGAATAATTTTACATGCCTACATAGCTGTAACTGCACAGCCCATCACATCAGTAGGCTAGTACCAGGGTACACCTACTGGTAGATTATAGCATTTTAATTCTGCTTTTATTACTGTAGCTGTAGGCTAACTGATAGTGTAGGCTCTAATACTTTTGAGTTTCATTGATATAAAAAATCAGAACCTAGAATTTCTCGGCAGACTAATTTTTTAACTTTGCATATTTTCTGACATTAGCTTAGGCTATTAAGTTGCTTGTTTATCAGTATCTCTTACCGGTATAATGCAGCATCACTGCACCTGCAAAGTGCACCAGTAGGTTAAACCTTTTGAACTAGCCTACAGCAGCTTTCAGGCTAAGATTACTAGTTTACTTTAACAACGTGGTATACTACACCCTAGGTACGAGTACCACCAAGACGTAGACCTACCGTACCATACTGGTAGGCCTATGTACTGGTTTTGGCCTAAGCTATGTAGTCTCCCTGGTCAGGACTGTGATCTGCATCGCCACACCACACATCAGTTTTAATTTTCAAATTTCTTTATTGGAATCGGCTAACCAAATGTTACATAACAACAAACAATTTATAATTCACTTTTGGGCCTATCGACCTAGGCCTCTTTTTTGCAAGTTTTTCCTCATAGAGCCGCAAATTGACCATTTTCATGTTGAACTAGGCTATTTCAAACCAACCCGCATACTTTCACTTTTGAAAATCAACTTTTTTTCAACAAAACTTATGAACCTAATTTTAGCCAACCCCGAGACCTGGCAAACCAGTTTTTGGAATTTCACGCAAATTGTGAGCTTACAAGCGTACCGGCGAAAAAATTTGCTCTTTTAGCAAATTTTTTTCCCTGGCAATTTTACTCTTGTAAGGTGGTAAGCTCGTAAGGTGGTACGCCTGGGCTTACGGAATTCTCTTTTAACACAAACTAAGGTTACGCTCGTAAGCTGACGATTTTACGCACAGTGTAGACCGGCCCTAAGAGTTGATACCCCTTCCCGCGAATCCCCCAAATATATAGATTCCCCAAATCTTTACTTTTTATTTAAGCTAAAAACAGTTTTTAGTAGATATTTGTAAGACAAAGAATTAAAAATACAAAGTCGTCTGTTCGAGATAGAAGTTTAGAATTGTTGGTATTAAGGCAAAAACATAAATCTGGAACCAATACAATGCAGAGTGTTTTATGTAAATGAATAATATGTCCTAGACATTACACGATAGCTTTGTACGCATTTTGAATTTACGCTTGAGCTGCGATATATATAGTTATATTACTGATGGCGGAAGCTTGAACAGACAAATTTTTGTTAATCACTGAAAATGTTGGTTTTGCACGTAATTTGATATGATAGGATTTTTACTGCGCTATTAAGATTTTTTTATTTGTTCAATCTACATTTGGGTCGCGATCAATGCTTTGAGAAACGCTGGCGTAACCTGCCGGGTTATTTTTTTAGAGTCGGAAACGATAACGTTGATATCTTTTTAATATTGTTTGGGATTTCTACTTTTCTGGAAGTTTCATAATCAGATATTGTTAAATAGTTGCTGATTTTACCTACGTGTGAGTCGTTCACTGGGTTTGCTGGCAAACTCCCATCTAGTTTACATTTCTTTTTTTCACTCACTTCTTGAATACGTAATGACAATGTTGAGCTGATTCTAAGGAAAGTTTTTGCTATATGGTGGTTGTTTTGTGTTTTGGAAGTTACATTTTACAGCGTAATCTAATTTTAACCCTATTTGTACCGAGGGGGGAAATTTGCCCCCCTCTTAGTTATTTCAATATAGGTCCTAAACAAAAAAGTTTTTGCTTTGATGCACCCTGACTTTGAATCAAATTTGATAACACACATTTTCAAAAAGTTTGGGGTCAGCCGGACAGCCGTACGTGACGTCATTTTTTCCTTTGTCAGAGGCACCTAAGGAGTTTTATGCAGTTTTGAGCACAATGCATACGTATCAGTGCTCGTATTCTACTCATTGTACTGCGTATTCATCATCAATGCTAATCTTCAGCAGGAATAAAATATTTTGTTTACTGATAAATGCAATGCATCATTATTACGTCATTGATTACGTCGTAAGTCAAAAATATTGCTTTTTCTGCTGTTTCTCGAAATAAACTGCGTTTGCATAAAAAAATATTCATTTTCATCAGCTGTTGAATGATAAAATGCAAATAATATTGCAGCATTCTGAAATTTTGAGAATTACACAATATCTCAGTTACAAAAAATTACAAATAATAATCAACACAATATATTAAAGATAACGTCACCATACATGTGACGTCATCATGCATGATGACGTCATCATCTGCGGTGACTTAATCAGAGATGTCTTTAAAATAACAAAAGTCCAAACTGAAAGTATTATTTTGCAACATTTAGGAAAATTTGCATGCTGTTATAAGGAATTTCTGGTTTTAATGACGTCATTATCGTTTTCGTGACGTCACAACCTCAAAATATTTAGTTTCTAAAATTTAACAAAAAATAGCTTCAGCAAGCAAAAAATCTTACTTCTATCACTTACCAATCAGTTTTTAGATTGGGGGGCAAATTTGCCCTTCTCCCGGTGCAAATAGGGTGTAAAAATAGCCCGGTAGATACAGGGTTAAGATAAAAATAAGCTCAAATGCGCTAAAGAATCTGCGATCAGAAAATCTTTGGAAGTTGCGAACAGCGACAATTAATAGACCTATGAGGATGCAGCTTATTGTTTGCCACAAAAAAAGAGCTCCTTTCTTCGCTTTTTCTATAAAACTCGTGCTAATACTCAACAATTGGTACTGGTGCAAACTGGTTTGTACCGGTAGGACTAATGAATGGTGCAAGATATTAACGATAAAAACCTTAACGGAAGTTAACTTAGTCCGTTAACAAAAAAAAAACTTTGTAACGAATTAACGAGTTAATGAAAAAGTTAGCTTCGTTGTTAATGAATTAACAATTGACGAATTTGTGCCCAACTATTAGAACTAGATGGACCGATTACATTGAGGATCATGGATAAAATCGCTTGGGACTTCGCCCAAGCGAAATGATGGAGATGATGGAAGACCGTGAGGTGTGGCGGCTTAATCTTGAGCTACTGCCCCCGCAACCCTCACGGAAAAGCGGGCAATGAAGAAAGAAGAAGAAGAAAGTGCCCAACTATGGAAATAAGCTATAAAAATTCCTACAGTGAAAAATCAGCCAGTGTTCGAAATAAACTGAGAGAAACTTGAAATTTAGAGGTCGACTCAAAGGTAAACAAACTGCAAAAGGAATAAACAAAACTGGGCCATTTTTCTATATTTCAGACTGAGTTGTAGGCCTAGATTTAGTACTGAGTAGGCTAATAGTAAGCAAAGTTACTATAGTTAGGTAGAGGTTAGGTTCACAATAATTATACACGGTTGCCTACAAGAGTGGTTAGAGTCACCGAGGACATAAGCTATAAAAATTGGAAATAAGCTATAAAAATTCCTACAGTAAAAATCAGCCAGTGTTCGAAATAAACTGAGAGAAACTTGAAATTTAGAGGTCGACTCAAAGGTAAACAAACTGCAAAAGGAATAAACAAAACTGGGCCATTTTTCTATATTTCAGACTGAGTTGTAGGCCTAGATTTAGTACTGAGTAGGCTAATAGTAAGCAAAGTTACTATAGTTAGGTAGAGGTTAGGTTCACAATAATTATACACGGTTGCCTACAAGAGTGGTTAGAGTCACCGAGGACACGCGGCCAGCCAATCATAAAACATACATTTTTGCCAAGTTGAGTTACATACAGTCTCTCAGCCTCTATTTTTACTGTTTTGTTTTTTACACTACATAGGCCTACTTTTTAATTAAGTATTGTACAATTGAGTAGCACTTTGCAGACACGTCGAAAATGGAGTGTGTTGCGAACAGCCGAACACTTTATTGTTTCTCAATAATTGATTATACTAGGTTTATTTTGCAACGAGATAACTTTGTAAGATCATTGGCAACCTTACAAGACATGTGAAAACTTTAGATGCAAGTTTAAAAACTTAGATTAATCAATGATTGAAAAAAATATAGAGTGTCTGGAAAAACTATTTCTTTGTTTATGTGCGCAGGCTAATATTCTGTATTGCATGTATGTACGAGAGTCATTCAATAAGTAAACTTAGTGAGACTTTTTTAATGACTCAAGTTTGCATTGACTGGTAATCAAAAAATGCTTTTTTATTTTTCAATATAGTCTAGCTCCTTTGCAATACACTTGTTCCATCTTGATATTAGATCGTCTATTCCTTTGGCATAGAATTCCGTGGACTGAGTCCTGAGCCACTTGCTCACGCAGCCTTCACTTCTTCATCAGTCTGGAAGTAAATTCCCTTCATACTCTCTTTGAGTGGGCCGAAGAGGTGAAAATCAGATGGTGCAAGGTCTGGACTGTTGGGTGGGTGCGTTAGAAGTTTCCAGCCTAAATCTTCAATTTTGGCTAGATTTCTTGCTGCTGTGTGGGGCCTTGCATTATCTTGAAGGAGAATCACACTTCTTGACTGAAGTCTCCTCCGTTTGTTCTTAATGTCTTTTTTCACTTGAGTTAGCAGCTTACGGTAGTTCTCTAAATTCACAGTGTTGCTCCTTTCCAAGAAACTGATAGTGATCGGCCCATTTCTGTCCCAGAACACAGTGAGCATGACTTTCCCTAAGCTTTTCTGAGATTTGAATTTTTCTTCGCTGGGGAAGAAACATGCTTCCACTCCATTGATTGTCGTTTCGATTCAGTTTCATAATGAAAGACCCAGGTCTCATTAGTTGTCGCTATTCTCGACAGAAAAGCGTCTCCCTCCTTTCTGTATCTGCGAAGTGATGCTTTGGAAGCCATCAGACGTTGCATTTTGTGATCACCCGTTAACATCTTGGGAACCCAGCGGCAGCTGATTTTTGAAAAATGCTGCTTCTCACGCACAATTGCGTGCACTGTGCCATGGGAGATGTCCAAGTTTGCAGCAATTTCATCTAAGGTGACCCTTCTATCAGATCTGATCAGGTCTTTAACTGCCTGTACTGCTTCCGGGGTAGAGACATCCACAGGTCTTCCACTTCTCAGATCATCAGTAATGCTTTCGCGTCCATCTTTAAATGCTTGCACCCATTTGTAGACGTTTGCTCTAGACATACAGGAAGGACCATATTGTTTTTGCATTCTAGACAGAATCTCACATGATTTAACATTTTCTGCCAACAGAAATCTGATGACTGCTCTTTGTTCCAAGCATGAGCTGTTTGCTAGCCTAGTGGTCATTTCAATTTATCGTCACACCTACAGTAATCTGAAAATAAACAAAATTTTTTGTAAATGATCGAGATGACAACTCCATTTATAATCATCACATAAAATTTCAGTTGCATAACTTCAAGAACACTAAAGTAATTGAGAAAGTCTTATTACTTATTGACTGACCCTAGTATGTATGCTAGTTTTTGGTCTTCTGCTCTTTCTCGGCATGCTGCCATGTATTCGTGATGTAAGATGTACCGTATTTAATTTAATAGAATTTTACTGCTGCAATTGGTATTGCTTCATGTTTGGTATATTTACAGTAATTGTGCTAATTTAATTTAATAACATTTTTCTCGTTGAAGTTTTCATCATTATGATACAAAATAGGGTATGCTGAAATGGATAAGTTTTTTGTAAGTTGATGTTTTAGTCTCTTTATCATAACAAATGCATGAAAATGGCAATCATACATCGGCACCACTACCAGTAACATGAACTTATGCCTAAGGTGCTATTGACAAGTAACCTACCACACAAGATTATAAGCCATCCACACAGAAAATTTCATTCTAAGCAGTAGATATTAGTATATTTGATCTACAAATAAGGCAATTTATCGAAAAACTGTCTATATAAGGAGGAAACTCTATTTTTGTTGAAAAATTTTACGGTAAGTAATTCAGAGTTTACTGTTTAGGTTTGCCTCATGATACAGAAAATAGTAGGCTATTAGAACTGCTGCAGACAACATTTTGTAGTTTGCCATGCTGACAACGTAAAGTTGTACCAGCAATAGATAATAGTGCGCACTGGAATATTTGCAGTAGGCTATCTATAATGGTTTCATATCACAAACCATGCTCATTTCAATAAGCTACATAAGGCACACTTACTGGTCAAATAAAAGACATAAAACTTCAACAAAACTCCTAATCTGTAATAACTCTGAATTGAATGATAAAAAAAATAGCAGAATAGGCCATAACCTTAACCATACATACGTCACATCTGAGTGTAAGGCTCTTATATGTTCAATTTTTTGAAATTTTAAATAAGTAGATGTTCTATATTAGCCTACTACCCGGTATAATAATCTGAACAATAAAAATTTTTGGCAGAGGCAACGCTGAAGTACCGGCATTTTCCAGTACTGGCATTTTCCAGTACCGTCATTTTCAGTAGGCCTACCAGCATTTTCAGTGTTGCAGCTGCCCCATATTTTTCAAAATTTTATTGTGCCAACTTCTAACTTAGCTCAAGTTGAAGGCTTCGCACAAAAACCCTTTTGGTCAATTGGCGTGAAATACAAGATCCCATGGGAGCACCAAAAATTTGCCGATACAAAGAGTCGTTAAAAGAAAAAACAATGGAATAGAGACACAGTTCAACACATTTTATGACATCACTAGCTGTTAAGTTTGTACGCTCATGCAACAAATTATCAGACATGAGCAAATTGGAAATAATCGACAAAGTTTCAGGCACGGAAATAGATGTAAACAGGCTTACAACATCGAAAGAAACAAGACACTCATCACTTAAACACTGGAAATTATTGATTAACCGCACAAATTGACTAGAATTTTGAACAGTATATTCCAAAGAAAGCAACGGAGAAAGAATACCAACTAAAAATTTCGCTAAACAATAAGTAGGAGCACCAATAAAAGATACAATAGGCCTAAGCGGAACATCACTTTTATGAATTTTCGGTAAACCATAAAACTTGGGAGTAACAGCTTTGTCACATTTTAATTGATGATATACGGGAGTTGTGATTTTATTCTCTTTAGCAAAACCATACACTAATTTATTCACTTTTTTCTCTGTAATCTCAATCGACTTATCGCCAACAGGTAAAATTTGATAAACATTACGGTCGTTCAGCAAATGCATAATTTTGTCATCATAGTCCTTTTTGTCCATAATCACTGTACAATTGCCTTTGTCTGCTCTCATAATTCTGATGGTATGATCCGATCTTAATTCCTGCAACGCTTTCTTTTCTTCGGGAGATAAATTTGGTGGAGGTAATTTTGAGTTGCTCAAAACTTGGGTAATTTTGCTTCTAGCTAACTCGACCGCTGATTGGTTCCGCACATTTTTAAAACCTTTTTCAACTGAAGCAACGATGTCTAAGACTGGGATCCGTTTTGGTGTGATGGCAAAATTTAGGCCTTTTTCCAAAACTTTTTGTTCACTTGAAGACAATTGTTTGGTTTTGCTGAGATTTTTAACCCAAAGAGATTTTTGTGAGGCTGAATTGTTTGATTTGGCTAGCATAGGTTCCCGAAGCTTTCCCAACTTAGCGTGGTGATTAGATTTTGCGTTTAATTTCACTCTCTCTTGAATTTGGTTGTTGTATTGTGATAGAACATCCCAGTGTTCTTTCAAAAGAACAGCTCTGAGCTTCTTAGTGATTTGATCTACTTCCAATTTTTTCTTGTTTATGGCAATGTGACTTTCTGTTATTCTTAACTTAATAAAATCAAAACCATGCTTTCTAGCTAACTTGTAGCCTCGAGAAGACCGAATGGGTGGGGAAAATTTCAAGCTTTTTGGCAACAAACTTTCTCGCAAGCAAGTATGGTTGAAATTCAAATGGCCATATAATTTTGGATGCTATAAAAATGACTACAATACCTTTTGCTACACCAAATGACGGCTTTGTTTAAGCATTAATGCGATTATTATTACACCATCGTTACTAAACGTCACAATATATCAGCAATGAATAGTTTTATTTTAATTGTAAACGAGCAATAATTGAAGTTCACGTTTTTTAGATCTACTCAGGTTTTTTCGGGCCTGTACTTTGTCGGCCCGTTCACAACTCTGCACTATGGAGCTGTTATTTAGTCAAAACCAACTTTTCGTTAAAATCTATCAGTGAAACCAAACCCACATACTAAACTTAGTGCTTGATGACCGACGATTTATTGAAGTATAAGGCAGAAAACAAAAGATCCCCTTTTTTGAGTTCGTTGGTAGAAATGCAATAGCTCCTCGTGTGAAAAAGCCCGTTACGCAAGAGGGGCTTTTATGTGCTAATGGCGTATTGTGGTAAACAAGTAGACTTTAACTCCCAAGATTGAGGGCTCAATATGCTCTCGCCAAATCCGTAAACTTGTTCACTGTTGTGTTTCATAGAACAAGATAAAAGCTAACTTTTTTAACTTTCTCAGTTCAGAAACCGTAAAATCAGAGTAGAATTTCTCACTGTCGTTTTCATATTATTTACAAGACACAAGAGTCAAGAATCGCACTACCGTCATTTTGCAAAAGGGAACATCTCAAAATGTTGCCTTTTGTAAAAATTGATATTTTTGTTCAAAGCCGGTGGTCCAGATCTGGTAAAAATTTCAA
Organism: Trididemnum nubilum; assembly: GCA_963965965.1. Classification (NCBI taxonomy): domain Eukaryota; kingdom Metazoa; phylum Chordata; class Ascidiacea; order Aplousobranchia; family Didemnidae; genus Trididemnum; species Trididemnum nubilum. The sequence continues at coordinate 35,283,865 of OZ014489.1, forward strand.
GCCTCTAACTCGTTTAGTTTGCGAGTTATCGATTATCTCGATGAATAATTTTGCAAAAGGGAACATCTTCATCTTAACTATTACGTCACAACAGTTGTTTTTCTCAATTGAAAACTTTAAAATTTTATATGCGGCAGTCATTGATGCAAGACAAGGCGGTGTTTAATCATTAACGCGTAGCGTGTAGTAAAAGCAAAGCAAAAAGGCAAATATTTAGAGATGCAATTTGCTGTTTTTTAAAAGTTTAACTTGATTGACGACACTAGAGATGGCAACAGCGCAGCGTACGTGGCCGCGCGCTGTTGTTGGTGCACCGCGCCGCGCAGCGTGGCAACTAAAATCTGCATTACGTCACAGCATCAGCGCAGCGCCGCGTACCAATATTTTTTTACATTTTTTTTACAATTATTGTTGGTGATTTTCTCTTTATAAACAACAATGGTTAGTCTGGATGTAACTATTATACCGTATGAATTGAAGACAATGCATGCTACTAAAACAGAAAAAGGTGCCTTCAGATCAAGTTTATTTTTTCAGAATTCGGGGCATCCCAGAATCGGCTATTTTGGCAACAAGAAACTTAGTTTTGATCGGCTGAACGTGTTTTGTTTTTGACACCAACAAAAAGATTTTGGTTTTGGTTGGTTAAACTAGAAAAGGTTTAGGACGTTGGGTGAGCAGGGGTGCCGATCTTCGTTGAGCATTGGGTGGAATAACTTGCAATTTTACCCCAGTTTTACCCTATTTTCAACTTTGGGGGGATGAACCTCGACCATGATTTTTTTCAGGTGAGCAAATAAAGTGAAGACCAAAAAAAAAATGATCTTTACCTAAAGAAAGAAAACTTTGTTCCCCAAATTCTAGTGGAGACCTGCGCTCAAATCACACCAAAGTCAAATTATTGAGGGGATGCAGATGCAGACTATACTCAAATTATTGGGGGGATACTGTCAAATTATTGGGAGGATATATCTCCCCATCCCCCCCCCCCCGGGTTTCGGAACCCCTGTCGGTGAGAAGATGAAACAAAGGCAAACAAAAGTAGAAGAAACAGATTTGTTGGAAACAATCATCAGAGTAGAGGCACAAAACAAAGCCTAGCGACACACCCTCCCTGTACGCAGTAGGTTTATGCCCAGGGTTTTGGTACAAGCCCAAGGCTAGACAACAGTTTCTACTACACATGCGCTTGTATTTCAAAGTGAAAGACTTAGTTCAGTATAGCCTATTCGTCAACAGGTCATGGCATCAAGAATTAGGCTTTTGGTCCTATGTCTGGAGCCTACCTTAGATCTGGTAGACCTATGTTTGTATGCAGTAGAGTACGAAAACTAGGCTACACTTATTTCCAATGGCAGAATAGCCTACCAGTACGTAATAGCAAACTTTATTCCACAATCCAACACACATGTAACCAGCAAAGGTATTAATACATAGGGTAGTTTCATACAAGTGCAGTAGCTTGTGACAGCATGCAGAGCACGTGATACCTTATATTTCATTAATTGAGCTACTGGTTCAGGATTAGTACAACAGTAGTTGCATGAAATTATCAGGTAGACTGAAACTGGGTAGATTGTTTTTGATTGCCAAAACATGGTGCAGAAAAACTGATTGCAAGCACACACAAGGCAGATTAAACCTGAAAGCCTATACCGTAATTGAAACGACTGATCTCACATCGCATGTTTTTTAGTTTTTACTCGGTCGTTTTCAAAGTTAACAAGTGCAAAGTTTCAGACTTTTACTTATAACTCTATAATAGTTTGGTCTAGCTACATGAAATTTTGACAGCAGTTTGAGATTCATAAGTTGTTTGTGTGTGCCAAATTTCAAGGCAATGAGTCCCGTTACTTCAGGTTTAGGACCTGAAAACTACTTCAGAAGTTTGGTATAAAAAGCGGTCTTATTCAAAAACGGCTTAAGTACAGCAAAAAATATTTCACATGGTTATGTGTTGTAAGATACTCTTTCATCTCTACCTACACTTTTAGCCGCATTAATTTTTTTTTCTTTTTTCATTTTTTGCTTTCTAAATTTTGTGCACTCTTCTTCTCCTAAACCACACAACATCGGTATGTAATTTTTGTGTAAATTTGTTGGGCTGCAAATGCTATTTTGTCTCCTGAATTTTTTTGAGGCTTCTCCCCAGAACCCCCCCAAAATGGGGCCCTAAAAAAATATTTTTTTTAATTGCTCAAGCTAGGGTGAGAGTTTTTTGTTTTCATTGGTAGATATTTAAGCAACAAATAGTTTGACATAGTATGGAGGTACCACCCCTTCCCCAGGGCCCCCAAATGGACTCCCCAGAAATTAGTTTTTTGGAATGACTCAAGCTAGGTCATTACCTTTTTTTACACCGGCAGATGTTTAAAAAACAAATATTTTGACATGATTTGAGAAAGCGACTCTTTTGAAAACTCTCCAAAATAATACCCCTAAACTCAATTTTTTTATATGTCATAAGCTACAGAGCTAATTTTTTTCTGATGTTAGTGGAAATTTAAAAGATACTTAACTTGCGGTGCGGCGCGGTGCAGCGTGAACTTAGTTGTGTTTGAATGTGATGCGGTGCAGCATGCAGACAAAGTTTGCGGACGCAGCGCAGCATGCGGATGCATTTTTTGTTATCCGCGCCATCTCTAGACGACACCAATAAACAGAGTTTTTAAATAGGAAGTGCTAATCAACAAAAATATTCATATTTATTCAGCTTCAATTCAAGACCCAGCTTTCAATGACAGAAACATTTTTGCACTGAAAAATGATTTGTGTTATGGTATGGTATTTGCAAAACATTCCAGTATTTTGATCTACATAACGACTTAATCAAGAAAACCAATAAAATGACTTTCTAGCTTCTATTTATACGATGGTCGTTGTTGTAATGGCCCGGTCAGTCAGTTAAAAAGGTCTTTGATTTGGAAAAACTGGCGATATCAATAAGTTTTCAAACTGATGTAGGACTATCTCGACTGACTGACCGGGCTATCAAAACCAACCGCTAATTTAAATACGAAGTTTTTGTCGTTAATGGGCGAGAGTTTATTTCTTTTTAAACGATTTGCGTGTCCTTTCTTAGCAAAATTCTAATTGCGCACTTGCTGGACACTGAACAAACTACAAAAACTACCAAAGGCCATATAATTGAGGTCTACCGGCGACTGGAAGTTAAGAGAAAAAGCAAGCAGCTGAGGAAACGCCTCCAGTCGCTAAATGTTAGCTGAAGGAACCAAAAATTTGCGCAATATCTTTTGCGACTTTGCGCATAAGTACTGCAAATAGATTTTTGAATAGAGTGCAAAACATACTGTACAATATATCAAGAAGGCTATAATAGATTTGAACCAGTTTATTTGGAAAACAATGATGTTTTTATGTATCGTTTTTTATTTAGTTGCTTAAAACACAACTTACAACGTGCATAAAAAATGTGAATTCATCTGATTCAAAAAAGTGTTCTATACCTGAGACTTGAGGTTATATCACAAAACAGACCACGTCCAGGGCCGGATTTAGGAGTCTAAGATGCCTAGGCCCCGGGATCCCCACCATTTACCACTAGCAGCTAGTATCTTTGCGCGGTGTTGCGCATAAAATACTTGTCTTGACTTGCAGTAAACTAGTTTTGTCAACTTTTTCACTTTCTTTCGTAATAAGTTAATTTTGGCATTTTGATGTCACAAGCGCAACTTTACTGGAGTGGGTTGACATTAAATAATTTCGTAATCTGCTTGACGTAACAATCATGTTTTTTTGCTGCTTAGGCTGACGAGTCAGTGTCGCAACCAGCTGGGGGGGGGGGGGTAATGGGCTTCGTATTTCCTCCTTCCTTAGCCAGGTCACTTAGAAAATTTAACTAAAAATTGTAAGCGTTTAAACATGTTTTGGACTTGACATGTGAGTAAGGTGGGAGCTTGAAGAGGCTGGGCAATTTATTTCTGTCACAGGATTTCAAATCTGAGCTAATTTAGTTATTTTAAGTCGCTCTAAAATGGTACAAAATTTGATCAAAAAAGCGTTAAAATTGCAATTTTTTTTAAAAAATTCCAAAAATTGCGTAGCGGCTGAGTCGCACCACTTGTCTCTGCACGCTGCTCAATTAAGACTTTTTTTAAGCAAAATTGTTTGACGTATGGGTTCAAGCCCCCTTTCAACGAAATCCTGGTTGCGCGCCTGCAACGACTAACCTTCGAGCTATATTTAATTTTTGCACTATCAAAAATGGGAACCCTACCAAATTTGGGCCACAGGGCACTTCACCTCATAAATCCGACACTATATAGATTTTATTAAAGATTTGAATAAGATTTTATTTAAATAAGATACCCCATTTGATCCCGAATACGGTTAAAACAGAATTTAAATTTTTAAATAGGATTTAAAACTTTAATTGTGACGTGCATTGCTTTATAAAACCACAAAATATCTTCAAAATTCAAAAAGATTATGAATCAAAAAGGGGCAGCACCAAATTATTCTTTCCAGAGCGGAACTTCCACCCTTTAATTATTATGCTACTGGCCGAAACTGAAGTAAAAAGAGAAACCGAAAGGATTCTGGCGTTGTTGCTGCTTTATCGGATGATTCTTCAATGAACAGTTTCCAGAAGTAGGCCTGTTATTTATGTATTGCTGCTATTCATTTTTTGTGTTCTCCAAGCTACTAGTAAACGACCGACGCATGCTTAATTAAGTGATCTTCAAAACAGTTTTTTGTTTCCCCGTTTAGAGTGCAATTCAAAAATAGTATGTTTTTTTTGGAGCCTTTATGGAGTTTAAAATCTTTAACAGCGTCAAAATATATTTATCAACCTCATAGTGACTGATCCTAATACATACGTCTTTTTAACTTAAGCCATTTAAAAATCAATTTTGGAGGGCACAATAGGAGGTCTCCAACGGGTGGCCCCCCGAACGTTTGTCTCTTGAATATCTATTAGCCAGACATGACTTTACAAAATGACACTTTTGCACAGTAGCAGGGACTCCGGGCTGTGGTGACTTAGCGCCTAAGGCATAAAACTTTTTTATTTCTTTGGTCGCATCATGTAACGAGTTTGAGGGACCCATCTTGGCATCTTGGCACCAGGGCAACACGGTATTTTCAATCTATGATATTGCAGTGAAGAAAATCGTGGGATAAGAAGTTTTGTAGTTTATTTTCTGTCAAAATGAGCGACTGCACAAAAGTCAATACAGTTTCCAAGACTAAAAGCTTCCTAAAGAGCTTGCGAAATTTTAAGTAAGATGATTTTGTCTTGTGTTTTTGTCTCTTTTTATACAGTTTGTCTTGATATGACGTCATCAAAATTTGCCTGATATGACGTCAGTAGTTATGTATATGGCGTGTTCGGTGCACAGAGGTCACGTGACTGCACTGTAACCGTCCTTGTGTCTCAAATTAAGAGAGGTCACGTGACTGCACTGTCTCAATAAAAATCATTCAGTGCAAAGCAGGTCACCTGAATCTCAAAAATGCACTGGAAACAAAATGACTTAAAATGCACTGAAACCGTCCTTGTGTTTCAAATTTTTTTTTAAATCGTGGTTCTCAGTCCCCCCTCCCGATGTTAGTAGGAGGTATTAAACTCGCAATTGAGCGCTTGTCACATGTAACCAACTTGTGCTCATAATTGCGCTTCAGTCGTGTTTAATTCTTTTCAATAATTAGTTTGATTTTGTCATTTTCTATAGGTTTCACTTTAATTGTAAAGCCATTGCTATCAAATATTTTCACTTTGGGTTTACCGTACGCCTTTTGTATTCTTTCAATGTCTTCTTTTGATAGAACATCACTTGATACTTTTGACCACTCGTGTTTATAAGTAGGATACATGATAGAATCTGTACTTTGTGAATGGGTTAAACCTAAACAATGACCTATTTCATGAACAGCTACTACAAATAAGTTGTGTTTGGGAGGTGTTTCTTGGTCTGTCCAATCTTCATCAGCATCAAAATGTAAATCACCCCCAATTCCTGAACCTGGATAAAATCCATGAGCTAAAACACCGCCTTTACCTTTAAAAGGGAATCCATCGCCATGTTCCTTGGCACAAAAACTAATTTTTATGTCACAGGGCTCATTTGGCTGTACTTTCTTAAATTTAAGTGCTGTAGGTTTATCCCAAACTTTAAAAGCAGAATCAATTTGTTTGTGTATCGATTCTTCTGTAAGTTTTGGTGTTAAGTTCGTGATACAGTAAGTTAAAACACGTTTATTCCACTTTTGTTTTATATCTTCTATATTTTCTGGAACTGATAAATTTGAAGGTTGAAATCCACAAAACATCTTTTATTTATATGTAGATTTAAGTTGCTCTAATTCTTCAATCGGAATCCAGCTATTAAAATCATTGCTGTATCCAGACCACTTAACTAATGCCGATTTCTTTTTATTATCTTTGCGAACAACTTTTTCTATTCTGAATTTAGTTTGATTCGTTTTCAAAAGTTCTTGTTCATAGAAAGTTCCAGAAATTGAATCACCACGAAGATCAGTGATTTCGTAAGTGTGTGGATTGGTATTTAAAACTTTAGAAATTAAAAACAGTTCCTCTGTCCAGTTTGGAGTAAAACCCTTGTCAAAAAGTTTTCGCTTGTATTTTGAAAGTCTAACTGTGTCCCCAACTTTAAATTTTGCTTTTGTTTTTATTGGTTTAATTTTAGCGTACAAATTATAGTAAACAATTCCTTGATTTTCTTTTTCACTAGCTTGAACAGGCGTCATTTTCACGGATGAATGATAGCTGTTGTTGTACTCATCAACTATCTCAGGTAGCATGTCTAAGTACTGAGTTGAACTTTGTTTTGTAAATTGCTTCCACATTTTATTTTTGATAGTGCGATTCCAGCGTTCAACAACAGAACTTTTTTCTTCATTTTCAGTTGAATATAATTTAATGTTGTGTTGGTCCAACAGGCTTTTCGTATTTTTGTTGTAAAACTCTTTTCCCTTATCAGTCCATAAGAATTTTGGGATTCTTTTTTCTTTGAAGATTTTCTTGAAAGCATTAGCAATAGTTTTACCGGTTTTGTCTTTCAAAGGAACTATCCATCCGAATTTAGAAAATACGTCAATCACCATAAGTAAATATCGGTAACCTTTATTCCATTTGCTAAACTTTTGCATTTCTACTAAATCAGCCGCCCATATTTCATCAATTGATTTGCTTATAACTCGGCGTCGCAGAAACTTTTTCTTTACTGGTTTGTGTAGTTCATCAGCTAGTTCTGTTTGCCACGACGCCTTTTCCCGTTTTTTGCACCTAACCCCAACTTATATTTAGTTCCAATTGCTGCTTGTACTAACTTTTTATCAAACGATTCCCGGATACCTTTCGTTTTTGTTTGCGATAAACTGTCTAACATATCTTTATCACATTTTAGTTTAACTTTTTTATTGTCATTATCACGGTAACAAATATCATGTTTCATTGCAATAGCATCTATTTGATTGTAAGGTTCTTGCCCCGGTAAAGGTTGGTCGTTCGAATCAAGTTGTTTATCCAAAGGATTATATGGCCCAGTGTACTTGTGACTTGGAAGAGTGAACCCACCTTTTGGTTTTGGTAATTTTCCTATCGCAGCATGAAGGTCTAACAAGCCTCCTTTTTTGTTGGTTTTAATGAAACTATGCTTTGTAATACCACAACTAGCACAAATGCAACGTAACATCAGGCGACCATTTCCTTTTGCTTTTATAATTTCATCAGAACCTGGAACACATGTAGTTTTTTTCTTTTCTCTAACACAATAAGTTTCCATCTTTAATATATGATACATAAAACTTCATAAACATTTCATTAAAAGGTGTAGGTTTTTCATGAAAATCAAGCAATAGTTCGTTTGCTGTTCTCCCCTTATTTCGCTCTGTTATATAATACACACAGTAGTAACCACAAAGAATTGAGTTAATATTTTGAATTTGAGCATCATTGTAAATAATGTTTTTGTTTGTAGTCTTCATATATCTAACAACTTCATTTGGGGGTACAAGTCCAAAGCTGTCGAAGTATTCTACTTTATCTGATTTTTCTTCGTTGTAAACACAAACCCAATGAGTTCCACTACCCGCAAAATAATCTTGCAAGTTTACGACAGCTGACTCATTTTTATTCATTGCTTTTGGTAACATATCTTTGCTAAATGTTCCTCGATAATTGTCACACTTAATCATGATTTTATCAATGTCTAAGTTTGTTAATGGTTTCATTTATTTACTGCTTTATTAGTTGCTCCTTGGATGGCCCCGGAAGCAGCTGCTAATCCTAAAGTTGGCAAAACCTTTTTAGCTAAAAACGGTAACACTAGTTTTCCTAAATTAAGTAAGCTGCTTAAGAAACCACCTTGTTTTTGCAATTGTGTTTTACTAAAGTTTATTTGAATACCGTGTCCAGACGCTTTTGATTTGTTAATTCTATTTATCTGTCGACTCGTCAGTTGCAAACTAACGTTGCCTTTAGTCTGTAAACTTGCATTTGTTAGTCTAACACTTACACTAGTTTTGCTTTTATATGCATTTGCAATTTTTTTCTTTTGATTTTGTGTCAAGTTCAATGAGTAATCGTGGTACATTTTATATTAGACTTTATAAAATCGAACCCAAGATCGGAACATTTTTGAAAGGAGAATTTTTTCCTAGTATTAAACCTTTTCCGAGAATCTGAGGTTCGTCGAAGCGATAAGACCTACCTTGTCTTTTTGTTCCAGGCAACATAAGCCCTTTACCCTTTGATCCAGGTAACACAAGTCCTTTTCCTCCTAACAAACTGGGCAGCAAGCTACCTGCTAAACCTGCTAAAAGAGTTCCAATAAAACCACCCTGTTTTGAAATTTGTAGTTTTGATAGCTTCAAAGTAACACCTGAACCTTTTGCTTTAGCATCATTTATTTTGTTAACTTGCGTCTTTGTTAAACCAAGAAAGTCTGATCCCTGTAACTGGTGGTTATTAAATGTGAGTGTAAGCCCAGTTTTGTTTTGAAAAGCTTGTTTTATTTTTTCTTTTTGAAATTGTGATAAATTTAATCCGATTTTAACATACATTTTTATTTATACTCAGATAATTATATTCATTCGACCTGAAAGTCCTTCTAACTGAAGGTATCTATCAGAAAGTACAACTGCATAAACATAGAAAGCTTGGTCAGCGTTATTTGCAATATTTCTAAAGTTACCACCAAGACTAAACCTTATTTCAATATCTGCCGAGCTGTTTTTAAGTCGTTCATTGTGTTTACTAACATCAAAATGATGAATTGGATACAAACTAGCCCAGTCTTCAGCTGATAATTGACAGCCCGTGTCGGCGTCTTGGTATTTATTTACAGCCTCTAGAAAACTCATGTATAAGCGCGAATAATTTCTATTTTGTGGAGTAAAATTACATTCAAATTCTCGTTCAGGATATTGAATGCTGTTTATTCTGCAACTAATACGTCTTAAGTTTGCATTGTCAAAAATCATGTTATTTAGCTGCTGGTTGTTATCTCGTTCACTCGATTGAAACGCAACAAACACATGTCTAGGAAGCTCTGTTCCCGGCTGGGTTGTTATTCTCCAAGTCATGCTTGTTTCTGTTGACTGAAACATTGTTCGATACACTCTCATTTGTTCAAAGTATAGCTGTTTTATATGTCCTTTTACTAACATAGCATCTATTTCCGATTCAACTCTTAAACTTGGTTTCACTTTAGGCATCCACAAAGAGATATGACTTATGTTAAACTTACCAGCAGCAACACCATTTGCACGTAAAATATAGTTATTAGATGTTTCTCTATCCACGACTATACTGTGTTTAACACCCCTAAAAACCTTATCGATATCACGACAAAATCCAAATATTTGGGAAAGAGGAAGCATTAAAGTAATTTGCTTATTTCCCGTAGTAATGTTCTGTCTTGCGGTGAAACCAATATTTGCTTGTAGATTGTTGTTGTATATTTCTACGATTGCTCTAAGACCATCACGTACAGCATTTGCATTCGCATCATCAGCTACACCACCAAAATTTTGTTTAAGAGATGGGGAACCAGTTCCAGTGTCTTTAAACCACAGCATGTTAGAGGCGGTTGATCTTGAATAATCATCACTAAAGCTAACTAAATTGAGTATTGTTGATGCTTGAGGTAGATAAAGGTTTATGTTTTCTATAGTTTGGTTATTTAATTGATATTGCGCAGTTTGAAATAAAGATCAACCGTTATTTACTAATGAAATTACGTCATTGTTATTGTAATTAGCATTCGCATTAGTTTGAAGTTTTCCTCTGATTTCTAGGTATGCTTTATGCGTTAGAAGAAAAACATCTTCATCTTTTGTTTCAATAATGTGCTGACCATCTTTGTTCATATTATTTGAGTCTCTCGGAAGGTATTCGACATATTCAAACTCAGTAATTGATCTGTCGACTAAGTTTGTTTCTTTAATTTGCAAATATGGATTAGTTAGTTCTGTCATTTTATAATTAAGACATATAATTTTTAAATCCTGATCCAGCAATTAAATTACTTAAGATAGCTCTCGATCTGTCGTTGAGATTTTCTAATTCTCTGTCATTGATAATACGCTTGTTTATTGGTATATTTTCTAAGACTGGTTCTAATGTCTTTTTTGTGGGTTCTAAGGCTTTATTCAGTAAAGGTGCAGCTAGTTTTTTAATCTCAGTCTTCACTCCAGTAGGAATTCTGTTAAGAATCTTAGAACCAGTGCTGATTACGTTCCTTACCTTGTCGTAAACATTTTTAAGCAAACTTCCACCTATGATTTTCTTTTTATGAAATCTAGTTTCTCTTTGTGATAACATTTATAGTTAAACTACATAATCTCTCTCAGGTGAACATAGTAAGTCACTCGTTCATTATTCATATTTACAAAATTGTTATCTTGATCTTTTATAGAGAATCGGATACTATCAATTTGACTTAAATTTTTGATTGGAACGTAAATGTTTTGCTTAGGTTCAACTTGAATCAAATATCCCGGTGGTACGTTTGGACTAAGAGTATAAAGTAAGTCACTAGACGCTCCGTTTATGTAACTTCCATCAATTAAGCTGCAATGAATCTGAAGGCTGTTGATATTTGTAATATTTACAGGATTTTGACTATTATGAATTCCATTTACACCCAAAAATGCCGAACCAAATCCTAAAACGTCACCTATTGAATCTGGAATTCGAAAATCAACTATGTAATCATTTTTAAGTTCAATTCTTGATTTTAATGTATTAAAATTTGGTGTTATAGTTATATTATTTTTATCATCACGTCTCTGTTCCATCAAGTACTTGATTTCATTATTGAGATCTTCAATATTATAGCTCCCTGGAGGAATCAATAATAATCGTGCAGCTACTCCATCTGGTGAATAAAAAAATTTATTATTGCTGCTCGTTATGTTATGCCAAGAGTACCATATTTGAGCATTGATTAAGGACATCTCGTAACTTTTTTTAATGTCTAGTTGCAACGGTGGATTAAAGCTAGTTATAAAATCTTCTGATTTTCCTTGTCCTTTCCTAGAGTCAAAGAAAAGTGGTATTGATGTCATTTTAATATATTGTCAAATAATTTTTGGTGGTCGCAGTGTGAAATGCATTTGTTTAATTTTAGTTTTTTCAAAATGTTTGCAATTTCTTGATCCAAACGTTTGTTATTATTGCCGGCTTGTTTGGCTGCTACTAGTAAATTAAGTCTTTCACAAAGTTTGTTGGGATCTTTAAGCCCTTTTCCAAAGGTAAGTTCCATTCCTCCTAATAATTTATTTAATTTTTCTCTGTACTTTTTAAAAGTTTTTATTTGCTCATCAATCACTTCTGTATCAGCATCACGTCTTCTTCGTAAACCACCTAATCTTTGATTGATTAATCTAGCTCTGTCTTTCAATGCGTTTATGTAATCTGGCCCGCGTTTTACAAGCTCAACAATATCAGTCTCAAAATTGTTTTGTGTAAGCAATTCTTTTTCTTCGTTATCGAAAGCACTCTCAAAGTGCACAGTATAAATTGATCGAGGTTTATCTTCAATGGCAAGCTGTTGCTGTATGTGTTGAATTAGTTGGTCTTGCCTTTTATCAGTTTTTTTCTGAGTTTCTTCAAACGTTTTAGTAATGGGACGAAATATTTCAGAAGCAGACTTTTGCAGTTGTTGTTTGGCTACAATTTCTTTTTGCAGCTTTTGTTTCAAAAGCTTTCGGTTATTAATATAATCCTTTACAAGTTTATTTTTGTTTTTCAACTCTTCTTCATTTACAAATGGCATGTTTACTATATAGCATATAAAGCTTAAGCCCAAAAATGGTCAAAGCATTTTCTGTAACGAAGGGGTAGGTGTTTGGCTGTTTTGTCCAGCACCATAAAATTGTAAGGATCTTTGGTTGCTTCACGGTAAATCGACTCCATTTCTTCTTTTGTTATACCTTTAGCATGATTGTCAGTAATGTGTCTGATATCTTTGTTGTCTAAGTTCCCGAAAAAAACAAAACAGTTAGTGTTTCTTCTTATGTACTTCGGAGTGTTGAAGTATGACTGAGTGAGGTAAATACAGTTGCAATTTCTGTTTCTAGATAAAGAAAAGTATTCCATCAGTTTTTTCATGTTGTCTAGCTTAATGTCGTCAAAAACTATTACTTTCTGTTGAGGGTCAAGCTCTTCTACTGGAGGCAAGTCTTCAGGGCTTAGCACTTCAATACCTTGCTCTTTTAAAAATCGATACTTATCTTGCTCAGGATTAACAGTATAAACACAACAAAGGTCGTAATTCATCCACTTGAGAACCATGTTTAAAAGCAAATTTGTTTTTCCTGACCCTGTCGATCCTACTATCATGTAATGACAATCTGGTAGAAGATAATGATGTTTGATTTGCTTTTTGTCCCCACTTAAATATTTATCAAAGTTTATTATGTTCATTTATAATAAAGAAGGACAAAATGAATATTTCAAAATTTGGAACAAGTGGAAGTCAATCTTCAAGTACTGTTAAGGTTGTAGGTATTGAACACAAAGTTTCCAAGTCAGGAGATATAATGTATGGTGATTTAAACTTAAACAACCACAAAATTACAAACTTAGCCAATCCTGTAACAGAATCAGATAGTGTAAATAAAGGATTCTTGGATAATGCAATTAGCAACATTGTCCACTTTGCCGAAAGCTCTGAGTTTGGTTCGAGGTTGGCTACTTTAGGTATAAACAACGATGGTCAAAATGTTGTATCGCCCACTCAAATTCAAATTCAGAGGTCTCAAATATATGGTGTGGAAGTACTTGGTCGTTTACCAAACAGGGTCTTTCGTATAGAAAATATTCCACCTAACAACGCATCAATTGAATTAGGTGAATCATTGATTCTAAAAGGACTTGTTGAACCCATTCTACCTTCTGATGCGGCAACTAAACAATTTGTTGAAAATTTAGTTACAAATGTGAGAGATAATATTAACTTACAAGGATTACACACTATCATAAATTTACGAGATCCCACAGCACCGGGTGAAGCAGCAAACAAAAATTATGTTGACCAAATAACGCAACACATTCAAACCGAAGACGATAATGTAACCATTTCACGAAACTTAGATATGAAAAATCATACTATTTTCAACGTAGGTAGACCTTCCGAACCTACCAGTGCAATAAATAAACGTTATTTTAAACGAAATATATATCGTCCAAAATTTCAAATATTTTTGGGTGCTTCTTCGACACCTGATTCGAGGCCAATTCCATCAAGTGCTATTCATTCAGTTCGTACTAATACAGATCACAATTTACATTTCGTGAATGCACCTCTTGTCGCTGGGAACGATTTTCTGTCTTTGCAATCCGATAGTATTCATTTGAGAGATGAGGTAACCAGCAGTTACATCGAAATAAGCGTAAGCGGACTTGTGAAAGTTACCAGTTATGACGATGAAGACAAATTACATATTGATATAATTCGTGTTAGTCAAGGAGAAACAGATAAAATATGTAAAACAACAGTAACACCCCCATTCGATTGTTTTAATTTAAACTGCATTGTTTTTCCTAATCCTTCTCGAGATGTGTTTCGCATACAATACAACTATGTTTCTTCAAATTCTTCGGTATCAATGAATATGAGCAGCGTTGTAATTAAAGTTAAACAGCTTGAAGTGGGTGATCAACCAGAAGCGTAATTGTATATCGTAAAATAAACAATGGACTTTAACCACATTAGTAGAAAATTGACTCAAGAACAAGTGAATGAATTGACAAAACTGTATCACACTTATCACAAACAGTATTGGTGTTATAAGAAAATGTTTAAAAAATTTAAAAGAATGGACTTAGCTCTAAAGCTGTCATCTGTTATTTTTACTACAACTGGGGCCGTGGTTGGTTCTGTTACATTAAATCCGATTTTCTTGGCGTCTGTTAGTGGTACAGGCGTTCTTTTACAGACAATAACAACGCAGAAAAATTTTTCCAAAAAAACTGAGTCTTGTAGATATGCTTATCAATCGTATCAGAAATTACTCAACAAGTTAAAATTGTTTTTAAGATCTGGTGATATTGACGAGTTTTTCGAAAGAGAACTTGCTATGGTTGATGACCAAGTTGCTGATATATGTCCACCAATTTCTGAAAGCTATGAAAAATTACATGCTAAACGATTTGTTTCCACATGATTTCATATTTTTTACTTAATGCATCACTAATTTTGTATGAAGGTTGTTTGGGAATGTCTAAATTTTCTAAAATTTTGCTAATAAAAAATTCTAACTTAGGAAACCTTTTGCTAGTGATAATTTTTAATCTACTTTCCACAATTACCCAAACGTCCATGAATGCTCGTGTTTCATTAGGAGACAATTTAAGTTGCTCTATTTTACTTTTAACATAAGCAGTTCTACTGTAAACTGATTTACGTAAGACAACATTACGTGGATTATAATCAATCCAGTCGTTTACAAAATATGGGTGATGAACTACACCACAGTTAATACAAGTTCTATTTCCATTTGTAATTTTTATGTCAAGATTTTCACAACAATTTTCATCCATCTTTTTTTTATAATAGCATATATTTTTTTTAATTAATAATGACCATATGCAAAACTATCAATTCCATTAGAAAGAATATATCGTTTATCATCAAAACATGAAAGAGACTTCTTGTTGATTTCAACGGAATAAATTTTGTGGTTTTCACTTCTAATTGATTTCATTTTATGAAACATTTGACGATTATTGAAGAGCGTGTTTTTGTAATCTTCGTGCTTTAACAGATTCCTCACTACATTTTTTTTAATTCCTTTTGCAGTTTTGCAACCTTTTTCATCATTTGTGACGTAGCTGTACATTTTAGATCTAAGTCCAACAAATTCTACTATTGGCACACCTGCGGTTTCATCTTTCATCTTTCCAATTACTTTCTTATTTTTTAGGTCATAAAAGTCTGAGGTTTCTTTGTAATCACTGAAGTCGAATTTGTCTTTGTCAGCCCAAAAATCTTTGTATACGTCTTCTGTTTTTATATCATATGTTACTGAATCTGTATCTGTAAATAAGAGTTTTGCATTCTTGCCATATTTCTCTCTAATGTAATTATAATGAAAATCATACATCAACGTTTTTGAAATATCGAGAATACACATTCCTACATACGCGGGGCGGTTTAGGATTAAAGATTCTTTGATTTTATGAACTGCAACAAGATTTTTATTAAATATTTTGCTGCTAACGTAGGTTGGTTTTGCACAATGCTTTAATAGTTTTTCTGGTTCGTTGATCAGAGTAACATTGACACGTTTACGAAGATTTTCAATTGTTTTTCCAAACACTGAGTTGTTCATAAATTTAAAAAAATCTTTCTCAAAGTCAGACTTGGCGGTTTTTCGCTTTTCTGTATTGAAATCAATATACTTTTTTAACCAAGGTGATTCGTTAAATTCTAATACCCGATGTACTTTTGTAACTTTTAAGCCTAATTCAATATACTGCTTTAAGTTTTTGTAATAAAGAACATAACTCTGTTTTGACTTTAAATTAGGTATTAATTTTTTAACTCCTTCAACTTTTATATTAAACTGAGTTTGTAATTGTTTACAGTAGTCTGAAAGGAGGTGATGTTTAATTTCCATTTTTTCTGGAGCTAGTGGATAGTCATTATGACTATCATGAAGGTGTTCAGGATAGTCCAGGTCAACTTCTAGTATTAGTCCTTTTCCTTTAGGTAAATTTGCTAAATCAATTTCTTTTTCTGATAGCCATTTAAAACCACCCGTTGGTAAATTTTGGCTCATTGCCCATCCATATAAATTGTTTGCATCAAGATATGTAATATAATTTGATGGCTGCTTTGAATCGTAATTATTCATGTATTTGTTGTTAGCTTTAGCATATCTTTTAGAAATGTATGAAACTCCCCCTCTCACACCTTTTTCAATGAAAAGAAATTTGTCAATATCTGTCATTAATTCCAATTTTATTTCAGTCATTTTAAGCATTGCATCCCATGATAAACCGGGAGAAGTAAAATAATGGCAAGGGTCTAATTCGTAATATTGAAGACAAGTCTTTCGAAATTTCTCAAATACATCTGCTAACAGCAAAACATCTGACTTAAGGTACAAGTTGTGGTATTGTCCCATGGATTCCAACTTGAAAGTAGTCCACACATTCTGCGCATGCTTGTAATCCTCATCGCTTATATCTTCATCGGTTAAAAGACTATAGAATTCCTTTTTTGATGGGAGGTTTCTGTCGTCAAACTTATCAAAGCTGTTCATATAATCGTAAGGATAAACTCCTTTTCTTTTCATTAGTTCTAGTTTTTCATCCTGAAATTCTTGTGATGTGTGTTTTAAGTCAGAAAGTGGAACGTTCTTAACCAGAGTTTCTAATGAGCTACTCATGAATTGGAAGCTATCGATAAATTTTAAATATTTGCCTAAGAAAAAAGCCATGTATTTTTCTAGATTGTTTGGAATTACTTTAATATCCTTCTCAAACTTTCCTATTTCTTGCATAATAAAATGTGAATCATAACCCCTTAAATTATGAAAGATTACTGGTATCTTATGAGTAAGTCTGAAGTTTCTATTACATTCATTATGTGCCGCCCCTCTGTATTTTCCTGTAACGTGACAATGATCTCTAACCCTTTTGTCTTCCTCAGAAACGCCTTTTTTACAAATGTGGCATTTTGTAGCTGCTTGAAAGTTTTCTTCATCTTTGTTCGTTAAATCCATAGGTTGATTAAAATGTTCATTTTTCGTTTTTTCACAATAGTCAACTTCTTCCAACATAGCTTCCAAAAATTTATAAACAGCGTTTTTACCTCTATACAGTTGAATTGGTCTACTGAATTTATCGTCATAGCAACAAACTACTTTGTAGGAATAGCCGCAATCGATGTGTTTTTGGTATCTTTCTGCGTAGGACTTTTCATCATTTGGCTGACAGCTGTCAATCTTTTGAGTTATTGCTTCAAAATCAGCATATATAACAAAGGGAACTGGTAGCTGTTTATGAAAGTTATTAAACTTCACCGAGCTACCTTTTTTGGGCATTTCTATTGCTTGCTATTCATTTATTATTATGCAGTTTGGTGTGTGTTTGTGTAGAATTTCCTCGCTGCTAAAACATTGAAGACAATATCTGCAGAAATGTTTTCTGTGTTGGTGCTTGCTTTGATTATACATAAATCTATTAAAGTCTTTTATCCAAACATAATGTTGCTTTTCGTCTTCCATTATCAATAACAAATCGAGAGTTGTTTCACACACCTTTTTAGACACAAATAAAGGAAAGCGTTGCTTGTTTTCATAACCAATAACATTAATGCTGATGTTATTTTGTTCTTCAATTTTTGGTATTTGCTTGATAGACACTGGAAACTTTATACCATCATAATTTAGTGTGTCTACATATTTTTTGTAATGACTTATTCTTTCACGATTGCTTTTTACTTTCTCACTGTATACTTTAGCTAAATGACACCACCTAAAGCATTCTTTGTCTTTGTTTTTGATGTTAATTAGTCCTTTCTTAGCATTTCGAAGTTCTTCCGGTAATGCAATAAAGGTTGATCCATGAAGAGGGGTATATTGAACTAAGTTAACATAGTGCCCATCAACAGAAAATATAGACCATCCGGAACCTTCACTAAGCCAATTTCCAATTTTATTTATTATTTGATTGGATGCATTTTGTTGCATTTCACTCACATCATCTTTATTTAAGATGACAATTGCTCTGCTGTTAAAAAAAGCCGTCTTGGTTACTGCTTTGTCTTCTGTTTGTTTTTCAAAGGTAATTTTAAGAGTGATTGTTGCTTTCAATCCTTTCATTTTAACCAGGTCTAACCGTAATTTATCTTGTACGACTTTTTGTGTTTCATTCAATTGTTTCAATGGGTTAAAATCAACAATATCTACATCATAAGATTTAGTATAGTTTTTCAGAGCAGTTTTGAGTAACTGCACTTTAATTACTCGTTTAGGAAAAAGATTTAAAATTTTTTGAAATGCTGCTGAAGCACTTGCTTTAATAGTTGGTGGTACGTAAGCCATCAGCCAATCGGCAAAATCGTTTATACGCTTTTGAACTTTACCAGCTGCATTAAGAGCTATTTTCTTTAAGGTTGGGGGAAAATTTCTAAAGGGTGACGGTTTTAAAGTAGAAACTCCAATATCTGGAACCGCCTGATCTAAAATATTTGATTGGTTCATTTTTATTATAAGAGAAATATAATTTTTAAGTAATTTTTATGCTTAAGAAAATTTTGTCTGTAGTTAAATAAAAATGAATGATAAATTAGTCATTGAAAATCGTGAGTTTTATTTTCATCCAACACACAAAGCATACGCTGGGAGCATTGATGGATGCGTTGTTCATGTTGTTGCTAGAGAACCAACATTTGGAAGCATAAATGAAAGAGGTTATTATGAAATCACTGTTGAAGATTACTGGGATAGAATCTTGGTTCATAATTTTATATGGGAATGTCATCATGGGCTATTAAAAAATGGTGAAAAAATAAAACACATTAACAAAATACGTTATGACAACAGATTAATGAATTTAAAGCTTAGAAGTTCAAATGAAATTATTGTAAAAATTTCGACAAACAAAAAGATAAGCTACGTTTAACTTGTTAATCAAGCATTTTCTTTGACTTCACTGGGATTCGAACCTGATCTTCTGTTTCTTTAACTTCACTGAGAATCGAACCTGCTATTTTGGATTTTCTCCGACTTCACTGGGATTCGAACCTGGTCTTCTGTTTCTTGAGTGACGTAATTTCGCGGAACTGGTGGTTCCGCGGCATTCCAGAATGTTCTTTGACTTCACTGGGATTCGAACCTGTTCGTTACTGTAAAAGTTAAGCGACGGCTTTACCCACTCGACCATCGCGTCTTGATTGTTATAATGGAAAAAACGCGTACTTTAACTAAATACGTGATTACGTCTCAGACAAGCTTAATAAGCTGTTTGTATGAAAGAGAAAGGACATTTAGACGTTTACGTATGAAAGAGAAAGGACATTTAGACGGCCAAACCCACTCGACCATCGCATCTTGATTATTTCAATGGAAAAAACGCGTACTTTAACTAAATACGTGATTACGTCTCAGACAAGCTTAATAAGCTGTTTGTATGAAAGAGAAAGAACATTTAGACGTTTACGTTGGTTGCAACAAGTTGATTAGAAGAGTGTGGAGCAGCTGCGATAAAATGATTAACAACTATTGGAATGAAAGTGAATTGCAAATCATCAGAGAGCATAAAAAGTATCATGAAGACATGTTAAATTACCTAGATGAGTTGGAGATAAATGGACCATTAAATATTGAACCAAACAAACCTTCAAGCAAGTTGCCGATTCCTTATAAAAAAAAAGAGAGACTTGTTGGCGAAAAGTTGCATGAATATTTAGTTCAAAATCTTTCCACTGCAGATTTTCAACCAGGGCTTATTGAACCGGAAGAAAAGACGATCAATTCGTTGACTGAATATTTAACAAAATGTGTTCAACTTGAAAAGAACGTAAACAAGCAGTCTCTTTGCTTTCATGTTCGTTGCGGAAAAGCTTTGAACATTCTCCACGCATTATGGCGAGAAGAAAGAGCAAAAGGCTATATTTACAAAACATGGAAAGCATGGGTGGAAGAAAACATCAATATTGGTGATCGAAGTGTCAGAAAGAAGAGAGAAATTGCTGATTTGATCGGTAATTTACCACGATTTCAATTTCTGACTCTTTCATTTTCGGAAGTCTGTAACCTAAAAAGTGATATAAAAGCTATGTTGGATGCTTATCCTAACATTCGAGAATACTGGTCAAATACACCATAATTGTGATTATTAACTGATATCAAAAATATGTTATTTCGGGCTCATTGTTGTGTATTGTATGCTAGTCAGCTGTGATGTTGTTATATCCATGAGAGCTATAGACGTCTTCGAGTGTTTTACAATGATTCAAGTGGAGGCTAATGTTGATACTTTTGATGCCCTTGTTCGCAAACTTTTATTTCGTTTTATGAATCGTTGCCACAGGTCTACCAATGTGTTTGTTCACTCATTACTTCACTCTTGCAGATTTCGTTGTTCGAAATATGTTGCTCGCTTTATAGATTTGCTTAGTGTAAATGGTTTGGGAGAAGCTTACTGTTCTTCTCTGGCGCTTTAGAATTATTAATGCATGACTGTAAACTTTTTTTTGTGTGTGTGTTTCTTTTTTTTTTTTTCGTTTTCTATGAGCGTTTTTGCGCTTGACACAAATAAATAAATAAATAAACAAAATAAAAGTGATTATTGAAATGAATAAAATGCTAATGCAGTGTTTGTTGACAGCCACACCTCCCAAACACAACTTATTTGTAGTAGCTATTCATGAAATAGGTCATTGTTTAGGTTTAACCCATTCACAAAGTACAGATTCTATCATGTATCCTACTTATAAACACGAGTGGTCAAAAGTATCAAGTGATGTTCTATCAAAAGAAGACATTGAAAGAATACAAAAGGCGTACGGTAAACCCAAAGTGAAAATATTTGATAGCAATGGCTTTACAATTAAAGTGAAACCTATAGAAAATGACAAAATCAAACTAATTATTGAAAAGAATTAAACGCGACTGAAGCGTAATTATGAGCACAAGTTGGTTACATGTGACAAGCGCTCAATTGCGAGTTTAATACCTCCTACTAACATCGGGAGGGGGGACTGAGAACCACGATTTAAAAAAAAATTTGAAACACAAGGACGGTTTCAGTGCATTTTAAGTCATTTTGTTTCCAGTGCATTTTTGAGATTCAGGTGACCTGCTTTGCACTGAATGATTTTTATTGAGACAGTGCAGTTACGTGACCTCTCTTAATTTGAGACACAAGGACGGTTACAGTGCAGTCACGTGACCTCTGTGCACCGAACACGCCATATCCATAACTACTGACGTCATCAAGATGAAGTATAATATTGTCAAGCACAATTGGATTGATGGAGTATAAAAAGTACCTCCAAGAAAAAATCTTAAAATTACGATTTATCTCCGCCCTCGTCCACATTATAATTGCAATGAGCCTACTATTTTCTCATTGTTAGAACCCACAAACTTTTCCTTTGCGTTACGCCACGGCAAGCGCTTTATGCCATAGCTGTAAAAGTAAAATTTGCAAATTTCCCAACGTTGGAAACAAGAAAGGCTAAGAAAATCATCTAAATACGTTAAAAATAACATTTTCTTCCTAGTAGTGCTAGATAGCACCTAGAACAGCCCTCTAATTTAGAGTTTATGATCACATTTGACATCATCGTATCTAACAAATCAACAAAACACCTGTTTAAATTTTTTTTAGGAAGCTAATTAGCAGAATTCGCGGTTTGTATTTTTCCATGCTTTTGTAAAATTTGGCCACCCCCCAACTTTATCTGAGTTTGTTATATAGCAATTTTCGCGTACAGCTACTTCAACGATTATTCTTCGACAACAATGATGCTCACCTTATAAGTATTAGAAGTAAAGTATTTAATGTTAAAAAAGCAATATTAGCGATATCAAAACAGTGTTAATAAGTGATTAACGATAAAAATCACTCTAGCAGTTCAGACAGAAGTGTTTTGATCAGCGGTTTGAAACTACATTTGAAGCACTTTTGTGATGTCGGAATTTATAAAAATAAAAGTAATTTTAACAGCTAAAAATGATTGCCTATACGTATGCATTTTGAGATTTAATTCTAATTTGTAAGTTAGGCTACTGTATTGAACTTGTATACATTGGGTTCAGCAAAAGGAAAACGTAAAAAAATCGGTAAAGGATAAAGTTCTTACATCCTGTGAGTCATGGCACGTTTTTGCTGACTGACAGAGAAACGGAAGATCAAGGTAAAAAAAGCTATAACCTGCAAAACTTCGTCTTATGAAGCAGAAGAATTAATTGCTCGTTTAATTAATTGTTGTTTCACACGCGAAACTTATTGTTGTCTAGTTACGATAAATGATCAACAAAATAATTGTTTGGTTTTGATGACAAATACTGCGTGAAACTTCATAACTTTGCAATAGCGTTTCGACATAATGCCAGGAAGATCGCGATCAATCCTGTTAGTCCTTTATTCTAAAACGGTAACCCCAAACACGTAATTGCAATGGGTTCATTAGTTGCGTCAGCGTGCAAAAATGATTCGAGCTTAGCAACATTATTATTCTTGATCAATCAAAATCAATCTGCTATACTAACTTCGCAAGGATGGAATGCACAAACGACAATTAAATTAATCCGCAGATTAACTGTTTTGCTATTCACAGTCATACCGATGAACATGTAAAGAGGAAAATAAAGGATGAGGCTATTTCATCTACTTTTTTTAATTTAAATTTTGTCTATTTTTATCTATTTATTTTTGGCCCGAATTTAACCCAAACTCAAATTTTTTCTCTAAACCTAATCCCAAACCTATTCTCAAGTGGATTAATTGCATAGTCAGACGCATCGGTTTCAACGACGAACGAGACGTCTTCGCGTATGGCACCAAGGCAAATGTTTGCTAGCTCTTGTTTCAATAATACGAATGCGTCCATACTATCGCCTTTCATAGGAAACGTTTCAGCTCTCAAAAGGGGTCCGGCTTTTGACGAAAAATTGTCGATCCATTTTGCGTA
This sequence comes from Trididemnum nubilum, assembly GCA_963965965.1. Classification (NCBI taxonomy): domain Eukaryota; kingdom Metazoa; phylum Chordata; class Ascidiacea; order Aplousobranchia; family Didemnidae; genus Trididemnum; species Trididemnum nubilum. The sequence goes on from OZ014489.1 coordinate 35,307,009, forward strand.
ATAGGCGAACATTCCTGATACGCGTTTCAGCTCCTTAGGTGTTTGTGGAAGTGGCATCTCTAGCAATGGTCTTAAACGATCTGGGTCAGGCTTGATACTAGCTTGAGAAATTTCATGCCCGAGTAGCTGTATTTTCTCTTGTCGTATTTTTGATTTTTTTTTCGTTAAATGTCAAACCATCCTGCTCAGCAGCAGCTAGTTTACTAAATTGTCATAACCTAAGCAAACGTTTACAACATATGAACTAATTAACTGTAGGCTTTAGTAAACATAAATTAAGACATCTAAATCAAATAGAATCATTAACATATGTAGTGGACATAAATTCAGTTCTAACGCTCAGTACTATTAGACACTTTCAATCTGCTGCTCAAGAGCAAGCAGCCAGCTTGATACACTCAAAAGCTCTCAACAAAAATGCGCTGCGTACAAGATGCAAAGTTCATAGCGATTCAGCTGTTTTCCAAATAAGGTGAACAAACGTTTAGTTACTGTGCAAGAAGCAATGACATAGTAACTACACAACAAGTGCCAAGATATTTTCAACTAAACTAGCATTGCCTGCATATAAAGGACTGTCAGATATAATAACTTTAAATGTCGTTAGTTATGATTATTTGCCTGCCTTAATTTTGTGTGCCTTAACGTGACTGCTTTACTAGTTTCGACCCCTTTTGTGGTTTGCAATGTGCGAGATAATTGACTTTTCCTGTATGTTCTACGACCTTCTGCAGTTATCGGGGTACTTCGTTGTTTACGACTTTTAATTGCTCTGTTTGGAGTTGAAGTTTGTGACGTCATAATTACGTTGCAATTTATTGTAAGCTCATATATTGCTTCTCTTGTGACGTAATAACGATTTCTCTAGAATATTCGAGTACTGTTGCCGTTAATATAAACAGATGTATTTTCCAACTCTACTATTCTGATAATTCCAGGATTCTAATAGTTCTAGTGGTAGGGATATTAGTTTCGTAAACAATTTAGCCGAGATTGCACATCAAAATTTGGCTTGTGTAACAGTAGTGTGCGATTTGAATTGGTCGATCGCGATAAGTTTTAGTGGAGCGATTTTGTTCGGAGAGATTTTGCTTTTTTTTTCAATAGAAATTCAATATTCAGTAAGTCAGACTTCGAGCGAGCTTTAATTGGGACTTAATTTGAACTTTACCATTGGTTTTGTTCGCGAATTTTGGCATACGATGATTGATTTTCTTGATACTGTTAACAAGCAAACGGTAAAACCTAAAAAGTTGAAATTTCAACTCAACATAAGTATTATTAAAAGCGTCATGAGTGCCAATTTTAGGGATCCTAAAGTCATGTGATTGTAAATTGAGACACAAAAGAACAGAAAAATCGCCAATATTTGGCTTGAAAAGTTATCGATTCGCTTATAATTCCAAAACCACTTGAGGTGCAGAGCTGAAATTTAGACATAATGTGGGTGCTTACAAATGTTTTTGTGCAAACCGAGTTTGAGAACTAAAATTTTACTGGCCGAAAAGGAAATCCCCAAAACGGGGCCGCCAAATTTCAAACTTTTCAAGCACTCACGCCAGACACATGAAATTTTCAAGGTCGGCAAATAAGTAAAAAAGATAAAATTTGGGGGTATCAAAATATGGGGTCCCCTACGAATGGGGCCGCCAAAATTTTAAATTTTTAAACTGTTACAGCTAGACGGATCAAATTTTCGGAATGGGTTCATATTAAAAAAAATTAAACCTAAAATTTGGGGATTCCAAAATGGGGGTCCCCTTAAACGGGACCGCCAAAACTCAAACTTTGGAACCATTTAAGCTAGACTGATAAAATCTTAAAAATAGATATAGTGTAATATGACAAAACTTGGGGATACCAAAATGGGGATATCTCCTTCAAATGGAGCCATCAAAATTCAAGCTTTTTAATCTCTCAATTTTGTCTTTTTGCTTTTTACCTTTTTTATATTTTTATCTTTTTCACGAAAAAAAATTTTGTCTTTTTACCGTAACTAGTAAGCTATACAAGTTTTATACCTTTCTAAATAGCCAAACAGCTTTTATATGCGCTTGCTTAACTGCTTAAATCCATTCGGTATCGGCAGCTTGGTATCGGCAGCTTGCTTAACTGCTTAAAATGCATTTTATCAGCAAAAAAAAAAAAAAATACAACAAAAAACACGCCACAAAACGCATAGTCTTCACAAAAAAGCAAAACGATATATTGTCACAATAAAACTCAATTCAAAACTTTCACTCCATCTCGATTGTTGATTTCTTTCTAAAACACTACCCAGTCATATTTTGACAATTCATCACTCTGCCAAGCATTTTGTCAATTTGTCTTCCAGTGCTTCAGAAAATTACATATTTGCTATTGCAAAACTACTCTTTGTTACTTAACAAAGTGCGAGCAAATGTTCCTTAATGCTAAATTATTTTCGAAAAAAGTCGATATCTCAAAATCTAGGAAAGGTAAAATCTTCAAATTTTCACCATTGGCTAAAAATTAGCATAAACTCCCAAAAATATTCAGTTTTAACCCAATTTACTTTACTAAAAAAGAAAAAAAATTTGTTTGAAAAAGTTAATGTGATGGTTAATGGTATGAAAAAACAAAAAAATTGAATGTTGCCTGTTTGCCTTAATTCCTAAGCAAGTTTTATGGCTTGTCAAAGAAGCTCGCATGCTAACTGGCTAATTTAATCAGGTTTTGGGAATTTGTTTGATCTTTGCCAGGAAATAACTTGGAGCAACACGCAATTGTTTGAAATGAACTTAATTTTTGTCTTTAGTTGCAATTCAAATTTTTGTTTTAATTCAATAATGATGAATATGTTTCGCAAAATATACTTCAGTCACATTTTGACAATTTCAAATGCCCTAAAAGCATAGGTGGGCACAAGTTCATTAATCCTTAATCCGTTAATAACGAAGCTAACTTTTTCATTAACTCGTTAATCCGTTAAAAAGTTTTTTTATGTTAACGGACTAAATTAACTTCCGTTAAGTGCTGTTAACGGACTAAAGTAACTTCCGTTAAGTTCTGTTAACTTCCGTTAAGGTTTTTATGGTTAATATCTTGCAGCTTCGTTGTGCATTTGAATTTGTTTTTATCTTAAAATTAGATTAGACTGTAAAATGTAACTTTCAAAACACAAAAAGACCACCATAGCAATAAATATTTCCTTAAAATCAGCTCAACAGCGTCAATACGTGTTATAGAAGCGAGTGAATGAAAAGAAATGTAAATTACACGCAAAATATTAACGGATTAACGGACTTTATTAACTTCCGTTAATTAAAGCTGAAAATAACGGATTAACGTTAACGGAGGTGTGAAGTTTGTTAACGGACTAGTGGTTAACGAAGCTAACGTTTTGCATTACCTTGCCCACCTATGCCTGAAAGTATGAGCCAAATGCCTTGATAAGAAATGCTGAGCATAGGCGTAGCTTGGGGGAGGCTAGGAGGCCCGGTTTCCCCCCTTAATTGAAATGCTACCAATCATAAAAATGTCACAAAAAGTTTCTTTTGTCAAAATGTCACATAAAAATTTTTTTTTAACACCTTCGCGTGTAACAGTACACGCGTACTACAGTAATTAACCATAATATTGATCCAGGGGGCCCTGGCCCCCTAAATTTAATTTTTGCAATCAATTTAAATGGGCCCCCTACGATAATATTTAAATGGTCCAAAACTTAAATGGGCCCCTAACACTAATATTGATACAGGGGACCCGGGCCCCCCAATTTAATTCATGCCAACCAATTTAGATGGGCCCCTACAATAATATTTAAATAGTCCCCAATTTAAATGGGCCCCAACAATAATATTGATCCAGGGGGCCTGGGCCCCCTCTATTTAATTTTTGCCAACCAATTTGAACGTATAACCCGAGTGAAATAAAGAGTTTTTATCCTAAAAGCTGTTAACTGCGGCCTTCATCTAACCTTTTTATGAACGTAATGCAATAACTCGGGACGAATTTAAGATATGGCACAGTGCAAGAGGCCCTTCGTTCAGATAAGACTTTTTTTAGTCTTCACCTATATTTGGCAGAAAAATATTGCAAAAATCCCAAAGTGCCAGGGACCCAACTCAATGTAAATCCGGCCCGGGCAATAGCATGGTTTGTAGACGTAACTATGGACTGTACATTTTTCAATAACAATTCACCTCCACCTCGCCAGTTTTATGCAACAAAATACTTTTGAAAAAAATTAGCTATAGTAAAGGGAATGCTCATAGAACAAATTATTGAATTGAAAGGGCCTCTGAATACGTGCGAAATGAGATCCAATGGTATTAAAACAGCTTTTTTTTTCCAAAAAATAAAGAAAAATCGCCAGGCAGCTGGGGCCTTCGCCCCCAGACCCCCGTCTGTGATAAGTTTTAATTACAGTACACTTCTTTACTCAACCGCGTCTCCTAATTTAGACAAATTTGCACCTAAATGTTAGGTTTAAGCCCTCTCCCTTGAACGAGTTCCTAGGTACGTGCCAACACCAGGCCACGGCTTCTGATCTTCCATTCTACGATATCTTTGCCCACACAAAAAATTCCTCTTTTGAAGTTTCTGATGACGTCATTGCATGTGATTTGTGGTTTGGGCCCCCGCCCCTCCCAATCAAAAATCCTGGCTAGCTTATGATGCTGAGAAATAGTGAAATTAAAACTGGATGATGGCCAGAGCGGATTTTGTTTGGGTCGCAGCACCATGGACCAGATCTTCATTCTGAAGCAAATCTTCGAGAAATCTTGGAAGTATGGCAAAGATAAGTCGTTTTAATTGTTCCATGAGGGCGTTGGGCTTCGGCAAGGGTGCGTTTTGTCATCTTTCCTTTTCATTGTTTACATGAATTCGATCGACAAATGCAGCCAAGCTGATGAGTGTGCCTCGATTGGGAATTGCAAAATCAGTCCTCTGCTATTTGCTGATGATTTGGTTCTGCTTTCTTCCACAGAATCTGGCCTCCAGCGCGTATTTAATAGCTTTGCAGATGCATGCAACACCGCCGGAATAAAAATAAGCACAGCCAAAATTGAGGTACTTCATCTTTCAAGGAACTCTGATCAGTGCATGTTGCAAGTGAATGGAGCGACACTGAAGCAGGAAAAGAAGTTCAAGTATTTTGGGGTTACATTCATGAGTGACGGAAGGCAAGACGAAGAACTGAATACCCAAATTAGCAAGGCTAGTGCAGTAATGCAAGATTTGCCCTTTTCTGCAGTCATGAAACAAGAATTGTCAAAAAAAGGCAAAACTATCATTTTTCAAAACAGTTTTTGTCCCTTTTCTTCTCATCTATGGTCATGAATCTTGGGTAATGACCAAAAGAGTGCGATCACAAGTGCAAGCGTCCGAAATGAGGTTTTTAAAAAAGTTACACTAAGGTGCGTAGCTCTGAGATTCGAAAGTCTCTTAACATCGAGTCGTTACTTTTTCCAATTGAAAGATTGCAGTTTAGATGGTTTGGCCATTTGAGCAGAATGTCTCAGGAAAAACTACCCAAACAAGTTTTACGTACCAAAGCAAATGGGAGAAGAGCAGTTAGACGACCTAGAACTAGATGGACCAATTACATTGAGGATCTTTGATGGAATCGCTTGAGACTTCACCCAAGCAAAATGATGGATGGGATGAAGGACCGTGAAGTGTGGCGGTTTAATCTCGAGCTGCTGCCCCCCAATCCTAACGAAAAATTGGGCAACAAAGAAAGAAAAAGAAGCGCGTAAGAAACTTACAAATTTTCCATTGCAAAACTATTCTTTGTTACGTAATAAGACGTGAGCAAATGTTTCCTTTTGCCAAATTATTTTTGAAAAAAGTCGGATATGTCAAAAACTAGATAAAATAGGCTTTCCAAATTTTCACCATTAGCTTAAAAATCAACATAAACTTTTAAAAATTCCGGTATAGCTTAGTTTATTTTACTTAAAAGAATGAAATTTTTTTGAAAAGTCAGTAACGCGAGTGGCTATAGGTGGACTTCCGTCCCAAAATCCTAACTTCTGGTAGTTGAGGGTTGCATCCCAGATTTACTGTATAGTGAGGTCCACAAACTAATTTGAGGTTTATGCTTTCAAATCACGTTAAAATTTAATTTTCTTTCTAAAACGATAATACAATTGCGGGACTTTTCCTGAAGCCACGACGAAGAATTTAAACTTTCAGTTAATAAAAACATAAATCAAAAAAAGTTACGCATTAAAAGTTAGCAAAATTTTAGAGCGGCTGGAAACTCTGACTTCAGATCTCTGTAACCAAAACGTAGCAATGGACATTTGATTTATTAAAAATTTTTGCTTTGCTCCCCCACCCCTCTAAAATTCAATAGCATCTTCCTGATTTTGTCAATGGCTACGGTTTCGCTAAGCCAGTGCGGATTAATCCGAGAGAATTGACGACACTGTCGCTTTCTCTTGACATAACGAAAAAGATCAAAAAAATTAACTAACCGGTTCTGTTAAAGATGACGTAAGCATATTAACAAGCAAACTTTCAAGACAAACTATTAAATTGAAGTAAACTTTTTAAGTCAAACATCGCCAGTTACAAACTTAGCAAACCAAAACTAGAACGAACGGTGCGAAAATGTCTGTTTTAATTTTGTTAACATTGAAAGTAACAACAACACTTTTTGATCAACAAGCATCAGAACTACCAGTATTATTTTTTAACTTAATTTGGCATTGTAACTTAGATACTTGACTAGAAATTTGACATGCAGTATTTTCCTAGCACCCAAACCCTACACCCACAATTTACAAATAGCCTGTTGCAGTATTTTTTTCAAGAACTATATTATATGAACAGTCTACTCAAACGTTAAAAACAAAATCAGAACAATGTCTGCCTCAGTAATCATCAAGGAAAAAGATAAGAAAACCGACGAAATTCATGAATATAAATCAAATTCTTATATCAATGATAATGCAGAGTCTAGTTTGAGCGGTTAAAAGTGTTAAATTTTGGGGGGCCCATTTGGTGGACCAACTCAATCTCCCCCAATCTTCCAAAATGGTTATGTATCATTTATATCTAAATACATCAACTTATCCTTGAAATTTTATTTCTTTACTTCAAATAGTAAAAAGTTTACAATTTAATGGGCTTGTTTGGGACGTTTCACCGTCGTGACATCTTCAATTTTGGTATATTTTACATCTTTTTTATACTCACCTTCACCTATTCTAAAAATTTTGTTTGTCGTGCTTGATAAAAAAAACATTTCATTATTAGGGGGAATCCTCTAACATCAAACTCCTAAATTTTGCTATACTTTATCTTTCATTAATTTCATATTTGTTTTATTTCGCTTCATTCAAAACAATAAACAAAGTCTCATGGACACACATAAATACAATTAAATAGAACAAGAAGCTGCAAAGGATCTCTAGGTCATCGAGTCAAGCAGCCACCCAAAATTTAGTCATGTCAAGCTGCTGGGCGTGTCTTGAATATGTTGCGTATATAGGTCAAACTTAAGCTTTCGTCAATTTTGATTAATTTAGAACTGTGAATCACTTGTAACTTAACAATAAATATTTTTTGGATTTTAATTTAAATTGATCGAATGGTAATTTTTTAAACTCATATGGTAACAAGTTCCAAATTTTGGCTCCTTGATACTTAAACCTTTTTTCAATTTTTGTGTTTGTACCTTGGTAAATACAAATTAAGTTCAGAGGGGTAAAGCGAGGCGCGTTGTTTGTGTGTGTATCGCCCTAAAAGAACTGAAGTGACGATTTAGGCGATTCGGTAGCTTTTTTGTGAGTTTGTGTGCATTAATTTTGCTACTTCATATACCGTAAATACAAGTTTTTCAGTTTTAAGATTTGAAATCGGTGGTAAAATGGTGTAACGTGGTCCTGCCGCAGTCCACCTGCAACTATTTTGACAGCTTTATGTTGAAGAATAATCAGTCTTTTCAAATGATTTTCATAAGTGTAACCCCACATTACGATGCCATATAATAAATGAGAGTGAATCATACTATAATACAATTTACGAAGAGCTGTAAAAGGTAAGATGTTCCTCAGTTCAGACAAGATACCCACAGATCTAGATATCTTACATGTCAACGTGATAATATGCTCTGCAAAGTTTAATTTTTCATTAATTGTAATGCCTATATATTTTACTGATTTATTGGCGGAAAGATTGGTAATTTTGGGGGTCAATATTAACTCTGAAGATTTTTTTGGGTTAGCAGTTATTTTGTTGGCTTTTGTCCTTTTTTGTAGACTCAATAACTCATGATTAACTTCAAACTTACCCTTAAAATGTCATTTTTTCAACATAAGTGCTAACAAATTTCAAATTTTTAGAAACCCATTTGGGGGAGGACCCTACAACGTTGTACCCCAATATTTCGCCATTCTCCATCTTTCATATTCACTTATCCTGACAATTTTAGCATTTTGGTTCAAGCGGTTGAAAATTTTGAATTTTGGAAGGCCCGTTTAAAAAGAACCCTGTATTTTGATACCCCCAAATTTTGTCTTAACAAAACCTCCCTTTATGTTTGCCTATCTTAAAAATTTTGAGTGTCAATTTAGAAAGAAAAAAACGTTTTAATTTTAGAGTACTTGTTTGGGAAGGACCCTCCACTTTGGTACCTCCAAACTTTGTCAAAATTTACCTTTTTTTTATTTGTATTTATCCAAAAAATATCACTTATCTATCTTGAGTGGTTAAAATTTTTGAGTTTTGGAGAACACGTTTGAGGAGGACCCCAATTTTGGTATTTCCAAATTTTGTTATGTTATAACAATTTATTTATATTTATACCTATCCTGAAAGTTTTATGACTGTATCTAGTTTGAGTGGTTAAAAATTTAAAATTTTGGAGGGCCCGTTTGAGGGCGAACCCGATTGTGTTACCCAAAATTTTGATAGGATTATTTTATTTTTAATACCAACCCATTCTGAAAATTTAATCCATCTAACTCCAATGCTTCAAAATTTCAAAATTTTAGTGGACCTATTTGAGAGGGAATCTCCCATTATGGCATCCCCAATATTTCGGGAGGGACCTTGTCCTTCTTAACATCTCCTATACAATGGCTCAAAATTTGAATTCTGTGCGTTTAGCGGTTTAAAAGAAGATAGGTTGGGAAGAAAACCCGAAAAAAAAAAGAAAAATCGTATCGAAGTCAATCGGGGCAACTGAACATAACCATAAGAAAGGTGGTTGATAATGTGGTCAAAAACTACAACCGGTTTTTCATCAATATCGGTACTGACCGAGATATACTGGTTCAAATTTGTCCCTTTTTTGGCAATTTTTGACCTCTAAAATTGTACGTACAGTATGAAGTCTCTGTTTGCCCCAGGCTGTGTCCAAATTTCAGCTTAACAAGTTTAACGGTTTTCGAGTTAAAAGCAAATCAAAAAATTTTCAACAAAAACTGGCAATTTTTACCCAATTTTTGAATTCTTAAACCACGATTACGTGACCTATGATCCCCATAATCGGCATACATGATGCTTTTATTCATTACCATGTTGTTGCCAACATTTAGCTTTTCGGGTTTAACGGTTTTTAAGTTATAAGCAAATCAAATAAGTTGCGATGCTCAATTGGCCAAGTATATAAACAAAGATCCAAGGCGCGCGCGCAAAGCCCCTACAAGAACAGTCAAATAGGGATTGCAAAATCTACATTATTACATCCAAAAATTCGATGGTGTTGAGCAGTAAGACATTTTTTTTCTTTTTATCTCTATGAATGCATTGGAAATAAACTGTGAGGAAATTTACGGATTTTCAGGCCAAGAAGATGCTCATTTTGAGACAACTGCGGCTTCCATTTTCATCTTATTCAATTTCTAATTTCAGACAATGCGCACCCAAAATTTTCACAATTTTTTCTTTGCATAAATTCTATTCTGCTGGTTCTCTTTGGTTGAATTAAAATACTACTCGGAATATACAAAATGCTCGCGTTTTTTACACCAAAACCAGTGCATGTTGTCGACCATTATAGTTCCAAACTCCTAAGATACCGTATCATGAAAAACAAAATCAAATATGAAATGAAATTTATCATCAACGGTAGCTTTCGTAAAACTTTTTTTCAAACTTAAACAGGATAGTTAATTAGACCCCAAATAACTTGTAGACTACGCAAGGTCATTTAAAGTAGGCCTGATTTTCTGGTTTTAAATCAAAAAAGATTTTACGCCATTAAATGTTAGGTTAGTGGAAGAATTCTTGGCAATTTAAATAAACTAACGCATGCTTTATTTAATCTAAAACGCTTTTTTTTTAGATTTAGCAAACGGGATCATATCTTATTCAGCTTAAAAAACGGTTTTTAATTTAGCAAAAGGAAACATTCTGATTTTACCTTATGGCACAATAAATAAAAATATGCCTAAAATTTCAGGGAAAACTTCAACATACCATTTATCACGTCATAGTTTGACAACGAAGGCGCATACAAACTAAATTATCTCGGAAAGTTAAAATTGAAAAATTAAAAATGTTCTCTTTTGCAAAATGACGGGAGCGCAATTAAACACGCAATCGTCCTCGTGGTAAACGCTTGAAAGCACACAGACAGGGTTGCCATTTCTTACGTTATCACAACATCCACTAAGGGGTAAATTAAATGAAGTTTATTAGTTCAACTGGTGGGGCAGAAAACTTTTTTGCCAACGTTTCGATAGGCTATGCTCAAAGCATGTACTACCTATCTTCGTCAGGGCTAGAATGCAAAGTTGAAAAACAAGCAACGATAGTTGCGAAAATTTACGTCACAAGTGAATCATACGTTAACGCAAAAATTATAACAAATTGGAAGCGAAGAACTGACAGATTGGCGGAGCGTGAAAAAACAATAATTTTACGTCATGTGGTTTGAAGTAGAGTTGCCGAATAAATGCTAGGGAACTTGTCATTTTGCTTATCATTCATAGTGTTGGGAATTTGGTTAATGAAATACGACTCGATAAAACGGCGATTTGTGAAGTCAGTTAGCCTATCAAAACGTTGGCAAAAAAGTTTTCTGCCCCACCAGTTGAACTAATAAACTTCATTTAATTTATATTCCTGGTGACAGCAATTGAGATATCCACTATGGGGTTTAGGATCTTGTTATTTTGGTTTTTGCAAGACCTGTGGCTACATGACTATCGTGCAACTAAGCACTTACCGTACACTCAAGCGTGATTAGAAAATTTACCCAAAATAGTTTAAATCCTAAAATTATATACAAACCTTATAATCGGTATCGATTTAGCTAAAATCAGCACGTTTATTGAACAGAAGGTTGTGAATCCTTCACTGTAGAATAAGAACAGTATAGTGTGGCAAAGCCTCATTAATGAGAGTGTTCAAGACGATTGTGTCTTGAATTGGCTGCGTTATAATGGAATAACCGTGTACTACCTGACAATAAGGTAACTGTTTTTGGTTACTTATATAGAATACTAAACCATTAAATCATTTCACGTAACATAAAACAATTACATTGCACTTCACTACAGTTAATTGGGCGAGGCAAGAGAGTTCACGCCATTCAGCTACCTTTCAGACCATCCACAACCGAGACATACTCCCGCTCTTAACCGAACTTCAACAAAGAAGAGAGCAAAATTGTGAATCCGCCCCGTGCTGTTCCAGAGCCATTTGCGGGTTCCAGGGCTTGCGACTAAATTTAGCCTTTTGCGACGAAACAATATTTTTTACCACAATGGCAGATACATCAACTGCCCAAAACATAAAAGTAATACTACAGTAAAAATTGTGCTCAGGACGGGGTCAGTAATTGAACAAATTAGGTCTATAACAAGGATTTGACAGGGTTTTCCTAAACTTGCTTTTCACAAACTCGAAATCCGCTGACTTCGTATCCTTGCTGTCAGACAGGGCGTCAAGCAGAACTAATTAGGCATATTTTTTCAAAGAAACTTACCGAAAAATCTTTGTTTCAGAGCAAAAAACTGCATACTTTTATGCATTCATACGGTCACTTTGTCGCGTCAATTTAAAGCTATGAAAAGAAAAAAAACTTATAGCCATAAGTTGGTTATTATTTTGAAATAATTTCAATGGCCTTTAAATTTCTCTCCTAAAAGACCATTTTTTCCTTGCCGAGGAAGAGGTTCGGGCGATGCCTTGGAGAGAGAACACTGATGCACTACGGTGGTGGGTAAATTAGTACGTGCTCGGCAAAGAGTTCATAACCCCTGCGTGGGCTTGAGACGATTGGGCTTAAGAACTTGATTTGTTTGGCCTAGATCTTGCATGCACTCCTCGGCTTAAGTTTGTAGGCCCGAGTCAGCGATGAAAAAGACTAAAGGGCAAAGCTAATTCGCTGAGGTACACCGGAATAGCCTGTAGTGGGCGCACTCTAAAAGATATTTCGGTGCAGTGGTATAAGTTGATACCCCACACCACCTAAAACCTCAACCATTACCACAAATCAAAAGAAAAGAAATGTGAGCTTAAATGTTGACGGCCTGGAAACAGACCCGATGCAATAGTAGTGTGATTGGATATGGGCAGCAAAATATTTAGGGAACACAGATCAATTTTACCCTAATTTTCGGCATGGAAAACCAGAAATAGAAAAATAAAAAGCGGTCATTATTCAGGCCGTTTACCTATTTTGGGGCTCAAGTTTCACTCAGGGAATACGTTCATTGCTTGGCTGGGCGCCGGAATCTAACGTTGCGGATCTCGCTTCTTACCTACAAATTCAGGGGCAAACATCAAAAAAAAGGTCTTCGGCGCGAAATCTTAGGCTTGGTCTTGGCGTTCACTCGTTTTTTTCGTCCTGGAACGAAATTTTAGTCATGCTTGGGGAGGAACAAGCAGTATTTTTTGGGGGACAAGCCCCAAAATGCACTCCAGTGGCACCGGTCCTGTTACATTCTTGGGGGGCACAATCCTCGCACTTCTCGCTTGGAGAGGGCACAAGCAGTGATTTGGGGGGACGGCCCCGAAATGCATCCCGTGGCACCGGGCCTGCCTGGAAACGAATAAGGACTTGAATACTAGCTTTACGGACAGTAATGGAGGCAAACTCGTAAATAATCTCTAATAATCTCTGCGTAAATAATCTCTACGTGGTCAGATCTCTCTGAGATGTGAGAAGTGAGGAGCGAGCTGCACCTCAGGCAAGGATTTGGAGAAGCATCTGCAAGGAGTGTATAGCGCATGAAATGCTATACCTGTCGGCAGGGGCGTATTTAAGAGGGAGCATGGTGCCATGGTCCCCCCTTTGGGTCGCCAGGCTAGTATAATTTGCATAGAATTGTTTGCAAAAGTGCGGCATGGCCCTTCTTTTGTAACTTGGGCAGAAAGTTTAAGCACACAAACGGACAGAATCTCGGTGAAAACTTTTATTTTGGGCCAAAAACCGGATTCAATTTGAGTGAAGACCTTTTTTTTTGGTCTTTACCAAATTTTGGGCAGGAAAACGGACTACTTCCGAGTGAAGAAATTTTTCTTTTGGTCTTCATAAATCTCAAATTTCCTGCCCCTCCCCCCCCTTTCGAAAATCCTCAAACACTACTGCCTGTCGGGGTTGTGGCAGGGCCTTAAAGCGCCTGTCACATGTAACATGTCCTTTTCCGCGCTGCAAAGGCCGACTCCCAGATCGTTCACCAATTGACAGTGCAAACTCCGAGACGACAAGTGGTAGTCACCATTGCAAAACCGCACTCTTCTCAACACAACCAAGAGAATTTATCATACGTCACAATGACTTTCTGAAAACAAGAGGCTTATCCAATGCCAGGGGCCCCGCGCTTGGGTAATAAAATCTTTTTCGTTTGGTCTTTAACACTGTACAATAGGTATAAAATTTGCTTTCCAGAGTTTACAGTTCACGCTAAAAAAAGTTATTAAAATAATCCATAACTTAAGTCATTGAACACGTCTAAATGAAATCATGAAAACGGGTGTCATCCAGAACAAGCCGTTCGCTTTTTCTCGGGTAACTCTGCGACGCGTGTGTGCGCGCGTGCTCGCGACCTATTTTCAGGAAAAGGTGAAAAGGAGAGGTGACAAAACCACCCTTGCCGAAGCCCAATGCCCACATGCAACAATTAGAACGACTTATCTTTGCCATACTTCCAAGATTTCTCGAAGATTTGCTTCAGAATGAAGATCTGGTGTATGGTGCTGCGACCCAAACGAAAACCCGCTCTGGCCATTTTCCAGTTTCGAGTCCACTATTTTTCAGCATCATAGGCGTAGCCAGGATTTTTAATTGGGGGGGAGGCCAAACCACAAATCACATGCAATGACGTCATCAGAAGCTTCAAAAGAGGAATTTTTTGTGTGGGCAAAGATATCGTAGAATGGAAGATCAGAAGCCGTGGCCTGGTGTTGGCACGTAACTAGGAACTCGTTCAAGGGAGAGGGTTTAAATCTAACATCCAGGTGCGAAATTGTCTAAATTAGGAGACGCGGTTGAGTAAAGAAGTGTACTGTAATTAATTTTTTTTTACTGTGAACTGTAATTGAAGAGACCCGGGTCCCCTGGATCAATATTATTGTTGGGGGCCCATTTAAGTTTTGGACCATTTACATATTATTGCAGCGGGCCCATTTAAATTGGTTGGAAAAAATTAAATTCAGGCGGCCAGGGCTCCCCTGGATCAATATTATTGTTAATTACTGTTGTACGCGTGTACTGTTGCATAGCATTTCAATTGGGGGGGTAGGCCGGGCCCCTGGCCCCCCCTCCCTAGCTACGCCTATGCTCAGCATTTCTTGTCAAGGCATTTGGCTTCTACTTTCAGGGCATTTGAAATTGTCAAAATGTGACTGAATTATATTTTGCGAAACATATTCGTCATTATTGAATTAAAACAAAAATTAAAGTTGCAACTAAAGACAAAAACTAAGTTCATTTCAAACAATTGTGTGTTGGTCCAAATTATTTCTCGGCCAAGATCAAATTAATTCCCGAAACCTGATTAAATTAGCCAGTTAGCATGCTAGCTTCTTTGACAAGCCATAAAACTTGCATAGAATATAAGGCAAATAGGCAAATTTCAATTTTTTTGTTTTTTCATGCCATAAACCATCTTTTCTTTCTTTTTTAGTAAAGTAAATTGGGTTAAAACTGAATATTTTTGGGAGTTTATGTTGATTTTTAGCCAATGGTGAAAATTTGAAAATTTTATCTTTCCTAGATTTTGAGATATCGACTTTTTTCGAATATAATTTAGCATGAAGGAACATTTGCTCGCATGTTGTTAAGTAATAAAAGAGTAGTTTTGCAAAAGCAATTATGTGAATTTCTGAAGCACTGGAAGACAAATTGATAAAATGCTTGGCAGAGTGATGAATTGTTAAAACATTTTAGGAAGAAATCAAAAATCGAACTGGAGTGAAAGTTTTGAATAGAGTTTTATTGTGACAATATGTCGTTTTGTTTTTTTGTGAAGAACTATGCGATTTGTGGCGTGTTTTTTGTGGTATTTTTTTTGCTGATAAAATGCATTTTAAGTTGCCGATACCGAATGGATTTAAGCAGTTAAGCAAGCGCATATAAAAGCTGTGTTGCTGTTTAGCAAGGTATAAAACTTGTACAGCCTACTAGTTGCGGTAAAAAGACAAAATTTTTTTCGTAAAAAAGATAAAAATATAAAAAAGGTAAAAAAGCAAAAAGACAAAATTGAGAGGTTAAAAAGTTTAAGTTTTGGTGGCTCCATTTGAAGGGGATATCCCCATTTTGGTATTCCCAAATTTTGTCATATTATATCTATTTTGAAAATTTTATCAGTCTAGCTTAAGTGGTTAAAAAGTTTGAGTTTTCGCGGCCCCGTTTAAGCGGACCCCCATTTTGGAATCCCCAATTTTTGTTAGGTTTAATTTATTTTTAATATGAACCCATTCCGAAAATTTGATCCGTCTAGCTGTAACGGTTAAAAATTTAAAATTTTGGCGGCTCTATTTGTAGGGGACCCCATATTTTAACACCCGCAATTTTATCTTTTTTACTTATTTGCCGACCTTGAAAATTTCATGTGTCTGGCGTGAGTGCTTGAAAAGTTTGAAATTTGGCGGCCCCGTTTTGGGGATTTCAGTTTCGGCCAGTAAAATTTTAGTCCTCAAACTCGGTTTGCACAAAAACATTTGTAAGCACCCACATTATGTCCAAATTTCAGCTCTGCATGTCAAGTGGTTTTGGAATTATAAGCGAATCGATAACTTTTCAAGCCAAACATCGCCGATTTTTCTGTTCTTTTGTGTCTCAATTTACGATCACGTGACCTAGGATCCCCAAAATTGGCGCATACGACGCTTTTAATAATACTTATGTTGAGTCTAAATTTCAACTTTTTAGGTTTTTGCCGTTTGCTAGTTATAAAGCAAATCAATCATCGTATGCCAAAATTCGCGAACAAGACCAATGGTAAAGTCCAAACTAAGTCCCAATTAGAGCTCGCTCGAAGTCTGACTTATTGAATATTGAATTTCTGTTGAAAGTCAAGTCAAGTCAAGTTTATTTTACCATACTTTAAAAAGTACGCAGGCAGGAAGCAGCGAAAGACCATGCGTTCATCTATGTCAACTGCACCAAATAGCAATACTTACACAGTATCCGACGTAAACTTAAGCTTGGCGAAAAATTAACAAAATTCTACAAACCCAGATGGAATTTATCTCGGATTTATCTAGGATCTTAAAAGGCTATCTCGGATTATCTTGGAGTTATCTCCGGTAGTTGGTAGAAGGCAAACTTTTTAAGAATCTTCTAAGATATATCTATGTTTGTCTATATATAGACAAACTATCTTTGATTCATCTAAAAATTTTTACGCACATTGGTGGATATTGGCGCTGCTCCAAGCCATCTCAGAAACTTATGTGTATTATCAAAGCTTATTTTTATATTGGCGGGATATCTTTAAATTTTCTAGGTTTTAAACTAACATGTGTTCGTGATAAAATAAACCACTTTTTAAAAAATACTTTTCGGCAATAATAAAAATGAATTTGTTGAAATTTGAAAACACAATAACTTTCATAAACTTATCAAAACTTTTACAACAATTTAAAGATTATTAAATTCAAAACCGCGTCGCCTAAAACTCAATTAGAGTGATTTTGACAAAATAATTCTTAAATAAGCTTTTTATGATGCTCGAACGCTATAGCACAATAAATAACGCAAGAGTGGAATCTCATCTTCGTGTCTCTCCTACTTCCACCCTTTTTCCCTTTATTTTTCCAGTCAGATGAGCCAAAATCTCTTCCTTTGCTTCATTTTGAGTCGCCATGGGTGGGAAAAGGAAGCAGTGAGGCACCCCAAATTTTACCGTTGCCTCTTTTTACCAACGCTTTACCGCTTTTTTTCCACTCCGCTCTTACAACCACGTTATTTCAGTTTCTACTTCAAGCGTTTTTAAACAATGCCTGTTTTGTGACGTTTTGCTGTTAGAAATAACCGACTTTCATCGCACTCGCTACACTCTAAAAAAAAAGGTGTAGTCAGAACCACCTTTCGGGGTGGTTCAAGTTTTCCACCCCTAAATTGCATTTTCCACCCTCATAGCATTTAGGTGGACATTTCTACCTACATTACTTCCACCCTTAGTCAGGTGTTTATTAACCACCCTAGCAGAAACTAAGGGTGGTTCAAGTTTTCCACCCTTTCTTATAGATATATCCACCTCTTGAAAAGGTGGTTCAAGTTTTCCACCTTCACTTAAAAGAGCTATTGCCACCTCATAAAAAGGTGGTTTCGGTTTTTCGCTCCTTTGAAGATGTATTTCCACCCTATGTCATTGATATACCTTGCATCTATCTATACAAGATGGTGTTGGCCTATGCTGATGAGCTTTGCTGATTGCAATAAAGGTTCACATTATAAGTGCCATCGATTGTGTACAAAAAAGTTCAAGAATTTAAAGATCGTATACCGGTAGCAAAATTTTGTCTAAAGTTGGTCAATTTTTATTAGCACACATGTATTATTAGCAAACTGCGTTATTACAAATACATGCGTGCTGAGAAAAATTGACCAACTTTCAACAAAATTTTGCTATACAATCTTTTTAATCAAACTTTTCTGTATACAATCAGCGACACCTATAATGTGAACTATTACTGCAATCAGCAAAGCTCATTAGCATAGACCAACACCACCACATATAGATGCAAGGTATGCCAATAACATAGGGTAAAAATACATCTACAAAAGGGCGAAAAACTTTTAGCTTTCGGTAAATTAATCTTTCATAAAAACTTTAGATCAGCAAAGGTTAAAAAAATCTTTGCCAATTAAAGTTTTGCAGTTGAAATGAACCATATACGTTGAAGGTTATAGCACAGTTTAACGCAATGTATATACTAACGAAACATATACAAGCTGCAAAATTTGTTACCAACTTTGACAAGATGATGATGATCTTTTTTATCTCAAAACTTCTTCGCAAACAATCAGCAACTCCTTATTGAACATTTTATTCAAATTGGCTAAGTTCAACAGCAGTAGAACACCACCACATAATAGATGCAAGATGAAAATAAATATGAACATAAGGATATAAAAAAGTCACATGTTGACAAAAACTTACAAAATCAAATTAAGATGAATGATACAAAAATGATTATCACTAACTAACCTAAACCCCTTTTTCATAAAGTAAATTGACTGCAGCATACTAGGGACTTAGGCTTTTTGTTGAAGTTATAATCAGACAGGTCCAAAGCTGACTTTGTTACTTATATACAAGAATCAGCATGGCTTCATAATCTTCCAACAAATTGGCACTTAAGCCCACAAAAGCACAACCTGAAAATACCAGACAGCAGCATCACAAAATCCATGTTAAAAACACATTGGTGAAGAACCTCAAAAACATATAGCCAGATAAAAAAGTGACAAACAGTTACAGCTCTTAGGCAAAATAAAGCAATGCATCATCACCAGGAACAAACGTAACTGATGACTGCAAAAAATATTGAAATTTAGACACTAATAGAACCATATACTCAGAAATATACTGAATAGTCTTAAACTCTTTCAAGACAAAGTAGGCAGTTTGTGTTAAACTGATGCCAAAAGTAACAACTGAATTTTTAAACAATTCTTTTTGAAGCTTAAAGTTGCTGTAGCAAAATTTTCTGCATTGTTAAAAACGTATATATAGGCGAATTTAATGTATAAATCGCAAAAGAATCTTAAAGTAGCTACCAAAGTTCACACTATAAATCAAAAGAATATCGACACTATAAACATATAACACAAAACAAAACGAATATCATCAGCGTAATTAACTAAGCCACTCAAAAGTGGTCCAACTCTATCAACCATTTTAACGAAAATGAAAACATCAAAATAGACTAACTACAGTTTAAAAGTTCATACACTTTGTTTGACATGCAGGCACAGTACGCGGTCAAAAGTTTGAAAAATTTACACTTTGTTCAGTAACCGGCGTACGCGAACTGGTATGAGCTGCTGCTTTGGCAGCTTCAGTATGCAGCATAAAAAGTGCAGAGAATTCCGTATTTTTTTGGAATACTCAATATGGAATACCCAATACGATACAATTAAGAGAGACAAAGCCTCTCTAACGTTGCTGCAATAGCAAATTTCTTGTCGTTCAATTATCAATTGCATGCTGCCGGTTTCATGTATTTGGATGAATGGATATGGATGGGTGTTCTGCAAAAATATATCGTTAAAGCACTAGGCTTAAATAAGTTAAAGTTGGAACACTATTTTAGGCACATTCTTAAAAGGTGCAGTATGTATGGCTTCACAAGCAGAGCCCGACTTTACATGAGCGTATTGAGCATATTAAATCCCGGATGCCTTTCCTGGCGGAAAACAAACAAGCATGTTTCTAACACATCAGCTGCTCTCGAAAATTCATTCAAGTGCCTCCTACAGGGCACAACACCCACGAAAGCAAGGAATCAACATAGAATCAAATAATTGTTAAATGCAGTATACGATAGCTCTATTATGATGTCTGGTGAGAACTTGTAGCATTTCCCAGTGCTAATCATCCAACCGGACATCAACGCATTTTACAGGAGATTAATCAGCAATTGCATTTCAACAACTTTAACTTCCATCGACATGATGGAGAATACTTGTAAGAGCGTCTGCCTCGCCAGCAGATAGCACTGCTGGGTTTAGGCCTGGCCATCAACAAGACATATTAAAAGAATTCAAGAAAAAGTCACACAGCCACAGCTTTTTCTTGATCGGTAGCATTTTGAGGAATATGCATGCAGATTTCATATATGAAAGTAATCGAAATGTGAAATGAACTGAAGAGAATGCAAGTCTTTCACAGCTCCGGCAAAGGCAATTGTGCAAATAAACAAGCAGGGTTGGAAATATCGACTTGAAATCGATATCGTTATTCGTTGCTTCTTGCTTATCGAATGCAAAAATTCTTTACTTTTTAGTTTCATTAATGAATGTGCCTTTTCCCTACTTTTTTGCCTGGTAAATCGATAATAATTAATCGATCTTTTTTTCAAGTCAAGCAGATTTTTTTTGGAAATACGTTATTGAGGAAGTAAGTATAATTTTACTTCAATTAATGCATGCATTAGTTCAAAACTTTGCATCGGAATCATTTTTGACTGCATTCCAACTTCTACAATCACAATAATACACTTATAGTTACTGGTAGAAGTGCAGAGTGTTGCAGTAAGCCTAGTCAACTTCCTGTTAGATGTTCAGCTCCTAAACTCTTTGCAATGTGCCGTCGTGCCGAGTAGAACTAAGTCAGTGGAAAAGCAAAAAGCGCAAGTAATTATTATTGTTATTAATATTTGTAGTATAGTCTTATAGTACAGTCACAGTGCAGTGGTAGGCTATAGAGACTGCTTTAATCGGCGTGGTGGTTTAGGCCTAATGGCTAGAGCATTGGTCTCACAGTCGGTAGACCTGAATTTCATTCCCTTGTCAAGCCATATCAAAACACAGAACGGGTGCCATGGGGGGCATTTTGGGGCCGTGCCCCCCAAATCAGTGGTTGTGCCCCCCAAAGCGAGAGCTGTGCCCCCCAAAATGCTGCTTGTGCCCCCATCAAAGTGCTGTTTGTGCCCCGTATCATGAGAAAACTTCCGTAAAATTGCGACAAATACTCAAGATTTTACGGCAAAGACTTTTTTTTTGGTCTCCACTTTCGAATTCACTGGAAAAAAAGTGAGAAATACTGAGATTTTGCGGCAAAGACCCTTTTTTTTGGTTTTCACTTCCAAGGTTCCCTTTGTGCCCCACCAGGCGCAGACCGTGCCCCCGTCTGATTATTGTGTCCCGAAAGGAAGATTTGTTTTTGGTCTTCATCTAAGTTTGTGCCCCCCCCCAATTATTAATTTTGCCCCCCCAGTCATGCTACTCTGGCACCGGGCCTACCAAAACACTTTGGAAAATGGTATTCACAACTTCCCTGCTTGGTGCTCAGCACTTCAAGGGAGAGTGTGAAGCTTTACTGGTGTAGCATAGACAAGGTGGCAACGACTCTTAAGACCCCATATGGTCATTTTGCTGTTTCCTGGCCGAGGCAACTCTGTGAATATGAAAAAACTGTAAGGCAATGGCACCTAGCAGCTTACAGCTAGGCCTGGAATGTCACGCAGGAAAACTATGAAAACCAATTTTGGAAGTTTTTGCAAGACTCTCTACCAGGTAGTGAGGTAATAGTAGACTGTAATGGTGAACCCAGATCTGCAGACTGATGACTGCGAGGCAGATGCTATAACCACTGCTTATCTCAACATCAACATGGTAGAGGTGGCACGCACATGTGTAGGCTATCCCAGTTGTACTCATTTGGTGGTGGTGTAATGGTATTTGACAAGCCATTATCAAATGATATTGTTTGCAGAGTATGGTAACCCGCTGGTACGATTAACATTCACATTTCTAAAAATCCTCTATGTTCTAATACAAAGTTTTGGAGCCTATACTCTAGGTAGCCAATTATTTTATTAAAGCTTAGGCTATTGAATAACCAAGGGCCATACTGGTACTGTAAAAAGTAAGAAATTTTTGAACCTATTGGCCTACACAAGTGACAACTGATAATTATGGAACATGAGGCACATGTCTCTTTACCAGTGGCAGTGACAATTAATGATAGTTCTGGGTAAAATTCTGATTTGGAAACTACTGGCACTGCTGGAACTAGTACCAACAATGGTACCGGTTGTCAACCAAGTTCAAGCACAGAAAAATTCAAACCAAAATACTTCATTCCGGATTCTTATTGATTGACTCCATAAAAAGTTAACGATTACATTATCGAGTATCAACTTACTATTCTTTACTATTTCTTTGAAGTATTGAACAACGATTATTCTTTACTTTTTAATTATTGATTTCCAACCATGCAAACAACCAAAGTTGAAACTATGCATTAATTGAAGCATTATTGTTTGTCGTTTCAATTGCCAGTAAGTTTTTTCAGTTACTTTTTTGTATTTGCTTGTATTATTTGACTCTTAAATACTGGTTTTTACGCTAGTGCATCAGAGCCTTTTTTTTTCTTTCTTCATCCATGGCTGTTTGAAGTGCAACACATTTGCGCATAAACCAGCTTCAACAGAAAATTGACTAACTGAACATCAAGGACGATGGATTTTCTCCACTTAGCATTAAAAAGGCATTCAGGTCAAGTTTTTCATTCTTGACAAAAATGTTGGGTAAGCCTAAAACGCATTCTCGCCAAATTTGAAGTTTCTACGCCTTTCCGTTTTCAAGATGTTGCAGTTCAAAATTAGCCGTTTTCCTCTTACTTCAGTGTTGCCATTTTGTCAGTGTTGTGGCAGAAGATTAACTTTTGGAAACTTGGCTTACATTTATTGAAAAGCAGCTAATTTTACAGTTCTGACCCTTTATTTTGTTCTACAATAACTCTGCTGCAAAATATTTATGGAGAATCACGAACATGCCATAACTTTTGGAAATTTTGTTTCTGACTGGCAACCCTGACAAAATAATAAGGGGAAAAAGCCTTTCTAAGGGGAAATCTAATTTGTTATATCTCAAGAACAGAAGGACGTAGAAAGTTGAAATTTGGTGAAGTTAGTGTTTAAATCTGCCAAAAACTTTTGAGAGCAAATCGATCAAAAAATTTTCCGACCTGAATGCCCTTTAAAAGTGGAAAATAATCAGCAGTTCCAAAGGATGACAAAATATAACTCCGTACTGTGCACATGATGTCCCGCAGAGATCATGCTGCAGTATGTAACCCACAGTCTTTGATACTTGCCCCTAAAACTTGGCTTGTTGGCTAGCTTGATTTTATCCGTTGCTTATGGAAGAAATATACCCATATTCGGTGCCCTCTTGCAGTGACAAATATACAGGTATACATATACCTCAAAGTTCAGAAATATATCTTACCTTCTCCACACTCGAAAAGTAATAGTTGTAGTCTTCATTAAAGAGAATTGGTAGATGCAAAACCACATAATCGATCCCATCTGTAAATCAAAATCAGAATTACGAACTACAGGCCACACTGGCAATACAGTACATTATGTTACTATCAGAAGCGACAATAACCGTTAGGCTTGTACTTCCGTTGGGAAAATTGCAGTTTTTTGTCGGTTGTTACTGTGTTACTATTTTGTCTTCAAGAAGTGTAGTTGCAGCATTACACAATCAGTTGCTATTAACTTTATGTTATTTTGAAAAGAAAATACCAAGTAGTGCTGGCGTGGTGGTTACTGTCGGGCTATTATAGCAATTGAAAGGTTGTCACTACATCTGGCTCAATTTCCACAACAACGCTGCGTCCTTGTGCTATTACGACAGTTAATGCATACTTATTCCCCACAGAATGGGGTTATTAAATATGCAACCTGCCCTTGGTGGTGACAAGTCACACTCTGGTATACAAATAGTTTATCAATGCCAAAACGTGCTACGCAACGGAAGCGATTGCACAATAGTGGTAACCATTTTGATGGATGCACTTGAAGCGATTATACGGATCTCAGGTAGTTTAAATTTTTTTCTTGTAAGCGTTCATGACATGGTGTCAGAAAGAAGCATCATATAAACTTAGCAATTCTTGTTAAAACTCTGCAAATAGTTTATGATTTTTTCTTTGCATCGAATGACAGTTATGCAAATTTTAAGGGGGAAGATTAATCCCCTACTAGGCATCACCAGTGCTGAATAACTCATAAGCACCATTCTTGGCAGCACCTGTACATGCCCTTCTGCTAATTCTTCAGAACTGTAGTTAGCTGTTCAACTACCTTGCACTAATATCTTACCAGCATCTAACTGAGATTTTAAAACACTAAGCTCCACAGGCAATGATTTCTGCCGAAGTATATTCATCAATCTTTCTTTTCGCTTGGGTGGCACTTCTTCAAACTTCTCTTTCACGTAAAACTTTAACACTTGACGGGATTCCTCCAGCAGCTTCGTAAAAAAAACGTTTCCTCAATTCGCATTTCACAACCAATATTCTCAAGTACCAATTTTTAGACAAAAAACAACCTGCTGGCACAATGGCTCAGTGGTTAGAGCCTCCGTCTCGCAGTTGGTAGTCCTGGGTTCACTCCCTGGTTGAGTCATACCAAGACTAAAAAAACTGGTCTTCACAGCTTCCCTGCTTGACATTCAGCCTTAAAGTGATAGTGTAAAGGCGCTTACTTATGAGGTAGACTGGTGAAATCAACTCAAAGATAATTCGTTATCTCCTGACTGGGACAACTTAGCAGCCAATGCACAACCGAAAAAAGAAATTCTAAAAAATGCGTTTTAAGTTCATCTCAAGGTGAATAATGATAGTTAGTGATCGGGCTATTATAACACAGTATGCAATATGAACACGTACGCACCATCGAAGGTACATGCAAGGGAGGATACTTCTTCAAGGCATCAGTAATTGAAATCGCTCCGGATGTGATCTCTTCTCTCCTGGATGGATATGTATCATCCATTAGCGTTTCCAGCACGGAATCATTTCTGATCTCCTTGTTGTATTCTGTTTGCAACGACTGTACTTTCACATCAATGGTTTCAAAATCTTCCGTGACAATCTCCCGTTCCTATATGTAGTAAAAAGATCACAAGCATCAAGAATATACACATTGATCATGCTGAAACTTTAATTCCCACTTTACCAGCCGTTTCGAGTAACTCGTTGGTACAGGCTGGGTTTAAATCTCTTACATCACAATGGGTCGCTAGCATAACCTGAGACTGATTTCAGTTTAAGACTTGTTTTCTCCATATTTCATTAATAAAGACGTTTTTGCATTGCCAGCAGTTTCTGCAAGATATGATAGTCGCAGTATTAACGTACCATAACAAAACTCAGTTTCGTTCTTTTTACTGGCTGTTCAATACTGGTATCATTTTCTATGTAACGAACTACACCAGGTCGACCAAATTTGGTCTTCTTTGCTTTAACTTGGAGGTTCATAGTCAACGGTCTTCTGGCATCTTTGAAACGCTGCCGTAAGCTCGATAACACCGTCGTCTAAAAAATTTACAATTGTATATCGAGTACTAGTATAGTTTCTTAAAAATATGAGCTTGAATAGTCAAAATATTGACAAGACGACAACAAACATTGACGAGGAAAGTCAAGAAAGTCAAATCAAAAACAGCTCTTCATGCAAAACTCTCACAACAGCACTTTAAACTTCAACCAAACTCATATATTCCTGATGCACAATTAGCTGAGTTATCATCCCGAGAATTAGTTTTGGACATTTTGATAAATTCAAAATCCCAACACAGGTTAGTAGATATAGGCTACACCACAATGCAACCACAACCTTTTGCACGCCTTTTATACTGCTGGTTCTCCAATGTTTCTCAGAAACTATTTCTCAGAATGAAGACTCAGCAATTTATTGGCCCAAAATCCAAGAAACATCTGTTTTTTGAAACGCAACATTGCTTAAACAACAATAGGGCTATAGAGATGTTGTCACCGCCATTTTTTAAAATTTTTCTACTAATTTTAGAAGCCTTTGTACTTAAATTTTACTTCAGTCCTCCTTTAATGCTTCTACATCACTCAAGTTCCAGCAAATAAGATGCTATTGCTGCTACAAACAATCATTTATATAAAATTTGCCAAAACTTACAAAATCACAACCATCAGCACGATCTTTCAGTGCAGGATATTTAGCAACTAGCCGACTGCACACACTTTGATACTGTTTCGGTGAAGGATATCTAAATACAAGCAGTTTTAAACATCTAAAAAATGTTGTGAAGAAAACGTTTCAATCTTACTCAAATAATCATTGAAAGTAGACTTTGGAAGTGGGGTCATTTCATGTCAAATGATCCAAAATATGTGCAAAATTAAACCCATCACCATAGATAATTATGAAAATTTGTGTTTCGACAAATACTAATCGCGAAAAACTAAATTTTGTTAATATCTGCCAACCGTAGCCAAAGCTGCAGCCTATTAAGATAGGCAATGTTGGGTATGTGTACTTAAACACATACTCAACATGTACTTGTATGTGTACTGATACACATACCCAAAGGTACTTATACCAAAATTGCTAAAAAGTTATGAAAATCTTAACACACTGGCAAATTACTGCAATGGTACTTACAAAGTATGCAGAGCAATGGAATCAAACACAAGTTGAATAATTTTGTTTTATATCGAACTTGTCATTTTTGATCGGGATAATTGAACTAATGCTAACTTTTCCAAGAGGTATCCTGGCAAAGCAGGCAATCGGTAAGTTGAAAACCACACATTTGGATCATCCGATTCATTACCAGTATTAGATGCAGATGGTGAACATGCTGTTATATCTGAAAATATACATTTAAAACTTACAATCAAATACAAAAGCTTAGAGGTAGAGTTCACTTCATAGGATGCCTGGACTGACAGTTTAATGCCAACCAAGAAAAATGTTACAATGTGTACACACATCTTCCAACACTTCAGCATACAAGGTGTCTTAGTCTAAAAATTAAGGCTCAGCAGAAAAAGAGTACACACATCCAGCTGTGGGAGTGTGAACAACGCCAATGGCTTCAGCCTTATAGTGATGGTTCAAAAGCTTTTTCAGTTACAGGCCACCAAAAGATGACTATTGCCTGTTTTTAAATATGAGCTTTTAACGGCCAACTGAAGCAAAAACAGATGATTTTTTACATTACGGAGGCTATTATCTTTTAATGCAGTCAAAAAACTCGGTTTTGAAAGGTGCTGTCAATCGCGAGAAAACGGAGAGAAACCAACTGAGCGGAAACGCTTCTGATTGGCTGAACGTTGCGTGACAAGCTTGGACAAATGGAAAAGTTTGAGTTTAGATAGTTTTGTGCAGGTTTAGCATAGCAACAGCTCTGCTGGTTTGCTTTTGGTAGCCTTTTTTACGATATTTGGGGAAAAATGATGCCAGCCTGTGAAGAAACGCAGACAAGAGTTACTTGTGCAGTTTAGCCATATAAGGCGAGATATAAATCGCTTACCATTCACACTGATCAATGTTTGGTCTTGGCAACCAGTTTCACAGTTGCCCAGCCAGTGGTTTCCGCAGTTTGCAGCTACCTTTGGTACCAGTTAGGGTGTACCAAAAAAACGTACTTGCTCTGATCTGGCTGTAGGCTGGCAAAAAGTTGCGTTTGTGGTCAAAACTAACACCAATACAAAAATTTTAATTTTGGCTGTCGTTTGTCGCCTATTTTCTTGATGTTTCCATGGAAACGATTTTAAGTTTCAAAAAATTGGCATAACTCAAGCTCAAGAACTACTGGAGATAGAAAGCTCCAACACATGTCAAAAGTTGCAGAACATCCAAGTTGCTATCAGTGTTTATTACATTTTGTGGGTCTAAGTAATGCAGTTTGCGAGATATTGTTAAAAAGCTAGTTTTAAGGAAATTCGCATTAAAAAATCTTTTTATTTTATTTTTATTTGCTGTTCGCTAGCATGTGACTGACCAATATTTTGATGCAACGCAACACAGTAAACATTTAAGTGCTTGTACGGTGCAAACATTTTAACAAAGTGTTTGACCATAACTCAAAACATTATCAGCATAATTACATGTACACAACACACATGCAATTTGTTGACAATGTTTCAGACAAAAAGTATAAGAGTATAGTAAAGTAGCGTCCTTGCAGAAACCATATG
This sequence comes from Trididemnum nubilum, assembly GCA_963965965.1. Lineage (NCBI taxonomy): Eukaryota > Metazoa > Chordata > Ascidiacea > Aplousobranchia > Didemnidae > Trididemnum > Trididemnum nubilum. The sequence goes on from OZ014489.1 coordinate 35,335,091, forward strand.
TGCATTTTGAATCTGATTTATAGTTTTTACAAGTATTGTTTCATTCCCTCTTTTCTCACTCTTTCTGTTGATGCAGCAACTGAACCTTATTTTTCTCTAAGACCCTTTATAATCTTATAAAAATGTTTTGTTTTGCTGTTGAGTTACGAGTGAGTGTGTCGTGAAACTCAAGAAGAAGACCTAGAGCTTGTTCAAATGTATCATTGTTAACTGGAATCGCTTTGATTAAGGCTTCAACTTTTTGAGATTCCAGGTTTAGGTTTGGGATTTGTAGTTTGGGATTCGTAGTTAAAAAACTTGCACCAGCATTAGATAGAAGCAGTTTGAACAAAATCCAACAATCATTTCCAATAAGATCATGAATTTTAGTCCATTGTTGAAAAACTGGCATTTGCTGGACTCTGGTGTTCGATGGAAATCCTTCATCACACTGGTACTTCAACAGTTTTTTGGCCATTTTCCGTTTTTCAGTTGAAGAAGTTTGATCACTACACAGAGCAAAAACAACTGGGTGCTCAAAAAGGTACCACAAATGCTTGTCAAATAGCTAAACTTATTTCAACAAAAAGTGGAGATGTAGCTGTAGTACATTTTTGCATACCTTTAATCAAATTTCTCAATCTGGCAAAGCAGCTTTAAGTCATTTGTTACAGAATCCAACGAGTTTGATGCAATAAACCAGGGCTGTATATGAAATAATGTCAGAAAAACTGCCACAGAGGAGGTTTCATTGAATGTTGTCTTAGATATTAGCTTTAATCGCAGCAATTGAAATTTGAATAATGAGGAGCATCACAACATGCTAGATAGATTAGCAGAATAATAAACGCTCTGAAAATTTTATTATTCAAATCTCAATTGCTACAATTAAAGCTACCAGCCAGTTGGTGGAGCGATAACACGTTTTTCTCTGGAGCGGGAGGTCTGAGGTTCAAATCTCAGGCCGGTAAAATTGAACACAGTGTTGCCAACAGCTTGCCACCACTGCGACATTCTTCGAAAGGAGCTGAGTGGCCTAGGCGCAATGTCGCAGAGATGGACCATGCAAACTCGTTATACTCTTTGGCATATTACAGCAAGTACAACAAAAGACTTGATTTACAACTAAAGCTAATATTTAAGACAACATTCAATGAAACCTCCTCTCTGGCAGTTTTTCTGACGTTATTTCATATACAGCCCTGGTTTATTGCATCAAACTCTTTAGATTCTGTAACAAATGACTTGAAGCTGCTTCGCCAGATTGAGAAATTTGATTGAAGGTATAATTTGATTAAAAGCACCTTTCAAAACCAAATTTTTTAACTGCATTACTAGATAATAGCCTCGTAATGTAAAAAATCATCTGTTTTTGCTTCAGTTGGCCTTTAAGAGCGTGTGTAGAACAATTAGCACAGGTAGAGACTGAACGTAAATCCTACAAAAACTATGCAGCACCAGAAACAATATAAGCGACCAATGTTGCTCAATAATAAGCTACCACCCATTCAAAAGTGTGTCAAAATCAAATGGTCTAATTTGAATTAAATTTGCAACAATGAAAATTTCAAAGTGCGTGCACATTTCTAAATCATTCAAACATTTACAGCTTAAGCTTGTTTACGTCACTAATGCAACCGACTTACTAGCAGCCTGTTGAGATGCAGTATCAACCTCAGCGGAATGTGAAGCCACGTTATCGGAACTGCTGTTACCTGTTGAACTACGGTATTAAATGAAGTTATAAAAGTATTAAATGACCCTGAATATTTTCAGGAGTTGGAGTCCAAATATTTTTGAGCTTGGAGTAGGAGTTGAATTTTTTAAAGTTTTGCAAAGCTGTCATTTTTGGGTATAATTTGTCAAAAAATGGCCCAAAATTGAAAATTACCAAAAATTTCTTGAGTCGGATCCAAAATTTTTCATATTATTGGTGAAGTCGAAGTCAATTTGTTCAAAGGGATTGGGTCAAAGTCAAATTTTCCATAGGGTGGAGTAGGAGTCAAGCAATTTTGCTACGACTCCACAACCCTGGTATTAACAGTCATTTTTTCTGCTACAGTCTTGTTTTTAAATATAATAAAAGTCACTTCAGAGCTCTACACAGCATAATTTTTATGAGCCACTGCTGCTCAAGCATGCATTTTTTGGTAGGCTTCTACTATCTTAAACCTCCAGAGGCTTCTCAATATAATTATGTTTAAAGACTTTTACAAACACATACCAGAAATTTCAAGAGATGAAACCTTGTTGAATGATAATGATTCTTCAAACGAACCAAATGATTGTTCTTAAAATAACAATGCTTTATTCTACGCTGTATCACCACATAGGTCTATACATATCTTTGTTGCCGGTGTCAGTTTACAATAAAATAAAGTTTTTAGGTTGAATACCAGTTAACACATTTGCTCTCATTGGGGCTCACTAGAACAACCCAGGCTTCGAACTGGTGACTCTATGATTACACAAGGCATTCAACAAACACAAAGCTTGCTCCAGCTACAAAATATTTTCATAGTTATGACAGCTGTACTATTTAAACAAATATACTGTACGACGTGCTATTAAGAGATGTGTGTGGCTTGTTCATATGGGCTCTGCCGTGACTAAGGCAAAGTCTTCAAAAAGCTGCTGTAGGACAGATGTCCAAGTAGACACTGGTCAAAGACAAAGACGCCATATGAAATGCCTCCTCAATCCTAACACAATCATGGAGTCTCCAGTTCAAAAGCAGACATCACCAATACAGGTACAATATATCAATGATTGGTTTATCAGCAATTTGTGCCTACTTGAAACTATTGTTTAGTTACATTTAGCAATGGTTAAAAGCAATTCTTCTCTATGAATCCTGTACAGTTAATCACGATCCCAAAAACACTATTCTGAATGGATTGGACCCCAAACGGATTCTTCACTATTTCCTGATATACTTACTGCCCTGTTGTTGGGCGACATTGAATTTTTGGAATTGTGTTCATTTCGAATTTTGTAAATTTGGGATAGTGTCCATTCGGAATTTTTTCCTTTTGGGATTTTGTCTTTTTGGATTATTGTCCATTCGTATTTTGTCCATGTGGTGTTTTGTCCATATCAGGATTTTATATGTTTGGGATGGTGTCTGTTCAGAACTTTGTCCATTTGGGATTTATTCTTTTTGGGATAGAGTTTTTCAGGATTGTGCACTGATACGTTCTTCTACAAGTTCCAATGCTGATAAAATTTTTTCAGTTTCTGGTACTAGTATTAATCATAATGGCACAGTAACACCGTACTTTTGAGTCTTTGAGTACTGCAATGCCCTCAATTTGGCATGCCAAAGCCTTGGATGTAACACCTAAACTAACTGTGCAACTAACCTGAAACAGCAATGGTGTCACTTGAGCTATCTTCAACATCAACAAGGGTTGGCTCTAAAAAGTAATAGAGTCTATTTCTGCAAAATTAAAGACTATAATCGAAGACACCACTGGGATGGTACTACATGCACTGAACCTGTACCAGTGTACCATTATGATATACAATGGAAATATCCAAGGCTTTAGTAGCTAGTTCCAAATATATCAAAAGTTCTTACATACTAGCATAGCAATCAATGTCGCAACATACCTGAAACAGCAATGGTAACACTTAAGCTATCTTCAACATCAACAAGGGTTGGTTCTAAAATAGCAAAAGAGTCTATTACTGGAAAATTACATTTGAAAGTAATTCTACCTTTAGAGTACTAAATAAATCACTGAAGATTTAATGCTGCTATGAAATCAAAGAACGCAAAGAAGTAGAGGGAGACCTTAAAGTAAGCTTCCGCTCTTCGAGAAGCCACCTGCAATAATAAGGACTACTAATAATTCATTTTAGGCTACCAGTGCAGAGTGCTACCTGTACCTTCAAAATCTCTGAGTCTAGCAACACATTTAAAAATTACTAAATGAAATCACGGCCGTAATGTTTAATACAAGTGAATACCGGTACCTGAAAATGATAAGGAAATTAGTTTTCAAGAAAATCAAATAAACATTTCTTTTTTTTTTATTTTTGTCCTTGCACCATACATCTTGTTTTGTTTTTGTTTTTTTTTCTACAAACCAAGCTACTTAGGAGGGAGTCAATGTATGTGATGTAATATTCCAGGAAAGCAGTTACAGGCATTAAAATAAACAATTACAACATGTAAATTTAGGCTGCTATTATAATTATGATTTAAAAATTAACACCACTAGTCCACTATCTTGCACAAACAAAACAAAGCTTTTATTTTTATTACCTATCAACCAAAATTAGACATTTGCTTCTAACAGGTCAATCTTGAATCAAAGCACCTATAGTTAAAACTACATTTAGTTTAAGCAAATTGGCTGTTAAACATGGAAAAACAAAGCCTTTCTATGAGCAGGTATCAAACACCAGGTTCCTGATAGCAGTTCAAGAACTCACCAAGCCTGGTATGGTTGATTTATAACAACTTAATATTTTGAAAATAGAGTAAGTAGATAGCATTCATACCCATACCAATACAAAAATGATTGCTTTGACACTTACGTCGTGTTGGCCTGTATGCCTGAAGTAATTTTCTTGATTGGACAAGATTAAAAAATGGCATTAAGTCACTCTGCTCCAACAGGTTCATATCTTCTTCATTATTTACACCCAATTTCGTTAAGAATGATATTATACAGCATCATTCAACTTTTCGCCATTCTTGCGAAGTTCAGGTAATCTGTTTTCAATGAAATCTTTAATATCCATATCTAACAGCTCTACTTGAACAATACATCAAACTAAGTTCTGAAAAGAAGCATAATTATCGGTACTGTAAATTGTCGGGTCTTTGCACAAAAAATTAAAGTTTAAAACCACTGCACTTTTTAACTAAATAAGAAGTTTTGATAAGGCACTTTTACATATAGAGTTTAAACAATTGATTTATGGTACAAAAATCCACAATCTCTCAATATTGAAAATAATTCTCTCAATATCACCCACTCGCGCTGGAAATAATTAGACAATGGTGCCAGTGAGCACAGCATCGCTCTCATTCTATAGGCTTTCTCCCTTTTTTACAAATGGGTAATGCAACGTTTCAGAAACCTATACTTGGCAGCCGTTAAGTAAAAACAAGGTAACATTGGTGGCCTGATTTGAGGCAGTGAAAAGCTTCACAGCCTGCTAGTTCAATCACTTTGACACAGTAAAAATTTGGATACATGCACTCTTCTTATCTCATATCACCGTATCCTTTTTTGCATTATGAAAAGCGAAAAAAAAAATCAATGTAAAAAACAAAAACAGCAAAATCTGTGTTTCTTCTGAAGCAAGACTTTTACAAAGTCATAAACAGAACTACGAGAACAAAAAATTACTAAGTTTTACAACTGTATGAGAAAAAAAAAACTCTCTATAAAATGCAGTACCATTGTATTTAGCAAACACAAGGATAGTTGAATTAGTAGATCTACTAAAAGGGGAGGTCAAGTGGCTTTAAAAGTTACTTCCATATTGTTAAGTAACCCTTTTTTAGCAACGGAGTGAAAATTCAGGCGAAAATTTTGTTTTGCTTTTTGATGAATCTATCCAAGAAAAACAATGCAAATGATTGAATACATGACATCATGTGACCTACTTTCATAGCTATGCATTACGCTAAACTTATAGCTCGATAGTTTCAATGACTGTTTACAGATTTCAACAATAGGTGCAGTGTAACCAAAAAGTTTGCCAAACTTCACTGCAACTACCATTGAACTCTTGAGACCAGTCATTGAGCCTTGCTAGCTATCGGTTAGGGTGTTGCAGGCGCCCCATAAAAATTAAAAACTTGTTTGTTTAAGCTGAACTATTTTTTGGTATTGCAGTTTGATCAGTAGATCATGAATACCAAGTTTCAAAATTTTTCATCAACGTTTACCTCCCCTGCCAGGCCGATTTTGAGGCCCACTTTTCAAAAAATTTGCACTTTTTTGCCACTAGAGGGCGATATGAATAAGTTGTGTTGGTGGGCATGTTTTTAAAAGATGTCCCATGTTAGTCTCCACCTTTTAAAAAAAATTGAATGAAATTGAGTCATCCTATCCAGAGATATTGCTATTTTATTACACTTTTAATAAGCGTTGCTGCCACCAAGTGGTGAAAATTAATGTTAAATATATCAAATATTAAGCCTTTTGATGTTGAATTTTGGTATATTATTCATTTCGAAACTGTAGAAGTACATTTTAATGCAACGTTTGGTGAGTACCAAATACTGATTTATACGTATTTCACTGAAATTTTCGTAGGTAATGCTTAGGTTTAAAAGATTCAGATTGTTTTCACAAAACATTTTGGTTGGGTGGGGTTATTACAGCCTCTTGAAGAAAATTATTACCAACTATTTCAAAAGTTTTCTAATAAGCAATTTATTTAGTTTTTGAAATGCGGAACAGAATCATTGGTAGTTCATGAACTATGCTTTTTACTAGACTAAACTAAGATAAATGAATGTTGCAATTACACAGTATAGGTAAACGTTGATGAAAAATTGCAACAGGGAGGTAAACGTTGATGAAAAATTTTGAAACTTGGTATTCATGATCTACTGATCAAACTGCAATACCAAAAAATAGTTCAGCTTAAACAAATAAGTTTTTAATTTTTATGGGGCGCCTGCAACACCCTACTATCGGTATATAGTTTAGCATGATGCAGAGCTATCAAGGGAGGTCACATGACATCATGCCTGCGTTATGTACCTCAATCAATTTGCAACAGATTTCTTGAAAAAGTAGAACAAATTTTTAACCAAATTTTCACTGCATTGCTAAAATTGCTTAGGGACTTAACATTATAAAAGTAACACTTAAAGCCATTGACCTTCCAGTAAGTACACAAATACAAAATTAATCAATTTTTTGATTAGCCTAATATCAGTAACACACTCTATCAATTATTGATGGGAGATGTGATCAAAACACATTATATCTTAGACGACCATAAAAATATCTTAGGGCACTTTCACAAAAATTTTCACCATAAAAATGCACAATGCACGTGTTGCCAACACAAAAATACTGGTTGCGTGACTGCACATGGAGGCAAAAACTTAAGATCCATAAAAGTGATTTGTTGATATAAATGGCAAGAACAATATTAATAACTAATGAAAGCAGCAGCATATTACACCAATGATTTAAAATATATTTTCACAACCAAAAAGCCAAAGTGATCAAGGTTACCAATTGTGTCAATAACAAAAAAATCAGTGATAAATAAGGGTATTTAGTTATACTGCAATCGCATTAGAACAACGAAAAAGAGCCTTGTACAATGCTTTCAAGCGCAGTTTTGGCATTGCAGATTCTCAGCGAATTGTGATGATGATTGATTTAACTGTTAGATTTTTCAAGGCTACTGTCAAAAATACTTTCATCTATTTATCGTAGTAGCAACATAGCAAACTGTAATAATTCTACGAGAAACCACTACCAACCGACATATTATTAAAGCAACATATTATGTAATCGATCATATTTAAACAAATGCCTACATGGCTATAGCAAGAAAGCTGAGCAGTGCAATGGCATGTTGACACGACAGCGTTTATACTACACCGAGCATATTACTTACATGTGGGCTTAAAGTGTGCGAGAGCAGAACAAACTCGACCCTTTCTCATCATTAATATAATAACATTTGCTTGATAAGCACAGGGCAGCACTGAGAAAGTGTGCAAATTGGTGGTGTTAGAGCAAATCGGAGTTGTTATAGCAAATTAATAAGCAAAGCAAAAGCTACTTTTTCCGAATTTAATGCAAAGAAACTTTGACAGAATTTTGCAGTTTCCTATTCCAACTCTAAATGGCTTCTTCTGCACAACACTCCAATATACCTAATTGCTTAATAGTAAGCGTTGGGGCTCAGGATTGCAAACAGGAGCAATTATTTGCATACTTAGCACAAACATACTGATATTCCTACATGCCACATGATGTTTAAGAGAATATAACAGTTTATGCTAATGATCATATAAATTACTAAAAAATTAGCACTTACTTACAGCTGGTCAATGGTCATGTGCTGTCTAAATACAAAAGTTAAAAAAAAAACTCAATTATGCAAATGAATAAATTGGGAAGGAAGCACAGGCACTTCTTGTTTGATTAACCAAGAACAAAACACAGCTTAATCCAATCGCAGGTAAGTTATCTTCAACACTAAACCAAATAACTTTGAAATTTGTCTTTTTACCATATTTATCACTATAATGTATATATATATATGTAAGTCAAGTTGACTTGAGAAATCAGCTGCAGATTTATAGTGCAAGCAGCATGAAGATTACTGCAGTCTGTCAAACCCTGAATCAAGACTTTTGAACATTGTCCAAGCTTGTCAAGACTTCAAACACAAGTTTTGAAATTTTCAAAACTACTATGCATTAGTTTTTTGATGTAAAAAACACAATCATTCTGTGCAGTTAATCTTCATTAAGGGTTCGACAGATTGCAATAACCTTATAAGCAAACAAGGTAAACAAAGCTCAGTCATGAACCTTTACCAAAAGCAAATAGCTTACATACATTAGTGCAAGTACGACACTACCTTTACAGTACTAGAAATAATGAGTAAATGCTGGAACATTGATTTTAACAGATAGCAAGTACCAACATCCAATAATAATAACAAATAACTAAAACACTTTAAATCTCAACCGAATGTAACAAAGTGAAGCCACCTCATATAAATCAAGTTGATGATGACTTACTTCTTGCCCAGCTACCAGCAAGTAAGGTGTACTAGTTACCTCCACTCTGTAAGAACATAAGTGCTGATCATACATACATGTTTCCAATTTCAACAACAAAATGATCAAAATATTATTGTAAAAAATGAGTTTAGTTATTTTACCAAAAATTGGAACATCACCACACATTTCTGTTATCAAAACATTATCTACAGCATAACAAACATTATTTATACACGCATTATTAGTAACATCAACAAAACTTAGATCAGTTTCAGGAAACTTTTCCATAAAATATGTCTGAACAATGGAGGGAAGTTCTTGCAAATGAACACGTTTTATCGCTCCGTGAAAATTGCTTGATAAAATAGAGTCAACAGAACCATTAGCTGTTTGCTCCCAGCATTTAAACTTCTGTAAATCATTTGCAACTGTGTAACTGAGATTTCTAAAATTGCAAGATCGTTTTGCAATGGCCTTTATTCTGACATGAAACGCTTCAAAGCGCATGCACCACACATGGCACAAAGGTCCATATTTTTCGATTGCACTTGGATAATGAAGTAGATAATGAAACTTCGGTTTTACAAGTTCTGGACTTAAGCTTAACATACCGGAATAAAACTTCTCAATCATTTCTTTTAAACCACTCAACCATGATCGCTGTATTTTAGGTGCGAAAACAATTTGCAATACTTCTGCCAACAAACAGTACAATTTCCAAGTTAAATTTTCAGAATCAAAAACATTGCCAATGATGAATGGCAGCACCCTAAACAGACACCACGCTTCACTTGCATTTAAAACTACACTTGCATCTGATTTTACAACATTATTTGGTAAACATCGAGGTTTATTTTTCTTATCACTTTTTCCAAAAGAAAACAAACATATTTTTCTACTCAACTCTTTAAGTGACAAGTTAGGTACATGAGCAATTGTATACGAAAAAATCATTTTTAAAACCCCAGGTATAACTCCTTCCAAACAATCATGCATAATATCTGGTGGAATGGAGTTAACTGCACTAAAACCATTCAATGAACTTAAAGGACAAGACCCTCGAACTCCATAAAGAGGTATCAAGCTGGAATTACATGCTACTGCTTGAACTTGCACCGAGTGACTTACAGGATTTCGTAAAATAAAGTCTTCTTCAGTGTGCTTGCTTTTTATTTCACTGTATGTACAATGGCAAAAACGACATACAGATCCGCTACTGAAGCATCTCCTAAACCCTCCGATTTCATGAGCTGCAAGATTGTCAGCTGATAATGTTGCTACAGAGCCATAAAATGTATGACATTCTTTTACACTACTTCCATACGTAATTCCAATAGTGACACCTTGCAACTCTAAATTTTTCAAGTCATGTATTAATGGAGCCAATACTTTACCATAGCCATGTTTCCGTATAATAGAAGATTTAACCACCAATGCCAAAAAGATGCATTTTAAGGAAGAATAAAATTTGGTTCCGAGGTTTCCAATTGTGTAGCAAATGCAAGTCAGCTTGCTTATACTATTTGATGTTCCTAGAGGATTGCACACTTCGATTTCATCACAGTACAAATGTATTCTTAAATTTTCTCTTTCATTATTGAAAAAAGAGTGTGTTAAAAAAAGTTTTCCGGAGCAAAAGTCCACCAAATCTAAATCAGAACAAAACGAATTTTCATAAATTTGTTCAAAAACCGCCTTGTTGCTTAAAAGAGTGCTAATGTTTTCAGTTACAGAAACAAACTGATAGCAATCATCGTCAATTGTAACAGTCATTGGACTGACCATACCCAACGACTTGCAGTAGTCAGTATAGCCTGGCCTAGTTTTTAGTTTTTTCCAAACTTCTTGAATTTCAGTAACAACTGGCATAGATAAAAAATTGTTAAACAAATCAACAACATCATTGACAATAGACGTGAAAGTCGTGAAAGGCAGATTATGCTTTTCTTTAAGTTTTAAACAAAATTGTGAAAATTTTTCTGAAACAGATGTGCTGTCTTTTTTTGGAATACCCTCAGAATGATAAAGAGTATCCTCAAGTTCTTCTACTGCAGTAACTTGCTCATCAACATTGCGAAAACTCAGAGGAGAATCTCTTCTTTCAGTAGGCCTATTGTTACCAGTAACATCACAAGCATGGTTGCGAAAGAGATGCATCCTATAACTAGCAGGAGTGCTATAAATCTTTCCGCAACCACTTATCCGGCATATTAATTGCTTACCAGTATTAGTGTCACCATAACTATGCTCATGAAGCAAATGTCGAGCAATATCAAATCGAGTAAGCATCACAATTTCACAATGCTGAAAAGGGCAAGGAAAAGTATTCATGATCACAGTTACCTGTTATTTGCAATTTTTTTGCGTACTGTAAGGAGAAAAAATAAAGCTGACTTGACTTGGTGTGATCTGACACAGCGGCACCAACTGATGTTTTCCAAAGAAAACAGACCGAAAAGAATGATGCAATTCGATGCAATCCTGACAAAAAAGTGAGAGCAGCCATGCGTGAAATTTGTAGTATTGTTTTAAAAAAAGCAAAAGGTGTTTTAAAATGAACGGAAATTGTAGTTCAATAAACTGATGCGGGTTTGGAAATGCTCGACTGCAGTTGTTTACTGGCAAAGCTCAAGTTAAGGGAGGATATCTTTACTGAAACGTAGTATCTTCTATCAAAATTCATTAAATCAAATCACAAATTTGAAGAAACCTCTAGATTTTGGTAATAATTGGTATTTTTAAGCTAAAAAACTTCTTTTAGAGTCACGCATTTTTTCAAGAAAAAAATTGGGCGTGCTTAAGCTGAAAGTTTTAGTTCCTATCTTATTCGGAGTCATCATTTTGGCCTAAAAATGGCAAAATACTACCCCTCCTACATTCTGCCAAAAGTTTATATCCTAAGCCAATAGCCTATAACCTCCATTTGCAGATTTGAATACCATAGCGTTTTAAGTGCCATGTGGGGGCACCACGCCTAAAACTGAAGTCTTTCTTGTTTTGAAGACAAAAATTTTGGGTAAGAAAAATGGCCTGTCTTCAGTATTACAGCCTTTTTTCCTTTTTCTTGTTTTTCAGAAAAAAATTAAATGATTTCCTGTTTTTTAGGTTTTTAACCGCAGTGTGCCAGCAGACGAACCTTACGCTATATAACAATCCCAATTCTGTTAAAATGCGCACCTCATGTTTAGTATCCCACATTTAAGCTGCCAACAACTAACTTCTCCTTAAAAGGGCATTCAGGTCGGAAAGATTTTACTCGATTTTTTTCTCAAAAAATTTTGACAGATACGAAGACTACTTTACCAAGTTTGAGCTTTCTATGACCTTCCGTTCCTGAGATATAACACATTAGATTTCCCCTTAAAAACGATTTTTCCCCTCAGAAATTTTGCCAGGGTTGCCAATCAGAAACAAAATTTCAAAAGTTGACTGCATGTTCCTTGATTCTTTATAAATATTTTGCGGCAGAGTTATTGTAAAACAACGTAAAGATTTAGAACTGTAAAAGTAGCTGCTTTTCAAAAAATTTAAGTCAGCTTTTCCAAAGTTTATCTTCTGTCACAATACTGATAAAATGGCAACACTGAAGTAAGTTGAAAACAGTTAATTTTGAACTGCATTATCTTGAAAACGGGTAGGCGTAGAAAGTACAGATTTGGTAAGAATGCATTTTAGGCATATCCCAACAGTTTGGTCAAGATTGAAAAGCTTGACTTGAATGCCCTAAAATAAATTGAGCAACTTCGAAAGGTATTTGAACTAAATAAGGCTTGACAAAACCGAACATCGCTGCTTAGTGTTGCAATATTTCAATAATGGTAACCTATCACTTTGCAAAAGTTGCTTGAAATGTTGCTTATTGATCCCTAAAACCGTTTATGCAGATGGGCCCTGCAATTGCTCTTATCCGATTCCAGTACCGCAATTTTTCCACCTTTTGCAAAAACAATTCCACCTTTTGTCATTTTCCCACCTTCTTGTTAAATACAATTCCACCTTTATACAATGAAGGGTGTTTTTCAACCACACCAAGGTGGAAATTTTTTCGTCAAATTTATGCAAGGTTGACACTTCCACCTTCGAAAAAATAAGGTGGATAAAACTACCAACATAACATAAAGAGTGGAAGTGAACACCTTATTTTAATGGGGTGGATATTAAATCCATTATCAGCATTTTTCCACCTTTTGCCAAGGGTGGAAAACAACAAAAATTTTACAGTGTACGTGGGTCTTTTCCTTTTCTCCTGGGATCCATAATGCAACAAATAATTTTTTTAGCAGTAAACAAGAAAGTTTGTGCTTTTGTGGAAACAGAAAGATCTATCCATAATCGGCACGCCCTGTGATACAGTTAGCATTTTGTGAGAAAAGTTTGGTGAACTTTTTTTTTGTGTTCATTGTGACAAGAGTACGAGACTAACCAAACCTTCCACACTGCCAAGACGATTACGCCCTATGCGCAGAGGTGGACAAAGTAGTCGAAAAATCTACTTAAGTAGAAGTATTGTTACTTACTCAGAAATGCCTTTCAAGTAAAAGTAGAAGTATGGCGAAGCATTTCCACTTAAGTAAAAGTAGGAAAGTAGTCAAAATTAATTCTACTTAGGTAATAAAAGTAGAAAGTAATTTCGAATTTCACGTGTTTGTTTATTCTTCGAAGGTTTGCTGTTGTGACGCTTACGATCAGTGTTCAAGCAAAGCCATACTTACGGTAGCATATCAAAAAATCAAAGTTTTATTATATTCTCTTGAAATTACACCGAAGCGTGCTACGAATACGATTTAGTAGGGACTCTGGGCTCATCTCCGCGCCTGGACAACATAGTTTGAGAAGAAATGTCGCAGCGATGGCGAGTCGTTAGCAACACTGTTCGTTAACCGGCTAGGGAATTGTACCCCAGACGGGCCGCAGCAAACGCAACGCCATTAACCGCTAATTTTTTTCGTATGAACCAGGAGTAATGCGCATGTCTAGTTTGTTTACTGTACCATGCTAACCAAGGTTCGGTATGTTTTTTTTTTAGTGAGACTGAGTCAACACCTGGTATTTGATGCAACGCAAAAACACACTACCCTAGATGACCTGTAAATGAATCGGCGTAACTATTCAATAAGTTTCGTCGTACTGTACAGTAAAACAAACTCGATACGTACTTATTGTACACGTTGTGAGGTGGAATAATGTTTACTTCGTTATTGTACACGTTGTGAAGTGGAATAATGGCTAGGTTTTTACTTCTACTTTACATAAAAGTCATTACTACTCAAGTAGCGTTACTTCAAGAGGATTTTACTTGAAGTAAAAGTAGAAGTATCAGAAATGAAAAATACTTAAGTAAGTCGCTCGTTACCGAAAATACTACTTAAGTAGTCTACTTAAGTAGAACTACTTCGTTACTGACCACCTCTGCCTATGCGTCAGCAAGCGCAGTTGCTCTTTGAAGGACTATTGAAATAAAAAAAACAAACAAACCAAACAGATAATATAATTAGTAAACTTCAGTCTTTGGTCAATGTAACTTTTATTCTTCTCCATAAATTTCCTATTTTAAGGCAAAAAATTGGTTTTGTGTCAGGCGCGTAGCCAGAAATTCGTAATGGGGGGGCTGTTTGTGAGGTCTGGGGACGGAGCCCTAGCCGCCGGAGGCAGGGGGGTCTGGGAGCGGAGCCCCCAGCGCTCGAAAATTTTGCATTTTTTTGCAAAAATAACTCCATTTTAAGGCTATTTTGATTAAAAAATAAAGCTTTTAAAACGTGGCTTAGAAATTGGCAGTGCAAGCATAATTAAACTGGTGGCATAATGGGCTATTTGGGAGGTGGCTAATGGTAAAATGTTAGTTCTTTTGTTTAGATGCTAGTAAATTATAAAATCGTATAGTTCAATCAAACTCACACGGAATAATGTATGTCGTATACAGTTTAAAGGGAAAAATAATTTGTGGGGGACTAATGAAAAGAGATTTGAGAGAAATGATTGGTAATTAACTAATACTGAATAGCCCCCCTCTATTCCTTAGTTTATAGTATATGTGTTGATGACACCTATGTTTAGCATTTTTACACTTGCAATAAAATTTGATTCTTTTCATTTATTTGTTGGTTTTATTTTTGACAAATTAGCCCCCCTCTCCCCCCCCCCAAGCGTATGTTTCAAAAGATGTTTTAAATCACTATTTAGCCCACTCCAGTGCATAAAACAGTCTCAAAAGTGCTAAAAACGTAGTGTTATTCCCATTTTGCGTTTTGGTCGACATGCCAATGCGGGGGCTATAGCCCCCCACTCTACTGTTCTGTATATTGCTTGTATTTTCCATCGATACCTTTCTTTATGACATTCTCATACTCTGAAACTTAAGTTTATATGCACTATTTGCATAGTCACCTCAGCCAAGAGAGAGCGAAAGTACCAAGCGGTTTTCGAGTTAAGCTACCACCAGGGGCGTAATATTTAGGGGGAGGGGGCATTGGGCCATAACCCCCCCTTTGAGTCGCCAGGATAGTATAATTAGCATAGAATAGTATGCGAAATTGCGGCATGCTCTTCCCCCCCTTTGTAACTTGGGCAAAAGGTCTGAGAAAACAAACAGTAGGCGAAGACTTTTTTTGGGTCTTCACCTAATTTTGGGCCATAAACCGGACTAAATTTGAGTGAAGACCTTTTTTTTTTGTTTCTTTTGCTCTTCACCTGACTTTCGACAGGAAAAATGTACTGATTGTGGATGTAAAAATTTTCATTCAGGACTTTCTTATTCTCAGATTTTCGAAATCTTCTGGCCCCCCCTTTCCAAAATCCTGCGTACGTTACTGGCTACCACCAGCTATCTGTCTGTGCATGGTCAACCACTTAAAGGCAGTGAATCATCCAGCCAATTCCGGTGGTTTACAATAGCTAAAATTGAACTATAATTTTTGATATTTTTTGTTTTAATTTTGGGGCTGCGGTTACAAAAATATTCAACAAACACAAAAAGATATCCTCCGAAAAAAGTTTTTTGGAAACTCTGAGTTTTGATCTTTCCGCCAAAACCACAGTAGGCCTAATAGTTTTGAGAACTGTGGTTTTGGTGGGAAAAACAAAACTCAGAGTTTCCAAAAACTTTTTTCGGGGGATATCTTTTTGCATTTGTTGAATATCTTTGCAACCGCAGCCCCAAAATCAAAACAAAAAATATCAAAAATTATAGTTCAATTTTAGCTATTGTAAACCACCAAAATTGGCTGGATGATTCACCGCTTTTAAAGGCGGGGAATCCCTTCAAGGGATTTTCTCTGCGGCACAGCAAGTAAACTTGCTCACTTGGGTTTGGTCACCTCACACTCCCCTCAATTTAGAGCTTGAAGCAGAGCAGCTGTGAATTATCATTTTTTGTTGCGTTTAGTTTGGTATCTCCGACTCGGTATTGAACCCGTGACTTTAACCCCAAAGGTAGATGACATCCACTCGGCCGTCTGACTTTAGACTCTTCATAAACTAATGAAGAGTCTATGTTCTGACTGAGCTGTGAATGACCACTATTCTTTTTCGCAACCAATGAACTTTTCTGGTCTACCTGCCTATTTACCAACGCCTGCTAGGTCTATTTCACTCGTATATTCGTTGAACTTTCGTTTAGTTTTGCATTTTGGGTAATATTTTCATAAACTTATTGTCAAAGGTGGAGTCCTCAAGGACGTCCTTGGCCTCGAGGACGTCCTCTAGGACACATTTTGAAGTCCTTGACCTCGAAGGTCGAGTCCTTGGCCTCGAGGCCTCAAGTCCTCAAAAATTGCCCTGTCCTCGGCTCGAGGACAGCAATTCTTTTGAATTGTTGAAATTTTGTAGATTACCTGAAAAAAAGATTTTAGAAGGCATTTTTTATTGGAGAACGCCTGAAAAAACTTTTGAAGACTTTTTTGTTTGAGATCGCCTGAAATTATTTTTTGAAGACCTTTTTTTCGGAGAACACTTGCGCTTGTTTCCTTGGTCCTTGTTCTCGAGCATTCCTGTCCTTGGCCTCAAGAGGGTCTGTCCTCAGAAGCGCTGTCCTTGGCCTCGGATTTTTTTGTGTCCTTGGTCTTGACCTCGAGCCTCGTGTCCTCGACTCCATCTCTGCTTATTTTCATTGTTATTGTCAACTTCGGTTTTCAATCACAATAATTTGTGCTTTACTCAAGAGTCTTCCTTTCTATTCCGTAAAATACTTTGGTCACGCTTGACTAGTGCTTTTTGAAAATTATTTGCCTCTTCAAAAATTAACTTGGCTGTGAGGTAATCGTCTGGACTCTGGATGAGGTTTGCACCATTACCATTTAACGCTACCTTTACGTTTTGTGGGATTAGAGATGCAAGTAACTGGGTAAGAGAAGTTAAATTTCATTATTCTTCAGTCATTAGCGAGTTTTGTTCTAAGAATCGCAATATATCTTGTAGCAACAACAAGTAATGTTAGCCTAGTTTTGTACTTAGTACTGCAGGCTGTGTACTGTAACTGTAAAAGACCTAAAGTAAGATGTATACTGGTATACCTGATGCGGTAGGCTATATGCTTCTCAATCGTCAAAATGTGTGCCTATAACGTGCACTAGTTAAAAACAAACGCAAAAATCAAAAACAAGACCATAATTTGTCAAAAAGTTGTTTTAGAAAATGAAAATTCTGTAATTTCTGCTAACCTGTACAGTAATGTAAATTTGAAATCCAAGGTTTCTAGCACCAATTTTGGTACAATGAAGAAGAGAATGGATAAGAATTGCAAGAATGGTAGAAGAAGCGTTGCAAAAGTCATGCTGCTTAAATAGCGTACTAGGCTAGTATAATGGATGCGTCATTAAGAGTCAGTCAAACTGCAATGACTGACTCCATGCTCCACTAGGCTATACGAGTGCATGATGCACTTCATTACATGCATGATATATTTCAAGAATTGGGCTGAAAAATATATTTTGCATTGCAAAAATATAGCCTAGCTTATGGAAGATTGAAGTTTTTTTTACCAACCTGTAGTTGGCTGTAGAATCCATGTCAGATGTGTGCTGGTGCTTTTATTTTCAAAATCAACAACCTCAGACCTCAGCAATGACATTAAAATTATTCCACTCAATGAAAATTTTAGGAAATGCTAAATGTCTGCATGCCTTATTAAAACTCATTACAGATTATTCAGTTAGTTGAGATTCTTCATTTTTGTTCTGTTACTGTACTTAAGTTTAGATTTTTGAAACAGCATTACAGTAGTAGAAGCTATTTTTGAAATGTGAAATTGAAAATTTGAGCATTTGGCAAACTAGTTTTTTGCTACAAATGTTTGACTTTTTGCACGTATTACATTTGTAACACAGCATATAATAATTTTTAATCTGTTATTATCGTCAAGTCAAAACAGTGGGATGTCGTTTAGTATAAGCCGTCAGCTTTTTTATGGAAGCTCTGTGACCTGTGCATGACTGTATATGCGCACGCGTGCTATTTCTTCTCTCATGCGTGCTCACATTAGGATTAGGGCTAAATTTGGAAAATAGCTTAGGTCAGCGAGAAAGAAAAAGCATTAATACACAAGTCGCAAAGCTACCAAAAAAAAAGCGTACGGCAAATACTTAATGACACCCATTTCGTCCAAGTCAAAACAGTCAGTAATTGTTTGTGATTGTCTGTGGAATATTTGTGTTTTATTTGATAGGTCTGAGGTAGGTTACCTTATCAGTTGTACCCATCCACTGTTCCAAACAGTAATTGTTAAAGCAAAAAATTTAATCTTGTGTCGGCCCGTTTGTTGATAATTATTTTAAGAACCTTAATAGAATATGCATTGTCGGTTGATTATATTTACTTTACAGTTTCACGGTTATATAGCTTACCCCTACACTTATACATTAAACCTTTACTTATTGATTGGCTCAAATGTGATGCTGATAATAATGTGCCCCAGCATTTTTAAATGATAACCGGCTTCTAAATTGCAATGTTTATATGGTAATACACAGAGGTGGGCACTTGCGCCGCTATTATCTTATATGGCGCAACTATTTTACTTGCGATATAGCGCTTGTGTTGCAATTATTTTGAAACGGTTGTGCTAACACTTGCGCTGCAAGTATTTTAGCAATTTTGAGAGCAATCGCACAAGCTAAATTCAAATATGATTGGGAATGATTGTTTTTCAATTAACTGTAATTAAAGTTTAGAGAAATATTGACAAGGTACATATAGACGTAGCCAGGATTTTTGATTGGGGAGAAGGGCCAAACTGCAAATCACACGCAATGACGTCATCAAAAATTTTTGAATAGATGTACTTTTTATGGGACGAAGATATTGTAGAATGGATGATCAGAAGCCAGGCCTGGGTTGGCATGTAACCTGGATGTTGGTGAATGGGAAAGACCTGAACCAAAAGTTAAAATAAATAAATATGAAAATCAACTGAGGTACATACAACTCAACGAACTTAATAAGAACAGAGAGATGAGGGTGACTGGAAGTGAGCTCGCGCTCTTCGAGAGGCGGCCTGCAGTCGTAATTGAACTCGGGTCGCAGTATTGCTTATGCAATAATCCGAGTGCAGTTCCGCTCGGCTGTGCTGCTGACAAAAATTAAAGGTTTCCAAAATTGTGTAAATTGGGAGACGTGGTGATCAAACTAGTTTAACCCAAACTTAGCCCAGCTAAGGGTCTGGGTGATTTTGCATAACTTTTTTTGGAAAAAAATAGCTATTTTAATGCCATTTGGATCATATTTTGCAGGTTTTCAGTGGCATTTGAAATAACTAAATTTTTGGTTTTGAATTTAAATATTTGAAAGCCAATTGAAAAAAATTAATTGTTTAGTCTTCTCTTTAGTTAAAGATTAAGTCCAAAACATGTTTAAAATCTTGAATTTGGGGATAAATTTTGTAAGTGACTTAACCCAGGTGGCAGAAGCAAGGTACATTGCCTGGTACATAGTCTGACTTTTGTTACCATAATTCAAAAACAAAAAACAACAAAAACTATTAATTACAACTTTTTTCCTTGTACGGGAAAACTTGAAAGTTATTGCGAACAGTAGAAATAGCATCAATAGCTCTTTTAATTAGGCTAATACTTAGATGGTGCAATTTTCTAAAACAAAAACCTTGCTGATTTATTTAGTGTGCTCCATTTGTCAGACAGTGATACTAATTGCTCCAGCACCACATAATATGTATCGAAGATTGTAAAGGATTTCCTTGACAAGCCATTAGAAAAAAACAGTGACTCCGAAGGCGTTTGCTTATCACCACATAAAGACTTTATTAGTACAATTTTTTAACACCTGGATTCCTTTAAGTACGTGTGTTTTGAGTTTTTTTCATTAGGTGTAAAGACATTTTTTGCTCAAAAGGGTTAAGCAATGCACATTTTCTAATGCTTATATTTTTTAAAGGAAATCAATAATTTTTTTTACTTATTTTGTAGCGTGCATACTTTGTTTTGAATGTTGGTATCATGCCACAGCCTAGCACAGTTTAAGCTGTGATAGTCAATTAGAATTATGCTTTTCGACACGTCACACTTGCCCTTGTGGCGCAATTATTTTTTTTGGCTTGCGAAAATGCTTACGGCGCAAGATTTTTCGAGTAGTTGCACGAGCGCTTGCGGTGCAACTTTTATGACTTGTGCTGTCCACTTCTGCTAATACAACCATTTCATTATAGATTTAATCTATAGTCTTTAACGTTTAAGTTGTAAAGAAATGAAAAAAATTGTTTGTGTTCAATTTAATGTGAAAGGCCAAATCACCACCAATATCATTTGTCAGTCATGGAGTGTCCACAGCAAGCTTTGGTATCGGCCTCCTGCATGCATGCCAAAAGATGAGGTAGAAAACATGGTGAAATTACAAAAACCACCCCAAAAATTAAAATGGAAAAGTATGAGTGCACAATCCTTTGTGAATCTAGTAAGTTTACTGTAAAGGATTTTTGTATAAAAGTAATTGTTATGCCACTATCAATAAATGGAAGAGTTATCTTACATTTTGTTGCTGGTCACGTGAAACCGGTTATAAGGTGTCTACAGAGTTTTAAGTATAAAGTTTTTATTTTGTGTGAAAAAAAACAAGAGCCTTTGTTGGCTTGCAATTACCACAAAATTGATGGTATGATGTCACAATTGCTATCACTCTTGAATCTGCATTTCTACAGTATTTGGATATATGAAATATTATTCCAAAAATGAAGGCAAGCTTTTTAAATTTATGTCGGCTATGAAATGTAGATTGAGTATAACTTATAAATATCACAAAAAGTTTCGATCTTATTGATTACCAGCATGCATAAATGTTTCTTAAATTTTAACATATTGTTTTGCAGACTCATTTGACAGATGTTTCAACAAAGCATATATAAATTCAAATGCTACTTCAATCACTTTATGTGGAGTTGGACATACTATCTCAAATAAGAACTAATGACACCGTGATGGAATTCAGTGATATTCCCCCGCTCGATAGAGCTGATAGCTCCGGTTTCGAAGCACCCATTTGACAGGAAGTAAGCTTTTGAATGCGTTTTTGTATATCCTAGTATACTAGTATTAATTTGATTTTCAAACTTGGGAGTTAAAAAATATTGGGAACAATGGCTGCATTTTTCATCATTCGCATCATATCTGCGGTTTTATCGTATTGTCTAGCACCAATAGTAAAAATTTTGTACAAAAATCTTACTCTTAGTCTCATATCAACGCTCGTTCAGCGCTAGTTATTTTGCAGGCAGAAAATAAACAGTGGTGAAATCTTGGCGTTAAATTGTTAACGTAGCTGTGTCATGTCATTATCCCTCGCACACTGCTGAAAAATTCGCTTTTTTCTAACTTTTAATCGCATTTCTGCGTCAAAACTAAGCTTTGAACGATTTATTCTTACGCCAAAGACCGAATGCAGCAACTTACTACTTCACAAAATGTTTACGGTGTTAATGTTAAAAAAGGCATGCTTTGCACGAACGTATTTCGGAATATGTACAATACAACTTGCAATAAAATAAAAAAAAGATACTGTAGTTTACTTACACATGATGCTTTCTTGTTTCTTTCAACGTCGCTACATTAGTGGTACAATGCAAAATATTTACTATTGTGGATATTTTAGGCTTCTGTCTGTACATCTGAGGCTACTGCAAGACCGCCTACCTATTCTGGAAAAAGTTGTTCGAGGGATACCATTGCCAAGATACTGGATAATAATGAATCAAATTTAGAAATAATCTTGGATAAGATGAAAGATCATGTAGACAATTTGGATTTTATGGCTCAGCTGAAAGTCATTCCTACCCCAGCAAAAACAGAGGAAGAATTGGAACAAAACCTTGCTGCCATCAAGGTGTGTGGTTATAACACTGGGAGTGTCAAATGATTATATGGTACAAAGAACTTCAGAGTGGTTAATTTGTTCACCGCTCAGTACTTGATTATTACTCTGTTTAGTAGTAAAGGTCCTACAGTAAAAGCCTATACTTTGGTGCATGTATTGTATTCAGCGGTTGAAAAGAATCTTCCATCGAACTCTCTGCTGTAGTTTTTACAAAGTATAGCAATCTTACAAGCAAAATCAACTGAAGTTCGTCGGTCTTTTGACCTCTATTTAGGTTTTTGATTTGTAACAGCATACTCCACCTGGTTTTGTAACAGCAAAGTTAGAAGTCGGATCGTGCCTTTTAGCGTGGACGTTTAAGCGCCGCCGATTATTCACCGGGATTTTTGGGCGCGCCATAGTTGAAAAAAAACTTTTTAAACAAAAATTTCAAAAACTATTTTTTTCAAAGAAAAGTTTTTCTCCAAAAAAATTTTTTTTACGGTTCATTTTTTGGGTCATTAGCAATATTTTTTTTATTTAAAAACTTTTTTTTCTTTCAAAAAAACGCTTTTTCCAAAAAAAGGTTTTTCAAACAAAAGTTTTTTTCAAACAAAAAATTTATTTTTAGAAAAAAGATTTTGTTTCGAAAAAGAGTTTCTATGGCAACAAATTCGTAAATTAAGGTCAATTTTTAAATTAAGGTAATTTTGTTCAATGGCAACAAATTTGTAAATTAAGGTCGATTTTGAACGGTTGTTTGTGTCTGGACTTGGGAGAACAATAGGGTGTTATATTGGCTAATATTTTTGGAATCTTATTTTTTATTTTTCTGTTCGTTGCCTGCAGTTTGGTGCTCCGTTAATACGTGTAGTATAAACATGTGTTACAAATTAGGCTGTATTTGTGTTGTATTGTGATGGTACGCATTTTTTCTAGGAGTTCTTCGAAAAACAATGCACCGGAATGCAAGGACGAGTGCTGTTGTTGATGCCATTCAACGGGCATTAAACGGTGTCAAGGATTTGGAAGAAGGCCGGCGCAAAATATGACATTATTGTAAAGTCTTTAGTACATCATATTCTGAAACGTTGGAGCAGACAAATAATTGTAGTCGTTTTATTTAATTCATTGTTTCCCAGAAAATCCTCTTTGGATTTCTATCAGTTCTTCTAGACTTTCGCTTTCCTTCAATATAAGGCTCACAGTGCGAATATTATGTCACTTCACCGCTTTAAATCTAGTTACACTATCCCTTTTTAGATGTAATTTGCTTTAGAGGAAAAAAATAATCCTTTCACACTTCGGTGACTATTTCTTACCTTCGGTGACTATTTTTACCTTCGGTGACATACAAACCAGAATACTCCAATAATCATGCATTAGGCTTTACACATACTTTTATGCGTTTCTGAAAGTTTTTGCTGCTATACGCATACAATCGTTTGTTTTTATATATTTATTTTCAACGAAAGTGGGAGTTTTTTGATAAATTTTTATCCTTCTATCACGAGAAACCGACAGATGCGTTATGCTTTGGTCAAATCTTGACTCGCTTAGGAGTTGCCGTCGTTTCTGAGTTGTCCGCTTGAAATTTGAGTTGTGCTGCTTGCTAAAAATCTGTCAAGCTGAGATATTAATCATTGTAAAGCATCTTCTCAAAGAACGCAACAACGCCGCTAGAGTTTGAATTTAAACATAATTTTGTGATCATGCGTAGTATCAAGTATGGATTTTAGTATTGCCATAATGTGGTGTTGTTATTATTACTTGTTTTTGATGGAAATAAAACGTTCTTTGGCTTTTTAACATCTATATGTTTTCTATAGTTTTGGTCGATTAGCATAATTTCTTCCTGATGCCATTTGGTCTGCACTGAATCTGCAGTCATGTACCGTGTTCTATACTTCTATTATAACTTTTAAAACTTAAAGATTAATGAGTGTAAGTTACGTTGGTACGGCCTATGTTACTCTTAGCAAATTATGGTCTATAACTGTATGTACCGCTTTCTAACACATCGTTCATTTTTCACTTAAGATTTCGTTAAGAATTATCCTAGGAGTTTTCGACAAATGGGCGACTACGACAGCAAAAGTAATTCAAAATTTTACTAAGCTTATGGAAGATTTATACTAGGCTTTCGCAGATAGTCTTAGATGATTCTGTCTTATAGCGCTAGATATCTCAGAGATAATCGGCGATAAATCCAAAACTTTGCTGCATGTTTTATGTAAGATTTTTCTCAGAACATATGATACGCCTTACAAGGTCGAAGATAATTTTCAATCTGGGAATCTAAAATTTTACTAAGTTTATGGAAGATGTACACTAGGCTTTCGCAGATAATCTTAGATGATTCTGTCTTATAGCGCTAGATATCACGGAGATAATCGGCGATAAATCCAATACTTTGCTGCATGTTTTACGTAAGATTTTTCTTAGAACATATGATACGCCTTACAAGGTCGAAGATAATTTTTTTATCTGGGAAGCATAGTTAAAAGCAGCACTGTCATAAAGCAAACAATATTTACAATGTACATCAGTTTTCGCATTAATGGGTACCGTGCATCCATCAAATTAGTCAAATTTTGGTTGAGGTATTTTTCATTAACAAGAATATGCAATAGGTCTAATTGAATAATTACATTACGTTTACCTAATAACAATACAGGTCTAGTCTAGCTAACACGCTTTCTAGTAAAATACAAGTTTAATTTTAGCTAAAACGTTTCTTTACATTAATGAAAAAAAAAAAAATCGCTCCACTAAAACTTATCGCGATCGACCAATTCAAATCGTACACTATTGCTACACAAGCCAAATATTGATGCACAATTTCGGCTAAACTGCTTACGAAACTCATATCCCTATTAGCCGCATTTACACGGGCAACTTTTTTTCGTGCGATTTTTTGATAAAAATGAATGTGGCAAAATTGCTGGTATTCAATAATGGTTCTCATTGTGATAAAAGTTACCTTACTGCTGAAAATGACTGTCTCAAGTTGTTTCCATTCCGATTGTGATATTCTAAACCTTTTTAAAGCAAAATCATAGCTGATCTTACTGCGATTTTTTATCGCAGCACCGATTCTCTTCTAAAGTTTTCAATTAGAGCAATATTGGTATGAAAACCACTTAAGACAATTATTTCCATCAGAAAGGTCCCAATTATCATGATCAAAACCTTTGCCAGATCCCAATTATCATGAACAAAACTTTGCCAGATCCTTTTTATCAAAAAATCGCACGCAAAAAAGTCGCCCGTGTAAATGCGGCTTAACACTAAAACTATTAGAATCCTGGAATTATCAGAATAATAGAATAGGAAAATGCACCTGTTTATACTAACGGCAACAGCGCTCGAATATTCCAGAGAAATCGTTATTACGTCACAAGAGAAGCAATATATGAGCTTACAATAAATTGCAACGTAATTATGACGTCACAAACTTCAACTCCAAACAGAGCAATTAAAAGTCGTAAACAACGAAGTACCCCGATAACTGCAGAAGGTCGTAGAACACAGAGGAAAAGTCAATTATCTCGCACATTCCAAACCACAAAAGGCGTCGAAATTAGTAAAGCAGTCACGTTAAGGCACACAAATTAAGGCAGGCAAATAATCATAACTAACGACATTTAAAGTTATTATATCTGACAGTCCTTTATATGCAGGCAATGCAAGTTTAGTTGAAAATATCTTGGCACTCTACTGAAGAATAAGTTTGGGGTTAGTTTTAGAGAAAAAATTTGAGTTTGGGTTAAATTCGGGCAAAAAAAAGTAGATAAAAATGAATAAAATTTAAATTAAAAAAAGTAGATGAAATAGCCTCTTTCTTTATTTTTCCTCTTTACATGTTCATCGGTATGACTGTAAATAGCAAAACAATTAATCTGCGGATTAACTTAGTCGTCGTTTATGCATTTCATTCTTGTAAAGTTAGTAAAGCAGATTGATTTTGATTGATGAAGAATGAAAATGTTGCTAAGCTCGAATCACTTTTGCACGCTGACTCAACTAATAAACCCATTGCAATTACGTGTTTGGTGTTACCGTTTTAGAATAAAAAGAATAACAGGATTGATCACTACCTTCCTGGCATCTTGTCGAAACGCTTAGCAAAATTATGAAGTTTCACGCAGTATTTGTCATCAAAACCAAACAATTATTTTGTTGATCATTTATGGTAACGAGACAAAAATAAGTTTCGCGTGTGAAACAACAATTAATTAAACGATAAATTCTTCTGCTTCATATAACAAAGTTTTGCAGGCTATAGTTTTTTACCTTGATCTTCCGATTCGCTGTCAGGCAGCAAAAACGTGCCATGACTCACAGGATGTAAGAACTTTATCCTTTACCGATTTTTTACGTTTTCGTTTTGCTAAACCCAAAGTATACAAGTTCAATACAGTAGCCTAACTTATAAATTAGAATTAAATCTCAAAATGCATACGTAGGCAATCACTTTTAGCTGTTAAAATTACTTTTATTTTTATAAATCCAGACATCACAAAAGTGCTTCAAATGCAGTTTCAAAACGCTGTTCAAAACACTGCTGTCTGAACTGCTAGAGTAATTTTTATCGTTAATCACTTATTAACACTGTTTTGATATCGCTAATATTGCTTTTTTAACATTGAATACTTATTACCTCTAATACTTACTGTATATGGTGAGCATCATTGTTATCAAAGAATAATCGTTGAAGTAGCTGTACGCGAAAATTGCTATATAACAAAACTCAGATAAAGTTGGGGGTGGCCAAATTTTACAAAAGCATGGAAAAATACAAACCGCGAATTCTGCTAATTAGCTTCCTAAAAAAAATTTGAACAGGTGTTTTGTTAATTCGTTAGATACGATGATGTCGAATGTGATCATAAACTCTAAATTAGATGGCTGTTCTAGGTGCTATCTAGCACTACGAGGAAGAAATTGTTATTTTTAACGTATTTAGATGATTTTCTTAGCCTTTCTTGTTTCTGACGTTGGGAAATTTGCAAATTTTACTTTTACAACTATGGCATGAAGCGCTTGCCGTGGCGTAACGCAAAGAAAAAGTTTGTTGGTTCTAATAATGAGAAAATATTAGGCCCATTGCAATTACAATGTGGACGAGGGCGGAGATAATTCGTATTTTAAGATTTTTTCTTGGAGGTACTTTTTATACTCCATCAATTCAATTGTGCTTGAAAATACTATACTTCATATTGATGACGTCATATCAAGGAAATTTTGATGACGTCATATCAAGACAAACCGTATGAACAGAGACAAAAATATAAGAAAAAATCACGTTACTTAAAATTACGCAAGTTCTTTAGGAAGCTTTTAGTTTTTTGTATTTTGTAATTTTTTCAGAATTACAAATTGTAATTTTTTCGATTATATTGTAATTTTTTCGAACCGCTGGGCGATTTTTGTAATTTTTTCAAAAAAAAAATAGCCATTTTAGCGCCACTAGGATTAAACTTTTAATAAATCAAACTTTTTGGAGCCATTTAAAAGAACTAAATTAGTAAGATTTGAAAGCTAGTTCAAGAATTAAATCGTCAAGCTCTTTAAAGCCCCCCCCCCCCCACTCCGTAGTCAATGGTCAAGTACAAAACATGTTTAAACCTTTACAATTTGGGTTAATATTTGTAAGTGATTGGTTAAGGAGTTCTAAAGCCCTTTAGCTCCCTCGTTACGCCACTGGGTACAGAGCTAAGGGTGTCCAACCCACAGCTTGCGTAGCTCTCGGAAGTAGATTGTAACCACCATTTGGTTGCACAATTTTACTTGTCAACGAAATATATTTTTATGACACGTTATTATTGTGACGTTTTTTTTTATTGTTTTCGTTTACAACATCATTACACATCGGCCAGTTGGTCAAGCGGTAACGCGTTCGTCTTTGGAGCGGGAGGTTTTGAGGTTCGAGTGGGAGGTGTGAGGTTCAAATCTCTGGATGGTCAAACTGAATACAGTGTTGCCAACGGCTCGCCACAGCTGCGACATTTCTTTGAAAGGAGCTGTGCTGCCAGGGCGCAATGACGCGAAGATGGGCCTTTTCAACTTCTTACACTATTTTGGAGTCTTACAGCGAGTGTAATGAAGAATTTGATGAATTTGATTTGATAACATTATTCCACAACACTGCAATCAGTTAATAATATTATCCAGATTACTCAGGATTGCATCTAAGAGAAGGAGGCCGCAACCCCCTTTTGAATCTCAAAAAGTTTTTGAAAGAAGAAAAAGTTTAAAGCAAAAAATTTGGAAAAAATTGTGTCTTAAAATGCTTCATTTTAAACAATAAATTTTCTAAAAGAGAAATCGGTTCGGGGCTTTGTCTCCACACCGCATTGTTTTTCTTTGAATCATGACAATTTGAAATAAATATGTTTCAAATAGAGTTTAAAACAACGATAAAAAAAAAAATTGATTCGCTTGCAAGCTGCACACAAAAGGGCCACATACAGTGAAAAAATTTCTTTTCTATTCACATTATTTTTCGTTTCACTTTTGGGGCGCAATTCTCGCTTGGGAGGCACAGGCAGTGATTGGGGAGGGAAGCACGGCCCTGAAATAACACCCCGTGAAGCCGGGCCTGCTAAAGTATATTCTGAAATAATCAAGTTTTAGCAGTCATCGTTGTTCACGGACTACTGCTTTGATTTCAAAACAATATCGCTTAACTAGACCAGAATGAATTTGAGTCATTTTATTCTCCAATAAAATTTATAAAAACGCTTAGAACAAAATTGAGGCAGAAATTCGTGAAAAAATAATATAACCCCAAGCCTCGACTGAAAATTAATCAGTTCGAATCAAAGTTGCAAACCAGCAAACAAGGACAAACCCAAACCCAAAAAGTGATTTGAAGCTAAATCCAGGCCCGAAAATTAAATTAGAAATTAAATTTTGAATTAGGAATTAAATTATTAGGAATTAAAAAGTTAAATTAGGAAACCAGGCCCGAAAAATTAGGTTAAAATGATCTAAAAATGTGTACCGTTATTACTCGTAATGAAACTAATCGTTCTTGATAAGTTATGACGTAATACTAATAATTGTGTACTAATTTGAGCCATTTTTATTTTGACCTAAAAATAAATAATTTTTGACTTTATCTTCTTCTTCTTTCGTCATAGCCTGCTTTTCCATGAGGGTGGCGGGGGCAGCAGCTCGAGATTAAGCCTCCACACTTCACGGTATTCCATCACATCTATCATTTTGCTTGGGTGCAATCCCAAGCGATTCAATCCAAGATTTTCAATGTAATCGGTTCATTTATAGTTCTAGGTCGTCCAACTGGTCTTCTCCCATTTGCTTTAGCAAGTAAAGCTTGTTTGGGTAGTCTTTCCTGAGGCATTCTGCTTACATGGCCAAACTATCAATGCTGAAATTTTTCAATCCGAAGAAGTAACGGCTCGAATCTCAGAGCTACGCACTTTGTTAAGCAATGTAACTTCTTCGATACTTCGTAAAAACCTCATTTCGGACGCTTGCATTTGTGATTGCACTCTTTTGGTCATTACCCAGGATTTATGACCATAAGTGAAAATAGGGACAAAAACAGTTTCCTTTTTTTTTTTTTTTCTTTCTTGATAAAAACTTTTGACTTTATTATTGCTAAATTTTGACTTTATTTTGACTTAACGTATTTCGGCTTAATACGAAGTTTTGATGTACCGATTTTATAATATATGCAACCAAGCGGTGCATGACAACATAACGTAAAAAAAAGAGCCATTCTGCCAACCGGTTGCGCGTAAATAAACTGCCAAGCATAGCTTATACATGTTACTGCCTTTACGATTTTTTAATAAACATCACACAATACAATTGCCAGAACGATTTTTTGTAATACAGGAGCATGTATTTTTTGACATTTTTGATTTCAAAATTTCTGTCTCTTCTCAGTAGTTTGCTCAGCATTGAGAATGATTGCTCAACAGCAGCAGAGGTTGGTTGAGCTTTTTGCAACAATGCGTAGGTGGTTGGAGCAATAGCCAAGTTGGTACGATTTATTTATTGTTTCTAAATCAGAGTTGGATAGTGGTTTTTTGATGTAAGCTGGAATTGAGCAGGGGCCATCCAGAAAACGCATATTTTTCAGCAGTTCGTATGCTTCTATCATTGTGCAGTCACTTGCTTGTAATAGCTCGACGTTAGTTGCTGTAGTCCGGAATTGATTAATGCGAACCAAGTCTGACACCAAACCATCCACATTGATAGCTTCTTTTGCTTGGCTGACTGAGATCTTCATCTGTCTAATTGTTGACAATGGTACGAACATCAGGAAGTTTTCACTGCGATATAATGCAGCTCTAATTAAGCCAAGTTGCCCATCGTGTAATCACATGGACTGGAGGTGATGGCAGACCAGCTGCACGAAAATCATTTTTGCGATCTTTGTTTTTGAGCATTGCTGTCTTTATTGTGGCTACTACGTCATCAATATTTTTAACGAAAGCACGAAGTCGCATAGCGAATTTATGTTGCAAGTGTGCAATGCAAGTGACATGCATCAAAGTAGGGTATAGTCCTTTAATGTTTTGCCAACCAAAGACATGCACCAAGCAGCATCTGTTAAAAGCAATGCAAAATTTTCTTGTTTGGTCCCAAGTTGTCGTAATACGTCATGCACAGTGTGTAGAGTAATACTGCTATTAACAGAGTAATATTGCTACTGCTTTCAAGTGGAAGGCACTCAACAAGAAATGTTTCATTTGGGTTATCCAAGCTGCCTACTACAGTAGTACATTAATTTATTTTTGCTTATCCAATTCTGCTTCATCCACAGTCAAAACTATTTGTTTGTACGGAAGTAGTTTTCGAATATTCTCCTCTTTGGGGACGCTAATTGAGCAACGCTTGCACGCAGTGGCGGATTTAGGGGGGGGGATGCATAAAAGTAAAATTTCATATGCATTAAAGATGCATAAAAGATGCCAACCAGCCTAAAAGTAATGATTTCGGCCGAAAAATCAGCCTCTATTTCGAATAATTCAGCTCGATTTGGGGATGCATCCCCCCCACCAGCCTCAACCTAACGATTTCGGCCGAAAAATCACTCTCAATTTCGGTGAAGACCTTTTTTTTTTTGGAGACCACCTGATTTTGGGCGAAAAAAACGTTTGAATTTCCAAATTCGGCCGAAAAATCACTCTTAATCTCGGTGAAGACATCCGAATTTTTGAGGTTTTGTGCTTAAAATTCCCCCCCACCAAAATTTTCTAGATCCGCCTCTGCTTGCACGGTCTGCAGTTTCAGAAGGTAAAGGGTTTCCCATTGCAACAAGAGAAAACACTGTAGAACCAAAAAGCAACGTACATAGTGATTGACACATGATAGATTATACTCATTCATACGGAACAGGGATACGTTGAATGTACGAAATATCAAACGACTAAAATACTTTATCATGTTGCTAACCTATTGCAATATCCGCTAACTTCAGCTTTATTGCATAACTTTTTCACATTTAAATGACAATGTGGAAGCCGTTTGGCACACTTGAACAAGTAGCAACGACAGAAATAACGAGTTGTGCAAAAATTAGGCTTTAGCTTAATAACGTTTCTCAGTTGAATCAAATGCTAAGATTTCAAAATAAAGCAGGCTGCAAAATACATTTTAGAATGAATAATTTGTGATTTCTTTTAATGGTTTAAAAATTATCTGCATTAATATTGTATGACTTTTCAACCATAATTTTGCTGCTAAATGGTGCATACTGTATAAGCTGTATACTAAATCGTGCAGCTGTATAACAAAAGCAGCTCAAGAAATTTTGTTGACTGTTAATCTACGTTTTCTTTTGCGCCCAGTTTAGGAAGTTCATTTTTTCTATTTGACTTCACTGTAAAACAAAAACTAACAAAAACATTTAACTAGGGCCATTTGTATTTTGATCTAAAAAATAATTTCTAACTTTATCATTAATAAATTTTGACCATAATTTAACTTCACGTATTTTGGCTTAATATGACGTTTTGATGTACCGATTTTATAATATATGCAACCAAGCGGTGCATGACAACATAACGTAAAAAAAAGAGCCATTCTGCCAACCGGTTGCGCGTAAATAAACTGCCAAGCATAGCTTATACATGTTACTGCCTTTACGATTTTTTAATAAACATCACACAATACAATTGCCAGAACGATTTTTTGTAATACAGGAGCATGTATTTTTTGACATTTTTGATTTCAAAATTTCTGTCTCTTCTCAGTAGTTTGCTCAGCATTGAGTATGATCGCTCAACAGCAGCAGAGGTTGGTTGAGCTTTTTGCAACAATGCGTAGGTGGTTGGTGCAACACCCGGGTTGATACAGTTTATTTATTGTTTCTAAATCAGAGTTGGATAGTGGTTTTTTGATGTAAGCTGGAATTGAGCAGGGGCCATCCAGAAAACGCATATTTTTCAGCAGTTCGTATGCTTCTATCATTGTGCAGTCACTTGCTTGTAATAGCTCGACGTTAACTACTTGAGTCCGGTATTGATTAATGCGAACCAAGTCTGGCACCAAACCAACCACACTGATAGCTTCTTTTGCTCGGCTGACTTAGAGACCTTCATCTGTCCCAGTGTTGGCAATGATATGAACAGCAGGAAGGTTTTCTCTGTAGTATAATGCAGCTGTTAGCCAAATTGTCCATCGTGTAATCACAGGGACCGGAGGTGATGGCAGACCAGCTGCACGAAAATCATTTTTGCGATCTTTGTTTTTGAGTATTGCAGCCTTTATTGTGGCCACTACGTCCAGAGATGGAACCGGTCAGGATTTCCTCGACCCGACTGGATCGGTAAATTTCAAAATTTACGCCGGTTGACTGGCCGGTTGACCGGTTTCTGATCGGCTCGGTCAACCGTTTTTTTACAGAAGAAATTTGTTCCCTGTTCAATGCATCTAATGAAAGTTTTGAAATGCGGGCATGGGTGAGGTGTTAAAATTTGTGACTCCGGAAGAGGGTCTCAGAAAAAACGCCAAAAAATTTTTGCCTTTTTTGCAAAAAAACTCAATTTTGAGACCTTTTTAGGTTAAATTTCGGTTTGAAAGACCTGTCCTGAGCAGCGCAAAACTTGCACAAATTAAGCATAAAAAGAACTGGAGAGCACAAGCTAAATTATTAGACATCTTTCTAATGATAATATGCGTAAGGCCAGGAAAAGGAGTTCAAATTTTTTAGCTATTGGTGACATATTATTTGCAATTTGCCGTACAGCAAACACTGAATTGTTATGGCATTGGCTGGAAAATATTCAAAATATAATAAGCCCTCGCAGTTTGTAGAAATGCTGCTCCTTCAAAACAAGCCATGGCTAGTTAAATATAAAAAAATAAGAGCTTTGTATTTCTCGCACAGTGTAGAGTGTGGTAAATTTAAGTTGAAAAAAAACTTTTCAAGGCGGAAAGATTTTAGCATGTAATAAAAAATCTGAAATCTGTGCCACTCCTACTCTTAAGCTGATTAAAATGATGCTAAAATGCCAGGTAGCGTAAGCCTCTTCCACATGCATGCTTTAATATAATCTGATTACGCGATTTTAACATATATTTTGCACTTTTTTGCTTTGTGCCGTGGCCCAAGGGGGAGGGTGCATGGCCCAGTGCCCTCTCCCTTAAATACGCCCTTGAATGTGAACGTCTTAATGGTCACAGCATATTAGTCACAGCTTGAAACCATTCAACAAATGTTTTCGAAAAGTGTGGTTTGTTAATACTGCTTTTTTTTTGTAAAAAGTTTCATTTAAAATAAAATATATACGTATATTTTGGTTGGTGCTTAAATGGCTTCTAGTCGCAAGAAAAAAGAATTTGACCGGCGTTTCAACCGGCTTGACCGGCTGGTCGAAGAATCTCGACCCGACCGGTACCCCGTCCGGCCGAAAAACCCGACCGGTGCCGGTCGACCCAACCGGTTTCCATCTTTGACTACTTCATAAATATTTTTAACGAAAGCACGAGCACGCATAGCGAATTTATGTAGCAAGTGTGCAATGCAAGTGATATGAATCGAAGTAGGGTATAATTTCTTTAATGTTTTGCCAGCCAAAGACATGCACCGAGCAGCATCTGTTAAGAGCAATGCAAAATTTTCTTGTTTGGTCCCAAGTTGTCGTAATACGTCATACACAGAATAATATTGCTTTTAACACTGCTACTGCTTTCAAGTGGAAGGCGCTCATTAAGAAATGTTTCATTTGGGATATCCAAGCTGCCCATTAGTACATAAATGCATTTTATAACTTATAACTATAGAATTGCCGACAAAATTATCAACCTCAAAACTTTCTGAAATCTTTTTTTGAATTTTCATTTCAACTTCAATTATTGGACATAAAATAACAGTGGTCAAATTTTTCAGTAATAGCTTGATTATATACGACAGCAGCAGCTGAGTTCCGATTTATTTTTGCCATTGTTTTGAGTTGATGTTTATCGATAAAGACGTTTATTGGTGTAAGCGTTTAATCCATGTTGATTAATCCACACGCGAAGGTGAATTAATATAGACTGCGTTTGTAGCAGGGATGTTACAAAGCTTGTTGTTCGTGTGACTTAATCTAATCTTGATATTTGGATCTTGTAATTTTGATGCAGTTCTCTTTCAACATGACAGAAAATGGATACTACTTATGATAATTCAAAACGTGGCTAAAGGTACGGCTTTATTCACATTGCAAAAAAATTTATACTTTGTAAAATAGGGAACTGTCCCAATCAATTGAAATCGCTATACGAATTCTATTTGAATAAGACATCCGTAATAATCCCGATTACAGGTGATGCGTGCTGTAAGGTTTGAAGTTTCAAACTTTATTTGTGACGTGTACTGTACTACAACAAATGGAAGTTACAGAGTGCCTCAATTGTTCAATGTTATTAAATTGCATTTTCTACCAAGTCTTGAGGAATTTGAAATGGGTCATATGAATGAAAAACTACATGCATTATATTTCAACGATTATGTTGGCATCGTAAATTATGGTGAATATGCTGGCGTGTCAATTTTGAACCCTACCAGTTCTTCATCTTGAGGGGGTAGCACGCGGGTGCCATCTCTTGGTTGTTAAGTGGGTTTCGATGACGTCATTGATGGTTGCAAACTGCGTGATTGTAGCACAGCAGAAATTAGAGGGTAGGCCTGTCTAGCTGACGAGGGACGCTATTCCTCGAAACAGCAGCTGTACTTACACGCTTTGTTCGCCTTCTTACAAACAGATGGAAATTGTTGCTGAAGGCTTACTGTACATTGGCCTATTAGATCAAAACGCTGCAAAATCTTGAAGCAATGTGTCCTACTGGTGAGCTTACTGCCAGGTGCGTAGCCAGGATTTGGAAAAGGGGGGGGGGCTATTTTGAAAGAGTGAGAAGTGTGCAAACGACCTTGACTCGAATTTTCATTGATCTTGAATCAGTTTCAGACGGTTTGTCCGAAAATTAAGACGAAATGTCTCGGAAAGCTCGGAAATTAAAAGATTTTTCCCGCCCAAAGTTAGGTGATCTACAAAAACAAAAACAAAAAAAAGGTCTTCGCCAAAATTCAGAGCGATTTTTCGGCCGAAATCCGAAATTCAAAGGTTTTTTCCGCCCAAATTTAGGTGATCTCCAAAAAAAAAATAAAAAAAATAAAAAAGTCTTCACCAAAATTGAGCCTGAAATTTCGTCCAATTTCGCAAATTCAGGCGTTTGAGGGGGGGCTGTTTTCGAATGGGGGGGCTATTTTCCATTTTTCACATAAAATCAGCCTCCAAAGCACAAAAAACATGCGATTTTGCATACTTCACAAGCCAATGTGGAGTATGCAAAATCGCATGTTTTTGCATACGCCCCCCCTCCCACCCCTGGATACGCTACTGCTTACAGCACTGTTTCGGATCCCGTCACTTTTACTTAACATGATATAGCAATATCGCAAATAGTTTTATTTTATTTACATTTTTTATATTTTCCACTTATTGCGTTTACAAACTAATTTACGTTAGTATCTCATTTAACACACATGATATGCTGAAGAACATACATAACAATTTGCAATCAATAAATTGCTAAAAATGTTTAATTTTTGAGCCTCTTTAAGAGTGTTGTTCTCCCATCCCTTTGCAGCTCTTGTAATCGCGACGAGAGTTTAGAAAACTCGACTACAGTATGTGGCCTTAGTTCATTTTTGCTGATTGCAAGAAACTTCGCAGTTGGTGATAGTTTGGTGTTCATCAAGGCGTTTTTTTATATAAAATATATTATATAAAATTTAAACCTATAAAATAGGGTTATAGGTTTTTAATATTTAATATCTTAATACTGTAGTGGTTTACTGCCATACAGTAGAAACTGATATTGGCGGTAATGCTGCAAAAGCTTATTGTTTGCGACCTTTGATATGGCAATGTTTTGAGCTTGTTGTACGGTCGGTACGTGTAGCAAAATCTAAGCTGGATGCTTGGATCTGGTGGAGTAGTAGTTATGATGCAATTCTCTTTCAATATGTGTAGGATGTGGGTCATAGGCATGGTAATTCGAAACGTGACCTAAGAGTTCTAGTGATATTCAAAATAATTAATTGAAACTGATGCATGCGCTCGTATATTTTTGTAAAGTAAAGTGGCTTTCTTTACGTAAACGAAAATATTTCTTGTGTTGAAATCAAAAATTTTTGTTACATGATTTATAGCCATTTACACAAATTTATCTTTTTGTTTTTTTATTTTGTAACGTACGCAATATTATTTTCCAAAATCTGCATAAAAAAATCAAACAAAACTACGGACTCCTTTTTTTTGCTTTTAAGGAAAATTCTGTGCATTCAAGGACTTTGCAACTTGCACTTTTTTGAACTATATATTGCAATTCAGGTTTTGTGAATGTTGTTTTTTGGTTCCTCTGATAAATTTATGATTTTTTATCTTTTTTATTTAAGATTGTGGTGTTGAAATTGAAAGTGTTTGTTCCATGTTTTTTGGTTCCTCTGGTAAATTTATGATTTTTTATCTTTTTTCCAAAAGTTTGAATCATTGTTTTCTGAATTCTCCATAAAAAAGAAACAAAAACCAAGTACTATTTATTGTCTTAAGGAACTTTTGGCACCGCACTTGGATTGCGCAACTTGCACTCTTTTAAAATATTTAGCTGAAGCTTTCCCAACATCAGTTAAGGAGATCGTTGTGTTGAAATCAAAACTTTAGTTTCAGCTTTTAGTTTCTCATTTTCTTCCTGCATAAATTTATCATTTTTGTTCTTGCTCCGAAATGCACAATGCATTACATACACTACCTAAAATCATCTAAGTTTAAGAAAAAAAATTCAAGAGAATAAAGCATATTTTTTGTTTTCTTAGTCCTGGAACAATATGCTCTGTATATGCTTTATTAAAAAAATATGGCAAAGTTAAATTGGAAAGTTTTTGTTCCATAATTTTATCGCTTTTTGTCCCACTCAATAAAATTGCAAATAGTTTTTGTCATAGTCAGGTAAATTAATGCAAAACGTTAGCTTCGTTAACCACTTGTTCGTTAACAAACTTCACACCTCTGTTAACGTTAATCCGTTATTTTCAGCTTTAATTAACGGAAGTTAATAAAGTCCGTTAATTCGTTAATATTTTGCATTTAATTTACATTTCCTTTTTATTCACTCACTTTTACAACACGCACTGACGCTGT
The DNA here is from genome assembly GCA_963965965.1 of Trididemnum nubilum. Classification (NCBI taxonomy): domain Eukaryota; kingdom Metazoa; phylum Chordata; class Ascidiacea; order Aplousobranchia; family Didemnidae; genus Trididemnum; species Trididemnum nubilum. The sequence continues at coordinate 35,372,756 of OZ014489.1, forward strand.
TGAGCTGAATGTAAGGAAATATTTATTGCTACAATGGTCTTTTTGTGTTTTGGAAGTTACATTTTACAGTCTAATCTAATTTCAAGATAAAAATAGGTTCAAATGCACTAACGAAGCTGCGAACGGAAAATCTTTGGAAATTGTGAACAGCGATAATTAATAGACCTATGAGGCTGCAGCTTATTATTTGCCACAAAAAAGGGCTCCTTTCTTCGCTCTCTTCTGCAAAACTTGTGTTAATATGCAACAAGTGTTACCAGTGCAAACTGGTTTGTACCGGTACGATGAATGAATGGTGCAAGATATTAAAAACCTTATCGGAAGTTAACTGAAGTAGTTATGTATATGGCGTGTTCGGTGCACAGAGGTCACGTGACTGCACTGTAACCGTCCTTGTGTCTCAAATTAAGAGAGGTCACGTGACTGCACTGTAGTCGGCCCATTCTCAATAAAAATCATTCAGTGCAAAGCAGGTCACCTGACTCTTAAAAAATGCACTGGAAACAAAATGACTTAAAATGCACTGAAACCGTCCTTGTGTTTCAATTTTTTTTTTAAATCGTGGTTCTCAGTCCACCCCTCCCGATGTTAGTAGGAGATATTAAACTCGCAATTGAGCGCTTGTCACATGTAACCAACTTGTGCTCATAATTGCGCTTCAGTCGTGTTTAAATCTTTTCAATAATTAGTTTGATTTTGTCATTTTCTATAGGTTTCACTTTAATTGTAAAGCCATTGCTATCAAATATTTTCACTTTGGGTTTACCGTACGCCTTTTGTATTCTTTCAATGTCTTCTTTTGATAGAACATCACTTGATACTTTTGACCACTCGTGTTTATAAGTAGGATACATGATAGAATCTGTACTTTGTGAATGGGTTAAACCTAAACAATGACCTATTTCATGAACAGCTACTACAAATAAGTTGTGTTTGGGAGGTGTGGCTGTCAACAAACACTGCATTAGCATTTTATTCATTTCAATAATCACTTTTATTTTGTTTATTTATTTATTTATTTGTGTCAAGCGCAAAAACGCTCATAGAAAACGAAAAAAAAAAAAAGAAACACACACACAAAAAAAAGTTTACAGTCATGCATTAATAATTCTAAAGCGCCAGAGAAGAACAGTAAGCTTCTCCCAAACCATTTACACTAAGCAAATCTATAAAGCGAGCAACATATTTCGAACAACGAAATCTGCAAGAGTGAAGTAATGAGTGAACAAACACATTGGTAGACCTGTGGCAACGATTCATAAAACGAAATAAAAGTTTGCGAACAAGGGCATCAAAAGTATCAACATTAGCCTCCACTTGAATCATTGTAAAACACTCGAAGACGTCTATAGCTCTCATGGATATAACAACATCACAGCTGACTAGCATACAATACACAACAATGAGCCCGAAATAACATATTTTTGATATCAGTTAATAATCACAATTATGGTGTATTTGACCAGTATTCTCGAATGTTAGGATAAGCATCCAACATAGCTTTTATATCACTTTTTAGGTTACAGACTTCCGAAAATGAAAGAGTCAGAAATTGAAATCGTGGTAAATTACCGATCAAATCAGCAATTTCTCTCTTCTTTCTGACACTTCGATCACCAATATTGATGTTTTCTTCCACCCATGCTTTCCATGTTTTGTAAATATAGCCTTTTGCTCTTTCTTCTCGCCATAATGCGTGGAGAATGTTCAAAGCTTTTCCGCAACGAACATGAAAGCAAAGAGACTGCTTGTTTACGTTCTTTTCAAGTTGAACACATTTTGTTAAATATTCAGTCAACGAATTGATCGTCTTTTCTTCCGGTTCAATAAGCCCTGGTTGAAAATCTGCAGTGGAAAGATTTTGAACTAAATATTCATGCAACTTTTCGCCAACAAGTCTCTCTTTTTTTTTATAAGGAATCGGCAACTTGCTTGAAGGTTTGTTTGGTTCAATATTTAATGGTCCATTTATCTCCAACTCATCTAGGTAATTTAACATGTCTTCATGATACTTTTTATGCTCTCTGATGATTTGCAATTCACTTTCATTCCAATAGTTGTTAATCATTTTATCGCAGCTGCTCCACACTCTTCTAATCAACTTGTTGCAACCAACGTAAACGTCTAAATGTTCTTTCTCTTTCATACAAACAGCTTATTAAGCTTGTCTGAGACGTAATCACGTATTTAGTTAAAGTACGCGTTTTTTCCATTGAAATAATCAAGATGCGATGGTCGAGTGGGTTTGGCCGTCTAAATGTCCTTTCTCTTTCATACGTAAACGTCTAAATGTCCTTTCTCTTTCATACAAACAGCTTATTAAGCTTGTCTGAGACGTAATCACGTATTTAGTTAAAGTACGCGTTTTTTCCATTATAACAATCAAGACGCGATGGTCGAGTGGGTAAAGCCGTCGCTTAACTTTTACAGTAACGAACAGGTTCGAATCCCAGTGAAGTCAAAGAACATTCTGGAATGCCGCGGAACCACCAGTTCCGCGAAATTACGTCACTCAAGAAACAGAAGACCAGGTTCGAATCCCAGTGAAGTCGGAGAAAATCCAAAATAGCAGGTTCGATTCTCAGTGAAGTTAAAGAAACAGAAGATCAGGTTCGAATCCCAGTGAAGTCAAAGAAAATGCTTGATTAACAAGTTAAACGTAGCTTATCTTTTTGTTTGTCGAAATTTTTACAATAATTTCATTTGAACTTCTAAGCTTTAAATTCATTAATCTGTTGTCATAACGTATTTTGTTAATGTGTTTTATTTTTTCACCATTTTTTAATAGCCCATGATGACATTCCCATATAAAATTATGAACCAAGATTCTATCCCAGTAATCTTCAACAGTGATTTCATAATAACCTCTTTCATTTATGCTTCCAAATGTTGGTTCTCTAGCAACAACATGAACAACGCATCCATCAATGCTCCCAGCGTATGCTTTGTGTGTTGGATGAAAATAAAACTCACGATTTTCAATGACTAATTTATCATTCATTTTTATTTAACTACAGACAAAATTTTCTTAAGCATAAAAATTACTTAAAGATTATATTTCTATTATAATAAAAATGAACCAATCAAATATTTTAGATCAGGCGGTTCCAGATATTGGAGTTTCTACTTTAAAACCGTCACCCTTTAGAAATTTTCCCCCAACCTTAAAGAAAATAGCTCTTAATGCAGCTGGTAAAGTTCAAAAGCGTATAAACGATTTTGCCGATTGGCTGATGGCTTACGTACCACCAACTATTAAAGCAAGTGCTTCAGCAGCATTTCAAAAAATTTTAAATCTTTTTCCTAAACGAGTAATTAAAGTGCAGTTACTCAAAACTGCTCTGAAAAACTATACTAAATCTTATGATGTAGATATTGTTGATTTTAACCCATTGAAACAATTGAATGAAACACAAAAAGTCGTACAAGATAAATTACGGTTAGACCTGGTTAAAATGAAAGGATTGAAAGCAACAATCACTCTTAAAATTACCTTTGAAAAACAAACAGAAGACAAAGCAGTAACCAAGACGGCTTTTTTTAACAGCAGAGCAATTGTCATCTTAAATAAAGATGATGTAAGTGAAACATTACAAAATGCATCTAATCAAATAATAAATAAAATTGGAAATTGGCTTAGTGAAGGTTCTGGATGGTCTATATTTTCTGTCGATGGGCACTATGTTAACTTAGTTCAATATACCCCTCTTCATGGATCAACTTATACTGCATTACCAAAAGAACTTCGAAATGCTAAGAAAGGACTAATTAACATCAAAAACAAAGACAAAGAATGCTTTAGGTGGTGTCATTTAGCTAAAGTATACAGTGAGAAAGTAAAAAGCAATCGTGAAAGAATAAGTCATTACAAAAAATATGTAGACACACTAAATTATCATGGTATAAAGTTTCCAGTGTCTATCAAGCAAATACCAAAAATTGAAGAACAAAATAACATCAGCATTAATGTTATTGGTTATGAAAACAAGCAACGCTTTCCTTTATTTGTGTCTAAAAAGGTGTGTGAAACAACTCTCGATTTGTTATTGATAATGGAAGACGAAAAGCAACATTATGTTTGGATAAAAGACTTTAATAGATTTATGTATAATCAAAGCAAGCACCAACACAGAAAACATTTCTGCAGATATTGTCTTCAATGTTTTAGCAGCGAGGAAATTCTACACAAACACACACCAAACTGCATAATAATAAATGGAAAGCAAGCAATAGAAATGCCCAAAAAAGGTAGCTCGGTGAAGTTTAATAACTTTCATAAACAGCTACCAGTTCCCTTTGTTATATATGCTGATTTTGAAGAAATAACTCAAAAGATTGACAGCTGTCAGCCAAATGATGAAAAGTCCTACGCAGAAAGATACCAAAAACACATCGATTGCGGCTATTCCTACAAAGTAGTTTGTTGCTATGACGATAAATTCAGTAGACCAATTCAACTGTATAGAGGTAAAAACGCTGTTTATAAATTTTTGGAAGCTATGTTGGAAGAAGTTGACTATTGTGAAAAAACGAAAAATGAACATTTTAATCAACCTATGGATTTAACGAACAAAGATGAAGAAAACTTTCAAGCAGCTACAAAATGCCACATTTGTAAAAAAGGCGTTTCTGAGGAAGACAAAAGGGTTAGAGATCATTGTCACGTTACAGGAAAATACAGAGGGGCGGCACATAATGAATGTAATAGAAACTTCAGACTTACTCATAAGATACCAGTAATCTTTCATAATTTAAGGGGTTATGATTCACATTTTATTATGCAAGAAATAGGAAAGTTTGAACAGGATATCAAAGTAATTCCAAACAATCTAGAAAAATACATGGCTTTCTTCTTAGGCAAATATTTAAAATTTATCGATAGCTTCCAATTCATGAGTAGCTCATTAGAAACTCTGGTTAAGAACGTTCCACTTTCTGACTTAAAATACACATCACAAGAATTTCAGGATGAAAAACTAGAACTAATGAAAAGAAAAGGAGTTTATCCCTACGATTATATGAACAGCTTTGATAAGTTTGACGACAGAAACCTCCCACCAAAAAAGGAATTCTATAGTCTTTTAACCGATGAAGATATAAGCGATGAGGATTACAAGCATGCGCAGAATGTGTGGACTACTTTCAAGTTGGAATCCATGGGACAATACCACAACTTGTACCTTAAGTCAGATGTTTTGCTGTTAGCAGATGTATTTGAGAAATTTCGAAAGACTTGTCTTCAATATTACGAATTAGACCCTTGCCATTATTTTACTTCTCCCGGTTTATCATGGGATGCAATGCTTAAAATGACTGAAATAAAACTGGAATTAATGACAGATATTGACAAATTTCTTTTCATTGAAAAAGGTGTGAGAGGGGGAGTTTCATACATTTCTAAAAGATATGCTAAAGCTAACAACAAATACATGAATAATTACGATTCAAAGCAGCCATCAAATTATATTACATATCTTGATGCAAACAATTTATATGGATGGGCAATGAGCCAAAATTTACCAACGGGTGGTTTCAAATGGCTATCAGAAAAAGAAATTGATTTAGCAAATTTACCTAAAGGAAAAGGACTAATACTAGAAGTTGACCTGGACTATCCTGAACACCTTCATGATAGTCATAATGACTATCCACTAGCTCCAGAAAAAATGGAAATTAAACATCACCTCCTTTCAGACTACTGTAAACAATTACAAACTCAGTTTAATATAAAAGTTGAAGGAGTTAAAAAATTAATACCTAATTTAAAGTCAAAACAGAGTTATGTTCTTTATTACAAAAACTTAAAGCAGTATATTGAATTAGGCTTAAAAGTTACAAAAGTACATCGGGTATTAGAATTTAACGAATCACCTTGGTTAAAAAAGTATATTGATTTCAATACAGAAAAGCGAAAAACCGCCAAGTCTGACTTTGAGAAAGATTTTTTTAAACTTATGAACAACTCAGTGTTTGGAAAAACAATTGAAAATCTTCGTAAACGTGTCAATGTTACTCTGATCAACGAACCAGAAAAACTATTAAAGCATTGTGCAAAACCAACCTACGTTAGCAGCAAAATATTTAATAAAAATCTTGTTGCAGTTCATAAAATCAAAGAATCTTTAACCCTAAACCGCCCCGCTTATGTGGGAATGTGTATTCTCGATATTTCAAAAACGTTGATGTATGATTTTCATTACAACTACATTAGAGAGAAATATGGCAAGAATGCAAAACTCTTATTTACAGATACAGATTCAGTAACATATGATATAAAAACAGAAGACGTATACAAAGATTTTTGGGCTGACAAAGACAAATTCGACTTCAGTGGTTACAAAGAAACCTCAAACTTTTATGACCTAAAAAATAAGAAAGTAATTGGAAAGATGAAAGATGAAACCGCAGGTGTGCCAATAGTAGAATTTGTAGGACTTAGATCTAAAATGTACAGCTACGTCACAAAAGATGAAAGAGGTTGCAAAACTGCAAAAGGAATTAAAAAAAATGTAGTGAGGAATCTGTTAAAGCACGAAGATTACAAAAACACGCTCTTTAATAATCGTCAAATGTTTCATAAAATGGAATCAATTAGAAGTGAAAACCACAAAATTTATTCCGTTGAAATCAACAAGAAGTCTCTTTCATGTTTTGATGATAAACGATATATTCTTTCTAATGGAATTGATAGTTTTGCTTATGGTCATTATTAATTTAAAAAAAAAAAAAAATATGCTATTATAAAAAAAGATGGATGAAAATTGTTGTGAAAATCTTGACATAAAAATTATAAATGGAAATAGAACTTGTATTAACTGTGGTGTAGTTCATCACCCATATTTCGTAAACGACTGGATTGATTATAACCCACGTAATGTTGTCTTACGTAAATCAGTTTACAGTAGAACTGCTTATGTTAAAAGTAAAATAGAGCAACTTAGATTGTCTCCTAACGAAACACGAGCATTCATGGATGTTTGGGTAATTGTGGAAAGTAGATTAAAAATTATCACTGGTAAAAGGTTTCCTAAGATAGATTTTTTTATAAATAAAATCTTAGAATATTTAGACATTTCCAAACAACCTTCATACAAAATTAGTGATGCATTACGTAAAAAATATGAAATCATGTGGAAACAAATCGTTTAGCATGTAATTTTTCATAGCTTTCAGAAATTGGTGGACATATATCAGCAACTTGGTCATCAACCATAGCAAGTTCTCTTTCGAAAAACTCGTCAATATCACCAGATCTTAAAAACAATTTTAACTTGTTGAGTAATTTCTGATACGATTGATAAGCATATCTACAAGACTCAGTTTTTTTGGAAAAATTTTTCTGCGTCGTTATTGTCTGTAAAAGAACGCCTGTACCACTAACAGACGCCAAGAAAATCGGATTTAATGTAACAGAACCAACCACGGCCCCAGTTGTAGTAAAAATAACAGATGACAGCTTTAGAGCTAAGTCCATTCTTTTAAATTTTTTAAACATTTTCTTATAACACCAATACTGTTTGTGATAAGTGTGATACAGTTTTGTCAATTCATTCACTTGTTCTTGAGTCAATTTTCTACTAATGTGGTTAAAGTCCATTGTTTATTTTACGATATACAATTACGCTTCTGGTTGATCACCCACTTCAAGCTGTTTAACTTTAATTACGACGCTGCTCATATTCATTGATACCGAAGAATTTGAAGAAACATAGTTGTATTGTATGCGAAACACATCTCGAGAAGGATTAGGAAAAACAATGCAGTTTAAATTAAAACAATCGAATGGGGGTGTTACTGTTGTTTTACATATTTTATCTGTTTCTTCTTCACTAACACGGATTATATCAATATGTAATTTGTCTTCATCATCATAACTGGTAACTTTCACAAGTCCGCTTACGCTTATTTCGATGTAACTGCTGGTTACCTCATCTCTCAAATGAATACTATCGGATTGCAAAGACAGAAAATCGTTCCCAGCGACAAGAGGTGCACTCACGAAATGCAAATTGTGATCTGTATTAGTACAAACTGAATGAATAGCACTTGATGGAATTGGCCTCGAACCAGGTGTCGAAGAAGCACCCAAAAATATTTGAAATTTTGGACGATATATATTTCGTTTAAAATAACGTTTATTTATTGCACTGGTAGGTTCGGAAGGTCTACCTACGTTGAAAATGGTATGATTTTTCATATCTAAGTTTCGTGAAATGGTTACATTATCGTCTTCGGTTTGAATGTGTTGCGTTATTTGGTCAACATAATTTTTGTTTGCTGCTTCACCCGGTGCTGTGGGATCTCGTAAATTTATGATAGTGTGTAATCCTTGTAAGTTAATATTATCTCTCACATTTGTAACTAAATTTTCAACAAATTGTTTAGTTGCCGCATCAGAAGGTAGAATGGGTTCAACAAGTCCTTTTAGAATCAATGATTCACCTAATTCAATTGATGCGTTGTTAGGTGGAATATTTTCTATACGAAAGACCCTGTTTGGTAAACGACCAAGTACTTCCACACCATATATTTGAGACCTCTGAATTTGAATTTGAGTGGGCGATACAACATTTTGACCATCGTTGTTTATACCTAAAGTAGCCAACCTCGAACCAAACTCAGAGCTTTCGGCAAAGTGGACAATGTTGCTAATTGCATTATCCAAGAATCCTTTATTTACACTATCTGATTCTGTTACAGGATTGGCTAAGTTTGTAATTTTGTGGTTGTTTAAGTTTAAATCACCATACATTATATCTCCTGACTTGGAAACTTTGTGTTCAATACCTACAATCTTAACAGTACTTGAAGATTGACTTCCACTTGTTCCAAATTTTGAAATATTCATTTTGTCCTTCTTTATTATAAATGAACATAATAAACTTTGATAAATATTTAAGTGGGGACAAAAAGCAAATCAAACATCATTATCTTCTACCAGATTGTCATTACATGATAGTAGGATCGACAGGGTCAGGAAAAACAAATTTGCTTTTAAACATGGTTCTCAAGTGGATGAATTACGACCTTTGTTGTGTTTATACTGTTAATCCTGAGCAAGATAAGTATCGATTTTTAAAAGAGCAAGGTATTGAAGTGCTAAGCCCTGAAGACTTGCCTCCAGTAGAAGAGCTTGACCCTCAACAGAAAGTAATAGTTTTTGACGACATTAAGCTAGACAACATGAAAAAACTGATGGAATACTTTTCTTTATCTAGAAACAGAAATTGCAACTGTATTTACCTCACTCAGTCATACTTCAACACTCCGAAGTACATAAGAAGAAACACTAACTGTTTTGTTTTTTTTCGGGAACTTAAACAACAAAGATATAAGACACATTACTGACGATCATGCTAAAGGTATAACAAAAGAAGAAATGGAGTCGATTTACCGTGAAGCAACCAAAGATCCTTACAATTTTATGGTGCTGGACAAAACAGCCAAACACCTACCCCTTCGTTACAGAAAATGCTTTGACCATTTTTGGGCTTAAGCTTTATATGCTATATAGTAAACATGCCATTTGTAAATGAAGAAGAGTTGAAAAACAAAAATAAACTTGTAAAGGATTATATTAATAACCGAAAGCTTTTGAAACAAAAGCTGCAAAAAGAAATTGTAGCCAAACAACAACTGCAAAAGTCTGCTTCTGAAATATTTCGTCCCATTACTAAAACGTTTGAAGAAACTCAGAAAAAAACTGATAAAAGGCAAGACCAACTAATTCAACACATACAGCAACAGCTTGCCATTGAAGATAAACCTCGATCAATTTATACTGTGCACTTTGAGAGTGCTTTCGATAACGAAGAAAAAGAATTGCTGACACAAAACAATTTTGAGACTGATATTGTTGAGCTTGTAAAACGCGGGCCAGATTACATAAACGCATTGAAAGACAGAGCTAGATTAATCAATCAAAGATTAGGTGGTTTACGAAGAAGACGTGATGCTGATACAGAAGTGATTGATGAGCAAATAAAAACTTTTAAAAAATACAGAGAAAAATTAAATAAATTATTAGGAGGAATGGAACTTACCTTTGGAAAAGGGTTTAAAGATCCCAACAAACTTTGTGAAAGACTTAATTTACTAGTAGCAGCCAAACAAGCCGGCAATAACAACAAACGTTTGGATCAAGAAATTGCAAACATTTTGAAAAAACTAAAATTGAACAAATGCATTTCACACTGCGACCACCAAAAATTATTTGACAATATATTAAAATGACATCAATATCACTTTTCTTTGACTCTAGGAAAGGACAAGGAAAATCAGAAGATTTTATAACTAGCTTTAATCCACCGTTGCAACTAGACATTAAAAAAAGTTACGAGATGTCCTTAATCAATGCTCAAATATGGTACTCTTGGCATAACATAACGAGCAGCAATAATAAATTTTTTTATTCACCAGATGGAGTAGCTGCACGACTATTATCGATTCCTCCAGGTAGCTATAATATTGAAGATCTCAATAATGAAATCAAGTACTTGATGGAACAGAGACGTGATGATAAAAATAATATAACTATAACACCAAATTTTAATACATTAAAATCAAGAATTGAACTTAAAAATGATTACATAGTTGATTTTCGAATTCCAAATTCAATAGGTGACGTTTTAGGATTTGATTCGGCATTTTTGGGTGTAAATGGAATTCATAATAGTCAAAATCCTGTAAATATTACAAATATCAACAGCCTTCAGATTCATTGCAGCTTAATTGATGGAAGTTACATAAACGGAGCGTCTAGTGACTTACTTTATACTCTTAGTCCAAACGTACCACCGGGATATTTGATTCAAGTTGAACCTAAGCAAAACATTTACGTTCCAATCAAAAATTTAAGTCAAATTGATAGTATCCGATTCTCTATAAAAGATCAAGATAACAATTTTGTAAATATGAATAATGAACGAGTGACTTACTATGTTCACCTGAGAGAGATTATGTAGTTTAACTATAAATGTTATCACAAAGAGAAACTAGATTTCATAAAAAGAAAATCATAGGTGGAAGTTTGCTTAAAAATGTTTACGACAAGGTAAGAAACGTAATCAGCACTGGTTCTAAGATTCTTAACAGAATTCCTACTGGAGTGAAGACTGAGATTAAAAAACTAGCTGCACCTTTACTGAAAAAAGCCTTAGAACCCACAAAAAAGGCATTAGAACCAATCTTAGAAAATATACCAATAAACAAGCGTATTATCAATGACAGAGAATTAGAAAATCTCAACGACAGATCGAGAGCTATCTTAAGTAATTTAATTGCTGGATCAGGATTTAAAAATTATATGTCTTAATTATAAAATGACAGAACTAACGAATCCATATTTGCAAATTAAAGAAACAAACTTAGTTGACAATTCGATTACTGAGTTCGAATATGTCGAATACCTTCCGAGAGACTCCAATAACATGAACAAAGATGGTCAGCACATTATTGAAACAAAAGATGAAGATGTTTTTCTTCTACCGCATAAAGCATACCTAGAAATCAGAGGAAAACTTCAAACTAATGCGAATGCTAATTACAATAACAATGACGTAATTTCATTGGTAAATAACGGTTGGTCTTTATTTCAAACTGCGCAATATCAATTAAATAACCAAACTATAGAAAACATAAACCTTTATCTACCTCAAGCATCAACAATACTCAATTTAGTTAGCTTTAGTGATGATTATTCAAGATCAACCGCCTCTAACATGCTGTGGTTTAAAGACACTGGAACTGGTTCCCCATCTCTTAAACAAAATTTTGGTGGTGTAGCTGATGATGCGAATGCAAATGCTGTACGTGATGGTCTTAGAGCAATCGTAGAAATATACAACAACAATCTACAAGCAAATATTGGTTTCACCGCAAGACAGAACATTACTACGGGAAATAAGCAAATTACTTTAATGCTTCCTCTTTCCCAAATATTTGGATTTTGTCGTGATATCGATAAGGTTTTTAGGGGTGTTAAACACAGTATAGTCGTGGATAGAGAAACATCTAATAACTATATTTTACGTGCAAATGGTGTTGCTGCTGGTAAGTTTAACATAAGTCATATCTCTTTGTGGATGCCTAAAGTGAAACCAAGTTTAAGAGTTGAATCGGAAATAGATGCTATGTTAGTAAAAGGACATATAAAACAGCTATACTTTGAACAAATGAGAGTGTATCGAACAATGTTTCAGTCAACAGAAACAAGCATGACTTGGAGAATAACAACCCAGCCGGGAACAGAACTTCCTAGGCATGTGTTTGTTGCGTTTCAATCGAGTGAACGAGATAACAACCAGCAGCTAAATAACATGATTTTTGACAATGCAAACTTAAGACGTATTAGTTGCAGAATAAACAGCATTCAATATCCTGAACGAGAATTTGAATGTAATTTTACTCCACAAAATAGAAATTATTCGCGCTTATACATGAGTTTTCTAGAGGCTGTAAACAAATACCAAGATGCCGACACGGGCTGTCAATTATCAGCTGAAGACTGGGCTAGTTTGTATCCAATTCATCATTTTGATGTTAGTAAACACAATGAACGACTTAAAAACAGCTCGGCAGATATTGAAATAAGGTTTAGTCTTGGTGGTAACTTTAGAAATATTGCAAATAACGCTGACCAAGTTTTCTATGTTTATGCAGTCGTACTTTCTGATAGATACCTTCAGTTAGAAGGACTTTCAGGTCGAATGAATATAATTATCTGAGTATAAATAAAAATGTATGTTAAAATCGGATTAAATTTATCACAATTTCAAAAAGAAAAAATAAAACAAGCTTTTCAAAACAAAACTGGGCTTACACTCACATTTAATAACCACCAGTTACAGGGATCAGACTTTCTTGGTTTAACAAAGACGCAAGTTAACAAAATAAATGATGCTAAAGCAAAAGGTTCAGGTGTTACTTTGAAGCTATCAAAACTACAAATTTCAAAACAGGGTGGTTTTATTGGAACTCTTTTAGCAGGTTTAGCAGGTAGCTTGCTACCCAGTTTGTTAGGAGGAAAAGGACTTGTGTTACCTGGATCTAAGGGTAAAGGGCTTATGTTGCCTGGAACAAAAAGACAAGGTAGGTCTTATCGCTTCGACGAACCTCAGATTCTCGGAAAAGGTTTAATACTAGGAAAAAATTCTCCTTTCAAAAATGTTCCGATCTTGGGTTTGATTTTATAAAGTCTAATATAAAATGTACCACGATTACTCATTGAACTTGACACAAAATCAAAAGAAAAAAATTGCAAATGCATATAAAAGCAAAACTAGTGTAAGTGTTAGACTAACAAATGCAAGTTTACAGACTAAAGGCAACGTTAGTTTGCAACTGACGAGTCGACAGATAAATAGAATTAACAAAGTAAAAGCGTCTGGACACGGTATACAAATAAACTTTAGTAAAACGCAATTGCAAAAACAAGGTGGTTTCTTAAGTAGCTTACTTAATTTAGGAAAACTAGTGTTACCGTTTTTAGCTAAAAAGGTTTTGCCAACTTTAGGATTAGCAGCTGCTTCCGGGGCCATCCAAGGAGCAACTAATAAAGCAGTAAATAAATGAAACCATTAACAAACTTAGACATTGATAAAATCATGATTAAGTGTGACAATTATCGAGGAACATTTAGCAAAGATATGTTACCAAAAGCAATGAATAAAAATGAGTCAGCTGTCGTAAACTTGCAAGATTATTTTGCGGGTAGTGGAACTCATTGGGTTTGTGTTTACAACGAAGAAAAATCAGATAAAGTAGAATACTTCGACAGCTTTGGACTTGTACCCCCAAATGAAGTTGTTAAATATATGAAGACTACAAACAAAAACATTATTTACAATGATGCTCAAATTCAAAATATTAACTCAATTCTTTGTGGTTACTACTGTGTGTATTATATAACAGAGCGAAATAAGGGGAGAACAGCAAACGAACTATTGTTAGATTTTCATGAAAAACCTACACCTTTTAATGAAATGTTTATAAAGTTTTATGTATCATATATTAAAGATGGAAACTTATTGTGTTAGAGAAAAGAAAAAAACTACATGTGTTCCAGGTTCTGATGAAATTATAAAAGCAAAAGGAAATGGTCGCCTGATGTTACGTTGCATTTGTGCTAGTTGTGGTATTACAAAGCATAGTTTCATTAAAACCAACAAAAAAGGAGGCTTGTTAGACCTTCATGCTGCGATAGGAAAATTACCAAAACCAAAAGGTGGGTTCACTCTTCCAAGTCACAAGTACACTGGGCCATATAATCCTTTGGATAAACAACTTGATTCGAACGACCAACCTTTACCGGGGCAAGAATCTTACAATCAAATAGATGCTATTGCAATGAAACATGATATTTGTTATCGTGATAATGACAATAAAAAAGGTAAACTAAAATGTGATAAAGATATGTTAGACAGTTTATCGCAAACAAAAACGAAAGGTATCCGGGAATCGTTTGATAAAAAGTTAGTACAAGCAGCAATTGGAACTAAATATAAGTTGGGGTTAGGTGCAAAAAACGGGAAAAGGCGTCGTGGCAAACAGAACTAGCTGATGAACTACACAAACCAGTAAAGAAAAAGTTTCTGCGACGCCGAGTTATAAGCAAATCAATTGATGAAATATGGGCGGCTGATTTAGTAGAAATGCAAAAGTTTAGCAAATGGAATAAAGGTTACCGATATTTACTTATGGTAATTGACGTATTTTCCAAATTCGGATGGATAGTCCCTTTGAAAGACAAAACGGGTAAAACTGTTGCTAATGCTTTCAAGAAAATCTTCAAAGAAAAAAGAATCCCAGAATTCTTATGGACTGATAAGGGAAAAGAATTTTACAACAAAAATACGAAAAGCCTGTTGGACCAACACAGCATTAAATTATACTCAACTGAAAATGAAGAAAAAAGTTCTGTTGTTGAACGCTGGAATCGCACTATCAAAAATAAAATGTGGAAGCAATTTACAAAACAAAGTTCAACTCAGTACTTAGACATGCTACCTGAGATAGTTGATGAGTACAATAACAGCTATCATTCATCCGTGAAAATGACACCTGTTCAAGCAAGCGAAAAAGAAAATCAAGGAATTGTTTACTATAATTTGTACGCTAAAATTAAACCAATAAAAACAAAAGCAAAATTTAAAGTTGGGGACACAGTTAGACTTTCAAAATACAAGCGAAAACTTTTTGACAAGGGTTTTACTCCAAACTGGACAGAGGAACTGTTTTTAATTTCTAAAGTTTTAAATACCAATCCACACACTTACGAAATCACTGATCTTCGTGGTGATTCAATTTCTGGAACTTTCTATGAACAAGAACTTTTGAAAACGAATCAAACTAAATTCAGAATAGAAAAAGTTGTTCGCAAAGATAATAAAAAGAAATCGGCATTAGTTAAGTGGTCTGGATACAGCAATGATTTTAATAGCTGGATTCCGATTGAAGAATTAGAGCAACTTAAATCTACATATAAATAAAAGATGTTTTGTGGATTTCAACCTTCAAATTTATCAGTTCCAGAAAATATAGAAGATATAAAACAAAAGTGGAATAAACGTGTTTTAACTTACTGTATCACGAACTTAACACCAAAACTTACAGAAGAATCGATACACAAACAAATTGATGCTGCTTTTAAAGTTTGGGATAAACCTACAGCACTTAAATTTAAGAAAGTACAGCCAAATGAGCCCTGTGACATAAAAATTAGTTTTTGTGCCAAGGAACATGGCGATGGATTCCCTTTTAAAGGTAAAGGCGGTGTTTTAGCTCATGGATTTTATCCAGGTTCAGGAATTGGGGGTGATTTACATTTTGATGCTGATGAAGATTGGACAGACCAAGAAACACCTCCCAAACACAACTTATTTGTAGTAGCTGTTCATGAAATAGGTCATTGTTTAGGTTTAACCCATTCACAAAGTACAGATTCTATCATGTATCCTACTTATAAACACGAGTGGTCAAAAGTATCAAGTGATGTTCTATCAAAAGAAGACATTGAAAGAATACAAAAGGCGTACGGTAAACCCAAAGTGAAAATATTTGATAGCAATGGCTTTACAATTAAAGTGAAACCTATAGAAAATGACAAAATCAAACTAATTATTGAAAAGATTTAAACACGACTGAAGCGCAATTATGAGCACAAGTTGGTTACATGTGACAAGCGCTCAATTGCGAGTTTAATACCCTACTAACATCGGGAGGGGGGACTGAGAACCACGATTTAAAAAAAAATTTGAAACACAAGGACGGTTTCAGTGCATTTTAAGTCATTTTGTTTCCAGTGCATTTTTTAAGAGTCAGGTAACCTGCTTTGCACTGAATGATTTTTATTGAGAATGGGCCGACTACAGTGCAGTCACGTGACCTCTCTTAATTTGAGACACAAGGACGGTTACAGTGCAGTCACGTGACCTCTGTGCACCGAACACGCCATATACATAACTACTAACTGAACTTAACGGAAGTTAATTAGTCCGTAAACATGAAAAAACTTTTTAACGGATTAATGAGTTAATGAAAAAGTTAGCTTCGTTATTCACGGATTAAGGATTAACGGACTTGTGCCCACCTATGGTTTTTGCTTGTTTGTTTATTTGTTGAACCGAAGTTCTTTTGGTCCAAAAATCAGATTTTGCAATTTAAATGCTTACATGGTCTGTCGTTCTTTTCAAAAAACGGATGGCAATTATTGCTGAAGGTTTGCTGTGCATCGGTTTATTGGATCGAAGCGCTGCAAAATCTTAAAGTATTTTGTCCCAATGGTGGTGAGCTTAGTGCGCTGTTTTGGATCCCGTTATTTTTACTTAACCTGATAAAGCAATTATATTGCAAAAACTTGTACTTAAGTTTTTTCATATTTTCCACGTATTGTGTTTACAAACTAATTTACGTTAGTATCTCATTTAACACACATGATATGCTGCAGCACATACATTACAATTTGCAATCACTAAATTGCTAAAAATGTTTAATTTTTGAGCCTCTTTAAGAGTGTTGTTCTCCTATCCCTTGGCAGCTCTTGTAATCGCGACGAGAGTTTAGAAAACTCGATTATGTTGCTTGTGTTTATTTTTGCTGATTGCAAGAAACTTCGCAGTTGGTGATAGTTTGGTGTTCATCAAGGCGTTTTTTTTGAGATCCGTTTGGATTTGACTGATGTAAAGTTATATACAGTACAAAACAGATATTGACGGTAATGCTACAAAAGCTTATTGTTTGCGATCTTTGATATGGCAATGTTTTTGAGCTTGTTATACGGTGGGTACGTGTAACAAAATCTAAGCTGGATGCTTGGATGTCATGGACTAAAAGTTATGATGCAATTCTCTTTCAATATGTGTAGCATGTGGGTCATAGGCATGGCAATTCAAAATGTTGGGAAAGATTTTAGGTGATCCGGCTTGATTCACGCTGCAGAAAAACCATTTCCTTGTAAAAAAGGCAAATATCCCAAATCATTGATTAAAGCTGATGCATGTGCATTTTCATGACGTAAAGTGGCTTCCCTCACGATAACTACAATGATTCTTGTGTTGAAATTGACAGTAATAAAATTTGAAAAACGTAGATCCCATTTTTGGATGGAATAATTTTACGCTTTGACTGGTGCAATGCATTATTTTTTAATCAGCGCAACTCTTTCGCTTTTTATTTAATGATTCACTTAACATTCCGAAGAATATGGCTCCAGAGTAAGAAAAAGTATTAGTGAGCAAATTTTTTTCAACAGTCAAATTACAAATGATTTTAAATAAGCTGTTGATATTCCAATGATACAACCTGCTAAGCCAAATGTATAAATTAAGCTGCAAGAGGTCTGGGCTTTACAGTAATTTATGATTAGTCAAATACGACATACTGTAATGTTGCCAACGCTTCGCCATCGCTCAAACCTTTCTTCATCAGAATTGCCGAATGCACTGGCGCAACAACAAGTAGATGGTCCCGTAAACTTTCAACATGCGTAAACGTAACTCGGCGTATGCTGCATAATATAAATTAAATTGTTTGGATTTTTGTTTATTCAAGCTGTAAAGCTTTATTTCTAAAACTTTATAACTGTAAATAAATTTGATAATGTTGTTATTTATGTATTTTTGGGGACTTAGTATGCACTTTTTTTAAACTTTTTCATTGATTATACGATTTATCAGGATTGATATCCCAAAAATTCTTTATAAAAACAGACACCACCCATTCAAGAACTAAATGTTGCTCAGGAACTTCCAGCCAATTATCGTTGTAATGCAATATTATTGCACCATTTTTTAGCAGAAAGCAAACATTCCATTCTTTAGCTTATAAAAAAAGACTGGTCAAGATGGAAACACATAAATTTGACAATGTTTTTAAGCAGTTTTTATTCAAGAAGCAAAATAAGTCAAAGTTATTTTTCGAAAACGAATGTAATTTCTAACTGAGTTAATGATTAGTTCGCAAAGTCAAAAATCAAAATTCTTCAACTTGAAATCAAGGTTAGATTGGGAAGCCATGCATTTATTAAAATGCAAGCAAAAACGTATGGATAACAATAATTTTTTTAGCTTTTCTTATTTTCTGTAAATTAAAATTTTCCGACTGAAATTTTAAAGCATGGAGTAACATTTTTAAGGATTAATAATAAAACTATAACAGTATATGCAAACAACTATAATTCATTTCAGGTGATACAAAAAACAATTCATTTATGAATATATAAACTGTTCAAAACTAATTGGTACTGGGTGCGTTTAAGCCACATTCTGTAAAAAATCCCTAGCCAGCAACTAGCAAAATCATTTTTTTCAAGCAGTTTTTGCTTAAACATCTTTAGCAACTTTAAACTATTGCCCGACCTACAGTATTTGTTATGGATTACAGCTAAAATTGTAGTCAGCTTGTTGGATCTTTTGCATGTCATTTCTCCTTAAGAATCACAACTACAGCTTTCTAGGATCTTTGGAAAGGTTAATCTAATTTAACTGGGCGAATCGTCAGCAACAACATTGCACACGATTCGAAAATTATGTCGTTTTATTAAAATGTCTTTGTGTAGTTGCAATGTAATGTATTTCGTTGCACTTTTTAGTATCGCAGTTTGGAAGTATAATTGTAGCTTAGTTAAACTTGATTATTTTAATATCTTTGGTTTTAAACTTGCATGTTCATTAACTACAAAGCAAAAATACAGCCAAAACAAAATTTTATTCTCAACTGTTTATAGTTTTCAACGTTAAAGCTGAAACGAAGTCAAACAATGTGAGAAAGTTTAGCGAATTACATAGATTTATAATTTTTTTGTGTAAAAGTTTTTGCTCAAAGTTTCTTAAGATGATCATCGCTCCAGTTTTGTGCACTCTCAACTGCTTCATAACGGGATTTTTCTACACTGTCTTTAAATTGCTGAAATACTAACAATATACAAAACGGGGGTGTCACGGAAGCGACAAACTATCGACCTATTTCACCATTAGCGTAATCAGGCAAACTGCTGGAAAAAATTAATTTACAAACGCCTGTTAAATCACTTAGATAAAAACAAACTATTCAGTATCCGTCAATATGGCTTTCGTCGAGATTTCTCAACGACTTTAACAGCATTTATAACGCAATTATTAAAAACATTGATAATGACTAATTATAAACCTGTTGTATGTTTTTAGATTTATCCGCAGCATTTAATATTGTTGATCATACTGCATTACTTTGTAAACTGTGGAACTTTTTTGGTGTTCGTGGTGTAACTTACAATTTATTTCAAAGCTTTTTAAATAATCCATATCAAAACACAAGAATTTCAAATTTAAATCTAGCAAAATTAAAGTGGTATGCAGCGCATCTCAGGGATCTTGCTTAAGATCACTGTTTCATCAATTATATGTTAATGATCTAGCTTTGGCTTCTAACTTAAATGCTACCTTGCTTGCTGATGATACCTTACTAGTACAGTAGTATAATATAGTGTGCCAAATTGTGTGGTTTGGGACGTTTTTAATTGCTTATTGCAACAATGACAGCTAGAATAGTTGTGAGTCGATCACATCGAGAGCCGAACCAACACAGCTTAATTTATCTAAAGTTTAACACTTCATTATCTTTTCAATGAGATTTCAATTTAGTTTTTTTAATTGCTTATTGCAACAGTGACAGCTAGAATATTTGTGAGTCTATCATATGGAAAGGTGATATAGTATTCTTGATTTTTGCGTTAACATATTGCTACACTGCTAACTGTTGCAACTTTGTTTGGGGAAAAGATAAGCGATATAGCTCGATGCTGCAACTTTATAAACCTTTATCATCGATCGATCTTTGGGCTGGCGGCCAACTATCTAGCCTGTCGCAAAGTCGTGTTTAAAAAATCTTTTCTATTGTTTTCACCGACCGCATTAAAATCTGTAAAAACTGTTTTGCTTTCACAGCGCAATAAAACCCATTTTGTTCGATTTCCGATCACCTCGGTGTCACAAGATTCATTAGAACAACATTAAAAGTCTGCAACGCCGCAGGTGTTTCCAATACTGTTCCAAAGGAACCCTAGGTATTTAAAATCTTTTTCGATTTATATCACCAAGATTAACCCTTATCAGAAAAGTGTTTTTACGTGACTTAATCGAAACATATGTTGGCAATTGTCAAAATGCCGTTTTTACGTGTTTTTCAATGCTAATGCACAGTGTTTTCAATAATATCTTTTGCCTTCTTGTGATAGACATGCAGGATTGATCAATCTTACAGCCTGGCGTGACGCCAGAATAGCGTGACCGGGAAGAGGGGGGCACGAACAATATTTGGGGGGCATAAAATAATTTTAGTCTTAAGTTCGGGGGTGAAAACCAAAAAAAATCTTCATCTCAACTTGGACGACAGGGCTTCGAGCCGGTTGCCTGCTTTTGGGGCATTATTTTTGCACGTGGGCACGATTCTCGCCTGGGGGGGAGGGTCACGATGGGATTTTATGGTGCGGCTCTAAATTCATGCCCACAGATTAAGGGATGAAGATAAAAAAAACAACAAAAAAAAGGTCTTCGTCACAAAATCTGAAGCTTCGTCACAGTGTTCATCCGAACTTTCGTCCTAGAATGAAAGTGTACTTACGCTTGGGGGGGAACAAGCAGTATTTTAGGGGGGCACAGGACCCGAAAAGCACTTTAGTAGCACCGGGCCAGTGCCCATTTTTTGCTAAGGGGACACAAGCAGTAATTAGGTGGGCAAGGCCCCGAAATGCCCCCCATTGGGGCCGGGCGTGGGTTGGGCCCTGACAACCAAAAGTGGGTTGGATCAGAATAAGAAGTGGTGAGGTTTTGGCAACCTCCGGCAGAGATTTATGCTGAGTATCTTATCAACGTGACTTTCTTTCGTCATGTTTAGGAAAAAAATGTCTTCACCGCAATTCAGTATAGGCCTATAGTCTTTTTTTCGTCTTTAGGTGAAGTTCAAAAAAATGACTTCACCAAGCCCTGCGCCTCGGGGAGGCATTCTGAGGCCGTGCCCCCCCAAAGGAAAAGTGCGCCCTTCTCAAGCGAGAATTGTGACCCAAAGAAAGTAACAGGCTCGGTGCCACTGGAGTGCAGTTCGAGGCTTCAGACTCACAAAATATTGGTTGCCACCGCAGAATTCGTGAGCAAGAATTGTTTTTTGCAGGTTTTGCAATAAAGACCATTTTTTTTGTGGTTCCACCCCAGAAATTGCAGAAACTCGTGCATTTTTTGAGATGAAGACCTGGTTTTTTGAGGGTCTTCACCCAGAAATTGTGAAAATTCGCAATGAAAACCTTTGTTTTTCGGGCCACACTCTCGAATTCGAAGCATTGAACGTTTATTGCCCTCCCAAAATTTGTTTATCTCCCCAGTCACGCTATTCTGGCGCCGAGCCTAGATTTCACCAAAACTCAATAGTCTTTTTCGAAGTTTCGGTCAGGGGGTTAGAGCTCAGTGAGTTATGGTTTACCCAGCCAAAAACGGAAAGCAGACCAAGCCTACCTCGACGGCAACACTGGTTGCATGAGTTAATTTAGTACTTTGATTGTACAGTATATGACTATCAACTAGTATTGAAATTGACTTTATGTTCTAAATTCTGACAGGTACTATTATCTAGCTAAGTAGTTTGAAATGTAAGTAGGTTACTACAACTACAATACGTCTGAGATATAAGAACTGTTAACAAAAACTTAACATCCTCCAACCAAAATCACTTCACTAAATGCAGTTGCAAATTTCTTACAGTTGCGGGTAGTTGCGTTGAAATAATAGATAATTATCAGCTGTAACATTAATTATTTAGTTACGACAATAGCAACAGTTACGGACAGCGTCAGACGCTAATTATTGGACATTCCGCGCACTTTTTCATTGCAATGACTACTTCGTGGTTGGAAGAATCCGCACCTGCTTAGGAGTTTTCAGCTATCCAATGTTCTTGTAGATTTCTTCAAATTCTTGGCCATTAAATTTGCTGTTTGTTAGAAGCCACCAAGTAGAGATAATCCTCGTAAAGCATCTTATCTGAGGACGCAACAACGTGACCAGGGTGCAGGTTGAACCCAGATCAAGCGACCAGGGTAGCATTGTTTTTATGACAACCCTCTTTGAATGACCTGGGTTCAACCCGCAACCTGGTCACACTGTTGCGTCCTTAGATAAAATGCAATGCGAGGATTATCTCTTCTTAGTGGTATTGAACAAGCAGCAAATTCAGTAGACAAAAATTCGAAGAAATCCACAGGAACATTGGATCGCTCGAAACTCCTACGCAAGTACCGATTCCTCCAAGCCAAAGTAGTCATTGCATAATAAAAGTGCGCGGATCGTCCAATAGTTGGCGCCTGACGCTGTCTGGTAACTGGAAGATAAATATCAGAGATGGAGTCAAGGACACAAGGCTCGAGGCCAAGGACACAAAAAATCCGAGGCCAAGGCCAAGGACAGCCCTTCCGAGGACACACCCTCTTGAGGCCAAGCACAGCAATGTTCGAGGCCAAGGCCAAGGACAAAGAACACAAGCGCAAGTGCTCTCCAAAAAAAATTAAAAAAAAAGGTCTTCACAAAAAATTTTTAGGCGATCTCCAGAAAAAAACGTCTTCTAAACAATTTTTCAGGCGCTCTACAAAATTTTAACTAGGACACATTTTAAAGTCCTTGGCCTCGAAGTCAAAGACGCCCTCAAGGACTCCACCTCTGATAAATATGCACTAGAACAACAAGTCATTCAGAGTAATTTTAAATCTCAAAAGCCGTATGTCTTTGTTATTCTGCTATTATTTCGATTTGTTGACATTTGTCAAAAAGTGTTTCGATTAAGATAAAACGCAAATAATCCATTGTAGAAAAAATTTGGAATTTCATGTCACTGCATCCAGAAGTTAATAAGAAGTTTTCCATTGTCAGTGAATGGCGCTAAGCTAGCATATAAGGGGCGAGTGCAATCAAACAAAAAAAAATCAAAGTTGACAATTGTCAACGTATGTTCTGAAAAGGGTTAAAGGCTTTACATTGCTAAGCACTTCTTCAAGTGTTTCCTAAGGGTATCCTAAGCTTCAAAGTTGCTTTGTTGTTATTCTCTGTAAATTTTACCCCGAAAGAGAATCCTCTAACATCGAATCAATAATATAGATTTCAACTATTTTCTTAAACAGTGCTTTAAAAAACGCATAAAAGACGTATACCCAACCAAAACCTTTGAAATTTTATAGCATGTTATTAAGACTGGTCATTTGTTGTAATTTGGTAACTCATAATCTTTTAATCCTTAGCACGTTGTTTAAGTGAATCCACAGACGCGTGTTATTGTAATGTGACGTGTGTTTTTGAAACTTGCACAATCATTAAAGCGACCTTAGAACTTTTATGCTTCTACACGTTCGACTAGCTGTTGCAGCTTTGTTTGGGAAAAGATTAACCACAAGGCTAGAGATTTTAAACAGCAGATTTGTAAACCTTAAGTCATCACCCAATCTTTGGACTACTTGCGGCCAGCTGTTCTGACGCAAAACCATCTTTGAAACATCTTTCTAGCTGTTTTCACTGGTCAGATTAAAATTTTTATCGTACGCAAGCATTGGTGATTTCCATAGGTGGGCACAAGTTCGTTAATCGTTAATCCGTTAATAACGAAGCTAACTTTTTCATTAACTCGTTAATCCGTTAAAAAGTTTTTTCATGTTAACGGACTTAATTAACTTCCGTTAAGTTCTGTTAACTTCCGTTAAGGTTTTTATCGTTAATATCTAGCAGCTTCGTTGTGCATTTGAACTTGATTTTTCTCGAAATTATTAGATTAGACTGTAAAATGTAACTTCCAAAACACAAAAAGACCACCATAGCAATAAATATTTCCTTACAATCAGCTCAACAGCGTCAATACGTGTTCTAGAAGCGAGTGAATAACAGGAAATGTAAATTACACGCAAAATGTTAACGGATTGACGGACTTCATTAACTTCCGTTAATTAAACCTGAAAATAACTGATTAACATTAACGGAGGTGTGAAGTTTGTTAACGGACTAGTGGTTAACGAAGCTAACGTTTTGCATTAACTTGCCCCACTATGGTGATTTCCACCAAGGAAAAACCCTTAAATCAACGAACGTATTATTCACACACGACAACAACTTTTCAAAGGCGCCGTAGAATTGTGCATTTGTTCCTGCGATTGGCTTGTGTCGACAGATCTTTCAACGCAAGTTTTAATATTAGCAATGACATAAAATACCCTGTTGTATCAGGTTTGAATTTTCGAAACGATGGCGTAATTTTATGGTGTCACTATATTTTAAACATGAATCTCAATAACACAAACATTCACACGTCTGGACCTGCTTAAGATTCGAAAGCAGGATTTCTTCTGTCTGGTGTGAACCAGTAGTATGAATTAGGGCAACCTGTCGTGAATTTCCTGACACTAGTTTTTACTACTTCGGTGATCGAAATAGAGTCAAATGTTTTGTTGCACCGCTGGTTTAAAACATTGGAAACCGACTGATGACCCTTTTTAGGAACACGTAGAGTGGTATCCGTTGTGTGAATAGTAGAATACTTTTCAAAAAAGAGAGGATAGATTTTGTCAAAAACGAAGTTAAAAAACACCCTGATTTGAAACGTCCAGTTTTAACAAATCTCGCTCCAGTTCAACTCGTTGGTGATTTGAGGAAGTATCTGAAACCCCAATCAGAATCTCAGAATTTTTTGACTTTTACTGATTCCAGAGAATTGAAAATGTGGCAATCAATAAACAATGAAATGAATCATAGAGAAAATGCGAGGAGTCTGAAATTGCTAGGATTTGAGGAGGCGAAAATTAGACGCGTTTTAACTCAAAGATATGAAGAACATGCGATAATTTTTATAGCTTTAACGATTTCCTTCAGGCGCTGTTGGATGCCCCCGAACCTCGCAAGGTGACTCTAGCGGAAGCAAGAAAAATTGTGGAAGAAGAAGGAAAATGTAAATGATGCAAGAAAGAAGAAAGGGATGTGTTCTTTGAACCATGTAAACATTCGAGTGTTTGTTTTCAATGTAGCGAATTTCTCACTCGATGTACAGTAACATCTGTGACGCAAAAATCGATAGAAAAGTTAGAGTCTATCAATCAAAAATTGCACCATCAATGCTCAAACACGTAAACTGCCATGACCAGTGACTTTCATCCTAAATTTGTAATAAAGTTTTAATTGTGAAATTCAGAAAAAAAGCAGAAATTAAACGACAGTTGATGGCTATCAGCTACGCTTCAAAATGGAAAACCTGAGTCGACCTTGACGTTGTTTTTTGTATCTTCTCAACAACTATATTTCGCTTGCTATTCAAATAGAGGAAACTTGCCATCTACCTTTACAAGATCACAAGCAACTAGAATTGTTTCTAGAGCTTTTGCAAGACCAAAACATTCCTGGACCGAAAAAACGTCGAACTACACCTCAAATAATTGAAAGCTTTAAGCAATAAAAATAGAACATTTCTGCGAATTTGTGACTGACTGTTTATCCGCAGTACGTAACCGACGCTAATCGACTGGCATGGCAAAGTGACTGGCCATTCTACCCTGAAAAAAAAGCTACCGAAGATCTAAGCGTTCTTTATTCAACCATGTGTTTTGTTAGCAGTGTTTTTATTGTAATGAATAATTAATGGCATATTTTTTGTAATGAACAAAGAAAAAAAGATATTTTATATTATTTACGTTACAATTTTTACTCAAAACATAGAAATTACAAGAAATGAAGCGATTTATATAGATATATCTTTGTGAAAATTATTGAAATCGTACAATTGTTTATTTGAAACAATAATTTTATCGCGTTTTTTGATAACTCTTAATCAAAAATTCTTCAAAATGTAATTGTTTTTTTTGGAACGTAGTATTGTTTTTATTGTTTATTAGTGATGAATAAATTGGTGAACTTATCCTCATAAAAACAATATTACGTTACAAAAAAAAAACAATTACATTTTGAAGAATTTTTGATTAAGAGTTATCAAAAAACGCGATAAAATTATTGTTTCAAATAAACAATTGTACGATTTCAATAATTTTCACAAAGATATATCTATATAAATCGCTTCATTTCTTGTAATTTCTATGTTTTGAGTAAAAATTGTAACGTAAATAATATAAAATATCTTTTTTTCTTTGTTCATTACAAAAAATATGCCATTAATTATTCATTACAATAAAAACACTGCTAACAAAACACATGGTTGAATAAAGAACGCTTAGATCTTCGGTAGCTTTTTTTTCAGGGTAGAATGGCCAGTCACTTTGCCATGCCAGTCGATTAGCGTCGGTTACGTACTGCGGATAAACAGTCAGTCACAAATTCGCAGAAATGTTCTATTTTTATTGCTTAAAGCTTTCAATTATTTGAGGTGTAGTTCGACGTTTTTTCGGTCCAGGAATGTTTTGGTCTTGCAAAAGCTCTAGAAACAATTCTAGTTGCTTGTGATCTTGTAAAGGTAGATGGCAAGTTTCCTCTATTTGAATAGCAAGCGAAATATAGTTGTTGAGAAGATACAAAAAACAACGTCAAGGTCGACTCAGGTTTTCCATTTTGAAGCGTAGCTGATAGCCATCAACTGTCGTTTAATTTCTGCTTTTTTTCTGAATTTCACAATTAAAACTTTATTACAAATTTAGGATGAAAGTCACTGGTCATGGCAGTTTACGTGTTTGAGCATTGATGGTGCAATTTTTGATTGATAGACTCTAACTTTTCTATCGATTTTTGCGTCACAGATGTTACTGTACATCGAGTGAGAAATTCGCTACATTGAAAACAAACACTCGAATGTTTACATGGTTCAAAGAACACATCCCTTTCTTCTTTCTTGCATCATTTACATTTTCCTTCTTCTTCCACAATTTTTCTTGCTTCCGCTAGAGTCACCTTGCGAGGTTCGGGGGCATCCAACAGCGCCTGAAGGAAATCGTTAAAGCTATAAAAATTATCGCATGTTCTTCATATCTTTGAGTTAAAACGCGTCTAATTTTCGCCTCCTCAAATCCTAGCAATTTCAGACTCCTCGCATTTTCTCTATGATTCATTTCATTGTTTATTGATTGCCACATTTTCAATTCTCTGGAATCAGTAAAAGTCAAAAAATTCTGAGATTCTGATTGGGGTTTCAGATACTTCCTCAAATCACCAACGAGTTGAACTGGAGCGAGATTTGTTAAAACTGGACGTTTCAAATCAGGGTGTTTTTTAACTTCGTTTTTGACAAAATCTATCCTCTCTTTTTTGAAAAGTATTCTACTATTCACACAACGGATACCACTCTACGTGTTCCTAAAAAGGGTCATCAGTCGGTTTCCAATGTTTTAAACCAGCGGTGCAACAAAACATTTGACTCTATTTCGATCACCGAAGTAGTAAAAACTAGTGTCAGGAAATTCACGACAGGTTGCCCTAATTCATACTACTGGTTCACACCAGACAGAAGAAATCCTGCTTTCGAATCTTAAGCAGGTCCAGACGTGTGAATGTTTGTGTTATTGAGATTCATGTTTAAAATATAGTGACACCATAAAATTACGCCATCGTTTCGAAAATTCAAACCTGATACAACAGGGTATTTTATGTCATTGCTAATATTAAAACTTGCGTTGAAAGATCTGTCGACACAAGCCAATCGCAGGAACAAATGCACAATTCTACGGCGCCTTTGAAAAGTTGTTGTCGTGTGTGAATAATACGCTCGTTGATTTAAGGGTTTTTCCTTGGTGGAAATTACCAATGCTTGTGTACGATAAAAATTTTAATCTGACCAGTGAAAACAGCTAGAAAGATGTTTCAAAGATGGTTTTGCGTCAGAACAGCTGGCCGCAAGTAGTCCAAAGATTGGGTGATGACTTAAGGTTTACAAATCTGCTGTTTAAAATCTCTAGCCTTGTGGTTAATCTTTTCCCAAACAAAGCTGCAACAGCTAGTCGAACGTGTAGAAGCATAAAAGTTCTAAGGTCGCTTTAATGATTGTGCAAGTTTCAAAAACAGATGCTACATTACAATAAAACGCGTCTGTGGATTCACCTAAACATCATGTTTGTCAAATGAATCTTGTGACACCGAGGTGATCGGAAATCGAACAAAATGGGTTTTATTGCGCTGTGAAAGCAAAACAGTGTTTGCAGATTTTTATCAGTGAAAACAATTGGTGAAAATGTTTTTTTAAACACGACTTTGCGACAGGCTAGAAAGTTGGCCGCCAGTCCAAATATCAATCGATGACAAAGGTTTACAAGGTTGCAGCATTGAGCTATATCGCTTATCTTTTCCCCAAACAAAGTTGCAACAGTTAGCAGTGTTGCAATATGTTAACGCAAAAATCAAGAATACTATCACCTTTCCATATGATCAACTCACAAATATTCTAGCTGTCACTGTTGCAAAAATCAATTAAAAAACTTGAAATCTCATTAAAAAGATACTGAAGTGTTAAACTGTAGATAAATTAACCTATGCTGGTTCGGCTCTCCATTAAGAATCTTTGGCGCATCTGAGTTGAAGGCATAAGCGTTCAAGCTCAAGTCTTGAGCAAGACACCTCAGCTCGTTGGTTTGATTCTCAGGCTATACTTTTCGAGTCTTGACCAAGTTGTTCGTGTTTCAAAGGTTGGTGTCTTAGAGCTAGGACTAGAACTGAGGATTAAGACTAGGGTTAGAGTTTAGGGTTAAGGCTAGAGTTAGAGTTGGGGTTAGCTCGACGACCCAACGTCACAAACGCCCCAACGCTGCCAACACCCCAACGCCCCCAAACGCCCCAACGCCTCAAGCCACACGATTTGGTGCACTATATGCTACTCTTATTGATGCTATCTGAAAAAATTCTTAAAGAAATAGAAAAAAAGTTAATGAACAAATCATAAACATTGATGTTTGGTTCTGTAAAAATAATTTTCTAAAACTGATTAAATGATCATGACATTAGAACGTAGATCAAGTTTGATCGTAATATGTTAATGATTACAAGTTAAATGTGTGTCATCTGTGAAATATTTTGGAATTTATATTGATGATATTTTGAACTGGTAAACACACATGAATAACCTAATTCAACAAATGTCAAAATTATCTGGCCTTTTTTATAAATTGGTAATAATATCAACAAGGACACTTTATGTACCGGTATGCTTTATTGTAGTTTGATTTATAGTTGCCTACAATACGGAGTTTTTGTATAAGACACAGCAAGCATAACTAGCCTAAATACACCGAAAACAAGCTAAAATAAAATTTTAAGGATAATGTTGTCTAGCGATATTTACACTCCCGTATTAAAATATTTACTCTCCCGTATCAAAATTACTTGTATATCGCACACTTGGTTTCATGAAGTTTGTTAACATTTATAAACTAAAATTAGCTAAACTTATGTATCAGCTTCAACATCAAAAATTTTCCGGAATTTTCACGAAATCGTTTCCTAATCTTGATGCTGTTCAGTCTCTTTATATGAGGCAGAACCAATCACGTAATTATCTTTCACGCCAAGTCAAAAACTTAAAACGTTGAGTTTGTATGCCTTTAAAAAGAAAATTAAACAAAATTTTACTAAACAAATATAAGCTGAAATTTCACTTTCTTGTAACTACTTAATGGGTAACTACTGCATAATGAAACACCTAAAAATTATTAAAATACCTTAGAAATCATTAAAATAGCTTCATCGAGCACTTTGTTTGGTTCGCAAGAAAAAACACGTTTTATTGGTAACTAAACAAAAACAAAATTTCAAAACTGCTAAAGTAGTGATGTACTGCGAAATATCTGATATCGCTTGTCTAGACACAACGATTAATTTGCTGCTAAATGACAAAGAAGAACCTTACTCGATAACCGATAACAAGCTTTTTCGGTGCTCCTTGCCAATAACTTTTACTGTGCTTGTTTTATCGTATTTTTTGTTTGTTTCTTTTTATGTCAATTGTGGATTGGTGAAAATAAATTCTTTTCTTTCTTATTTTTTATGTACAACAGACTAAATAACGGCTTGACTCTGGAATAGAACTATAAACCAATTATTACAGAAGCAAGCGAATTACCAATCGACCGACAAAACTGCACGCAACATACATGCAAGGACTTATTATACGCCCTTAGTCATTGTTTGCTTCATTACTTAAAAGCTGCTCCAAGTTGACGGTCGCTGCTGGAACTCATCAATATCGAATATTTCTGATTAATTTAAAAATAAGCCTGTGTTATTTTTACTTTTACTTTTACAAAAATTTAATTGAAGAATTCATAACCGAAATCAAATATTCTCCAGAGATAATTGGCATATGAGAAACTAAAATCAATTCTAACACGTGTCTCAATTTAAACATTCCAAATATCGATTTTTTTCATAATGACTCTCCCACGAACGCAGGAGGAGTTGGAATATCTGTAAATCAAAGTTTGAAATATAAACTAAGTAATGATTTATTGCTCAATGTACCAAATTCCGAAGATATTTGGGCAGAAGTTTCAACCAACCAAGGCTGTATAAATTTTTGCTGTAATTTACCGACATCCGTGTACTAACTTCCTAGTTTTTGAAAATGCATTGTGTAACACCTTAACCGAATCGGAAAACCAAAAACTTAAGTATGTAGTCAGCGGGGATATAAACATAAATCATTTAGCATTTAATAATCAAAAAGTCAGCAATTAGTTTAATTCGCTAAATGCGTTAGTTAGCAAACTTTTAATTAATGCACCTACACGGTTTTCGAGACATAGCAAGCCTTCTTTGTTAGATCATGTTTCCTCCATCATCATCCAAAAAGAAATTATTGGTAAGCCATGCTTATTTTACATACCTAACCACTTGCCGACTTGTGCAATAATAAACAGTTTTAGTGCTAACAAAAAATTCAAGTAAAAAATGAAGAGGTGTATGAAAACCTTTAAAGTAGAAAACTTTATTATTGATCTAATATGCCAATTGCAAAGCTGTCGTAATATAAATAACCAAGACACGGATGTCAATGAAGATGTCTCCAGAATTACTGAAATTTTTATGAAAACCTTAAATAGCCATGCACCCCTAATGTTTATGTCTCGACGTGAAAGAAAACTGAACGAGAAACCTTAGATAGCTAAAGGCATTTTGAAATTAATCAAAACGAAAAACAAGCTATTCAAATCTTGTAATAAGTGTTCTAAAGTTAGCAAAATTGAGTTTTACAAAAAATACCGCAACAAGCTCACGCATGTAAAATTTCTTGCAAAGAGTCAATATTACAACAGTTCATTAGCAGAAAACCGATCCAACCCTAAAAAAAACTGGGAGATTCTTCGACAAATTATTGAACGCAAGAACAGCTCGCACAATTAAGTACCCACTTCCTTAAAAATAAACGGAATAACATGTGAAACTGACAGTGATGAATTCTTAAATCTCGCTAACGTTGGCTCAAACTTATCGAAAAGTAATAAATCTGACATTTCCCAACTAAAGATTTTTTTCAAGTCTCAAATGTAACGTTTTATTTTGCATGAATTTACTGAAAGCGAAGTGTTTCTCGCTATTAGCGATGTTAAAAGTAATTCGGCTCCTGGAATTGACGGCATTTCTCCAAAATTTATGAAAATGGCCAAAGTTGCCTTAGCTCCTATTTTGACTAAATTATACAATAAATGTTTGCAACAGGAATGTTTTCCTGATGATTTTAAAGTAGGTCAAGTCATTCCAATTCCGAAAACATTAGCACCCAAAGAACCTGGTGAATTTCGACCTATAACTCTCTTAAACCTCTTTTCTAAAGTTTTCAAAAAAGTGTTGAAGTCTAAATTTATGGATTTTATTGGCAAATATAATATATTAGCTCCTGAACAATTTGGATTTATGACAAATAGCTCCACTGAACTAGCAATAACCACGATTTACGACAAATTACTTGATAATCTTGATAAAAATCAATATACTTGTGCTATATTTCACGACATCAAAAAGGCCTTTGATTTCCTTGACCACAAATTCCTACTGAAGAAGCTAGATCACTATGGTTTTCGAGAAAAAATTTGGAATTTGATGAAATCCTATTTGGAAAACAGAAAAATTTGCACTAAAGTAGAACTAAAAACTTCGGGTTTTTTTAAAGTAACTCACGAAATTCATTAAGGTTCTGTCTTAGAACCACTTCTTTTTCTGTTGTTTATCAATGATTTACCTCAAGCATCAAAATTCAATGCTACTTTGTTTGCTGATGATGCTAACTTGCATTTTTCCCACCAAAATCCACACACTTTGCAAGTAATGGTTAATGAAGAAATCGAGAAAATTGAAAACTGGATATACTCTAACAAACTAACGTTAAACTACACGAAGTGTTGCTTTATGATTATAAGCCGCAAGCCTCTTAATATCTCAGAATTTAATTTGACAATGAATAACTTGAATATCAAACGAAGTGACTGCGTAAAATATTTAGGTGTGTTATTAGATGAAAACTTAACCTGGAAAAATCAAGTTAAAAACTAAGCAAAAGCCTTTCAAAAATATGTGGGTTAATCTTTAAAATAAGACGCTAGTTACCCTTAGCCACTCGCAAACTAATTTAGTACTCTATGTTTCACTCCGTCATATTGCACTCTTTAATTGATTGGGGAAGAACTACAAATTCGTGTCTACACCAACTGGAAGTTTTGCAGAATAAATTTATCAGAGCCAGTTTATTTCTTCTTCGAAATTCTCCTATCGATTGTCTTTATGTTAAATTTCAAACTTTAAAACTAAAAGACATGATCAAATTTGAATTTGCAAAATTTATTTTTAAATTTAAAAATAACATGCTTTCTTTATCATTTAGTAATTACTTTGTTGATCTAACTAAGATACACAAACACAACACTAGACAAAAATCAGCCGGCGGTTATTATCATCATACATTCGACAGTGAGTTTGGGAGGAAAAGGTTACATCACTCATGTTTAAAAAAATGGGAATCTATTCCTCTTGCTCAAAAAAATTGCTCCTTTGCTAAATTTAAAAATGATTATAAATCAGTTACTTTGGAACTTTACTCCAAAGACGATGGTTAAATACATAATTTTGCTTTACTGCTTGGTTTTTGTTTTTTTTTTCAAGTGGTGTAAAATATGTAGTAAGTGTGATCGTTAATCTTTAAACTTCATTGATGTAAAGAAACGTTTTAGTTAAAATTAAACTTGTATTTTACTTGAAAGCGTGTTTGCTAGATTAGACCTGTATTGTTATTAGGAAAACGTAATGTAATTATTCAATTACACCTATCGCATATTCTTGTTAATGAAAAATAGCTCAACAAAAATTTGACTAATTTGGTGGATGCATGGTACCCTTTAATGCGAAAACTGATGTACATTGTAAATATTGTTTGCTTTATGACAGTGCTGCTTTTTACTATGCTTTGTAGAATTGTGTTGTTTTTTCGCCAAGCTTAAGTTTACGTCTGATACAGTTTAAGTATTGCTATTTGGTGCAGTTGACATAGATGACCACATGGTCTTTTGCTGCTTCCTGCCTGCGTACTTTTTAACGTATGGTAAAATAAACTTGACTTGACTACTGCGCATGCAAAAACTAAAAACTGTAAATAACTGAATGCTGAATAAATCTAATTATGGGCTCTATGAACCTATAATTTTTAAATATTTTTGCGCTCTTGTGAAAGTAAATAATTGCTTCTTTTATATTTTGTCGCCCCTAAGCCGGTAATTATTTGGCTGCTTGAACAATAGCGCAAATTATTGAGTAAGAAATTGCAACGGCAGTCATTGTTTTTAGACATTCTGTAGCTTTACCATTTATCACTGACAAAGATTTGATTTTTCTATTGCAAATTATATGTTGTTTTGAGCAAACTTCAAGCCCTTAATAACAAACTTTACCTCAGAGTTAAGTTAGAGGCAAAAGCTCTTACACTCGATCTTTGCACAATGGAGGATAAAGGACTTGAAGAAGAGCTGCAGCTTGCTCAAGAAATGAAAACAAATTACTGCAAAGCTTCAGTTGGAAAGCAATTTAAAGAAACAGAACCTGAAAAAGCAGCTGAGATTATTTACAAAATTGCCCTGATATATAAGCGACGTAGCCCTAATAAAATTTCATTGATCAAATGTGTTGGTCTGTTGAACGCGGCCATTATTAGAAAACCTTCAAACGTTTTTCAAATCGAAGAAGACTTAGCTGAAGCTTGCAAGAATATTTTGGAACAAGCAAATGCAAAAGACCACACTGCAGATTTGATCGATAAAGCAAAAATAGTCAAAGATGAAATAATTAAACTAAGAAACGAAGTTAATGCATATTTAAAGAAAACTGCTGTGCAAAACACACCAAGCAGTTTTGAAAATAAAGACCTATGCAACTTTCAAGTCTGCAAAGCAAAGTCGATTCAAGACATTAACACAAAAATTACCCAGAAATATACACAAATTATGGCAGACTTGAGCAATTATTGTCTGAATGTAATGGGACAACCACCTTGTGACTACGCAATTGTTGGAATGGGATCTTTGGCACGAAGCGAAATAACTCCTAACTCAGATTTCGAACATATTATTCTTTTGTTTGATCATGAAAATTATGTTTCACATTTGGAATACTTTCGCTGGTATTCCACAATTTTTCACGTAATTATCCTAAACTTACAGGAATCTATCATTCCCAGTTTAAACATCAAATGTCTAAACAATGAAGAATCCACTCTGGGAAACTGGTATTTTGATGCATACACACCAAGAGGCATCTCCTTTGACGGGATGATGCCTCATGCTTGCAAGTTTCCTTTAGGAAGATTCGAAAAAACTCAAAACAAACCGTTTGTTACTGAGCTAATCAAACCAGTCAGCAAGATGCTAAAATATCTGAGTTCCAAAGAAGATCTGAAAAATGGGTATCATTTGGCCGATATACTGACAAAAACTTGTTTTGTGTTTGGAAATGAGAACATTTTTTTTCAGTTTAAAAATGGTGTTAAGAAGTATTTTGAGTCTAAATCAAAGCAAACAAGAATTGATGAAGTGAAGCAACAAGTTAGCGAAGATTTGAATAACTTTTGTACCAGGTTTAAGCTTGCCAAATTGAAATCATTCGACTCAATCAATATCAAACAGTTAGTTTATCGAAGCAGCACGTTATTCATCACAGCTTTAGCTAGAATTCATAACATTTCTGAAAACTTATGCTTTGATATCATTCAAAAAATGACAAATAATAGTATCATATCACCACAAACAAGTGTCAAACTTTCTTTTGCAATTGCAATTGCATGCGAGATGAGGTTAAGAGTATACATGGAGAACAAGTTTCAATGTGATAACGCTTTCGACTTACGCGAATATGACAAAAACATAACAAAGTTTTTGAATATTGTAGGAGCTGAAAACACAATCAACTATTTTCAAGTTGCATACTGCTTACAATGTGAGGTTGCAAAACAACTCAACTTCACAAAACTGCACTTTTATTCTGATCCGCAACTGATCAACTTCACCATCGGATTAGTTTTTAAAATGAAATTGCAGAAATCAACCATCTCAATAAATCACTTGAAAATTGCATGGAGTTTAAAAGACTTCAGTTTTGATTCTTGCATTCAGCAACTTGAAACCAACGTTGATTACGAAACAAAACTTACCTACGCCGAACTTGACAAAGATCTAATCCTCCAGTTGTCTAATCACCTGTATGAGGCAAAGATCTTTGATGAAGCGTTAGAATTTTATCAGCAACTACTAAAAATTTTACGAAAAGAATCTATAGATCACAGCTTAACTAAGCAAACTATTGATGGTGATCTTCAAGTTAGTAATTGCAAAAATCATCTGCAAGATAACTGCTCTATGGCAAAGTATGAAAAAGCGACAAAAGCATTTCTTATGCCATCCGTTGATCTACAAAATAATAATATTTCAAGAACACTAAATCATATCGGAAGCTGTTTCTTGCAAATGCACCATTATGAAGATGCATTGATTCATTTTAAACAATCACTTGAAATCAGGAAAAGCATATCGCTTAATCAGCGAAAAGATCCCGATGTGGCACGCACTCTTAATGGCATTGGTAGCTGTTTACGAAGCTTGCATCATTATGAAGATGCATTGATTCATTTGAAACAATCACTTGAAATCAGGAATAGCATATCGCTTAATCAGCGAAAAGATCCCGATGTGGCATGCTCTCTTAATGGCATTGGTAGCTGTTTACAAACCATGCATCATTATGAAGATGCATTGATTTATTTGAAACAATCACTTGAAATCACGAAAAGCATATCGCTTAATCAGCGAAAAGATCCCGATGTGGCACTCACTCTTAACAACATTGGTGTCTGTTTAAAATGGACGCATCGTTATGAAGATGCATTGATTCATTTGAAACAATCACTTGAAATCAAGAAAAGCATATCGCTTAATCAGCGAAAAGATCCCGATGTGGCACGCACTCTTGATGACATTGGTAGCTGTTTACACACCATGCATCATTATGAAGATGCATTGATTCATTTGAAACAATCACTTGAAATCACGAAAAGCATATCGCTTAATCAGCGAAAAGATCCCGATGTGGCAGACACTCTTAATGGCATTGGTGGCTGTTTACAAAGCTTGCATCATTATGAAGATGCATTGATTCATTTGAAACAATCACTTGAAATCAGGAAAAGCATATCACTTAATCAGCAAAAAGATCCCGATGTGGCACACACTCTCAATAACATTGGTTGCTGTTTACAAACCATGCATCATTATGAAGATGCATTGATTCATTTGAAACAATCACTTGAAATCAGGAAAAGCATATCGCTTAATCAGCGAAAAGATCCCAATGTGGCATGCTCTCTTAATGACATTGGTAGCTGTTTACACACCATGCATCATTATGAAGATGCATTAATTCATTTTAAACAATCACTTGAAATCAGGAAAAGCATATCGCTTAATCAGCGAAAAGATCCCAATGTGGCACGCACTCTTAATAACATTGGTATCTGTTTACGAAGCATGCATCATTATGAAGATGCATTGATTCATTTGAAACAATCACTTGAAATCAGGAAAAGCATATCGCTTAATCAGCAAAAAGATCCCGATGTGGCATGCACTCTTAATGACATTGGTAGCTGTTTACAAACCATGCATCATTATGAAGATGCATTGATTCATTTGAAACAATCACTTGAAATCAAGAATAGCATATCGCTTAATCAGCGAAAAGATCCCGCTGTGACATGCACTCTTGATAACATTGGTAGCTGTTTAGAAAGCATGCATCGTTATGAAGATGCATTGATTCATTTGAAACAATCACTTGAAATCAGGAAAAGCATATCGCTTAATCAGCGAAAAGATCCCGATGTGGCATGCTCTCTTAATAACATTGGTAGCTGTTTACACACCATGCATCATTATGAAGATGCATTGATTCATTTGAAACAATCACTTGAAATCAAGAAAAGCATATCGCTTAATCAGCGAAAAGATCCCGATGTGGCACGCACTCTTAATAACATTGGTATCTGTTTACGAAGCATGCATCATTATGAAGATGCATTGATTCATTTTAAACAATCACTTGAAATCAGGAAAAGCATATCGCTTAATCAGCGAAAAGATCCCGATGTGGCACACACTCTTAATGGCATTGGTATCTGTTTAGCGAGCATGCATCATTATGAAGATGCATTGATTCATTTGAAACAATCACTTGAAATCAGGAAAAGCATATCGCTTAATCAGCGAAAAGATCCCGCTGTGGCATGCACTCTTAACAACATTGATATTTGCTTAAGAAGAATGAAGCATTAAGAAGATGAATTGATTCATATTAAACAATCACTTGAAATCAAGAGAAGCATATCGCTTAATTAGCAAAAAGATCTTGATTAGGCGTGCATGACGTCGCGGTCGTAGTTTTAAACAATAGCTCCTTCCTTTTTTGGTTGTAGCTGAATACAAAAACAATAGTACAAGCGAGCAAAGCAGTTAAAATCAGTTTAATCTGTTCAAATCTCTTGCTATTTTTTGCATCACAAAACAAAATTTTGGTTTTTTTAAATATTCTAGTAACTTACGATGTCTAACGCCAAAATCAAAGCTTTTGAAAAGGTTTAGGGCTGGACCTTTAAGTAAAAAAAAAAATGGTTGAAATAAAAGGCGGGGCAATTTATTTTTTTAAATGACTTTTATATCTCAGCAATTTAGTTATTTCAAATGCTCTGAAAACGGACAAAATATGATCCAAATGGCATTAAGATTGCTGTGTTTCAAAAAGTTACAAAAATCGCCTTGTGGATGGCGACTTCGCCCGCCCGTGGTGCGCTTGAGTTACACTAGCTTACACCTCGCTTCTCCATTTGAAATACAGAAATTATTGAAAAAATACTGTGATTTTTGATTCAAGTGCCCTCCTCCCACTCCCTTGTTTGCAAAATTTTTTCTGCGCGCCCACCGAAGCACAACGTTACTTTTGATCTTCCATTATACAGTATCAACTCAAAACGATGACAGTGCGGTGTGCCTTAAGACAAACTTAATTTTGCTATATCTATTCTACAGCACCGGTTATTTCTGTCTAATGGAAAAGTCCCGTATTTGAACTAATTTGATGACGTCATTGCATGCGATTTGCGGTTTGCCTCTCCCCTCAACCAAAAATCCTGGCTGCGACTACGTTGAAAAGAAACAAAAAAATAGGCCTAGGCTGGTAGGCTAGTATAGCGTGCAGATAATTTAAGTTAGTGGTTGCTTGTTGGAATTATAAGACGAAAACCTTGTCTAAAAAAAACAGTTAGGCTAGACTAGTAGTTTAAAATTTACTAATAGTGGTAGGCTTCTAATGTCGATACAATTTTTTTAGTGATAGGCCTACTAGATAACGTTCCAACTAGCGTCCGAATCAACGTAACTTAAGCAATCATAAATCAGTGACTCAAAAATTATTTTTGGAAGGAAGGCGACAGATTGCGGAAAAAAAGAAAATCAAATATTTTTTGATGTAGGAGTGGCAGAATTCTGAGATTAGTTGCAAAAACTTTCAAAAAAATATAAAATCTTGCTTAACATACAATAAACTAGCTAAATACAATGTTTAATGATCTTCAAATAGACGTGATTTTATTACTTTTTGGAAATAAAAGGCAAAATAGGGTTAAACAATTACACAATAATCTTTTTGTACATTTAGCGTAAAAATTTCAATGCTGTCACATCTCGAAAAGAAATTATTGCAATTTGCTTAAGATCGCAATTTTTTTGGCTAACCCTGCACAATGCAAAAGACACCATTTTTTCAATTTTTGCCCCTCCAATTGTATTTGTAAATATGGTGTTTGTATGAACTATCTTTTCTACGTATCGCCAAATTTATATAGTGCATTTTTTGTGAAGTTTCCAACATTTTGTGTATTGAGTTCTACGGTATAAACTAAGCAGATATTGCTTGTTGTGTGTTACCGAGATTTAAGTTTAATTTATTCATCTATGCGTATATGAACCAAGCACTCTGGGACTATCAAATCACATCAACGCAGAACACTTTTTTGGTTATATTTGCAAGTTTTATGTTAGGCTTGATTACCGCAACGAGTAGACTGCTTGGCTGCAATGGGCAAAAGCGTTAGTTGTCTTTCCAAAGACCTCATTGCCCCCTGATTTCTTACAATCTGCAGAATTTTGCGTTGCGTTGTTACAATATTTTTTACTGTTTGCGTGATTGGCACTTGCAAATGGTTGATTTTGAAATCGATTATGCAGGATATTTCTTTCGAGAAGCGCAACTGTAAATGATGGTTTCGAATTCTGCTCAGATTTGGCGTATGGCAAGTCATTTTGGTGGCTGTTGTTTGTATGACTGCTCGAAAATTGCTATTCGTTCGTGACAAAAAAAACGGTTATGCAAAAACGTGGTTACTAAACTGTAAAATTATGGGTAAAATTAAGAATAAGCATTTGTATCAATTTCTTCTTTTCGCTATCTTTGTTCTAGCCACGCTTGTTTTCATTGGCTAAGTATGATTTCAATGTTAACCTTTTTTACTTTTTAGAGTAACTTCTAATAATTCTATTGCAAGCGCACATAATTTTCCTCATCACTATCATTGTTGTCGACATGTTTACGCTTCAGCGTTTTCACATGTCGTTTTTTGTGCCCAGCTTTTGGTTGATGCTGATTGCTGAGACACGCCAAGAAAGTGCCAAGCTTCAAAACAAACCAGGCTAATAAAAGAACTGACATGCTTGTGATATTCTTTTGGCGACATGTTATAATTTCTTTGGTTGGTTCCTTCGTAATTTGACCCTTTTTGACATGTTTCAATCAATAAGCAGGCACCGGGAACATGGGGCGAACATGAAAAGTAGACGAATACAAATGCATATTATGCTGTATTTGACATTGCGTCTATTGAGTTATTACACTGTACAGTAGCTCGAAACTGCAATTAACGTTCTGTAAGTTATTAAGTTGATGCAAAACATTAGCATCCGCTAATACTGCATGATTCCTAAATTTTTTTCGCGAAAAAATGCTTTTCGTTTCTTTGGTACATATCGTATAGACGCTAATTGTTACATTTTTACGTTTTTTGCTTGTTTGCCTTCTTACACATTGTGTTTGTCTAACGGTGAAGCAGCCATACAAACACGCAGCACGCCCCATGACTGTATTGTTTTGCTGGTAGGCGTTTAAGTACCTTTTTCTTGGCCGATGTCTGAACAAGAGTCATGAAAGAACGCTACTTCCAACGGACAGTTTTTGCTTTACTGGAAATCATCATTAAACTGAGTTTTTTTTTTGGGGGGGGAGGCAATCAGTCAGCCTGAAATCTGATCCCAAGTCTGACAAAGCAAAACATTTTGGTAAATTACTTTGCATTCTTTCATGCCTCTTATGCAGATGAAAGAATCATAAACGTTAAATTTTACTTCGATATCGATACAATTAACTGTATTACGCGTTGCACCCGGTTACGCATTCTCAAATTGTATGTGTGAATGTAGCTACTATTACTTTTCAGTACAAAAAGAGTGGTATGCACCATCATGGATTAATAAATTTTTCAGGAAAAATTTGGTTAAATGGTCGAGAAAATAGTCGAGAAAATGAAAATAATTATTATAACTGTAATTCAAGAATAAATTATCTAAACTTGCAAATATAGTTTAAAAAATTTATACCTCGTACAGCAGTAGAGTCACACCATGGACATTTCGTCCAGGTGCATAAACCACTGGAAAGAAATACCATAGATTTTAATCTCTCCGATAACTTAAACAGAACACAGATATACTGATTTTGCATGAGCGATACCAAATATGCGTCATTGCATTGTTGATGGAGTGTATCTCAAGTCAGTTAGTTAGAGTTTGATGTCATACTCAAATTAAAAGGTACCGGCACTACATTTCCTTCAATGCAAACTACTGAAATTCACAAGTAAGCAGTTAATTGCCTATAGTTATTGTGTAATTTCGAGTTCTAATTCATCGTTAATTGTCGAGTTCTTCAAGTTTTGCACTAAGGTTAAAACCACAGGACTTTACGTAAAAAGCGTTCAAGATTGTCAGAGTTAATAATACCAAACTAAACTAAAAAAGAAAAAAAAGCAGTAATTTAAAACGACACTCAAATAACAAACAAATGAATAAGGACAATAGAAACTATACAGTATTTTACAAAGGGAGCAATAAGGTATGATGAAAGCAGATCAGTGATAATCGTTTCAAAGAGTTTGGCCAAGCCCTGGCAAGACAGTATATAAAATGGTTATTATGACTGGATGTCAAAAGATCTGAATCGATATTTGATAGACAAAATATATAGCTATCGAGATTAAGCATCAGGATAGGATAGATGAATTTAAAGTTCAAGACGGTAAATAGCCACAGAACCTCAGTTCTTGATGCTTTTGCCCAGTTGAAATCGTACCGCACAAAGCCACCACCAACAGATCCTGCTTTCCGCTTGGGTTGTGGACTCGAAAATAAACCTGAAAAAAAAGAACAAACGCAGGAGAAGAACATATAAGTTCATAGACACCCAACAGAGACCTACCAAGCAAAGACATTTTTCGAGACTAGTCCTGCCCAAGAGTGCAACAAGAAGACCAAAAACAGTAGGATAATCTTACGTTTGAACAGCAACAGTATCCAAATAAGTCAAAGTTGTATTAAGTTTTTACTTAAGCTTTTTTGCATTTTAGAATTAAAAGATGCTATCGTGAGATTTTGGGAATTGAAAGAAGTTGGTACTTTACTCCAAAGGGCTGAGCCTCCGTGAAAGATAGATTGTTATTTCTAGTATTGTATTGCGAACGATTAGTAACAAAGTTGTTACTAAATAGCGCAGGATTTTTATTTTTGCTTTGCTAGTACATAAATACAGCTATGTCTTTAATCAAAAGTTGATCAAGTGTTAGTATTTCAAGTTGGTATGCGGGTTAGTGTTCACCAAAATTTTTTGAAAAAACTGATTTTGGGTTGATGACGTCATTATAGCAATGTCACTGCCATATTTTTGAAAAATGACGTCATTTTGCGATGACGTCACCAGAGGTTCAAATTTTGTACATAGGTTTGTTTTTGATACTGAATCATAAAATGTCTTAGTCAAAACGGTTACGTTGCAAAAACGTCATGTCATCACGTAAGTTAAATTTATAGGCTAAAAATGCTCAGGAATCCACATTCCAGAACATATTAGCAAGCTTGTAAAGGCCATTCTCGCTTGCTGAAGGGCGCTAACAAACAAAAAACTTTGTATACAAACTACTGTTTCCGAGCGGTCTTGCTCAGCATGCGTTAAAATTGCTTGCTCGAATTTCTTTGCCAGATGCTACGTAACCTGCGTCAGTACGCAGAGCTAGGCACCCGCTACTTGAAAAGTAGCGCCGCTGCCGCTATTTGGCAAAAAAAGCAGCGGCGCTGCCGCTTGTCGCTACTTAAATAGAAAAGTAGCGCCGCTGCCGCTACTTGCATGCAAAACAGCGGCCGCTTGTCGCTGCCGCTACTTTAGAAAAATATCTAGCAAAAAGAGCGATTGCATATAAATAAGGTACCCCATAGTGAAATTTTAACTTTATTTGCAAAAGTTACAATTCAAGCTTTTAAAGTATTGGAACAGGTTACTATCGGCATTAGCAAGCTTAAACAGTAAGCAAGTAAGCAAATCACAATTTAATTGGTTGTTGGCACGCTCCTTTTAAAAAAACAATCATTTCAAAACGCTGGTTGGTCAATTCGACCGAGTTGCAAACATTTCTGGGAATTTTTAGAAGTGGTAGATAATTAACATCCCTGCAGTGATTTCGTCCAACTTTGATAAAAAAAAACTATCGAGCGGTTAAGAACTGGTGTTTATGAAGTCCGAGAAGATACGTACGCAGTAATGGCATATTCTATAGCGCGGGCAATATGCTCTTCGCTGCGATATGGACACATGTGAAGTAAATGATGCACATTGTGATTCACGTTACTGGTATTTTTTTGGCGAGTAAAACCACATTA
Organism: Trididemnum nubilum; assembly: GCA_963965965.1. Taxonomy (NCBI): domain Eukaryota; kingdom Metazoa; phylum Chordata; class Ascidiacea; order Aplousobranchia; family Didemnidae; genus Trididemnum; species Trididemnum nubilum. Next base: position 35,416,728 of record OZ014489.1, read on the forward strand.
CTAAATTATTTTTCAAACTTATTTACTACCTGGTTCGATTTATTAGTTCAATTCTCTGCGCACTATAAATTTACTTCTCAGTATTACTGTTCACTGTTGTAGCAAAATTTATTTTGCTATGCATTGATGTTTTTACTGTCCTTCTTGCAATGCACGAACTATACTCTGATCTGTGACCAGATATCCAACAAATTATTTTTCCTACTAAACGTTAGCATTTTGGAGGAATATCGCGAAAAGCCGTCTTAGCGATCTGCAAGTCAGGCCCGGTGCCAGAATAGCGTGACTGAGGGGTATAAACAATTTTTGGGGGTACACAAAAACTTTGATACTACGAATCCTAGAGTGTGGACCAAAAAACAAAGGTCTTCAAAGTGAAATTTCACGAAATCTGGGGTAAAGACCAAAAAAAAGGTCTTCATCTCAAAGAATGCGCGAATTTCCACAAATTCCGGAGCGAAACCACAAAAAAAGGGTCTTTATTACAAAATTTGCGAAAAAACAGTTCTTGCTCACCATTTATGGGGTGATAACCAGTATCTTGGGAGTCTCAGGCGTCGAACTGCACTCCAGTGGCACCGAACCTCTTACTTTTTTTGGGGCACAATCCTCGCTTGGGGGGCATAATTCTCGTTTTGGGGGCACGGCCCCGGAATGCTCCCGTGGCGTCGTGCCTGCTGCAAGTTTACAGCAATTTATTGAACAGTTACTATCGCATTTTCGTTAAAGAGATACTGCTCCAAATCGGTTTTATTGAAGAAATCAGAACTATTTGAGGTAATAAAGAAGTGCCCCAAACCTTTTTCCATAATTTCCTTTATTTGCGAAAATACAATTTAATTCGTTTTTGACTCCGTATCATTGTCAACCCTGCATACGCATTTTTTTGACATTACCAAAGGCATAATTTAGCAAAAATTCTTGCAAACTAAGAAACGCAATTACCAACTAGTAGCAGTGAGTCGCCTAGCTATCACCAAATCTGAAAACTTGGCTATTGTCACTGGAACCTGTAAACTTAGGCTACCAGTAGGCCAACTGATCTACAGCACGCCTTTTTTGATGGTACAAAATTGTGAAAACCAGGGTTGCCAATAGTGCTGGTTAAACGGATTAAAACGTATTTTCGCGAATAAGAGGAATTCAGAATTGTGGAAAAGGTTTGGGGCACCTCTTTATTACCACAAGTAGTTCTCATTTCTTCAATATAACCGACTTCAAACAGTATCTCTTGACAATGACGAAGAACACCTGCATCAAAATCAACTGTCTAGTGTGTACGTGCATTCTGTATGAGTAAGAAGGGAGTGTCAGAACCGACTGTCATGTAGCATTAGTTAGTACGTACTACTGGCTTTCATAAAAAATGATTGGTCTTGTTCTACGAGGAGTTTTAATTGCTTGCAGCAATTCTCTCAAAACGATGACAACTGATAAACTTTACCAACGCATTGATTATTGTATGTTAATAAACATACAGAGTTTAATTAGGCCCGCTACCAATTACATTATTTGTTAAAATTTGGTTTAGAAAAACTAGGACCACGTATGGTAAAACTTGTCTTTAATGTGTATTTTATAATATGCATAACAACGATAAAACGTCACAAAGGTAGCATCGTTTGCTCTACTAAACTAAAATAATGTAGAAGTAAGAACAGAGTGAAAAAGAAAATTGTAAAGACTCCAAACGGTGACGCGTAAAAATTTAAATCAAAGAAAGTCTTGGAAGGAGTTTATTAGCAGTAGCGGCAGCGGCAAATTTGCTTAAAAAACAGCGCTGCCACTTTTTTGACTGAAAAAACAGCGGCGCTGCCGCTTTTTGCTGGTGACGAAAAAAAGCAGCGGCGCTGCTGCTGCCGAAAAAGTAGCGGCGCTAGTAGCGCCGCTGCTGAACAGCGCCGCTATGCCCATCACTGTCAGTACGTAATAAATGCCTTATAGTGACGTCAGATGCATTTTTATTGCAAAATTATGCGTTCAAGCGTATTGCACGTACTGCAATTGTTAAGATACCATGGGCCTTGCGCTATTAATCTAAACTTTAAAATTCTCGACTGATAATAACAAGTTAATGAATGAAAGAAGTTGGGTTTATTTTTTGTGATCAATGTAAAAAAAACAAATTTTTTCCGTACTTTTTACCGTAAATGACGTAAAGCGACCTTGAAGTTGTTAGTGGGTAAACTTATACGTTAACAGTAACGCCTTCTTCTTCTTTCTTCATTGCCCGCTTTTCCGTGAGGGTTGCGGCGGCAGCAGCTCGAGAGTAAACCACCACACCTCACAGTCTTGCATCACTTCCATCAGTTTGCTTAGGTGATGTCCCAAGCGATTCCATCCAAGATCCTCAATGTAATCGATCCATTTAGCTCTAGGTCGTTCAACTGGTCTTCTCCCATTTGCTTTGGCAAGTAAAGCTTGTTTAGGGAGTCTTTCCTGAGGCATTCTGCTTACATGGCCAAACCATCTAAGCTAAGATCTTTCAATTCGGAGAAGTAATGGCTCGATGTTAAGAGATTTTCGAAACTCAGAGCTATTAGGTTACAAAATTTTTCAAAAGTGAACGAGTCGAAGTATACTGTTCTTCTTTAGAACCAATAAATCTTGTGTTAAGACTGGCTGTTTCTAATCTTTTGCCGATATTCAGTTTCATTAGTTCTTGATTTTTTTTTTTAATTTGGGAGCATCAATGTCGATTTTATCGATCATGTTTATAACACTCTTTAATTTCTAATGCTTTGTCTGCTTGAGAGAAGGCTTTTTTTCCTGCTTTTGCAGCATCGTAAAATTGCAAAAGAGAAACAGCAAGCTTTTTTCAAATCGAACGATTGCAAAAACAACTAGATGTTCATTTTCACGTAAGAAAATAATACGGGACTTCCGCCAGTTCCATTTCACCATCATTCTCCCCTTCATACTTTAAAGATTACCGATATTTCTGTAAAACTCAATCATATGCAATGCCAACAAAGTGATTTTGTCGCATGAAAATAATAAATGTTGATTTTAAATCGTTTGAGGTTTGGGTAAAACGGATGTCCTACTAAGTATTTAAACCCAGCTCAGTTCAATCCCAAAATTTCAAACCCTGGCGCCTTTAATCATTATGCCAGCTCAGCATATGAACCCAATTGATTAAAATCAATTGTTAAATTTAGCTTTCAAAAAGAGATTTTTGGGGAGGTTAATTTGGGAGTTGGTACCCCAAAACCATGTAATAAATTGTCTTTTAACTATCTACTGATATCAAAAAAAAAACTAGCGCCCTAGCTCATGCCGTTCAAAATAATTGATTTTGGGGGTCCATTGGGGACTCCGTATGGTTGGTACCGCCAAACTATGTAAAATGATTTTTTAATTATATATTTGCTGATTAAAAAAAAAAAACTAGCGCCCTAGTGTATAGTTAAAAAAAAAAGAATTTTGGGGGTCCATTTAGGGGTTTCCGGGGGATGGTACCTCCGATTATATCAAAATATTTGTCGGTTAAATATCTATTGATATCAAAAAACTAGAGCCTTAGATGAAGCCGTTCAAAAAGTGCTGTTTGTGGGGTTCATTTGGGGATTTTCTAGTGGGTGGTACCCTCAAACAATGTCCCAGTATTTATTTCTTTAATATTTCGCAATATCAAAAAAAAAACTAAAACGCTAGCTTAAAACTATCAAAAAAATTTATTTCTTTAATATTTCGCAATATCAAAAAAAACAAAATAAAACTCTAGCTTAAACCTATCAAAAAAATTAATTTTTTGTGGTCAATTTGGGTGTTCCGGGTGATTGGTACCCCCACTAGGTCAAAATGTTTTTCAATTAAATATTCACTAATGGCAAAGAAAAATACTGGCAATTTGGTATAAACGTTCAAAAAGCGATTTTTTCAGTCACTTTGGGGGGTTTTCGGGAGGGTGGTACCAAAAAACTATATCCACGTATTTGTCTGTTCATTATCTCCTGATATCAAAAAAATAGCACCGAGCTTAAGCCGTCAAAAAACTTGATTTTTGGGAGGTCCATTTGGGGGCTTCGAGGTAGTTGATACCCCCTAAGTATGTCAAAATATTTTTGTCGTTTATTTTTTTACTGATAGCAAAAAAAAAGTAGTGTGCTAGCTTATGGTGTGAAGAAAGTAATTTTTTGAGCGTCTTCTCACAGAATGAAACCTGATACCCTCTGACCATATCTAGTGTTAAAATAAAAAAGATTAAAAGCGACTTTGTCCTACTCAAAAAAAAATTTAATATGCTAGATTCAATATAATCTTGGTTTGATAAAAGCGAAGGCCTACTAGATACTTGAAGCCAGGTCTTCGGTTTCACGCACTGGCGCTCATTCAAGAAATCGATTTTTGGTAACCCATTTGGGTGTTCGGGTGGTTGGTACCCCTAAATATGTCAAAATATTTTTCAATTAAATATTTTACTGATACCAAAAAAATACTAGCCCCTTAGCTTAAACCAGGGTTTCTTAACCAGTGGGCCATAGAAGATTTTGCAGTGGGCCACAGAGCTATTCGAAAAATTGACTGCTTGGTTCAAAAAATTCTTATTTCAGCTATATCTATCGGAGAATTGACAAAAATCGGGGATTCCGATGTGCAGATCTTTTTTTTGGAGATCAAGGCAAAAATCGCTCACCCAGAGGTAAATACCTTTTTTTTGTTTATTTTTTATTTTTATTTTGGAGATCAGGGCAATCACTGGGCAAACAAACCTGACTCGAAAGTGGAGACCTTTTTTTTCGAGGCTACAGAGCTATGGTCCAATAGCGGTGGTTCACAGAGCAATGGGTCAGGCAAACTTTTGAAAAACGCAAAATGGGCCGCGGTTCCGAAAAGGTTGAGAACCACTGGCTTAAACGTTCAAAAAGCGATTTTTTTGGTTCTTTTGGGGGTTTTCCGGGATAGGGGATGGCACCCTCAAACTATGTCAACGTATTGTCTGTTTATTATCTCCTGATATCAAAAAAGTCGCACCCTAGCCTAAGCCGTCAAAAACTTTGATTTTGGAAGGTTCATTTGGAGGTTTTGGGGGGAGTTGGTACCCTCAAATTATGTCAAAATATTTTTGTCTTAAAACGCTCTACTGATAGGAAAAAAAAAGAACTAGCGCGCAAGCTTATGGTGTTAAGAAAGTGATTTTTGGGGCGTCTTCACAAAAAATGAAACCTGATACCCTCTGATCACATCTAGTGTCAAAACAAAGAAAGATTAAAAGCGACTTTGTCCTGTTCAAAAAAAATTTAATGTGCTAGATTCAATATAATCTTAGCTAGATAGAAGCGATAGTCAAGTAGATAATTGAACCCAGATCTTAGGTTTTTAGCACTGGTGTCTTAAACCATTAAGCCACGGCAGCCCGCGCGCGTTGGTGACTATCCCCAAACTATGTCAAAATATTTTTTGATTAAAGTAAGTATTACTGAGACCAAAAAACAAATTAGCCCCTTAGCTTAACCCATTAGTTCCCACGCCTCCTTACAGGAACACAATAATTGGCTGTTTTTTATTTTGCGTTTCTAGTTTCTGCGAGGTAGTGATTAATTTATTTAAGGTTTATATGTACACTGTAACGAATTAGTAAGCACAGTTTCAAATTCCTGGAATAAGTTTTAGTAGTGATATTATTGCAGCAAAGTTAGCCTACATTTAAAATATGGAACCAGAACATGGCAGTCGACCAGCGACGTATAAATCCAGGTACGTAACCTTTCGTTTAATTAAATTGTTTCTTTTGAAAAATCGAATTACAAGTATAGTTGTTTGCCCAATACAAAATATTGTACTTTTTATTTATTGTTTTGGCTATATTTAATGTTGAAGTTTGTTACGTCGTCGCAGGGACGTTTGGGCACGGGTATGGTGAATTGACGAAAAATAGTAAAATGCATTAGACAGGCGTATCGTGCTTTTTTTTTTTTTTTTCATCGGAATATAAACTTATTGCAATTTAACCGAAGTGCCTAAGTCTTTTATGTGAAAAATATGCTCGAATATGATTGATTGGTGAATGTTAGTATTAGATTAGGAAATTCATTGATAAATGTAAGCATTAAGCTTGGAAAATTGGTTGATAATATTACCTTAGAGTAGGAAAACTAATTAATATTACCATTATTAGACTAGAAAAATTTAGTGCTAAGTATTGGCATTAAGCTAGGCCGGGAAAATTGATTGATAAATATTGGTATTAGGCTAAGAAAATGGATGGATAAATGTTACTGCAGCATTACGCTAGGTTAGGAAAATTGATGCTAAAGGTAGCATTAAACTAGGAAACTTGATTGATAAATGTTAGCTTTAGGCTAGAAAAATTTGATTGATAAATGTTAGCTTTAGGCTAGAAAAATTTGATTGATAAATGTTAGTATTAGACTAGGAAAATTGATCGATAATTGTTTGTATTAGAGTAGGAAAATGATTGATAAATGTTAGCATTAGGCTAGAAAAATTGATGGATATTAGGCTAGCAAACTGAATGGATATTAGGGTAGGAAAATCGATTGATAAAAGTTAGCATTAGACTAGGAAAATCGATTGATGAATGTAAGCATTGGTATAAGAAGGTTAATTAGGTATGGGATGTTGGCATTAAACTTGGAAAATTATTTGATAAATGTTTGCAGTAGACTAGAAAAATTGATTGATAAATGTTACCGTAGCATTATGCTAGACTAGGAAAATTGGCAGATAAAGGTTAACACTAAACTAGGATGATTGATTGGTGAATGTTAGTATTAGATTAGGAAATTCATTGATAAATGTAAGCATTAAGCTTGGAAAATTGGTTGATAATATTACCTTAGAGTAGGAAAACTAATTAATATTACCATTATTAGACTAGGAAAATTGTTTGATAAAGTTAGCTGTGGAGAAGGAAAATTAACTGATAAATGTCAGCATTAGACAAGAAAAATTAATTGTAAGCATTGGCATGAGAAGGTAGATTATTGGCTGTTGGCATTAGACTAAGTAAATTAATGTATAAATATTAGCATTAGGCTAGGAAATTTGATTGACAACTGTTAGCTCGTAACTGGAAAAATTAATTGATGAACGCTAGCATTATGCTAGGAAAATTGATTGACAATTGTTAACACTTGACTAGGAAAATTGATTATAAAAATGTTAGAAGTAGACTAGGAAAATTAATTGATGAATTTAAGCATTGGTACAGGAAGATTGATTATTGCATGTTGGCATTGGGTGGAAAAATTGATAGAAAATATGGTATAGCATGTAGTAGGCTTAGTATGGCACGATAGGCATAGTATGGTAGTGTAGACTTAGTATGGCATATAGCATGTCACAGTGGGTGCCGCAGCTTAGCACAGCATTGTAAGCATAGCGTGATACCCTAATAGGTTTAGCACGACATTCTTGTAGGCATAGCATGACACTCTTAATAGGTTTAGCATGACACGCCTGTACGCGTAGCGTGACACCCACAAAGTAGGCTTGTTATGGCACAGTAGGCATAGTATAGTGTAACAGACGTAAGGCATAGTAGGCTTAATATAGACCAGTAGGCAGTGGAGGTTAGTATGTCACAGTTGGGATAACATGACACCCTAGTTCGGCAGAGTATGGCATATAATAGACTTGTTATGGAACAGTGGGCATAGTATTAGTAAGGATAATATGCCACGTATGCGCTACAGGCTAGTACGAATATTGTAGGCATAGAATGGCATATAGTAGGCTTATTATGGCACAATAGGTATATTATGCCATATTGTAGGCTAATTTTGGCACAATAGACATAGTATGCTGATTATGGCACAGTAAGCATAGTATGCCACAGTGAGCACTGTAGCTCTGAAGGCATAGTATGGCATATGGTTGGCTTGTTATGGTACAGTAGGCACTGCACCTTAGTATGTCATAGTAAACGTAGTATGGCATTGTACAAATAGTATAGCATGCGGTATAGTATGGAATGTACAGTAGTAGCTTTATGGCACATTAGGCATAGTATACCACAGTAGGCGTAGTATGGCATTTTAGGCATAGTATGACATGAAGTAAGCTTATTATGGCACCCTAGTAGGCATAGCATGTCACAGTAGGCTCTGTGGCATAGTTGGCTTTATATGGCACTGGAGGTTAGTATATCATAGTTGATATAGCAGGACACCTTTGGAGGCAGAGTATGGCATATAGGAGGCTTGTTATGGAACAGTACGCATATTATTAAAAACCATAGTAGGTGCTACAGGCTAGTATGACATTGTAGATATCGTAGGCTTATTATGGTACAATAGGTATAGTTATGCTATATTTTCGGCTAATTATGGCACAATAGACATAGTATGCTGATTATGGCACAGTAAGCATAGTGTACCTCAGTGTGCACTGTATCTTTTTAGGCATAGTATGGCATATGGTTGGTTTCATGCGAGTATAGTGTGGCATGTACAGTAATAGCCTTATGGCACATTAGGCAAAGCATACCACAGTAGGCGTAGTATGTCATAGGAGGCTTAGCATGGCATTTTAGGCATAGTATGACATATTGTAGGCTTATTATGGCACTCTGGTAGGCATAGCATGTCACAGTAGGCACTGTGGAATAATTGGCTTGTAGGCACTGGAGGTTAGTATATCATAGCAAACGTAGTTTGGCATGCGAGTTTAGTGTGGCATATACAGTAGTAGCCTTTTGGCACATTAGGCATAGTATACCACAGTAGGCGTAGTATGTCATAGAAAACTTAGTATGGCATTTTAGGCATAGTATGACATGAAGTAGGCTTATTATGGCACCTTAGTAGGCATAGCATGTCACAGTAGGCTCTGTGGAATAGTTGGCTTAATATGGCACAGTAGGCACTGGAGGTTAGTATACTTAGTTGGGATAGAAGGACACCTTATTAGGCAGAGTATGGCATATAGGAGGCTTGTTATGGAACAGTACGCATACTATTAAAAACCATAGTAGGCGCTACAGGCTAGTATGACATTGTAGATATCGTAGGCTTATTATGGTACAATGGGTATAGTTATGCTATATTGTAGGCTAATTATGGCACAATAGACATAGTATGCTGATTATGGCGCAGTAGGCATAGTGTGCCACAGTGTGCACTGTAGCTTAGTAGGCATAGTACAACATCAGAATATGACATATAGTTGGCTTATTATGGCACAGTAGGCATAGTATCCCACAGTAGGCTCTACAGCTTAGTTTGTTATAGTAGGCGTAGTATGACATTGTAGACAAAACAGACCTATAGCATTCGAGTGTAGTATAGTTGGTAGCTTGGCCAAATGGGTAAAGATGAATTGTTTACGACGACCTTGATTGAATGATCTGGGTTCAACCCGCACCCTGGTCACGCCGTTGCGTCCTTGGATAAGACGTTTTACGATAATTGTCTCTGGTTGGTGGCTTTGAACAAGCAGCAAATTCGGTGGGCAAGAATTTGAAGAAATCTACAGGAACGTTGGATCATCGGAAACTCCTTAAGCAGGTGCAGATTTCTCCAATCACGAAGTAGTCACTGCTATAAAAAAAAAATGTGCGGATCGTCCAATAAGTTAGCGTCTGATGCTGTCTGGTGACTGGAAGATAAATATGCGCTACAACAACAATATACTGTAGTGGGCTTTTGGCACCATAGGTTAGTAGGAGTACTATGTCATAGTAGGCTTAGTATGGCATTGTAGGCATAGTGTAGCAAGAAGTAGACTTGTTATGCCACCCTAGTAAGCATAGCATGTCACAGTATGCGCTAGCTTACTAGGCACAGTAGGCATAGTTGGCTTATTATTGCACAGTATCCCACAGTAGGCACTGCAGCGTAGTACATTATTGTAGGGATAGCATTACACCTTAGTAGGCAGATTATGACATACAGGAGGCTTGTTATGGAAAATAGGCATAGTATTAGTAAGCATAGTGTGCCACTGTAGGTGCTGCAGCTTTAGTATGACATTGTAGGCATAACATGGCACCCTGGTAGGCATAGTATGGCATACAGTAGGCTTATTATGGCACAACAGGCATAGTAGGCCAAAGTGGGCACCGTAGCTTAGTAGGCATAGTATGACATATAATTGGCTTATTATGGCACAGTAGGCATAGAATAACATAGCTCGGCAATTAGACCTACAATGCATAGCTTTTCCATGAACTATCACCGTAACGAGGTGGAAAAGTCTATGTGCCTCAATGACCTGCAGAGCTGTACTGGCTGGAGATTCAATTCTCCTGAAAGGGTTACCCATGCCAGATAGGTCTAATGGTAGAAGCGAGACGAAGTATAGTTCAAATCAAAATAGTTGGAAAACTTAAAACCTGGGTTGGTTATGCCCATCAGCTGTGGTAAGCATATAACCTAGGAAAAGGACAACTCTGATATAAAACCTCTCCGCAGTTAGATTAAACTGCAAAACAAATCATGATGAGCACAAATAATGAAAATTACGTAAACGACGTTAATGGGGCCACCTTCACAAGTGGAACCTCGTCCGGCAGGGGAGCGCCTAGGGACTCCCAGGTCGTCATTCACCGAAACCCCTATGGCGTTCGAGTCTTAGGCAGAGGAGCTCGTTCGAAAAATAAGCGACAATCTCCACCAGCCAGCCCTAGTGGCAGCTCCACCAATGTGCCCGCTACACGTTTGGAGAGGCGAATGGAGGCAGCGCAGAGTATTCGTACTCGAGATAATGTCGCACACTCACGGGTCAACCATCACCAACTGCTGTTGGGCAATTGGAATATCCTCACCCTTACAGGAAAAGAGCTAGAATTGGTTGAGGAAGCGAAGCGGTATCATCTCGATATTATCGGAGTTTCTTCAACCAAACGACGTGGCTCTGGAACTGTGGATCTGGATGGCGGATGGAAACTCTTCTATTCTGGTGCTGATCCTAGCATGTCTGCACAAGCGGGTGTGGGGATTCTCACAAGCCCCCGTTTGTCAGACTGTGTGTCAGATTGGATTCCTTTGGGATCACGGGTCTGTATGTTGAAGCTTAAGGTATTGGATCGGTCATTGTGCCTATTGCAGGTATATGCCCCCAATGCCACGAGTGAATATCAGACTTTTGTGGATGAAGTAAATGATGCTCTTCTACGAGTATCAGCTACTGAATCTACAGTCCTTATGGGGGATTTTAACGCACATGTTGGAACAGACACAGATACGTGGAAGGGTGTGATCGGAAAACATGGAGTCACTGGACTGAATGAGAACGGAAGGTATTTATTGCAGCTCTGTTGTAGCAACGGACTCCGCATCATGAATACCTTTTTCCAGCACAGAGAGGTTCACAAGTATATATGGCATCGACCTAGAATGGATCAAAAATCTTTGATAGATTTTGCATAGTTTCGTCAGATTTGTTTTCTGATGTGCTGGACGTTCGAGTGAAGCGAGGTGCTGAATTGTCAACTGATCACCATCTGGTAGTATGTTCTTTACGACTTTCGAAACCTTGGCCAAACAAGAGATCAAACAGGTCGTCTGTGACTTACCGGATCAAATGGGAGGCTTTGGAGGACATAGAAGTACGGAAACAGTTTGCATCCGGTATATCATCTAAGTTCAGACAACTTCCTAATGTATCCGAGGACATTGAGAAGGAATGGCTGCTGTTCAGATCAGCAATCATTTCATCAGCTGCTGAAAGTTGTGGGCGAAAACAGCTTAGAATGGCGGGCGATAGTGAGAAAAGAACACCTTGGTGGAACCAAGAGGTTAAAGAAGCTATTCGAGCAAAGAAAGATGCGTTCAAGGCCTGGCTACAGGACAGATCGTCATCTGATTTGCAATCCCGGTACACTGAGGCTCGAAAAGCGACAACTTCGGCAGTAAAGAAATCCAAGAGAAGTCATGGGAAGAGTTTGGTCGTCGGTTGGATTCCAACTATTTTTCGGCAAACAAAGTATTTTGGCAGACCATCCGCCGTTTACGTGGCAGAAGATCGAGTATCACGTACTACATCAAGGATTCTGACGGTAACATTCTAACGGATGAGAATGAAATCCTTTCACGATGGAGAGAATACTTTGAAGATCTTTTGAATCCTGTAAAGGCATCGACTCGTGACACACACGAAGTGACACATCTAGGGGACGATGAAGTTTTCACTGCAGCAGAAATGGCAACTGCAATTAAAGGGATAAAATCTGGAAAAGCTGCTGGTGAAGATGAAATCAGACCCGAGATGTTGAAAGCGCTGACTGGAGAAGGAATTCTCTGGTTAACGCGAGTGTGTCAAGTTGCGTGGAAGCTTGGCAAAACTCCCAGAAATTGGCAAGCAGGTGTGATTATTCCGATATTCAAGAAAGGAGATCGCCAGCAATGTACGAACTACAGAGGGATATCACTCCTTAGTTTGCCAGGGAAAGTATATGCCAAATGCCTTGAAAAGAAATGCCGAGAAATAGTGGAATCAAAACTGGAAGATGGTGAGTGCGGTTTTTGTCCGGGTCGCAGCACCACGGACCAAATCTTCACTCTGAAGCAAATCTTCGAGAAATCTTGGGAGTATGGCAAAGATCTTTTTACATGCTTTGTCGATCTTGAAAAAGCATATGACCGAGTTCCTCGGGAGAAACTTTGGAAGGTTTTGCAGGAGTATGGCGTTGATAGTCAATTGTTACCCGCTATTAAGTCGTTCTACTGCAGACCGGAGGTTTGTGTTCGGGTAAATGGCAATCAATCAAAGCCGTTCCATGTGGGCGTTGGACTCCGACAAGGGTGCGTTTTGTCACCTCTCCTTTTCATTGTTTACATGAATTGGATCGACAAATACAGCCAAGCTGATGAGTGTGCCACGATTGGAAATTGCAAAATTAGTCGTCTGCTATTCGCAGATGATTTGGTTCTGCTTTCTTCCACAGAATCTGGCCTCCAGCGCGCATTAAATAGCTTTGCAGATGCATGCAACACCGCCGGAATGAAAATAAGCACGGCCAAAACTGAGGTACTTCAACTTTCAAGAAACCCTGATCAGTGCGTATTACAAGTGAACGGAGCGACACTGAAGCAGGTAGAGAAGTTCAAGTATCTTGGGGTTGCATTTACGAGTGACGGAAGGCAAGACGAAGAACTCGATACCCGAATAGGCAAGGCTAGTACAGTAATGCGAGCTTTGCACTACTCGGTTGTCATGAAACGAGAATTGTCGAAAAAGGCAAAGCTCTCAATTTTCAAAGCAGTTTTTGTCCCCATTCTCACTTATGGTCATGAATCTTGGGTAATGACCGAAAGAATGCGATCACAAGTGCAAGCATCCGAAATGAGGTTTTTACGAAGAATCGAAGGAGTTACACTGTTTAACAAGGTGCGTAGCTCTGAAATTCGAAAATCTCTTAACATCGAGCCGTTACTTCTCCGAATTGAAAGATCTCAGCTTAGATGGTTTGGCCATGTAAGCAGAATGCCTCAGGAAAGACTCCCCAAACAAGCTTTACATGCCAAAGCAAGTGGGAGAAGACCAGTTGGACGACCTAGAACTAGATGGACCGATTACATTGAGGATCTTGGATGGAATCGCTTGGAACTTCGCCCAAGCGAAATGATGGAGGTGATGGAAGACCGTGAAATGTGGCGGCTCAATCTTGAGCTACTGCCCCCGCAACCCTCACGGAAAAGCGGGCAATGAAGAAAGAAGAAGAAGAATCCCGGCTCAGTCAAATCAGATAAAAGTCTTTTGATATCATAATTTTGCTTTCTTGGCGCAATGTCACAAAAAATTTTTGATTTCCACTTTGCCAATTTACACAGTATAGTAGTTGTAAATGCCTGTTTGATGTGTGGGTTGTACAATCTAACTGAACTGCTATAAAAAGTTCGTCATGAAATTTGGCTTTCAAGTCTTATCGCCAAAATTCATCACTGTCAAAGAATTTGTGTTATGCTTGCAAAATTTATCATCATCATCATCATATTTATTTATTTACCAAGTGACGTCATATCACAAAAAACTGCAACTTCCTCTAGGTCTATCACCAAAGCATCGAAATATGCAATTCCTTTAAAAACCAACACACAAACTTGCAGAGTCAAAGCAATATTTAGTCACTTGGTGAGGAGACAGCAAAGGACCAAAAGGTCATCTAAGTCTACTGCCACCTCACCAAGTTAAGGTTAAAAAGCAGCTTCTAGATTTTCTCAGTCTGATACTTTCTATGATAAAAAATTTTATGCAAAATTAAAACAAACTGTTGCAAAGATATGTACACTTTGTAAAGTGTATACACAAAACTCATAGTCAACATGTAAAGAAAATGCAAGGCAACATTAGAATTGTTCTAACTCTAAGCATACTAAAAAAAAAAAATACTGTAACTACAGATTGGGTAGAAAATAAAATCAATACAGTTCACAATGCTTATTTATGTTTTATAGAATTTAAAGTGGACAATTGGAGTGAAAAAAAAAAACTCCTTGCTTTGTTTTGTATTGTTTGCCAATATGTCATTAGTACTGGTGCAATTTCCAATACCAGTATATATCAACCTCAGTCAGTTACTGCAAAATTACTTATAATTCAAGGGCACACCAAAATGAGAGATGACGTATAGTATAAACGTGTGATAGATGAATGCACCATCTCATGCCATTCAAGCAATAGAATAGGTTATTGTTGAACTCAGCATAAATATGCAACTACGTTTCCTGTAATTATTACTGCAAGCTGATAGAAAGCTGTTATTCTAGCTTTTATCGGTTTCATAGGTTGATAAAAAATGAGCTTTAACAGCTTTTTTAAATCTGTAGAATGAAACTTCTTTCATACTGCTGGGAATTTCATTCCAAAGTTTAATTCCTGCGAATGATAGAGACTTTTGCCCTAATCTTGTTCTAGTTCTTGGAAGAAAGAAGTTGTTTTTGTGGCTCAATCTTGTCTTATGTGTATAGCAGTTTTTTATTAGGTTAAACTTATCTGAATTTGCAAAAGACAAAATATTATTGTGAATTTTGTACATTAGCTTTGCAGTTTCCAAAGAGTAAATATCCTTGAGTTTTAAGCATTTAGCTCGATAGAACAAAGGATTAGCATGCTCACGACATCCACTTCCAGTTAATAATCTGATGCTTCTTTTTTGCAGAATAAAGAGAGGTGCTAATGTTGATTTTGAAGCAGTCCCCCAACTACTTATGCAGTATTGTAGATGAGAGTATATGAGGCAGTGGTAAACAGATCTTAAGGTTTGCTCATCTACAAAGTGTTTTAATTGATTAAGGGCCCAAGATCCCCTTGCCACCTTTGAACATTGTTCCTTGATTTGTTGTTTCCAGTTTAGATTGTCGTCTATGAGAACACCTAGATACTTTATGTGATGTGATTGCTTGATTGGATTATTATCTATTGATACTTTGAGTTCAGGTTTATTTTGTTTTGCTGTCAAAACCATAAACTCAGTTTTATTAAAGTTGATCGATAATTTATTCAACTTGAACCAATTGCTTACATTGACTAATTCATCATTAATATTTTGTTGCAGTGTTGAAACATTGGAATGGGAGAGAGTAAGGTTTGTATCATCTGCAAAAAGATGAATTGTGGAATTGGAGGCAAGTGGAAGATCATTGATATAAATATTAAATAACAATGGACCTAGAGTTGATCCCTCAGGAATACCGCAAATAACATCTCTTGACTTGGATTTGTATTGATTTACAATTGTATATTGTTGACGGTCAGTCAGGTAACTTGCTAGTAACTGTAATGGTAATCCTCTAATTCCATACTTTTCTAATTTCTTGATCAGTATTGTGTGATTGATGGTATCATATGCTTTTCTTAAATCCAAGAAAATAGAACATGTAATGAGCTTTTTATCCATATTGTCAAGTAGCTTATTGTAAATATCTAAAACGGCTTCATTTGTTGAGCAATTTTTCTTGAAACCATACTGGTTTGGACTAATCAAATTATTGCTCACAAAATAATTGTTTAGTTGATCAAGCAGACACTTTTCAAATAGTTTGGCAAAAGGATTTAAAATAGAAATAGGGCGATAATTACTGCATAACTCTCTTTCACCTTTTTTGAAAATTGGAACAACTTCAGCGGTTTTTAACACTTTTGGAAAATATCCTGTAGATATGCATGCATTAAAAATGTTGGTTAGAACTGAAGCTATAACAGAGCCTGACATTTTTATATACTTTGCAGGAATTCCATGTCTTCCTGTACTTTTTGATGGATTCATAGCTCTGATGTAATTTACTACTTCTTCTTCAACTATTGGTTCTAGAAAAAACGAATTGCAACTACTCTGAATCAAAGATGTGGCATTAAATTTGCCATCAATTATAGCTGGTGTTTCGATTGTAGATGCAAGGTTAACTCCTATCTCTATGAAATATTTATTGAACAAGTTACTGATGGCCTGTGGACCTTGTGCACTTTCACTTTTGGAAGCATACATTTTATTAGGAATGTTATTTTTCTTCACATTTTTCAAGTGAATAATTTTATTTATAATTTTCCAAAGCGACGAGGTGTCATGCTTATTATCATTCACTAAATTTTTAATGTAAAGTCGTTTTGCATATTCCTTAATATGAGTCAGTTTATTTCTATAGACTTTGTATTGTGCCCTTGTATTACTATCATTTAATTTAAGGGCTCTTTTGTACAATAAATTTTTTTGCTGGATTGATATAAGGATTCCTTTGGATAACCATGGTTTGTTTTTTAGTTTTATTTCCTTTCTGCTTTGTTTTCTTGATGGTGCATGTATGTTTAATGTCTCATGAAAAATGTCAATAAACTTTTCAGTGTAGTTGTCAATGCATTCCTCTTTGATATCACCTAATAGCTCCATTCCTTCAGTTAATTTGTCTAGAAATTTTTCTACTTCAAAATTTTTTGTATCACGAATTAGGGTGACAGTTGATTTTTCACGCTTTGGCAGGCTTAAATTAGAACACACCATTACTGGTAGGTGATCACTTATATCTTCCACCAGAATAAAACTTTTGTGTTCACCCACTACATTTTTGTATAAACATGATCTAAAAGAGTTGAGCTTGTAGTGGTTATTCTTGTCGGGTGTGTAATTAAGGGAATGCAGCCTAAGCTTCATGTTAAATTCATGAAATCTTTAATATTGATATCAGAGTTACTTTTCAACAAATCTGCGTTGAAGTCTCCTCCGATATAATACATCAATTTTCTACTATTCAATTTTTTCAATGGTGGATTCAAAACTCTTGCAAAACTCTGATAATTTCTGTTTAGGGTGTCTGTAAATTACTCCCACTATACATTTTTTGTTATTCCCTAAATCTACTTGAATCCACATATCTTCACAGTTAGGAATGTTTAAATCAAACTCCTTGCAAATTGAAATTGATAAAGACTCCTTAATAAACAATCCTACTCCTCCCCATCTTGTAGTTGTGCCTTTGTGGTAAAAATGGTACCCACTTAACTTTGCATTGTATACCTGTAACAATTTAAGTTTGGTTTCACTTACAGCAATAATGTCAGGTGAGATATCATAATTTGTTAAAAGTTCATTCAATTTATCAAAATTTGCATTTAAGCTTCTCATATTCACGCAAAGCAAAGAAAATTTACTCTTTTTGTTAATAATATTGGCTTCGGCCTGTGAGCAGTATTTTGTGTCAACCAAACCAGAATTTAAATCATTTAGTAAGCTTTTTATCTTGTTGTCTGCCTGTAAGCATTTAGCTGGCAAAAACAAATTATTTGTGTGATTAATATCAAAGTTTAGTTTGTCATCATTTCTCATTTCATTTAACAATTGCTTATCATCTAGGCTATGAAAAGGAAACAATTCTCTGTAACAATTTTGACAGAGGTATGGTTCAGTAAAAGAACAAAGAGTGTGAAATTTAAGGGGACTAATGACTGTGCATCTGAGGTGAATCCATCCATCACACATATCACACTGAATAGCACGCTGGTTCCTTTTACAAGGTCTTAAACATATTTCACATGGACATTTAACTGGCATTATCAAGCAGTCAAACCAATGAAAGATTCTACACTAGTTAGACAAAATTGCAAATTTAGAATCAGCCACAAAATATGCAGAAAAAGTTGTTTTGAATTTAAAATAAAAACAGGTGAAAAGTATCTTTCAATATACTGGTAATTATAAATTTATACAAAAAAGGTAGCCTACAGAAAAAAAAAATCAGATCCTACTATGTACACAAAAACTACAAATGTCAGATCCTGCTACGTAGGCACAAAACACCAAAAGAGTGCTGAATGCCAGGTTGAAGTAGCCTTCTTATTCATGCACCTAAGAGTTGTTAGCACAGCAATAATTGTTAAGTTCACCTTCTTTAAACCATAAAGCTATTTCTTTCTCTGCTGTTTCCACAGAGCCAGATCCATCACATATGTTTCTCCCAATGTCAATGCAATAATCTCCTCGAAATGTTCCAGGAAGAGAGTCAGCAGGGTTAGTCTCTCCAAGCATTTTACCATCAGTTTTAACTGCTCCTTTTCCTTCCCAAACCATTGCCACAACTGGCCCAGACAACATAAATTCAACAAGTATTGGGAAAAATGGTTTTGGACTGAGATCTGCAAAGTGCATTTCTAGCAAATCTTTACTGGCAGTTGTCAATTTCATGGCACAAAGCCTACAACCTTTCTCCTCAAAAACAGAAAATTATTTTGCCAACTAAACCCTGCTGAACACCATCTGGCTTCACTGCAATAAAATCTTCAAGAAAAAGTTGGATTTGACCAAAGAGTGGGAAGGCTTGAACCAAAAGTTAAAAAGATTCTACCACCAACTATCTCTAGGCCTAGCACTAGGCCTACCACTTATTGATACGATCTTATTCAAATAGAATGGTTTTGATACGATCTTATTCAAATTTAGTTATACATGAAAGTTGTTGTCAAGCTTATCAAGTTTATTGCTTAATTTCGAAACATTACTTAAAATTGTCTTACGTCATTGTTTTTCCATTTCGTCTGTAGCACTAAGTTTTCCAAAAATAATTTGAAGATATTGGTTTTAAGCATTGACGACTGAAACAAATTAAATTACCTAATTAATACTAATTGTTTATATTTTTTGCAGAAAAATGGATTTCACCGTTCACGAAATTTTGTCTGTTTTGGAAAACGACCCACCTCAGCAGCCAACAGATATTGTACTTTTTCCTCCACATGACCTTGGCAATGTGAGCGATGAGAACAGTGTCGATAAAGATGACGGTATGAAAAATGTAAACCAGCTCGGCAAAGGATTGTTTAGCCAAAAAGGTGAATTGGTACTTCATCGCAATGAAGATAAACTGGATGAAAATAATGTCTACAGATATCAAGAGACTCATGGAGTTGTTGGAGTTGCTGCAGATTTACAACCAGTACCATCCAGCGCCAATCCTTTGCGTTCAAACACAAGAAAACGAAAAGAGGGATGTTCAACACAAAAAAGTAGAACTAGGCATAATTTGGAGGTTTACATACCATTGACAAACATGCTCTGCGAAACAAGCCTGCTACACAAAAATTTACGGAGTTCCCTATTGTAGCTGGACTAGACAAACCATTGCAAAAAAAGGAAAAGGGCCGTCCTCGAAAGAAACTCGTGTTTTCTACATCATCAGCTAGTGAAGATGAAGATGAGGAAAACAATAAGTTGCCACTGCCACGTATCAAGAACAAAGATAGATTACAATCTAAGCACAGAAATTAACTGGTAAAAAGCATTCCTTCCTTTTCTGAAGCTGCAAAATTTAGCCTTGAAAATTTGCCCATTGAAACTGCAAAAACCCCTTACAATTATATGAAACTTTTTATTTCGGATAAATCTGTAAACAAGGTGGTGAAAGAAACCAAAAGATACGCAGCAAAACAAAACCATTTGGTTTTTCAGTCAAAAGTAGATGAATCTTTGATCAGGGCACGTCATGCTATTAGGTTTATGACAGGATACCTTAAGCCAAGCAATCGAAGGATGCACAAGGAAAGAAGAGATGACGCGTTTAACATTATGGCAAAGAAACCGATGCCAAGAAATACCTTTGATGAGGTAATGCTTTTTACTCATTTTGCCAACTCAGACCATCCAAAAGATGCCCCGTTTTGGAAAGTATCTTTTCTTTTTAACGCTCTAAATGAAATGGCTGCCAAATATGTCGAAAAAACCGAGTATGAATCGATTAATGAATCGATGATCCGCTACTTCAGTCCCCATCATTTGAAGTAATTTATAAAAGGAAAACCTACTCAATTTGATTTCAAAATCTGGGTAATGTGCACTCCTGCAGGTAAGCTAATTTGCTGTGTGCCATATGCTGGACAAAAACAAACAATTTTCTGCAGGAATTGAGTCAGGGACCCGACGTTGTTTACGATCTTGTAGAGAGTGTTAAACTTATTCCTGGATCAAAAGTTGTATGTGACAATCTCTTCACCATTCTAGACTTGATGGATCATTTATCTAAGAAAGGGATTGCCGTTTTGGGAACAATGATACAACTTATACTTATACTTAAGGATAAACAATCTTTCCTTACCATCAAAAAAAGAGACCAATGACATGAAAAGGGGAGATATCAAGCAGCATTATCTGGGAGATGATCAAACGATGTGTGGAAAACTTGGGACCAGTCTACGTTGCATCAAATTTGGTGGAAAAATGTACGAGGAGGGTAGCAAAGTAATTTCCAACTACTAAGTCATAACAAGGTTCTTCAATTTGTTGTAAATAACCTGTAACAGAAAGCGGTATTGCACTAGATCGATTTTTGTAACATAATTTTGCAATGCAATATTTGTTTTTATGTTTTACCCTGCTATCTCAAAACGCAATAGCGGCACTACTAGTTTCCTATTCTACACCTACGAGGAGTTTTTCAAATTTAAGATTCTATATTATATTGCTGCTTCAGCTTTTATCCATGGTTAATTACTGCAAGGTTCACCAATATCTACTTTACAGTTAAGCGGATGCATTTTCTGTGACTTATTGATGTGACCGAACTCCGTTTGTGACGCGGAGCTCAATTTCAATATTCTTATAGAGTCGTATGCGCAGAAGTGGATTGGTTTCCTTCGGCAGAGTAATAATAAACCTGGGAAAAAGTTTGAATTAGTGGCAGGGAAAATTGCTGAAAGGATAATGTACTTCAAGATTACCTTTCTAACGTAAATTTTTTTTTCGTAAGTAGTAGAATCAACATATTAGAAGATAAAGCGCTAATGCTCCGTGAATCGTAGTTGATCTGCAGCTGCTGGTGCTGACAACTTTTAGGCATTACAATTATAATATCACTGTAGTGTGTATGAATGGATCCAAATTGAGGGTACAATTTAATAATTTTGAACTGAGTAATTTACTAAAAAACTGAAATTTAAGTGTTTCCAATTCAAGTCATTAAAATTTGGATAAAATTGCGTATTGCATTGCACATGCTGTTATTTAATATATTAGACGAATGCACCGTATATCTATACTAATTATAAAATGAGTTTAGCAACTTGATAGCTGTTTGTTATGATGGGTTTTGTTTTTGACAAACATTGTGAGTTCCATACAGTCCTTATTTTACTCGTATCGTGTTTGTTTGTTGTTTTTTGTGTTTTTTTTTTTTTGATTTTGCTTGGTCATGGCGCTACGTTTTTCGTGTGATGGGGAATTGTCAGAGGCCCTGTGCACGAGTCAAACAGCCGACCCTAACAATGAACCTAGTTAAATGTGCGACCAAATTTTTAATTTGATAACTTCTAATATTGCTCACTGCGATTATATTGACTTTTGTGACAACAGTTTAAATTTTTGGAATGGTAACGACTCCCTGATACTAGTGCACCTTAATATTAGATCATTTCATAAAAATTTTGACGATTTGCATGAATTTGTCAGCTGGCTTCCCTTCATACCAAACGCAATATGTCTATCCGAATCTCGAATAAATCCATCTTTGAAAAACATCCAACTACAAGGGTATAATTTTCTCATTGCTAAACCTGATAAAAAAGCGGGCGGTGTAACAGTTTACTTGAGTATGAAATTTAATTTTACTCAGCTCAAAAGTTTTCAGCTGTATGGGACGGAATCCATATGGTTAAAAATCTGGAACAACAATTCTACAAAAACAATTCTGATTGGCTTTATCTACCGGCATCCAACCGAAGACTCAAATAAGTTTTTAGATGATTTTTCAGATTGTATGGAAAAGCTCGCTGATGAAAAGAAAATATTGTACATTATTGGTGATATTAACATTGACATCAATAGAACTAATGAAAATAGTCCTCAAGCGGACAGATATATCCAAGTGATAACAAGTAATAGAGCGTTTTCCCTTATAACTAAACCCACCAGGGTTACGGATAAAACGACAACAGTAATTGACCATATTATCACTAATGATACAGCGCACTCAATTTTACCTCGTGTTATACATACTTCACTAACAGATCATTACGCAATCATGTGTAAAATCAGCAAAATTGAAAAGCTTGGCAAAAAATTACCTATTTCTCTCTACAGAAATAAAAAAAAACTTTTGTCCAGAAGCTTTTTCTGACAATCTAGATAGGGAATTAGGCAACCTTATTTTAAATAATTTTCCTTTGAATCGTGACAATTTTAATAAGACATTTGACCAGTTTGTAAATTTAATCCCTAAAATCATCGATAAGCATGCTCCGCTCCAACGTCTGAGTCGGAAGCAAAAAAAACTTGCAAGTAAACTTTGGATTACTAAAGGAATATCGATCTCCATACGGAAAAAAAATGCCATGTTGAGAACTCATTTCATTAAAAGCAATCTCGCGGAAAAAACCCTGTTTCGACTTTACTCCAATACGCTTACAAGAATCAAAGCCTTATCTAAAAAGATTTATTTTTGCTCCGAATTTGCATGCAACAAAAAGAATCCGCGCAAAACTTGGGAAATAATGCGATCAGCGTTCCCGTGTAAACCGAACCGTGAACCCCCCCTTGCGTTTAAAGAAACACAGGACCCAAACGTTATTGCAAATCAATTTAATGATTATTTCTGTAGCATAGGATCTAATTTGGCCAATAGCATAATTTGTACTACGAGTAAACAACCTAAATATTTTCTTGAAAAAAAGGTATCTGATTCCATTTATCTTGAACCTCCAACTAATAATGAAATCTTAAATCAAATTACTTCCCTCAAAAATAAAGCAGTGGGGCACGACAACATCCAGCCATTTTTTATTAAAGTAGCCAGAATTGTTATCGCCCCATATCTTAACCTATTTCTGAACTTCGTGTTTACTGAAAGTATTTTGCCTAGCAATTGCAAAGTTGCCAGGGTCGTCCCCGTCTACATAACCGGAGCAAAAGATGACATGAATAATCACCGATCTATTTCGATACTCACCTGCTTTTCTAAAATTATGGAGAAAATTCTGCATGCACGACTCTACAAATTCCTTAAAAAACACAATGTAATCTACGAAAATCAATATGGATTTCAAAGTAATGTTTCTACTGTGCATGCAATGCTGAATGTTGTGACCTCCTGTTACGATTATATTAACAAATCCTGTTATACAGTTTGATCTTTTGTCGATTTAAGAAAAGCTTTCGATACAGTGTCACATGAAACACTTTTGATAAAACTGAGCAACTATGGTATTAGGGGTGTGGCTTATGATTTGATCCATTCTTATCTTCATAATAGACAACAGTTTGTATCTAACAATTAATCAAATTCCGACCTAAAATTAACTCATTGTGGAGTTCCCCAGGTTTCGTCGCTTGGCTCCTTGTTTTTTCTCGTTTACATCAACGACCTAAATTTTGCTTTAAAAAGCCAACCTAGACTTTTTGCTGACGATACCTGTTTAATTGTGAAAGGCTTAAATCCTGAACAATTGCAAATCAAAATTAATTCGGAATTACAAAACCTCCACCAATGGTGTTGCGTAAATAAACTTTCGATCAACCCTTCCAAAACCAACATCATAATTATTCCCCATAAACAAACAAATGCAACAATTCCTCATCTTCACTTGACAAGTAATGGATCCGCGATAAATATTGTTGATAGCGCTAAATATTTAGGAGTTGTAATCGATAATGAACTCAATTTTAAACAGCACATTAAAATTATGGAAGGAAAAGTGGCTCGCGCCTTTGAAATATTATCCAAATTAAAGGACTTCTTTCCTCAAAACATTATGATGGAACTTTATTATGCATTAGTGCACCCGTTCTTATCCTACGGTATTATTATCTGGGGAGCCACTTATCTCACCTACATTAAAAGATTGAAATCCTTAGAGAATCGAGCAATACGAGCGGTCGCCAGATGTCACTATTCCCCATAAACAAACATCATAATTATTCCCCATAAACAAACAAATGCAACAATTCCTCATCTTCACTTGACAAGTAATGGATCCGCGATAAATATTGTTGATAGCGCTAAATATTTAGGAGTTGTAATCGATAATGAACTCAATTTTAAACAGCACATTAAAATTATGGAAGGAAAAGTGGCTCGCGCCTTTGAAATATTATCCAAATTAAAGGACTTCTTTCCTCAAAACATTATGATGGAACTTTATTATGCATTAGTGCACCCGTTCTTATCCTACGGTATTATTATCTGGGGAGCCACTTATCTCACCTACATTAAAAGATTGAAATCCTTAGAGAATCGAGCAATACGAGCGGTCGCCAGATGTCACTACCGAGATGAAATAAAACTATTCTACAATCAATTTAGGATTTTGCAAATTGACGATCTATTAAAGTACGAAATTGCTAAATTTGTTCATTGTAATATAACCAACAAAACTCCTAATTCGTTTCGCAACTATTTTTGCAAAACTGCTGAATATTCGAGACGAGTTACGAGACAATCAAGTGATAATTCGAATCTCTATATTCCACGCTACCGAACACATAAATTGCAAAGGTGCATTAAATACCAGGGAGTCAAGATCTGGAATTCCATACCTCAAAAAATTAGGGTGCTGTCTTATAATAGATTTAAAATTCAATATAAAAATTTTCTGCTAAATCAGTAGCAATTAGTTTCCCTTGCACGTCTCACAATAACTATTTGGATCTTCCGATTCTTCTTTGGTAGATTTATGTGGTTTGGTCGATAACATGCTAGTAAAACAATAAAATTTAATAAAGGTACTCTTCACCAAAAAA
This sequence comes from Trididemnum nubilum, assembly GCA_963965965.1. Classification (NCBI taxonomy): domain Eukaryota; kingdom Metazoa; phylum Chordata; class Ascidiacea; order Aplousobranchia; family Didemnidae; genus Trididemnum; species Trididemnum nubilum. Next base: position 35,441,845 of record OZ014489.1, read on the forward strand.
TATTCAAATCTCAATGTTACTGGCTAAATCAGTAAATTCTCTTGATATTTAGGGTGGTTGCTTGACTTGATGATCGCGAGGTCCCTTCGCAACTTCCCTGTCGCAATTCTAATCAATTTTAATGACTGCCATTGTATTGGTACTGAACGACTAAATAAAATTTGTCTTGTCTTGTCTTTTTCCTCTCGAGAAACATTAGTCTAAAATGGGTTAACTCAGCGGTCTTTGGCCATCTGCTCCTGAAAGGTAACCATCTGAATCAAACAAAATCAAATTCATTCTGCAGAGTACAGACTAATGGATACCCAGAGCACGTTATCAAGTTGTTTATGGTTAAGAAGATGAAGCAATTTCACGCTCTTCCAAAATTTGGAGCAAACAATGCCCTGTTTATCTACGTTTTCCCTGGATCGGTTCTGTTCCTAATCGGTTTGAAACGCAAGTAAATCTGCAGTCAAACAGTGCTTTTCCGTCATGTAACTATGCGTTGTTTACTCTACCATCGAGCTACTCTCCGCTTCCAACAATTAAGGATGTAATGCCTGCTCTACAGAAAAGCAACTTGATTTATCAATTCTAATGCCACTGCGACAATCGGTATGTAGGCCATCTCCCAACGGCTGCAGAACAGAATTAAACACATGTTTCCAAATTTATTGGATCTTTTTTGCAGAAACGCTTACTTCCTGCCTGTCGGTACAAATCTTCCCCCCACACTAATATCCAGTCCTTGCTTCTGATTCAACCATTGGCAGTGATGGGCATAGAGGCGCTGTTTACCAGCAGGGCTACCAGCGCCCCTACTTTTTTGGTTGCGGTATAGCGGCAGCGCCACTGCTTTTCTCCGTCACCAGCGAAAAGCGGCGGCGCAGCTGTTTTTTTAGCCGAAAAAGCGGCAGCGCTCCAGCGCCCTATTTTAAGCAAATGTTTTGCTGCTACTACTGATAAACTCTTTCCAAGACTTTTGCGATTCATATTTTCACACGTTACCGTTTGGAGTCTTTACTCTCCGCTTTTTTTTGCTCTGCTCTTGTTACCACGTTATTTTAATTTAGTAGAACAAACAAGGTTACCTCTGTGACGTTTTTTCGTTGCTCTTATAGGTATATTGTGTAGGCGAGTTTTGTCATACATGGTACAATTTTTTCTAAACCAGAATTCAACGAATAATGTGGTCCGGTAGCGAGCCAATTTGAACTGATAAAACCGATTTTGAGCAGTATCTTTGGAACGAAAATGCGATAATTACGGTTGGACAAATTGCTACAAACTTGCAGATCTCAAAGATGGTTTTCCACAAAATTTCTCCAAAATGCAGGCATTTAGTCGGACAAAATAAGATGATGTGTTTCTATCAGTATAGTTCCTGGACTGCAAGTAAAACAGCATAGTAACAAATCCGGCACCAGAATAGTGTGTTTCGGGAAGCACTGAAACTTTTGGAGAAACGCTTACGCATCTGGGACCAAACGCTTTCGATCTGGTGAATATTTTACTCCAAATACTATGTTATCCTTCTTTAGTACGGATTTTGCCCTCAAATTCTGGGTTGAAGACCAAAAAAATAAAAAAAAAGGTCTTCATCGCAAAATCTTGAGCTACTCATTGGTCACGTTTACTTGATCTGTCTTGCTGTTTCATGTAAAAGCATTTGTGTTGACCTATTTTTGGGCAAAAGTTTGCTGGTCCTCTTGTGCTAGTACAAAAGTTTACTCTTGCTCGGAGGGGCGCAACCAGTGATTTGGGGAGGCACGGCCTAGAAATGCCCCCCAGTGATGCAAGGGCCTGAGTAATTACACCAATGCATAGTAAAATAAATTTTGCTACAACAGTGAACATTAAAACTGATAATTGAATTTATAGTACGCTGAGAATTAAACTTATAAATCGAACCAGGTAATAAATAAGCTTCAAAGACAATTTAGTGATGGAGTTATACTTGCATTACTGTAGCAATGACGTAGTCTATAGCGCTGGCAACGTGCTAAAGCATCGCCGCAATATAGAATAGACACGTACGTATCTCCTTCGACTTCGTCAACACCAGTTCTTAAATGGTCGATCTACTTTTCCATCAAAGGTGGACGAAATCACTGCAGGAGCGTGAATCACCCACTGCAGTATGTCTACAAAACTCCAAGAAATGTTTTGTAACTCGGTCGATTGATAAATTATCCTGTCGGATCTCTACGCGAGGAATTATTTTACCGGTTGGGGGCCAGAGCGTGTGATAAACAGATCAACTACTTCAGAGCTATAAGAACCGGTAGAGAATTGTACAGAAGCTGAATACCGTATGTCATAATACTTCAATCGTAAAACCTTAACTTATTTGAGTCGATAGTGATTTAAACTATTTTCTATATAGCCTTTTGTTTGTGTAGAAAATTCGACAAGGAATTTAACTTCTAGTGTAACTTCCAAGGGTAACTTTCTAAGTAATTTCCAAAGCGGTGATTTGACCGACCAGCATTTTGAAACGCTTGTTTTTTTTAAATATACGTTTTTGTTTTTAAAGATAAGTTTTTGCTTTTTTTAGATACCGTATTTGAAAGCAATCGTTTTTTTGCTATTTATTTTTTATAAGTAGCGACAGCGACACGCGGCAGCTGCCGCTGTTTTGCATGCGAGTAGCAGCAGCGGCGCTACTTTTTCATTTGAGTAGCGATAAGCGGCAGCGCCCCGGCTTTTTTTGGCAAACAGCGGCAACAGCTGCACTGCTATAGCGGATGCTCAGCTCTGACCATTGGACTTTACCTTTAACAATATCCTGCCTGTGCTCAACATTATGATGACAGTAGAGTTTCTATTCTTTTCCAAAGCCGCTCTCCTTTGCATTTATCTGCTGTTGAAGCCACTTTTATCAAAACTTTTAACCCCGCTCTATGCCGACAAAACAAATCTTGTACAGCTTAAAGATTGTGCACGAATGACGCTCTCTCATTGGTCTTTTTTTAACTAAACTTTGCTCGGCTTTTTCCGTAAACAGCCGCTTCTTTTTCTGCCCTTTCCATTCTGACGCTTCTTCTGGACAAGCGTCAGACAAAAAGCTGCTTTGAAGAGATGGACATTTTAATAATTTCGAAATTATGAAAAGACTAATTTATATTTTGAATAAAAAGCAAAACAAAACAACAAAGATAAAAGCGTTTTGACCGTTTATATGTTTTATTTTTTCTAAATCAAATGAAATATTTTATTGTACTTGCTGTGCTACGCCAAAAGGTTTGCAGAGCCCATCTCTGCATCTTTGCGCCACGACAATACAGCTTGTTTTGAAGAATGTGGCAACGGTTGCAAGCCGTTGGCAAAGCTGAATCAGATTTGACCTGCCCGAGGTTTGGACTTCAGGTCTCCAAATCCAAAGACAAGCGCGTTACCACTGGACTAATTTTTATTACCATTCATCTCCAGGTTACCCTCACTAAACCATTATTTCGACTTTAACGCCACTCTAGTATTAGTTTTGGTTGTTAGTTTTCGTTACAGTAGGTTATCGCTTACGTTTCCTCATTTTGAAACGGGCAATCTTCTCTTCCATCCTCAACGTTTGCACCTGGTAAACAGTAAAAGGGACTAAAGAAGCATATTTGCTGACCACATTGGCAAATACTGCATTGATACTCATCGTCAGAGCAAATGCAATCCATTTCTTCCGACTCATTTTCGCAGTCGAGTGTTCCGTCGCACACCCACCACCATTCAATGCAGCGTGGTCCGTTTGGACTAATGACTCTCTCGCGGCAGTCGCAATCATATTTATCCCTGCAGTTCTGACGATGGCAAGAGACTAAACACATCATTGAATAATTTGAAAGCAAACCTGTGCAATGATTGAATCTCGTTGAGTGACCACACAAAACGTAAATCGAATCGCTTTTGTATTTTTAATCGTTGTACGGCATATATAGTTTTTTCTTTTTTTGAGGGGGGTTGCGACTGAATTTGGGGTAATGATTGGAAGAATGTGTAAGATTAAAAAGTTGAATTTTTTTTAAGAATCAATCCCAGAAGTAGTATGGTAATGGCGAAAATTTTGTAGTTAGGTTTCATGAAGCTTGAAAATTGCTAGAAATATTATAAAAAATTAGTCGAGATTAAGATTTACATATTTAAACTAAGTTTGCATTAAATTTTGTTAATTGATATCGATTTCGGCCCATGGCCATCTTCAATCTTCAAAAACAAAACATCTTAAAATAGCTTTAAATATCATCGGATTCATGATGGTCTTTTGAGTGAATGCCCTGATGAATTTCATCAAAACACAAAAATTAATTTTGTTCCGGAAGACAAAATTCATCTATAGACAGTATACAGAGTCTTATAGGCACAATCAAACCTTTGATTAACAGCCTAAGACATACTGTTTCAGAATCAACATTCGTCTTTTATTCCTCGTCAGTATAGCTAGGACTAAAGGTATGAACATGAGCGTAGAAAGGCAAAGAATCGCAAATTAACCAGATCATGACACAATTTTTTCCCCAAAATATAAAGCAATCACAATATTACGAGAGATAATTCTAACAGTTTAATTCCAGATAATTTCCACTAGCATGCCTTAGACAGCTGTTTCGCCCAATCTCAGGACTTATCAGTAAGGCTAGCAAGGCCAAAAGAGCAAATATCAAAAGCTTTTGACTTTTTGGTCTTTAGCAACGCCAAAAGCTTTTGGCCTTGCTGACCTTACTGATGAGCTATGAGACTGGGCAAAACAGCTGTCTAAGGCATGCTAGTGGAAATTATTGTTAGAATTATCTCTCGTAATATTGTGATTGCTTTATATTTTTGGGGAAAAAAATTGTTTTATGATCTGGTCCATTTGCGATTCCTTGCCTTTCTACGCTCATGTTCATACCTTTAGTCCTAGCTATACTGACGAGGAATAAAAGACGAATGTTGATGCCGAAACAGTATGTTTTAGGCTGTTAATCAAAGGTTTGATTGTGCCTATAAGTCTCTGTATACTGGCTATAGCTTATTATTAATTTTCTTAGTACATTGTTCTTAATAAAATTCATCTATTTTCACTAAATTTTACGGTGACTAGACATTAGGTGGCGGACATACGATTTTTGACTATCAACCAGTCAGGGTTTATTTTAATCATTGTGCTTTATTTGGTAAAGTTACCAATGTTTAGAAGTCGAATGTCGTATTTTTCAACTCCCATTCATTCTCCAGTTGCATCTGGACAGGGGCGAGACGAAAACTGTTCGATACTATAGCATTATAAACAACCTTTATGGAGGCTGTCCAATCATTCAAAAAAACATCCCGTATCCGATGATGTTTAAAGCTACAGGATGACACAAAAAACGGTCATCACCAAATATCGAATAAATTACAAAATTTTATTTAGATTGACACAAAACTTCAGCTAAATTAGAGTTTAAAACTTCATTTTAAAACTTTAGCTACATTAGGTTTCAAAACTTCAGCTACTTTAGCTATATTGTTTCAAAAGTTATTCAAGTTTAGGTGATGACCTTTTTTGTGTCACCTTGTATGTTTAAAAATTTTGTATCACCAACAACTGATCAAAAACGAAACTCTATTAAAATTTGATGAACACTAAACCGTATAAACTAACTACCGTTAAATATAATAACTATTCGTAGAACCGGCCAGATGGTCGAGCGGTTATGCGTTTGTCTTTGGAGCTGGAAATCTGAGGTTCAAATCTCGGGCCGCTCAAATTGGACACAGTGTTGCCAACGGATTGCCACCGTTGCAGCGTTTTTTCGAAGGGAGCTGTCATGCTGGAGCGCAATGACCCGGAGATGGGCCTCGCCAACTCATTACACGCTTCGGCGTATTACAGCCAGTATAATGAAAGATTTTGATTTGAACTATTTGTAGGGTGGACTGATAACAATGAAACACAAATGACAACAAATAAGAAAACCTCATTCGCGTAACGCGTTTAAACAATTCAAAGGTAGGAGTGGGTAGTAATTATTAAAACACCACGTACTTGTTGCTTTTGTTATTTGTTGCTCTGCACTTGTTTTTATAAAATGTAGGTGGATGGCCTCCGGCCATAATCGATTTTAACAAAAAAAATTTATCATAAAAACTGTTTATTAGTTTAATTCTATGGTCTTGTCGCGTTCTCCTTTTTATGGCTAACACCAATTTGAAGCGATGCAACTCACAAACTGGTCTTTTTAAATTATTCTTCCTGTATCTTTTTGACTCGTAAAATTAGATCTTCTGTTTTTCAATAAAACAAAACGTTTTGCATCAAATAAAGAATTATATTAAATAAATTTGAAAGTATCTTTAACGGAATAGAAATAAAAATTCCGGTTGTCAATAGAAATGAAAATCTGGAATGAATTCAAAACCCAAATCTGTTCTGTAACACTATGAGCTGAGAGTCCCCGGACCAATCAGCCCAAAACAGCTAATGATCACGTCGCGTTGATCAGCCAACGAAACGCCATCACGTGTAGCTCGCAAACCTCCTGAACAACGAGAAACAACAAAAAAGCAATTAACAAAAATTAACGTATTGATCTTGACTGCATGAGCCGCGCCACGAATAGCGTGCAGAAATAAGGGACCTCAGCTACGCAAAGAACACGGGTTCCCTTTTTGCTGCCGCAACAGTCTCGACTAATTTTGTATACTATTAACTCTTAAAATTTTTCAACTTTTATAAAATTAATCGGGTTTTAGTGAAACAAAATATATAATGTTTATTAAGGACAATCATTTCTACGTACTTTTGAATTTCTTAGGAGGTTTTGAAAAGTTGTCGTATACAAGCTTGACAATGCAAATGTGAGCCTTTTAAACTGTTATCTTTACCCCTCTCTGTGTTCCAAGTTGCCAAAGTTAGCGATAATCTTTTTTTTTTTAATTGCATAATAAATTTTTGCAGATATGAGTTTGGTTTGTTGTTAAGAGTCGTAGGAGTATTTGGGATTCTTATAAGAATTGCTTGTACATAGGGGTCAAATTCCAAATAAACAGTATGTTATGAAAACAAATCCTCAGCAATAAATAAAGATTTTCAGTAGCCTTCAAAGTTTTGAAATTTGCTATGGGTACGTCGTTGATGTTTTTCTATGTTTTGTTTTTAACGAAGTTAAAATTTGCCAGTGATTTGTCTTGATTTTAAAATTTCTGCGACCAAATATATTTAAAAGTTTTTGAAGTGGTTCTAGATTTTTTTCAATTGCTTTGAAGATTTTGGTTAGTGATACAACAGTTGTAGCTACAATTTGTCACCCAATTTGATTGAAAATCCTTTCTAGGATAAACTAACCATTCAAAAAAGAAATATTTTTTGCAACTTTATGCATTTTGAGAGGACAAAACGTACCATACAAGTGCTCAAATTTTCCAAATTTGTCAAACTTTTCAATAACCCCCAAAACATTGTAAGAAAAGTTAATATATGACCGTTTGCTGTTTATTGTATAATAATCCACAATAATAGACAATATGACTTCATCAAGAACATCAATCTTTTCCCAAAATTCATAGTGGCTGCATGTGCTTGTTATTTTGGCTTGCTTCAATTGTCTTGAAGGGCTAATACTCTACAGATCAATATGTGAAAGAATTTTAAAAAAGCAACCATTCATATAATTAAGAGGACTTCTTTTTATCTATTTTAAAAACTTCTTCAAATATGGGAGCACATACAGTAATTTTCACAACATCGAATATCTTTAACTTTTATTTTGCACGTTTGCACGTACTGCTGAAATTTTGGAGTGAAGTCAACCCAAAAAATATTAGCCAAAGGCCTTCGACCCAAAACTTTTGAGTTATGGTTGACTACTTTTTTGGGGGTCGTTTTATTCTTCAAATTTGAACAGTGTGATGGGCATTTTTGCTCCCTTTTGTTTTTTTTTTGTGCTAAATCTCTTCAAGAAAACGATTTTTTTTCAAGTTAATTTGATTTTGAGTTAAATTGCGTCACAAATAACTTCTGAAAATTTGAGGTTACAAAAGTGACCGGAAGTTTCGAAATTTTGAGGTTTCCAAAATCACTTTTCGAAATCTGAGCATTTTTTGGTCAAAATTTAACAAAAATGACGTCATAAGACGTTTTTGTGACGTAAGTATCTTTGACTTAGGTTTCAAAAACAAACCTATGTACAAAATTTGAGCTGCCTGTGACGTCATCGCAAAAATACATTGTTTTTTGAAAATATGGTCGTGATGTCACTATGCTGATGTCATCAAATCAAAACTAATTTTTCTGAAAAATTTCGGTGAACACTAATCCGGTGTTTCCATGACTTTTGGTTTAAAAGTTAGATAGGGGTTTATTTCACCCCTTCGTGTGAAATAGATTGGTCAAATTCTCCGTGCAAACTCGGGTTAATAATATAAGATTTAAAGCCGAAACAGCGAAAATATAACTTGACGTTTTTTTTAACTACCTCACACGTTGTCAAAATTTACTTCAGTTTTGCTAAACTTGAAGTAATGGTGGTTAGTTTACAAGTTTCTCGGCTAATATGTATAAAGCAACGGGTATTTTCGATGCAAGTTCTAGCAGAGTTGCGAACGGGCCGACTAGTTCAACCCCGAACCCGAAAACTAATTTGAAGCCCAAATCATGCCCGAAAAAAACCAAAAGTTAAGTTAGGTTTAAAAAATTTAGCAATGTTCCCAAGTTATTTTAGTTATATTTTTGTGCACCTAAGCCAAAAAGTACGTCTCAAGCCCGATCTAAGCCAAAATTTTTGTCAATTTTAGGCCCGAACCCGACACGAAAAGCTAGGCCCGACTTACAACTCTGAGTACGAGTCAAGCTACGTTCTGGCTACCACACACTTTACACTGCTCTTTTGTTACTAAACATTGAAGCAGAAAGCTGTGATATCTAAAGTCTGAAACTACCATTTCTTTAGCAGAAGCTCAATCCACTATAAGCTCAATCCACAAAGCGATAAACTACACAGCACCAAAAAGCATAACAAAAGTAACTAATCGGCTTCATTTTGTCCACTATATGATTTCGATATTAGGATGACAGTATACCAACTATAATTTAACGTCTGTTCTCTCTCAGTTGATTAATACGATCATTTTTTCAACCTATGCAGAGTTCATTGGCAGCTGGGCTAACAAGAGCTGGGAAAAAATGTCATATTTTAAAATGTTTGATAATTTTTGAGACAGCTTTCGACAGTGTTGCACTAGTCACAAACTTGCTGATTTTAAAAATTTATGAAAATTCGTAAGCAATCACTTTTCAGTGTTTTCTTCCCTGAAGTAAATCTTTAAAACCAAATTTTGTAAAGAAAAAAAATTTTTTGCGACGGAGAGGCCGACTGACTTTTTCTGAACAGGCTTAAATGAGAAACTACTGCCTAGCTTATAACAGCCAGTACCTAGCAAGAGAATTTGGTCTTTTAAACTTATTTTGATACACCATAAATCTTACTTACATAAATTTCGTTGAAACTTGTAATGCGACGACTGATCTGAAATTTAGAAGTTACTTAAAGTTACTTTGACGAAATTCAGACTTGAAACTTAAAGTTTTTTGTTTTTTTTCACGGCTGTGAGGTAGCACTTACCTCACATATCTGCTTTCCCATTAGGCTAGTGTTTCATCAGCATCTCAAATTCACACATAGCCTATCCTGGCATCCCACTCGAACCTTCAAACCACACACGAGGGCAATTTCTACACTTGCCTTGCCTAGAGGGTACGATGGCAAGTGTAGAAATTGCCCTCGTGTGTGGTTTGAAGATTCGGGTGGGATGCCAGGATAGGCTATGTGTGAATTCAGATGCTGATGAAACACTAGCCTAATGGGAAAGCAGATGTGTGATCTGAAATTAAATAAAAATCAAATGACAAACACTATTAAACAAAATCATTCAACAATGCTCAATAACCTATAAAACGCAGCTGATGGATTTTCATAAAAGCAAAATTTCTCTGGTTATGAGTCAGAAATCATCATTACATTGTAAAAGAGTATTGAATTCGTAGAATATTTATTTACGATTTGAAGAAATCTAAAACGTTGCCCGAAAAAGATTTATTTTCAGACCTGATATAACTCCTCTTTGTGCTATTACTATGCAATCACAATACACAAAGTTTGCAGAAAATTTTAACGCTATTCAATTGATCTGATATTATTTTGTGTTCGATTTTTTTTAAGCAACTTTTTATTAGCATACTTATATCAAAGACGGTTTTGTTTTATTTTTTGCTGTATGTAGTCAAAATTGAACAAAGAAATTCTCCGATCCGAAAAATAATTCTTGGCTTAAACTGGTTCGTAGTGTAAAAAAGCTCACCGACCTCTGCGGTACAGTGCAAAAATAAACTATCGCAAATTTGCTGGCAGCGAGTACCTTCGCTCCTCTTTGTTTGTCTTGTAGCTGCTGACTTTGTAATTGCAGTTACCGGCCGAGTTGCACTTTTCAGAGCAGTTGGTGTTGCAGGTGTAATGCGTGATAATTAAAATGAGATATGTAGTGTTAAACACGTGAATATTTCGATCGGCATGGTTGGCGGAGACTCACCAAATAAAACGTATAATCAAGAGTATTTTGTTGTCATGAGTTCATCACGGTTTTGTTACATGGGTGCAAGGGCGTACGCAGGGGGGGTTTGGGAGTTCAACCCCCTCCCATTGGTCTGTCGACTAAAATGCACAATAAAGAAAATATCACGTTTTTAGCACTTCTGAGCCTGTTTTTTGCTATGACACGGACCCCAACATGATTTAAAGCAACTTTTGAAGCATTTAGAGTTTCTTAGGGGGGTTAATTTGTCAAACATATAACTGATAAACCAATAGCAACTTCAAAAAATTGCCAAAATTAGCAAATTTAACAGCTAAAAATGCTTATCACTGGCTTCATCAAAAATATGGAGATGGGGTTTCAACATTAGTTAATTAATAATCCACTCAAATCTCATTCCATTCGCCCCCCCTCCTTCACGCCCTCTTCCCAACTGTTTCACTCTACAAACTACAGAATATAAATGCTTATGAGTTTTTTCAAATCATGCTTTTATGATTTACCGGCTTGTAAATTAGAGGACTGAAATATTACCATTTGCCACCGTCCACATAGCTCACTTATGTGCAAAGATGTACACAGGGGGGTGAGGGTTTAAACCATCCTCCCTATTGATCCGACGTATATCATTCGAAATATCGTCTTATTGCGCAAAACAAACAATCTACTTCTTTACTCTCATATTAATACGAAATATTTAATTATAGTAAATAACTTTTTTGTTATTTAATGCAACATTGTAAACGACTAAATGTAATATTGAAACTCTGGAATGTCGTGTTACGAGTCAGAGTAACTTTCAGTAACGTAGGCGAGAAGAGGGGGTTATTGCCCCCTCCCCCCCATTGGCCTGTCAACCAAAATGCAGAATAAGAAATATACCACATTTTTAGCACTTCTTAGACTGGTTTTTTCCCTGGAATAAACTAAAAAGTGATTTGAAACATCTTTTGAAACATAAATTTAGAGGGGAAACTAATTTGTCGAAAATAAAACTCACAAATCAATAAAAACCTTCAAAAATGGCCAAAAACAAACAATCAAATTTGATCGCTAGTGTAAAAATGCTAAACATAGGTTTCAGCAACAAACATATCATAAACTTAGAAATAGAAGGGGGTCTTCTTAGTATTAGTTAATTGCCAATCACTTGTCTCAAATTTTTTTCCGTTAACCCACCCTCCCAATTATTTTTCTCTATAAAATATAGACCAAATAGATTGTGCGAGTTTTCTTGAACTATATGATTTTATGATTTACCAGCATGTAAACAAGAGAGCTAAAATTTTAGCATTAGCGACCTTCCACATAGCCCATTTATGCAAACAGTTTAATCAGGTTTGCACTACCAATTTCTATGCCATGTTTTAAAAGCAGTATTTTTTATCAATGTAGCCCTAAAACTAAGTTATTTTTGAAAAAAAATGCAAATTTTTCAAGCGCTGAGGGACGGAGCCCCCAGACCCCCGTGCCTCGGGCGGCTGGGGGCTTTGCCCCAGACCCCCAATAGCCTCTGGCGGCTGGGGGCTACGCCCCTACCCCCCAAAACAGCCCCCTCAATTGCGAATTTCTGGTTACGCGCCTGCCACACTTTACACTGTTTATAATCATATTGGTTTTCGTAACTTTTGTTTAAACAATTTTTTTTCATCGTGCAGTTGCAAACCTTATGATGTTAACTATAATAGATGTATGCTTAATGCTTAATTGTTTTTTGGTTGAAAAGTTTTATTTGCATTACGCACTGTATGACTTTGATTTCATCTTGTTACATTGCACTAAGTTATTTATTCGCCAAAGCATAGATCGCGAACAAATTTTTGATGTCACTTTTGAACCCCCCCCATTGAATAATCCTGCGTACGCAACTGCATGGGTGTAGTTTAATAAATTGAGAATGCTGATATGCAAAAGAGTTACTGTAATCTGCAATTTTTTTTTAATTTTTAAATTTTGGTCTTAGGGCTTAATTTACGGACGTAGTTTTTTTTTATAAATTTTAGTTTACAGTCCTTATTACAGACTGTATAAATAATTATTTTATAAAAGTTTTAGCTTAAAAATTTTTGTCTGCGAATTTCTTGTTTTTGATTAATGGCAGTTCTTAGTCGAAGGCCTGTTACAAAATTGAGAGTTTTTTTATGTTGTTCTGGTTTATTGCAAAACCTTTTTGATATTCTAGAAAGAATACTAAAATATTGTCAAAAACTGTTTGATTTGCTAGTGACACAAAAAATATCATCAACGGATCTTCATATAGTATTTTGATCTAGTTATGGGCTTGGGCGATAAAGATCCAGTTCATATAAACGTCTGGCAATAATAAAGTAATAGGGCTGCCCATTGCAACTCCATCAGTTTGTTCAAAGTTCTCCTTAAAATTGAAAAACACTCTCTTTATTGGTGTTCCAATGCAGTAACTGTTGGATGTACTGTTATAGCGCAATGGCAATACTTTTTGTTGTAGTTCTTAAACATTTTTAAGCATTACGCAGCATTTTTTTATCGTAGAAGTAGATAATACTCGTTTAAAGTTTTTGTAAATTTAGATATTGCAGTGTTCATATTTGTCTAATCAAATCTATTGGAGGTTATAAAAATTACAGAATATTTTGCGTTAAAAGTTAAAAACGTGATTTTTGCTCCATGTACGACCAACTTCATCGTAGTTTCTTCAACGAAAAAATAATAATAAAGATGATTCTAAAGTGTGCTGTTACAAAATACTTGTCCGGTAAACAGTCACCATGGCACACTTATCCAGCCGCATTATTTTATCAAATGCATACAATATTGGGTTAATCAAAGCATGGAATGTTGCATACCGTTACTCGATCCACCAGGTCCAGAAAGTCCATTATCAACATCATCTTCAAAATCATCTGCGCCTACAGCTGAAAAAGTGACCATATAGTGAGCGCAAATATTTGGAACAAAATTTTTATCTGATTTAGCGTTACTGAAGTACTATATGGCAACTAGGAAGCAACTACTTCACCAAAAATTTTTATTTACTTTTAAATTAATTCTAAACCAAATCTAACATAAACTTAAATGCTTACTCTAAAACTAACCTCAAACCAAAAACTAACCATAACCCAAACCCTAATTTCATTCCATAAAAAGTATCTGTAAATATACGCCGATGAATATTTCTCATTTTCGTTGCATTTTCTTTAAGTTAAAATTTTTTGGTTAAATTGTCACTTCTTTGCTACTTTACAGAACTGAGTAGCGCAGTTAAAATTATTGTTACCAGAGTATTCAAACCGGTGTCTTTCGTCGCACATATTGCAGGATTAGTGCAGCTCATTTTGAACTTGAAATATTACTAAAATTTTGCCCTAATGACGTCATAAAGCTTAGTCATAAGTGGTACATGGCGAGCGGTTAGTAAAAACTTGCAGCACAAAAACTGGCAGATTGAAGCGACTACAATTTAAGTGCAACATGTCTGAATCGAAAATTGACGAAGTGTTGAGAAAACTGAACTTTTTGATTGAGAAATCTACCGCCATGCAAACAAGTATAGACAATTTCAATGAAAGAATAAGTGTTGTTGAAAATAAAATAACTAATCTTGAAAGTGAAGTTGAAGAAATTAAACAAACGAAAGCTGATTATGACAAGGTGAATGATTTTCAAGCTAAAACTGACGCAGCACTTGATAAATTGAAAAACAGGTGCGATGATTTAGAGGAATACGTACAAAAAGCTAGCCGTTCACCGTTTGCCACAACATGACGTTCGTTCACCGTGACGTTCACCGTTTGCCACAACATCCAGTATTCAATACTGCTGGTGGCAAAGTGACTCGACCAATAATTATTAAATTAACGAATTCCAATCATAAACACTTGATTTTCCAATCCTTAAAAAATTTGAAGAAATATAACGAATCGTTGAACCTTAAACCCAAGTCACCTGGGTATGTCTATGTAACCGAACACTTGCCTCAAGAACTGAAAATCCAAAAACAGAAACTACTACCTCATTATAATAAAGCAAAGAGCAGTGGTAAAAAAGTCTCGTGGAAGATTTCTGCTGGAATGTACTGCTTGTATATAGAAGGAGAAAGATTTGTTCCTAAATGACATTATTTTCTCAAAGGTTCTCTAACCTCATAATCTAAATTGTAAGCTAGTTACATACAATCAACTGATAATGAGTGTTACTTATAATGATTAAGTTTTATACTTTGCTTACTACGTAATGATTATTTCGTATCAGCATTAATTATATTCTTTCTGTCAACTTGAATATGATCTTGATGCAATAGGCATGAGTTGCATAGAAAAAATACTGTGTTAATTGAACATTATATAATTGCTGCAGTTTGCCTGTAACGCGAATGGATTACTGTGTTTTAATTTTATTATTTCGACCACAATCTAGTTACAAACTTAGATAGATTTAGTTATTCGAAACTGTGCTACAACTGAGCTTTTTACGTTTGCAATGGACATGAAAACCAGCGTGGGAAGCAATGCACCTGCGGGCGACTTGCAGCAGGACTCCATGTAGACTTGCGCAAATTCTGCTGCTTCATCAAATTTGATTTGAGCAATGCTTTGCACAATACCTTAACTAGTAATTTCAAAGCTTGCCGATACTACGAAACTAATGCTAACTTACCAATCTCATTAAAAACCAAAAAGCTTTTTATAATGCATATCAACATCAGATCTGTGAACAAAAATTTCGAACTCATGAATCATGAATTGTTGAATTCTCTGGCGATGCTACCAGATTTAATCTGCTTATCCGAAACAAAACTTAAAAATCATCCCTTGACAAATGTGTCTTTACCGGGATATGATCCACTTATCACTGCAGATTCTGATACAAATGCTGGGGACGTTGGAGCTTATGTTTCTAAAATTTTTTCTGCCACAATTCTTGGTAAAAATTTATTGCAATCCAACTGTGAAGACCTCTGGCTTCAAATTGCTGAAAAATCCTCCGGAGAAATTTTTAACCTCGGCATAATTTATCGTCATCCTAAAGGTGATGTTAATGATTTTATTTCAGCGCTAAATGAAAAACTTTTACAAAAAAAACAAACTCAGAAATACTATATTTGCGGTGACCTCAACATTGATGTTAACCCTATGAACGCCTGTAATAATGCATCCACTTATACTCAAATGGTTGCCAGCAATGGAGCCTACTTGTTAATCGAAAAACCAACCCGCATCACCAATACATCGCAAACTGTTATAGACCATATAATTACCAATGATGCAACAAGTATTATATATCCTATTGTTTTCTTAAGCGATATAACAGACCATTATCCAGTGGCATGTGTACTAACAAATAGTAGACATGAACAAAAAAACAAGCATTGTGAGCAACCTATCTTTTACAGAGATATAAGTCATTTCAAGAAAGATGACTTCGCTGCTGAATTACAAAGATTAATGACTGAATTCTTAGATACTATTACTTTGACTACCACTGATGAAACCGAAATCAATTTCAAAAACTTTGTTAGTGTCTTCAAAGCGTGTATCGATAAGCATGCACCGCTCAAGCCTGCATCGCACAAAAAGCGTAGATTGTTGACTAAACCTTGGATTACAAATGAAATTTTGGATCAAATCAAGCAAAAACAAAAACTTTACATCACGCATTATGTCCAAGGTACAGAAGAACAAAAACTTATCTACAAACGATTCGCTAATAAACTAACTAAAAAAAAAAAATGCTAAAAAGCATTATCTTCAAGATGAAATAGTTAACTCCAGAAATGATATTCGTAAATTTTGGACCATTATCAATTCGTTGACTCCGCAAAAACCTAAATCTAGTTTTCCAAACTGTATCAATACAGCAAATGGTTTAATCAACAAAACGGATGCAATCGCAGAAGAATTCAACAATCACTTTTGTAGTATCGGTAAAAAACTTTCTGACAAAGTTGATGCGAGCAATTCACGTAGGTTTAGTACGTATTTAACTAGGCATGTTTCCTCGTCAATGTTTTTTAGCCCTGTCACGTCAATGGAAGTTTATAATATCATTAATCTACTCAATCCCAATAAGAGCTGTGGCCCTAATAGTGTCGATGTAAAGTATTTAAAGTCTGCTGCTGTGGTCATTGCACCTGTACTGGCGCTATTGTGTAACGCTTGCCTAACACTTGGAGTATTTCCTTCTTGTCTAAAAATATCAAAAGTTATTCCCATATATAAAGCTGGTGACAAAACTAATGTTACTAACTATCGCCCCATCTCCCTCCTGTCATGTTTCTCAAAAATTTTAGAAAAATTGTTCTACACTAGAACCATTGATTTTTTAAATCATGAAAATGTCCTTCTCTCAACTCAATACGGTTTCAGAAGAAACTACTCTACTTCTCATGCCATTATAGATATTCTATCTACTTGTTATGATAATATAGAAAAGAAATTATATTCAGGACTGGTTCTTCTCGACTTAGCCAAAGCCTTTGACACTGTTGATCATTATATTCTTCTTCAAAAACTTGATCATTATGGGTTAAGAGGGATTGTTAATGACTTTTTAAAATCATTTTTAAAAGACAGATCTCAATTTGTTAGTATTGATAACTCCCACTCTTCTCTAAGTACTATAAATATTGGGGTAGCCCAAGGATCTGCCTTAGGTCCACTTCTATTCTTGTTATATATTAATGACATATCCAACAGCATTGATTCCACTCCACGATTATTTGCTGATGACACCTGCCTTTTGGTAACATCTCCTTCGTTAAAGCAATTGAAAAGTTCGCTCACCTCTGAAATCAACAGAGTTAGTATGTGGGTGCGAGCTAATAAACTAACATTCAATCCTGCTAAATCAAACTTATTAATAATTACTCCAAAGCTCAATTCTCCCTCTATTAACATTGATATTCAATGTACGGACGGCCTTATTAAATCAGTAAACAAAGCAAAGTACCTTGGTACACTTTTAGACGCTAAGTTAACTTTTTCAGACCATATCAAAGCTCTTGAAACTAAGGTTTCTAGATCCGTGGGAATTCTAAGTAAATTAAAATATTTTCTACCTCAAGATGCTCTTCTTAAACTTTATTACGCTTTAATTCACTCTCATCTTAATTATGGAATATTAGCATGGGGTTACACCTATCATTCGTATCTACTTAAATTAATGAGATTGCAAAATAAAGCAATAAGAATCGTGACCTGTAGTGGATGGAACAATAGTGCTTTTCCCTTGTTTAAAAAAACAAATGTTCTTACTATACCCTTGTTATTTCAATATGAAACGGCCATACTCGTGCATAGACACAGCAGCAACGATCTTCCTGTAAATCTATCTAATTATTTTACATTGTCAAAAAATATTTACTCAACTAGGTCTACCACCAACGAAAACTTACAGACGCCATTATTAAGAATGCAAAGAACCCAAAAATCCATTAAATTCACTGGTGCTAAAATCTGAAATTCTATCCCGAGTAATATACGAAAATCCTCATTTCGAAACTTTAAAAAAATGTTCAAAGCATATCTACTTCACTCATCTGATTACTGATTAGTAAAGTTCTGTTGTTTTACACTCAGTCAACCAATTGTATGGTTCATTTATCTTCTTGTATTTACTGAAACGCAGTGGATGCGCTTTTTGCATGGTTCCTATGGCTTTAGCTGACGACGGGGATCTCTTGCTCTTCATACTGGTTGAATTATAGTAGCTAACATTAGCACCTTGGATTCTTTCAGTGCCTGTTATTTTTCCTCTTCTTACCCTCGACTATCTTAGAATTTAAAGTCATCTTTTCAAGATGAACAGAGATGGCTACTGTCTCGAAGGCCTTACGGTCCCTACGTAGCTTCTCTGTCGCTGCTCTTGTCGATATTATTTTGTTGATATTTGTTTAGTTTAATTTTACTGGCAAAGTTGTTTTTTTTTTCGACTAGTGCAGTGCTTTTTAATAAACTTGAACTTGAACATGGAAAAGTGATATATTTTTAGTCTTGACGAATCAGTATGTGGAATAAGATGATGATAACATTAAAAAATTCCATGAAAAAAGGCTCAAATGTATAATTCTTTTATTTGGTAGTCAAGGTTGTTAATATCAATTGCTTTGAGTTTCATATCAAATCTTTCATCATACTCGCTGTATTACGCCGAAGCGTGTAACGAGTTTGCCGGGCCGTGAATGAAATATTGGACTAACTTCTGCGTTAATTAGCAAAACAATGATTTAGACGTTTCAAGTTTTATTTTAAACTTGTGATTTGTTAGAAACGAAAATTTGCTTATTATTATATCAAAGTAATGACATTTTGCAGTAAAAAATTAACTCATAAGTCAAAAGTTTTTATTTCAATTGTTACTAATTTCTAATTGCCAAAAACTCTCGAAAGTTTATAAATTTTCTTGCAGCAAATGCTAAAGCTAAACAATAACTATAGACCTAATTTTGTGGTTAAATCTGAAGAAATTTAATCCATAATCAATTTAGTCCAAATTTTTAAATCAAATGATTTTAATTAGGTTTCAATTGCTTAGGTCCTGATATCCAATATTGTTTGAAAAGCACAATTTAGCGCACATTGATTTTACTTACTTCGTTAGGTCAATTCACGGGATAATAAAATCACTATAACGAGAATCAAAACCAATTTCATTTTGTATTTTTAAACACATTAAGTAACTCTGCCCTGGATAAAACCTAAGTATAGGCTAACAATAAAAAATAATAACTTGATTGCCTGGAAACAAAAACTGACTAAAAAAGAAATCTTGCAAAAATAACTCTTAGTTTTTACCTTATTTATAAAATAGTCTTTTATTTATGGTATAGTGTAAAACTAAATATTCTAATGAGAATTGTATAAAAATATCATGCGGCTACTAAACATTGTTGTAAAAACCACTAACTAAGCTCAAAAACTTTGCAAGTAGCTTTATAGCGACGGATTTATCTTTTGAATGTTGGATAGTCTCAAAACTTGTTTTGGATTTGCAGTGGTCTCGTTCTTGTCAAGCTTATCTTTGGAATGATGGAGGAAGGAAAAGACTTGGTCTTTTATACTTTTGGCGACATCAAAAATTCCACAAGAAAAAAATGAGCCCAAATGTTTTTTTAAAGCAAATGATCTCACTGCAAGCATAAGAGTGATAGGACATTTTTTTTTCTTGCTTGCGGAATTTGCGACGACACACAATCGAACTCATAACTTTGTGATTCGCAAACGAATTTTTCACCCCTGCACCACTCGCAAGCCCAGCACTGAAATTATCTCGATTGGTTCATTGCTAAAGAAGTTGCATGTCTTTCGATTATCAACTTAATTGAAAAGCAAAACTCAAAATAATTTTTTCTACCGGCACAGAAAAGCTGAAGCGAATTGATAAAAACATATTTCAGGCTTTTGCTGAAAAAAATGGAATCTATCTTTAGCCAAATCTTAAAAGTTAGTTTTTGTCCTGGGCAGCGCGGACAGTATTGTAAGTTAGGGTATAACAGCATTTATTTATACAAAGTACAGCTCACAAATTGACGTAAATTATGTAGTACGCAAGAGATTACTCAAAAAGTACAAAACAGAGTTGTAGTAACAATAAATGGTACAGTATATATTTGTAAATAACTGAAAATTATAAATGCAGTATACCGTGACGTAATGCGTTGCTTGCATAATGTGACATATTTTATCGTTTGAGTGCTCTCTGGCCTAATGGCTACCAGCGCGGAAGCCTAGGAACTGACTACTTAAGAGTCACCGGATAACGGCGACTACTTCAAAACAAGCAATGCAAAAAAGTTATCTTTCCGCAGGAATCGAAGCTGCAGCCATTGGATTGCCGTTCCACTGCTCTACCACTTAAGCTATTGAAGACGTCTCCTCGCGCCCTCGATTTTGGCTATTTAAAGCCAGCAACTGCATGATTGTTCTGTGATATTAATAACCTAGTTGTGATATTTTGACGTTTGCTGGCCAGAGCTTTTAATATTTGATCGCTTTTTAGTAGTCGCCGTTTTTAAGCAGTCTGCAGGTTCGATTCCTGCGGGAAGACAACTTTTTCGCATTGCTGGTTTTTAAGAAGTCGCCGTTCTGGTGACTCCTTCCTACGCTTTCGCGCTGGTAGCCTTAAGGCCAGAGAGCACTCAAACGATAAAATATTAAAAGCTCTGGCCGGCGAACGTCAAAACATCACAATTAAATTATTATTATGATATAATGTTATGACCAATAATTTTAGGGAATAATGATGAGCTATATAAAGACAGTATCCAGAGCCTTAGAGCCACATTCAAACTTTTGATTAACTGCTTCAGAATTGACTTTTGTCTTTTATTTCTCGTCGGCTATGAGGAGCGTAGATGGTTAGCTAGTCTATCGTTCTTCTGAGAGATGTAAGGTAAGATTAGTAGATTAGGTGGTGAAGATTTAATTTATAGCACATAGTTTTATTTGGTAAAGAGTTAATTAAATTAATGGCCTTTAGTTTAATTGGGTAAAGATGTTTTAGGATTTGCATGGTTTGATGGGTAAAGATTTATGCAATGCAAACATAATTGGTAAAGATTTATTTAACATTTGATGAATTGGTACAGATGTATGTTTTAAAGATTTTTATCACCGGTAATATTTGTCATTTTGGCCTTACTAGCCCTACTTAGAAGCTCTGAAATTTGCCAAAATAGCTGTCTAAGGTATGCTATTGGAAATTA
The DNA here is from genome assembly GCA_963965965.1 of Trididemnum nubilum. NCBI lineage: Eukaryota > Metazoa > Chordata > Ascidiacea > Aplousobranchia > Didemnidae > Trididemnum > Trididemnum nubilum. The sequence goes on from OZ014489.1 coordinate 35,463,047, forward strand.
TTTAAATTGAACAAGTATATCTTTAGTAATACAGGGTGGGCCGTAAATAACGCACCAAAGCATATTAAACAATATTGATAATAATAACACACGTTTTTATTAAAGAAAGACTTAACAAATGAACAGAGAAACACGTACACGCTGGTACAATCACAAATGCTCAAAATGCTCGCCATTTGCGTTGATGCACAATTCCAGTGTTATTTAGTTCCAGTTTGGTGCGTTATTTACGGCCCACCCTGTATTGTGATTACTTAATATTTTGCCAAAAAAAAACTTCTGTTATGATCGTGTGGTGACCGAGTGAATACAATTTAATATTTTTTGTTGTGTAATTGCCTGCGGTATCCGGTTATTGGTATATATTGCTCAATGCTATGGGTGGTATTGCATAATGAATGGATATCGCGAAACAGAAAGAAATTAGTTAATGTGTCTTTGTTCTCGGTTTGTTTTGTTTCACTCGCTACATATATACCGCTGCTTTGCCTTATGTCGTAGTTCATTTATTCTACTTGTGCATAATAAAAGGATTACGTTTTCAGACTCATTGCATGTGAACTCACCTCATTGTTACCCAGTGTGAGTCTATGCAGAATCAAAAGCTTCACCTAGAAGCTTTTTATAATTTTCAAAAAATAAAAGCTCTAAGTGCAGCAATTAGGCTGAGAATTGCTTAATCGTTCAAGAAGAGCTCGGAGAAGAATTTGGAGAATTATTCAAGATGAGTTTGGAGAACTGCTTGAAAGCAAAACAAGTGTTGTTCTAAATCATTTGAGTGTTGCTCGAAAGTGCCCGGAAGTGTTGTTCAAAAGTGTTGTTCAAAAGAGTCTGGAAATCTGAAGAAGAAACTTCACATGCAAAAGACTGTACAGACTTTGATTTATTTTTTGCATGTCATTTTTTGCATTTTTAGGTGTAAACCTTTGAAAATTACTGACCGAAATGATACCGTAATGCACAGATTATTGAATTTGTAGCAGGCCAGTTTTAATGTTATCAATCCTGACTCCTACCAGTGGTGCAAATCTTTGTTGAGCATTGGGGGAGATAATTTGCAATTTCAGCCCAATTTTGCCCTATTTTCAACATTGGGGAGGATAAAACGCGACCAAGACTTTTTTCAGGTGATCAAGTTAAGCGAAGACCAAAAAAAAAGGTCTTCACCAGAAATGGAACACTTTTTTTTCCCGATTTCAGATGAAGACCAAAAAAAAGGTCTTCACCAGAAATGGAACAATTTTTTCCCCGAATTCAAGCACAGACCTGCGCTCAGATGCACACCAGAGTCAAATTATTGGAGGGGAGGCAGATGAAGACCATACTCAAGTCGTTGGGGGGTATACAGTCAAATTATTGGGGGGATATATCCCCCCATCTCCCCTGGGTTTCGGAACCCCCGACTCCTACAAACGTACCGTACGGCAGATAAGGCGTGCAAGAAATGTTTTACCGATACAGGTGTCCTATAGTTGAACTTTCCAACGTGCATATAATTCTGTTTGCATTTCTTTCTCGTTACCTCGTTGTTGTAATTGAATTTATCCGTGTAAAAGCAATGTTGCGGCAACTACACTTCTATACCAGTCAAAACGTTAACAGCGGCTTGGAGGATGGGGCAGAGCCTTGACTCAAAGAAATATCTTGTGCAACCAACAGAGTTGCTGAATGTTTTATATTGTGGTTTAATATTTTTGCTATTATTGATTGTTTCGAGCAAAGTCTCGGTGATTCTTTCAATGATTATATTACGCCAAGGGCAAGAGAAAAGCCCCATGTTTTACATTGAGTTATTTTGCATTTTTTGCGCTAAAATGCACCACGTCGTTCTAAATAAAATGACTAAGTAACTTATTTTTTGTTGCATAGACATAGAAAATATTTCTGTTGACATATTTTAGGTTTTAACGCGTTCAACATTTAGATTCCGACTTTCGGCATTTCAACACACCCCTATCTTAACCCATATCGGTTTTCTGTATTAAAATCCTTAAAGACCTGCATTTACGTGTCTTTTAATGTCATGTTTTCGGAATTTGTTCGAATCCGCATTTCTTTTTGTTAACTGATGCGTATGCTGGACAGCTTTGGGAGGCTTTGTCGTCCATCATACCCATCATTTAGAGGGTAAGGTCTGTGGTGACCGAGTGAATATGATTTATTATTTTTTCTTGGGTAATTGTCTGCGGTATCCGGTTATTGGCACATATTGCTCATTGCTATGGGTGGTAATGCGTAATGACCGGATATCGCTATTCAGAAAGAATTAAATTAATGCGTTCTTGTTCGCGCTTTACTTTGTGTCACTCGCTGCATATATACCGCTGCTTTGCTTTATGTCGTAATTCATTTATTCCACTTGTGCATAATAAAAGGATTACCGGTACGTTTTCAGACTCAATGAGAGGGGACTCACTTTGATCTGGTTAATTTGCGATTATTTACCTTTTCTTTGCTCATGTTCATACCTGTAGTCCTAGTTAAAAGACGAAAGTCGATTTTGAAACAGCATGTCTTATGCCGTTAATCAAAGACTTGATTGTGCTTCTAAGACTCTGGATACTGTCTATAGCTTATTATTAATTTCCCAGTACATATTGTTCTTAATGAATTTAAAGGATATTTTGTGAATGTAGGAGAAGGATCATTGTTGCTTTTTGTCTTTTAGTAATATTTATGTTTCTTTAATATTTCTGTTTGTCGTTAGCTATGAAATTCCAGTGAATTATATGTCATTAACGTGACGGATAGGGTGGCCGCTGACTCGAAGACCTAGCGGTCCCTTCGCAGCCACACTGTCGCAGCCATTGCATATTGACTATTAAGTAACATTTTCAGCTTTATATTTACCTTTATTGATGGTTTGCGACAAAAAATAATTTGAACTTGAACTTTAACAGCCACCAAAAATATAGCATTACAGAAAGCTTTTAAAAAAAATTGCTTTACTTTTTGAGGGGAGCTTTCTCGTGTTTAAACTGTTACTGAACACAAAGAATATCTTATACTTCTAAAATGCAATCTTTGAGTTTAATAAAGGCTCGTGTCTTTCTTCCATTAAACATCGCAGCATCATTACACATGAATAAAAGATTGTTTTTTTTTTAGAGAGATAGCCATAAATTTTTCATCTACTGTAATTGGCGAATCAAAATATCTTAACCAGTTCAATATTAAAATTGCAATGGATAATAATACGTCCTTTTCTATACGTGTTATGAAAATGTAATATATAAAAATGCTGACAACGATTACCTTTAATGTTTTGTTTAAATGTTGTTGTAACCAAACGAAGTAGTTATGAATTTGAGATTTGGAGTAAGCAAGCCAACTTAATTTGAAACCATATTTTATTCTTGAAGAAAGTTTCTCTACGAGTTACTGTTTGCAGTAAAAGCCCTTATAGTGATATAGCATAAGAGACCCAAAACTTACAAAGTAGCCCATAAAGATGTTACTTTATTGTTTTGTTTGAAAAGCCGGGAGTATATTTACAATAATACAAAATGAAGTTTTGATTACCATACAAAAACGTAGTGCTATTTGAGTCAGGTTTTAGTTAAGATTGTGCAAACAAACAATAAAAACCATTTTAGATATGCTATTGAAAACTGTGATCAAATTTAAATAACAAATATTAGTCAAACTTTATATTTGTTTTTTAATTTGAAATCCAAAAAAATTATATTTATTTTTTAATTTGAAATCAAAAAAAAAGAAAAAATATCCAAAAAGTGGTTTGGGATTTTTTTTTCTCCAGCACCTTTTTGAGCTTAATTTACCTCGCGAAAGAAATTCGGATGCTATGTAAGTAAAGTTTTGAAAAAAAGATGCTTTCGTAAATTACGCGCCAAGAACATTTTAAAACGAAGCATTAGCTGCAGTAGCAGGTTTCAAAAAAGAATATCTTGAAACAAACTATTAAATTTTTTCAGTTTTAAAAGGATGTATCGATTGGTGGTGAACTCTCTACGGTATTTGCCTGAGCTTTGAAAATGTGGTAAAATAGTCCTATTTTTAACTATAATTACATTTTTATTTACGAAGTTATCTTGGCCAGGAGACAGCGAAAATACTTTTCAGTCTTCGAGTCAAGCCGCCATCTGTCCAATACACACAATGACGGCTTCATTCTGTCCCTTTTATTGCGGAACGTCAAGCAGGAAAGCTATATATACTAATTTTTTATATTGCTTAATTTGACCCGATCGGGAATCGAAACCGTGTCTATCGTTTCAATAGCAGTCGATCTATCCACTTGACCACTGATCAGTGAGCCTAAACCTAATCAATGCCATTATCTCGGAATACCCACCTGAAGCAATTACAATTACAGTATGCTTTTCATAGCCTCTTTAAGTAGATTGAATGATTAACTTTAATGAACCTTTTCTTTTTTTTTATACATATTGATTAAGTAATGAGAAAACGACGGTGTTGCTATCCTTGGACGAATCCAATTTTTTCTGCCGGCGTTTGATCGTTTGACTTCTTCCGGTTAAATTTACGGCCTGTATACAAACACCTTGCAGAGAAATAATCATCGTAACGCTTATTGCGGAACATCAAGCAGGAAAGCTACAACGTGACCGGCGCTGTTGGAATTTAGATTGTGCGATCAGTGTTCGTCGTAAAAATCAGGTCTATCCTTTCAGTCACGCTACCGTTAAAATAGATTCTCAATTTGTAAAGTGCATATTACTAAGCATAGCAGGTAGGATTTATCCAATTCATTTTTCAATTTTGTATTGGTCGGTTAATTGATCACTTTAATCGAGCGATACGATCATCATCGACCAACAACATAATAGTTGTTAGGCTTGTTGCATCATAGCCAAAATAATATTATGAAGCACCAAAGATTATACTAAACTGCTATTAACGATCGTCTTTAATCTCCAATTTGCTTGAAATCCACTAAATATGCCTCCAGATTTTAATCTGTTTTTGTAATTATCATTAATGGCATGATTAATCAATTTCACCTACAATCTGAGACAAGTTTTCTCAAGTCACTTGTTTTGCAACAATAACTGATCACATTCTACATAACAGTCAAATTGTTTCCTTAAAATTCTACCACAAAGTGTTAGAATGTGGACAGTGTGTAATAATAATAATTGAGAAAGTAAAGGAAGTAATTTGTGTTGTTTCTCAGTAAATTTGGATCGTTTGCGAGGGGAGCTGGATTTTGCTTGCACAATGCACGCTCCTTGCAGAATTAGGCTATAAGTAAATTTCGCTCAACTTTATTTTCCAAGAAAATAGAAGACATAAAGTCACAATCTGAATGAGCCTCTAGTTGTCAGTAAAATGACTTCGGATGGAATTCGAAACCATGCTCACAACAACCAGAGACATAACAGGTTTCGAAGTCGCGTCAGTCCTTCAACGCAGGTCAGACGTTAGACCACTGTGCCACCATAACTGTTTTGAAACGAGCATGCCAACGTATACGGATGTTAAACTGTTTTAAGTGACAGGGACCTTTAAAGCAAGCGGAACTCGAATCGATTGGGACCGAAGATAGTTAGCTATTACGCTTGGAGTAAAACGTAGCCTTCATTCTACTCGAAACTTTATTTACCAAGTCTCTTTCTTTTGCCAGGTGGATGCGAAGGTACCTCTCGGTTCTCAAGTCAAGAAGTCACCTGCCCATCAGCCAATACCAAATGAAATCCGGCAAACTCCGTTGACGGGAAAGAACCGAGATCAAAACTGATTTGATGATGAACGCGGAGTCGTTAATGCATGTTTCCAAATAATATTTCTACCAACTTCTAAAATGATTGAAATGGAGTTTTGTTTTTTGTTGGCCGTATTTTTTACAATATTTGTGCAGTATTTTTTTTACAAGGTTCAGTTTTGATCAAAAATTTGCAAAACGTAGAAGGCAAATTTTTATTTTCATATCCAGACTATTTCGAAATTTGCTAATTGTTCAATACGTAATTCATTAGCTTTCATGATATCATTTAGACGTGTTCAATCACTTAAGTTATGGATCATTTTAATAACTTTTTTTACTGTGAACTGTAAACTCTGCAATGCAATTTTATGCCTATTGTACAGAGTAAAGACCAGACAAAAATGTTTTACCTACTAAGCGCAGGGCCCCCGGCATCGGATAAGCCTCTTGTTGACAGAAAGTCATTGTGACATTTGGTAAATCCTTTTGGTTGTGCCGAAAAGTGTGTGGTTTTACGATGGTGACTACAACTGGTTGTCTCGTAGTTTGCACTGTCAATTGGTGAACGACCTCGGAGTCGGCCTTTGCAGCACGGAAAATGACATGTTACTTGTGACAGGCGCTCAAAGACCCTGCCACAATCCCAACAAATGTAGCATTTCATGCACTCCTTGCAGATGCTTCTCCAAATCCTTGCCTGAGATGCAGCTCGCTCTGCACTCCTGACATCTCAGAGTGCGCGCAATCACGTAGAGATCATTGACGAGTTCGCCTCCATTACTGTCCGTAAAGCTAGTATTTAATTCCTTATCCGTTTCAAGGCAAGCCCGGCTCCATGGGATGCATTTCGGGGACGTGCCCCCAAATCACTTCTTGTGTCCTGCTCCCCAAGCGAGGACTGTGCTCCGAAAGAAAGTAACAGGACCGGTGCCACTGGAGTGCAATTTAGGGCCTGTGCTTTCCCCCCCAAAAAATACTGCTTGTTCCTCCTTAAGCATGACTGAAGTTTCGTTCCAGGACGAAAAACACAAGTGAACGCCAAGACTAAGCGTAAGATTTCGAGCCGAAGATCTTTATTTTGGTGTTCAACTCCGAATTTGTGTTTAAGAAGCGAGATCCGCACCATCAGCTTCCAGCGCCCCGCCAAGCAATGAACGAGCCCCCCTGAAGGTAAACGGCCAGGATGATGATCGTTTTTGTTTTTTTTTTGTTTTTGGTCTTCCATCCTGAAAATGAGGGTAAAATTGATTTGTTCTCCACAAATATTTTTTTGCCCTCCCCTAGCCACACTACCCTGCGTCGGGTCTGTTTCCAGACCGTGAGCATTTTAGCTCACGATTTTTTTCCTTTGACTTGTAATAATGTTTGAAGTTTTAGGTGCTATGGGGTATAAGCCCATACTACCGCACCGGAATATCATTTAGAGTACGCCCACTACAGGCTATTCCGCTGTACCCCAGCGAATTAGCTTTGCCTTTAGTCTTTGTCATCGCTGACTCGGGCCTATAAACTTGAGCTGAGGAGTGCATGCAAGATCAAGGCCAACCAAGTCAAGTTCTTGAGCCCAATCACGCCTCAACCCCACGCAGAGGTAATGAGCTCTCTTGCCGAGCACGTACTGATTTACCCACCACCGTGGTACATCAGTGTTATCTCTCCACAGCATCGCCCGAACCTCTTCCTCGGCAAGGTAAAAGTGGTCTTTTACAAGAAAAATTTAAATGCCATTTAAATTTTTTTTTCTCTTTTTATAACTCTAAATTGACGCGACAAAGTGACCGTATAAATGCATAAAAAAATGCTGTTTTTTGCTCTGAAACAAAGATTTTTTGGTAAGTTTCTTTGGAAAAAATATGCCCGATTTTTTTTGTTGATTTTGTCCTTCCTACTTAGTTCCGGTTAACGCCCTGTCTGACAACAAGGATATGGAGTCTGCGGATTTGGAGTTTGTGAAAAGCAAGTTTAGGAAAACTCTGTCAAATCCTTTTTATAAGCCTAATTAGTTCAATTGACGCGGATTTACACAGTATCCGTTTTTTGTATGTATTTGTCCGTTTTTTTACGTTTTTGCTTCTCCGTGAAAAGGTATGCGCTTTTTCATCCGCATTTTTATATGTACATATCCGCACTAAGCGGACTGACACATACTGGACAAAAGTTTTCCGGAAAAAATTTTTTGTAAAGGGGTACAAGCGACAGCTCTGTTTTGAAATATCGCTCTTATCGTTTACACACAAAATTTTCGGACAAAATTTTTATCTATTTGTAACAGTCTACTAAGTGCGGATATGGACATTTAAAAATGTGGATGAAAAAGCGCATACTTTTTCACGGAGAAGCAAAAACGTAAAAAAACGGTCAAAAACGGACGAAAAACGGATACTGCGAAAATTCATCTTCACTGAGCCCGTCCTGAGCACCATTTTTACTGTAGTATTACTTTTATGTTTTGGGCAGTTGATGAATCTGCCCTTGTCTTAAAAAATATTGTTTTGTCGCAAAAGTCTAAATTTAATTGGAAGCCTTGAAACCCACAAATGACTCTGGAACGGCGCGGGGCGGATTCACAATTTTGCTCTCTTTTTTGTTGAAGTTCGGTTAAGAGAGGGAGTATGTCTCCGCTGTGGATGGTCTAAAAGATAGCGGAATGGCGTAAACTCTCTTGCCTCGCCCAATCAACTGTAGTGTAGTGCATTGTAAATGTTCATGTTATGTGAAATGATTTAATGGTTTAGTATCCTATAGAAGTAACCAAAAACGGTTACTTTATTGTCAGGTAGAGTACATTGTATCGAAAGTTGTCAAGGTGAAAAATTAGGCAGAGTGAATTACTAAACTCACAACTCGATGAAGGTAAATACTGTAGCAACGTTAACGGCTTATTTTCCAATATTTTAGCTGATATCCAGTTCCAGGAAAAATATCAAAGCATAATCAAGCCAGTTGCCCAAGCTCTCGATATTCTCCAAGGAAAAGAACAAGCTTAATTTGGCGTTCTGATGCTCAGTCTTATGATTTGACTGAAGAAGCTGAATGACATTGAAATAAATGATGATATTTATTTGCGTAAGCCATTGCTTTCAGCAGTCGCAAGCGGAATTAAGTGGAGGTTTGAATCTATCTGTTACAACTTTGAAAATCTAATTGCCTCTGCTTTACATTCATCATTTTAAGATACTTGGCTCCCCTTCCTAGTCCATGCTGGAATTTGTGATAACAGCATTGAAGAAGCACTGAACCGAATTTTTAAAAATAACTTAATTGGTGCAATGTCGAATGAGCGAATCTCATCCTTCCGACCTAACTGATAGTAACAGTCTAAACTATGTCGGGAACGGTTTTTTCCAAGAGCTAGAATGTAATTCCGAACCGCAAAATCAGACATCGGAGAAGCATATGATTGAAGAACTTTCAAATGAAAAAAACTGCGCTACATCGCGTGCAATTATCTCCGGTACCTTTCAAGAACACAATATCAAGGGACCTGTTCATCCAATATGTTTTTTTGAAAGGAGTATGCCAGCAACCACTTGAATTGTAATTTTGCTTACTTATGTATCGCTTAAGCCTGTTAATGCCAATTGTAACCTGTACCAATATTTTGAAAGCTTGGATTGTAGCTTTTGTAAATAAATTGAAATTTTATCATTAGACACCGTATTAAAATGAAACGTGCTTTTTATTATTTATTTTTTTGAAGTAGCGGCAGCACCGTTGCTTTTTTTGCGAAAGAGCGGCAACGTCGCTACTTTTCGAGTAGCAGGTGCCCAGCTCTGCCAATAGCGCACTCGTCGTCATGATTTGCATTTGCAGTGTTGATTTAGCAGCCACCGAATGAACTTGCTGATAATTAACACGAAAATATTGCTAATGATGATTCGGTTTAAATTCAAACATCGTTTAGGCAAAAAATAACTGATGAAGGGTACAAATTTTTGCTTCTAGTGTGTTTCTGTGTTGCCTAAAGACAACTGCCACTTGATAGCTTAGGAGTACAGTAGAGCATAGCGTTAGTAATCGAAAGGTTGCTCGGCCCTGGTTAAATTCCCGAACTGGCAATGCGTCGCTGTGTCTTTAGGAAAAACATTTTACACTTATTTTTCTTTAGGGCCGATCAATTTACCCGTGGTGGTGGCCCAGCCTGGCAAAAGACTTGCAGCAAGAACCCCAAAATTTTGCAGTTATGAAGTAAATGTCCACTCATAATGCTGCCTGCACCCAACTTGAACTTGTTTCAAATGTTGCAATGCGTCAATCACATCTCTATTTAACAAGTTATTCACTTTTCATCACGCCAGACGAATAGTCCTTTGACTCTCTATGACACTGCGTTTGACTACTTTTGCAATAGATGATCTCTGATTAAAATGCTGTTATTTATTTATTTATTTTTTTTGAAGTTTCTATGCTACTTACTCGTAAAAACTAAAATAATCAAGGTTTGTGCATCAGAATTATTTTGATAAATACGTAAAGTTTAGGGAAACCCTGAATTTGAAGGCAACTGACGTCATTCTAAAAGGGGTTGTTTTACAAATTTATAAATTTAATGCTTTTCAAATGCGAACAGAAAAAATGGAACAGCCCGCTTTAGCTAAAGATTTGCCTGAGGTGCTTTTCCCTAAGATGCTTCCATCTCTAATCGTAATCAGAAGTCAACTACAGTTTTGTTGTAGTGTTCAAATCCCAAGCCGGTCTACCAGTTTGTGTAGCCAGTCTGTGAATATCACGTTTGAGAAGGGGGCGTGCCTTCCAAAAAACCTACTTGCTTAATTGCTACAGTACACTCCTGCAGCCATTATTCGAATCTACTCCTCCGCTACCAACCTTTACAGCTTCACCACTTGATGGCGAAGTGCAATTCGAAACTTTCACTAACCTCGTCGCGCAATTTCTATTAATTTTTTTTTCAAATAAAACTCCACAAAAGCGATTCACAAGGTTTGATTTTCAGCCTTCAAAATCTTGGTGGCGCTACTGAGTCACCTTCAGACAACTGGATTTCAACGCATATTATCCACGGCTGGTTTGTGACTTGTACCTTACAGTGTAACAGTAATAAGTTGTACATTGTAGTTTAATCATCTCAGCTAGATAGAAAGCAAAAAATCTTTGCTTTCATCGAGTTAAGATGTCTCGTGCCCAGTGACGATCACACATGGCGGAGATTTCACACTGCCATTTTTTATTCCTGAAAGTCATACGGGGACATTCATATTCAGAGCTGGGCAAGGCCGCAAGTCCGCAGTTGTGGACCAACAAAAAACTACGAATTTGCGGACTTTGGCAGCTTGAATTGCGAATTTGCGGTTGTGGACTATTTTTAGTTTTAGTCTGCAATATTTCACAATTTTTTACAAAAATTAAAATTGCTTTCCAATTTTGTAAATTATTTGTGCTTTTAACCTGTCAATCATGACGATTCTTAGACAGGCTTTAATTACTATCAGTATAGCATAAAATATCATGCAGCAGATTGATTCAACTGAGACAGGGTTCGCATTTTTTGAGAGGTGAAGTAAAGCTCGGTGACCTTTTATTTGACGTCATGATAGTGACATCGTGAGCGGATGAAAATAACGCGAAATAAAAGAGATTGTTTTGAAACTTAATGGGTGTTTTCTCAGCGTGATAGCATTACTTTCTTTCCCCTTTTCGACGGCCCTAACGGCAGCATTTTTTGCCTGTGCAAAACTTCAAATATACTTTGCTCTAGCTCGTTTTGTCGTTATTGTACAAAAATCAAAATTAGTCTCGTTAGGCTGTTGAAGCTCAAGTTTAATTCGCTGTATTTGCGACATCATTTCATTATGGCGTCACAAAGTAATATCAATAAAATTAATCAATAACTGGAAATTTTTTAATACTCGCAATCTTTAGCTATTTGGTGTTATTTTTGCGCTGAGGGCCCACCATTAAAATTCTGTCAACATATTTTGCTCTATATCGTTAACTAACTATTCTGCAAATTTTGTTTAAATTGCTTAACGCAGGCCCGGCTCCAGAGTTACGTGACTGGGAGGGCAAAAACAATTTTTGGGAGGGCACAAAACTTTTTTCCTTCAAATTCGGGAGTGAAGACCAAAAAAAAAAGGTCCTCATAGCGAAATCTGCGAAATCTTAGGCATTTACTTCTGTTTTTCGTTCTGAGTTTGCTCACGCTTGAGGGTGGGGGGGCACAAACAGTATTTTGTGGAGCACTGGGACCAAAATGCACTCCTGTGGTACCTAGCCTGTTACTTTCCTTTGTGGCACAACCCTCGTCTGGGTGGGCACATTTTTTGTTTGGGGGAGTACAAGCAGTGACTTAAAGGGGCAAGGCCCGAAAATTCCCCCCGTGGCGCCGGGCTTGGCTTAACCTTTTACCAAAAAATATCATTGATTATTTTCGCAACATCGTGAAATTCGTGTTGAATTGCATTTAGTTGTTTCTGTTTATGAGCAAATGAACTGTGACAACATAAAAAAGAGTTAATTGTACTGTAATGCAAAATGTGATGCAGAAGATAAACAAACACAATGTTTTTTGGTTTGAAATGGTTCCGAAGTCTTAAGCAAGCTAAAAAATAAGAAATAATTAATAGGCTGATATTTATACCAACTAGATACAACACTGTACCTTTTTAACACAATACGCATAGAATAATGCTGCGTATATTATGAGAAAAACTAAGTACCGACTCGCAAGCCCAATGTGTATTACTGTGTTAGTGCTCTTTGTTTTGCTGTCCAGTGCTCAGCTTTAGTTTTTATTTCATCACCCGGCTTGAAAAAAGATTTGGATATATTTTTAGACAAATTCACCTTACAGCACTTTTCAGTAATTAATAAACTTTGGTTTATTAGTTCTTTTTAAAGGTATTTATAATCTCAAATTTTTGTCCGAAATTAGGTTACTCTATTTTTGAGCTTGTCAGCAGCGTTGCCAAGAGAGTTCAAACAGCGTCATTTTTACGACGAAGATTGCAGGCTTGCAGCCAGGATTTTGCTAAGAGAGGGCTTGAACCATAAACTACAAATATTTAAACAGGCCTCTAAATGTAGCAGGCGGCGTTTTGAATAAGCTGAGGGTTAGGGGCGAAGCATTTTTAAAAAATACAGTGCTTCCTCGATTATCTGGTCAAGTTGAGCAACCTTTTTCCAAAATCTTTGACGAATAAGCATTTGATTGGATAAGAAAAGTATCTGTCTTAGGGTGCCCACCGTCCAACACCTATACCACACTTCAAGAACTAAAGAACAAAAAAACGAAACTAGTATGAGAACAAGCTTGGCCACAAAACAATTTAAATGCTAAACGAAACAGAAACTTGGGTGAAGTTTAAAATCACATAATTCAACAAAAATAAGTCATTAAACAGTTTAACTTTCATCAATACAATTGCTTTCTAGTTCTTTCCTACTGTAAAGCGTCTAGATTTTAGACTAAATAATTGAATGTACCTACCACTTAAACTCGGCCGGTTATTCGAGAGGACCGTTAATCGAGGGCCGGACAATCGAAGATGCACTGTGGCAATTTCAATCAGTGGCCTACGATAAAACTTTTGCAAGGTGTTTTCCAGGTTTTAACGGGAATATAGGCAATAAGAATATTGAAAGTCTGGGCGTGGAGCCCTCAGTTCTGGAAAATTTTTGAAATTATTTTCATTATTTTCACTTAATTGCAGACCTATTTGGTCTCAAATTTGCAGGCTTGTCCATGGCACATATTTTTCTGTCCCATCCCATTCCATAGCAGTTCATGCCTGTCTCATTCCATAAGATTCCCATCAAAATACAATTCAATAAAAGTTAATTGATTTATAAAAATTTAAGTATAATGTGTACTAAATAGGACTACACGTACAAAAGAAAAATACAAAACGACAAAATTTATTGACTTTGTTACCTTTAAAGTTCGGAAGAGTTCACAATTTATTATCATTCTGGCTCTCATATTTGGAGTGACAGTGCTAATTCAGCATATCACTATTAAATTTAGGGTTTGGTATCCCTTACCAATGCTTGCCAAGCTATTTAGGTATGACGTTATCAAAAGGCTGTCACACGGCTACTGTCTCATGGGTCCCATGGGAAATGCAAATGCGAGCTGTCCCATCCCACTCCAAGGGACATTTCCCACTGGATTCCCCTGGAATTCCCATTCCCATGGACGAGCCTGCAAATTCGTGCTTAAAAAAAACGTCGCACTTTAGCACTGCAAAACAATGATTTTAAGACTTTTTAAAAAATAATTAAGCTCACAAAACAATCTCCAGATTACTTAGCTGCGGCCCCGCAACTGGTAAAGTTGTTTAGGAGGCAGGCTAATATTTTCTTAAAACATTTAAGATTTTTTTTGTAAAATAATGAAGAATTTTTATTGAGCATGGGAGATCACCTAGAGAGCATGAGGAAACGCTGCAAAACTCCCCAAGTGGGCTCAGGGGCTGAGCCGTGCAAGCTTTATTAGTTTCTAATTAATAGTGCCATAAACATACAAAGATCGCTGAATCTTATAGTCCTATGCACCAACGTAGATGAAGTTTGATCAGCGGATTATCACTTTTTAATCTTTTCACCTTTGAACTTACAGTATTACAGTACCTCAAAATACTGAATTTGCATATTCAGAGAAGCTATTCTTGAATTGCATTACAGTATAATCTTTTTTGCAGTTTGCCCAGCCATTTTTCTCCAATGTTTCCCCAAAAGTTTTGTTAACCCACATTGGTGCACACGACCCTTAAAGTAGCTTTGGGCTGAATTTCTTGTTCAGTTTAGCACGAAGTGAAAAACGCTCAATAAAAAATAATAATTTTCTTAAAGCATATTTTGACTAAGTTTAAATAAAATTTATCGCATTTTTAACAATTTTTTTGGTTTTCATTTAAAAGTAGGTTGTTTATTGATGCTTTTGTGTCAGTTTAGCTTGCTTTTCCAAACATCTTCTCTTTAGAAACTTGAACCAATAAGCGTCGCAGATAAAACTTAGCTCAACCAGAACATTGCTTCACCGAGCTACTCAACCACCACTGATTTATGTCAAAATTGCAAGAGAAAATAATCATGCGGAAGTTTTAAATAGAAAACTAGAAATATTGTTCAACAAGTACACACAAGCATACTAGTATTTTTTACGAAAGTTGTTTAATCAATGCTTGGATGTTCCCTGGACACTTTGGACACACAGAGTATACGCACATGATTTTATTACCGTTTGGAAAAATTCGCGCATTTTTAGAACCATTAAAAAAACTCAACTAGACCTATAAAAATCAATAAGCCCTTTGAGCAAAGGTTAGGAACTCGCACTTGAACTCGAATTCTGAAAAACTTGGTCTTTTTTCCGAATTTGAACTTCACAAAATAACTTTTGTGAATTTGAACTTGAATAAAACTGTCCAACTCGAGTTCGTTAAAAGAAATTTTAAGAATAAAAAATTGTTTGAATTATTTTTAGTTGATCATTCTTGTAAAATGAGATTGTGTTTTTACCAACAGTTGATATTGTTTATTTTTTTACGCCGAGGCGAAGTAGAAAAACAGCAAGTACTGTATCAAAAATAGAAAGGATTAAAATCGAAAAGTGATGCAACGGCTTCTCGAGTCAGTTAGGCTAGAAGAAATTGTCTCCTGTAGCGAAAACTTTGCTATAATTGCGTTAACAGTTGTCTTTTTACGCCGAGGCGACCTAGAAAACAGCAAGTACTGTATAAAAAAAAGGATTAAAATGGAAAAGCGATAACAAAAAATTTGTCTTCTCCTATAGCGAAAACTTCGCTGTTATTGCGCTAACAGTAAGTTCTTTACAGTTTGTAGAAAAAGTGGGGTAACTTGGTTAATACATGCAGCTCAGCGGAGTGAATCAGCAAGCTTAATTTTTGACAAAAAAGAGAAAGTTATAAGAAATGAGTTTGTGATAAAATGATTCACGACATGTGCCGGTTGGTCAAGAGGTGACGCGTTGATCTCTGGAGCGAGAGGTCAAAGGATCAATTCTCAAGCTGGTCAAATTGGACACTCTTGTTGCCAACGGCTCGCCACAGCTGCGACATTTCTTCAACAGAAGCTGTGTTGTCCGGGTGCAATGACGCGTAGATGGGCCCCGCAAACTCGTAGTACGCTTCAGTGTAATACATCGAGTATAATGAAAGATTTGATTTGGTTAAAAATAAGTTGTTGGCGAATTCGCTTTGGCAATTTGCAAAAATTATTCAAATACGTTAATTACTTTTACAGCAAACAAAAATACTTTCTGGTACACAGCATTCGAATTGAAAGCTTTATACCAAATTTTGCATTATGAATGCTAGCACAAAACAAAAGTACGAAGTCTTTGTGAAAGTAGCTTTTAAGAAAATCAGTGTGCTCTATTCCAAACCCATAGCCGGGGAGGGGGCTGGGGGCAGCCTTAACCCCAACCCTAAACCTAACCAAAGTCTAACCCTAGCTCAAATCCTAACGTTTATTCTTACCCCAACTCAAAATCTAACCCAACTCTAACTACAACTTCAAAAATAAAAAAGAGTAAGTGAGCAAATGAGCGCTCATTCTCTACTTTTTTATTTTCTTTATGAGCGTTATCTAACGTAACAATAGTTACTTCCATCTTTTTGATCTTCATCAATATTTTGGGCAAAATCCGTTCTACTCCCAAGAAAACCTGTTTTTTCTCTTTGTTTCAACATCAGAATTTAAGGGCTACATTTGTTCTTTTTCCCTTGAGGACCTTTTTTCTCCCCCTTCCCCCAAACAATTTTTGTCTGGCTACTTGCCTGGTTTATTCGTGACAAAAAATACAGTAGTTCATCGCATTTGATGAATTCAAAAATCTGTACTTCACTTTTAACAGAATATTAAAGGCGGTGAATCATCCAGCCAATTCCGGTGGTTTACATCAGCTAAAATTGAACTATATTTTTTGATATTTTTTGGGTAAATTTTGAGGCTGCAGTTGCAAAGATATTCAACAAATGCAAGAAGATATCCCCCAAAAAATTTTTTGGAAACTCTGAGTTTTGTTCTTCCCGCCAAAATCACAGTTCTCAAACTGTTAGGCCTATTGTGGTTTTGGCGGGAAGAACAAAACTCAGAGTTTCCAAAAATATTTTTCGGGGTATACCTTTTTGTATTTGTTGAATATCTTTGCAACCGCAGCCCCAAAATTAAAACAAAAAATATAAAAAATTATAGTTCAATTTAGCTATCGTAAACCACCGGAATCGGCTAAATGATTCACCGCCTTTAAACAACATAATTTCTGATAGTTCTTAGATTATTATCTATTGTATCAGTACTTTTGTAGTGGCAAACAATCAGACGAGTCGTCAGTAGCGTAGAGCCAGGGGGGCTACAGCCTTCCAATAGCCTGTTGACCAAAACGCAGAATTACGAAAATACCACGTTTTTGGCACTTCTGAGGTTGTATTTTGCACTGGAATGGCCACAAAAATTATTTAAAGCATCTTTTGAAGCATTAGTTTAAGAGAGGGGGGCAAACAACTTTAGTTTCATAAAAAATATAAGCTCAGGAGTAGGGTTAGCGGTATTGAGTATTAGTCAATCACTTTTTTCAAATTTCGCTCCATTAGTCCCCCCCTCATTAATACCATTCTCTGTAAAAATAACTCGAAATAGATTATGCCACTCCTTGTGAGTTTTATTTGACATAAATTGAAAATACCGATTTTCAATTTTTGTTGCTGGATCTAGTGTTCGACAAGGTGGAGCCAAGTTTGCCGCAAAAATTTGCGAATAATGTGATTGTGGTTTTGTAAATAGCGCAACAATTAAGTGTCGGGCCTTATTACACATGGGTTCAGAACTTGATTCTTCTACGGCTGAACTGTTTCGGATGTAGATAGGCCTACACGAAAACATCGCAGTTTTAAAGGAAAAAAAAAAACTTCCTGAGCTTTTGTCAAGTGTCAACTTCCTACTCGACGTAATAAAGAAAAACAAATATTATTTCGACGTGTTTGCTGCTTCAACTTTCTCGACTTGTTTTTTTTTCGTATTTTTCGGCTTATTGCGGACGTGCAGTTCGGACGTAAAAAACTATGCATTTGCGGACTTGCGGTTGTGGACTTCAAGAATTACGTGGTTGCGGACTTGCGGTTGCGGATTTGCGGTTGCGGACTTGCGGTTGCGGACTATAGCTTTTTAGCGGGCAACTGCGGACTTGCGGTTGCGGATTAAGAAAATTGAAATTCAGTAGAAGAGTGGCGAACTAAGGACTTAAAAAAAAAGTTGCGATGCCCAGCACTGCTCATATTTCACATTCCGATTTCTTTTATTTTGTTCCATTCAAAACCAAAAAAACAAGAAATAAACTGTCATGGACACACATGAATACAAACAAATAAAACAGAAAGCTGCAAAGGACCTAATTTTGGTTAACGAAACAAGCAACCACCCAAAAACTGATTATGTCAAGCTGCTGGGCGTGTCAGTTTTTCATGTTGATTTAAATATCTTGACTACTTAAGTTAAACTTGAGCTTTTGTCGAATTCTCTTCGATATCAGAGAATTATCAATCACTTGTAACTTAAGAATAAATATCTTTGCATTTTAATTTGAATTGATCGAATGGTAATTGTTGAATTCACATGATACCGAGTTCCAGATTTTGATCCCTTGATACTTAGAACTTTTATTATAGTTTTTGTGCTGTGCACCTTGGTGAACACAAATTAAGTTCAGATGAAACGAGGCGCGTTGTTCGTATGTGTAATCGCTCAACAGTAAGTGAAGTGAACATTCAAGCCATTGAAGGGAAGCTGAATGTTCACTTCACTTTCACTCACCGAAGCTTCCTTCGGCATCTACTACTCAACTTCATAGCTTCACGTTCCTGCGCTTGATGGCGAAGTACATTTCGAAACTTTCACTAACCTCGTCGTGAAAGTTTCCATAACCCATTACGTAGAAAAAGTAAACAGAATGCATTTTTATTTAAGTAGATTGCAGAAACAAAATCGTTTAAAAAAATTATCTTTTGTTCTAACTTTCTTTTGTAATCGCAAATTGCTAATGGCCTAAATAGTTAGTCGGAACGTTTTCTAGATAAAATGCGTACCACAGTTTTGGTTCTTTTTATTCTTATTCAAGACCACCTTGTAACAATTTGTGACAGCAATTTTTTTTTTTAACACACAAGCCGTGAAAATCAAAGTTTAAGAAACAGTGCAGCCAAACTTTTAGTACCAGTGCCAAAAAATTTGTTGCATGTTTCTAAGTAGCTCGAAATTGAACTCAGAACCCAGCGGCTTTTATTTGACCTTTTCTCACACCATTATTTTTCTCAACCCTTGAAAATTTTTAAAACCACGCAACAAACTGGAGGCAATGCGCTAGGGGCTAAGAGCTAAACATTATTTCGCTTTCATTAGTTTTCACTTCGCTGTATAAACAATGGTTTTAATCGGGCAGCCTTTTTGTAAAAAGCCCAAGGGCAGTTGCCCCCATTCCCCACTTAATTCGACCCCTCACAAAACTGATAGATTGGAGGCTAAGTACTGACAGTATTTTGAAGCGGCATTGTTAAATTATGACGTAACACTAACATGACAGTTAATTCGGTAGAATCTAACCGAAGAATCGGCAATTTCAGTTTGTGTCAACGATTTATTGAAACAATTGTAGCTCATCGCTGAAAGTTGGGTCAAGTTTATGTTGCAAACTGTTCCATGATTGCACAATGCAGAGCCTTTACGTTTGTGGAATTTTTGGTATAGTACAAAAAAATGATAACAGTGCGTTCTCATAATGATTAGGTGAAACTAAAACATGCTATAATTTATGCAATTTTTCTTAATGTCAAAATTGCTGTAGGCCATTCAGCTCGCTAGCTCTCTTTATTACATTAAAATTGCAGCTGTCTAATTTGGGCAAAAGAAGTGCACTTCAAATTAAATTCAAAAAAGAGAAAATGGAGGACGTTTAAGAAGCTTTGCATTGAAGAAGAAAGATGCTACTTTGCAAAATAGTAAAAAAAATTTGCTCCTAGAATAAATTCATTCGACAAGCTTCAAAAAGGACAAGCATTACTTCGCATTCAAACGGGCGTTATATCTGTACTTTCTCACACCAACAACCGAAATCGATCAAATTTTGAAATAATTATTTATTCTGTATTCATAATGATGCTTTGAAATGACAGCAAAATATCGATTGACGTCACTATCGGCCGGGAATTGTGCAGTGGAAATACAGTCTAAAATGCAGGAATTGCGTTTTTTTCAATTAAAAACACACCGTTTATCAACTGTGTTTCATCAAAAGACTAAAAAACAAAACAAAAAAACACAGCTAAAAAAAATCGCAAAAAAACTGTTTTTTTACATCTCTAATTAGGCTTCTCTAATTAAATTAGTGGTAAAGCTTTGATAAATCTGGTCAGGTGTAATCACTATTCAGTTCTGTCGTTTTAAACAAATAAGTGAGTATAGGGTTTGAGTATAGGCTCTATCCAACTTTCTTAAATTATTTGTTCAAGCGTATGTACTGTTCGACCATGTGTTAAATGGGCATTCAAGCCAAGTTTTTTACAAAACATTGGGATAAAACTAACATGCATTCTCACCACATTTGAAGTTTCCATGCCTTGCCATTTTCAAGATAATGCAGTTTAAAATTGGCTGTTTACCTTTTACTGAGCTTATTGCTGAGTCATTGCTGAGCTTATTGCTGAATCATTGCTCGGCTTATTGATGAGTCATTCCGAAAAAAAAGAGCCATACTACGAAACAGTTGCAGTAGACGTCACCTACAGGAACATTGCCAATATAACTCAGTAATGAGGTGGCACCAGAACCAAAAACTTTGTCTGAAAGTAGACATGTAAAAATACTGCTAATGCACGCTAGTTTTTTGCAGTGTCGCACATGCTACGCTGCAATGCAGTATATTAAGCACTTCTGTACAGTAGTACAATTTGGGTCGATGACACCAATGTGATTAACTTTGATCTGCAGATCATCAATTTTCTATCTTCTGAATCGTTGGACTTATTAGTTCAAAATAGACTGAATTCCTAAGTTTAGAAAATTTATTCTTGAATTGCATTATAATATAACAATTTTTCCGACTATTTCTCCAAATTTTTTCTGTAAAATTTTGTTAATTCACAATGATGCATACCACCTCTTTTGTACTGAAGACTAATAGTAGCTACTGAGCACTTTATTCACACATGCAGTTTGAGAAAGCGTAGCCTGGTGTTACGCATAATGCTGTTAATTGTATTGATACAGTGTGAACAAATCGAAATAAAAGTTAAGGTTTATGATACTTTCATCTGCATAAAAGGCATGAAAGAATGCAAATTAATTTACCAAACTGTTATGCTGTGGTTGAGCCGGGCTCGGGATCTAGGCTAAACGATCGTCCACTTTCAGTTTCAAAAAAAAAAGCTCAGTTTAATAATTTCCAGCAAAAAAAAACAACTGCCGGTTGCAATAAAGTAGCTTTTTCTATGACTCTTCTTCAGACACCGGGCAAAAAAAAAAGGTAGTATATAGCTCTACCAGCAAAACGATGCAGTCATGTTGTAGCGTGTAGGGTGTCTGCATGGCTGCTTCATGTCAAAACATACAATGTGTGAGAGGGTAAACAAACAAAAAACGTAAAAAATGCAACAATTAGCGTCTATACAGTATGTATCAAAGAAATAAAAAGTATTTTTTTCGCACACGAAATTTAGAAATCATACAGAATTAGCGGATCCCAATGCTTTACATCAACTTCTTAATTTACAGTAGGGCAAGTTAATTACAGTCCCGAGTTATTTGTATAGTGTATAGTGTATAATAAACTCAATAGAAGCAGTGTGTCACCGCAGCATAATATGCGCTGTTATTTGTCCATTTTTCAGGTTCACTTCATGTTTCGGGTGCTTGCTTATTGATTGGATCATATCAAAAAAAGATCAAGTTACAAAGAAACCAATCAAAGAATTTATAACATGTCGCCAAAAGAATATCGCAAGCATATCAGCTCTTTGATTTGGCAGGTTCTTTTGTAGCTTGACACTTTCTCGGCGTGTCTCAGCAATCGGCCGGCACCAACCAAAAACTGGACCCAAAAAGCGACATGTAGAACGTTGCAGTGTAAAGTGTAGAGCGCAATGATGTTGATAAGGAAAATGATGAATGCTTGCAATTAAAATTTATCAGAATTCAAATGCACAAAAAATGCAGTCGGTTAGTTAATTCAATTGTGATGTTTGAACGTTCGCAAAAGCAAAAATGTCAATACTAAAATCATACTTGGCCAATAAACTTAAGCCTCGCTAAAACAAACAAAGCAAAAAAAATTGATGCAAATGCTTCTTTTTCACTTTACCAATAATTTTACAGTTTCTTAGCCACGTTTTTGCTTAACAGTAATAAGTCATGAATAACAAACGTCGAGCAGTCATAAAATCAACGGGAATCAAAATTACCTGCCATACGCCAATACTCAGCAAAATTTCAAACCATGATTTACAATTGCACTTCTGAAAAAAGTACCATACTTAATCAATTTCAAAATCAACTTTTCGCAAGTGCGAATTATGCAAACAGTAAAAAATCCTGTAACTATGCAACGCAAAATTCTGCAGATTGTAATAACTTATTGGGCAATGCGCAACTTGCTAACCACTTTGTGAAAATCCTAACCTTGATTGGCTGAATGCCAGCAACTTCATTAATCAATTTCCAAAATGGAATGTGTGTTTGAGGTCTTTGGAAAGACAATTAACGCTTATACCCATTGGGGCTGGCGGTCTACTCGTTGTGGTGATCCAGCCTTACAAAAAACTCGTAAGCATAACCAAATAAAAAATGTTCTGAGTAGATGTGATTATATATAGTCCTAGAGTGCTTGGTTTATATATACACATGGATGAATAAATTAAACTTAAATCTCGGGACCACACAATAACCAATGCCTACTTAGTATATAGTGTGGAACTTGATACAGAACAACCTCACATAAATGCACTATAAACTTGGCGATATGCAAAAAAGATATTTCATACAAAGAGCATGTATACAAATACAGTTTGGAGGGCCAAAAAATGAAAAAATGAGGTCTTTTGAATTGTGAAGGTTTGGCCTAAAAATTGCACCCTTAACCAAATTGCCATAATTTTTTTCCGAATGCGATAGCATTGCAACTTTTATGCTAAATGTACAAAAAGATATATTGCGTAATTGCTTAACCCTATTTTTCCTTAAATTCCAAGAAGTGATGAAATCACATCTATTTAAAGGGGTATTGAACGTTGTAGTTTACATGTTTATTGCATGTTCTGCCGTAAGTTTTTGAAAAGCAGTAGCATATTTGCAAAATCACGTATTCGAGAAAAGCTAGTTTAATAGTTTGAGGCTTTCTTGTTCTCACCAAGCTGATCGTAGAGCGTTGGATTTTTTTTTTGGTAATAGTTAAAGCTACTCTCACCATGCATGCTTAATTTACTTTTTTGGGTTGAATTAAATTGGTTAATTTTAGACTTTTTTTTAAAGAAGACACACTTTTTTGTGTAATTACTGCTTTTTAGTGTTTATTCGGCAAGAAAAGTTTCAGAAAAATATTTTTGAACAGCAGTAGCTGTAGTTGACTGATAGAATTATAATTTAGTTCATGTAATATAATTTTAGTGAAGTATTAAGAGCACAAAACTAGCCGAATACGGTGATTTTTAATTTAACTTTCTTTAAATCAAAGCGATTTAATTACATAAATGGCAAAGTAACTGAAAAAAATTTTAGATACAGTGTTTAACGTATTTATGTAGTTGACTCAACTACACTTTGCATTTTGGATAACCACAGCTGTGATAATACGAGGTTAATTATTTTTTGTTAAACTTTTTTCGCTAGCGGAAAAAGAATGTGTATTTTTAATTTTGGCAATTTTTTCGGGCTCGTTTTTTGTCACCATAATACCTAATCTGAGCCTACTGTAGTTTTCAAATAGAACTTAGCAATAATTTGCGTAGCTCTTATTGGAATTTTTTTTGGTTTTGGGCCCATTGAAAACTTGAATCGGTATTGGTTGTACTCAGAATCAGAGGTAGGTGCCGCTACTTTTGGAGACAATTATACCGAGTAGCGTAGCCAGAAACGAGGGTGCTATTGCACCTTTATTGCAATGTCATGTCGACCAAAATGCAGAATAAGGAAAATACCAGGTTTTTTGCCTTTCTGAGACAATGCTTTGAACTGGAATGGACTAAAAATGATTTAAGGTGTCTTTTGAAATATTGAGAGGGGGCTAATTTGTCAAAATTGTAACTTACGGATCTGCAAAAACTTTTAAAAACGTCCAAAAATTTGATCGCTTGCGGAAAAAAGGTGAACATAGGTTTCATTCATAAAATATAAGCTCAGGGAAAGGGGGGAGGAGGCTCTTCAGAATTAGTTGAATACTCATCACTTCTCTCAAATCTCGTTCCATTAGCCTCCCCAATTACCTTTATGAAATACTGTATAAAAGAAGTAGATTGCTCCTTGTGAGTTTTTTTTTTTTTGTTAAACTATGGGATTTTATGATTTACCAGCTTGTAAAGGAGACGACTGAAACTTTACCATTAACCATCTCCCACTTATCCCATTTATGCAACAAATTTAATCATATGGTTTTGCACTACTAATTTTTATGCCTCGTTTCAAAAGCATTAATTTTTGTCATAAAAGGCCTAAAAACTATTTTATTTTCGAAAAAAAAAATTCTTTTTCGAGCCCTCTCACAGCTAATTTTTGGCTTCGGGCCGGTAGCGTTGCTACTTTTCAATGGTTTGAAAAAATGAAGCAGCCCTCTTCTGGTACTATATTAAAATGCTGAATGCTTTTATCAAGATTTCGCTTCTTAGCATGTTGAAGCTTTGAGTCTATTTAAGTAATTGTATTACTGAAAGCAGAAACAAAGATACAACCAATGTTTTGGTTGGGGAAAGATATTTAAAAATCTATTTGCCGACTCACCTTTAAGCCTAATGTAAAAAACTCATCAATACTATGCATTTTCGAAAGAGATGGTTTAGAAGCATTGTTTTTACATACAATAAACGAGCAAAAAGCAGTAAACTTAAAGGAGGTGAAGCATCAGCTGGGATTATGGGCAAAAATTAAAGAAACATCTAAAACACTTCTTTGCTGAATTTCAGCTTTCTACGATTCATCGTTTCTGAGATATTTCATTTCAAAGTTGGGAGATCTCCCCGACTGTGTTGCCAGTTGAAATCCAAGTTTCTAGGAAATGGGATATACTATTTACATTTTAGAAGTATTTCTGTTGTAACACTAATTAATGCATAAGTCTGGCATTCAGGAGCTTTCAAACCAATGTGAAAGATTACAATAAACATTATTTTAAGAAAAATGAAATTTTAACTTGCAACATTGTTGGGGAGATCTTCTTACTTTGAAATCAAATACGTCAGAAACGCTAAGACGTAAACTGGCGAAATTTGGTGAAGATATGTTTTAGATTGTTCTTTATCTTTTGCACATAATCCCAGCTGGAAGCTTCACCCCCTTTAAGCGTAATGTTGATTTGTCAGCATTAGATCACAATTAAAATATGTATAGTTAGTGGTTTTAAAATTTTTTTTTCTGCGAATGAAGCAAAATCAAAGGTTTGAAAAGCAATAAGTACCTTTTACTGTGCTGCTTTTCTTGTATTTTTCGGTAAAAATAATGAAAACAAGTAAATCAAGAATAGCAGTAACAGCAGTTACTGAGGATTAAACGCGCTCAATAAGCATTTTTGAAACACAGTAACGACCATTACTGCGATTCAAACCGAAAAAGTGGCTGTTTGTGGAGAAATGACGTCATTTGTACATAAACTAACTCGGTAAATAAACATTTCTACAACACTTGGATCTAAAATGTGAAAAAAACGAATGCAAAATGATGAAAACAGCCCAAATTATACAGTAACCGAAAATCGAAAATTTGCAGTTACTGCTTTTGAAAAATTCATAACAATGTTAAGTAAGATAGTACATTTTTTTGAAAGTTTTTTCGACTAATTTTAGAAGTTTGCCACTTCTATATCGAAATAAATTTTATTTCTTTTCCCGCTTTTTGTTGCATTAGTTTCAAAAATAATTTCTGATTCATTATTGCTCATGTTGCCATTGTTTGGACGCTAGTTTGAATGTTATCTAGTAGGAATATCACTAAAAAGCTCCTATCAACATTAGCAGCTTACCACTACAAGTAAATTTTAAACAACTAGCCTAACATAACTGTTTTTTTTTAGACACGGTTTTAGTTTTAGACCATCCGCCATTTACGTGGCAAAAGATTGAGTGTCACGTACTCCATCAAGAATTCTGCAGGTAACATTCTAACGGATGAGAATGAAATCCTTTCAAGATAGAGAGAATACTTTGAAGATCTCTTGAATTCTGTAAAGACATCGAATCGTGACATACAGGAAGTGACACATTCAGGGAAACAGAAAGTTTTCACTGCAGCAGAAGTGGCAGCGGCAATTAAAGGGATAAAATCTGAAAAAGTTGCAGGTGAAGACGAAATCAGATTCGCGATGTAGAAAGCACTGACTGGAGAAGGAATTCTCTGGTTAACTCAATTGTGACAAGTTGTGTGGAAGTTTGGCAAAACTTCCAGAGATTGGCAAACAGGTGTGATTATTTCCATATTCAAGAAAGGAGATCGTAAGCAATGTACAAGCTAAAGAAGGATATCACTCCTTAGTTTGCCAGGGAAAGTATATGCCAAATGCCGTAAAAAGAAATGCCGAGAAATAGTGGAATCAAAACTGGAAAATGTTCAGTGCGGTTTTCGTCCGGGTTGCAGCACCACGGACCAAATCTTCACTCTAAAGCAAATCTTCGAGAAATCTCGGGAGTATGGCAAAGATCTCTTTGCATGCTTTGTCGATCTTGAAAAAGTATATGACTGAGTTCTTCAGGATAAACTTTGGAAGGTTTTGCAGGAGTATGGCGTTGCTGGCCAGTTGTTGCCTACCATTGAGTCATTCTTCTGCCGACTGGAGGTCTGTGTTGGGGTAAATGGCAAGCAATCAAAGCCGTTTCAAGAGGGCGTTGAACTTCGGCAAGGGTGTGTTTTGTCACTTTCTCCTTTTCATTGTTTACATGAATTGGATCGACAAATGCAGCCAAGCTGATGAGTGTGCCACGATTTGAAATTTCAAAAGCAGTTGTTTGATATTTGTTGATGATTTGGTTCAGCTTTCTTTCACAAAATCTGGCATCCAGCACACATTAAATAGCTTAGCAGATGCATGCAACACCGCCGGAATGAAATCAATTCAGCCAAAACTGAGGTACTTCATCTTTTAAGAAACCCTGATCAGTGCGTGTTACAAGTGAATGGAGCGATCCTTGAGCAGGTAGAGAAGTTCAAGTATCTTGGGATTGCATTTACGAGTGACGGAAGGCAAGACGAAGAACTAGTTACCCGAATAGATAAGGCTAGAGCAGTTATGCGACCTTTGCGCTATTCGGTTGTCATGAAATGAGAATTGTCGAAAAAAGGCGAAGCTTTCAATTTTCAAAGCGGTTTTTGTCCCCATTCTCACTTATGGTCACGAATCTTCGGTAATGACCGAAAGAGTGCGATCACAAGTGCACTTGTCCGAAATGAGGTTTTTACAAAAAATCGAAAGAGTTACACTGTTTAACAAGGTGCGTAGCTCTGAGATTCGAAAATTACTTCACATCGAGCCGTTACTTCTTCAAATGGAAAGATATCAGCTTAGATGGTTGGGCCATGTAAGCAGAATGCCTCAGAAAAGACTCCCCAAACAAGCTTAATTTGCCAAAGCAAATGGGAGAAGACCAGTTCGAGAACCTAAACTAGATAAACCAATTTCATTGAGAACCTTGAATGGAATTGCTTGGAACTGCGACCCAGCGAAATGATGGATGTGATCAAAGACCGTGAAGTGTGGCGGCTTAATCTCGAGCTGCTGCCCCCGTAATCCTAACGGAAAAGCGGGCAATAAGAAGAAGAAAAAGAAGGTTTTAGTCTATATTTACAAAAAACAGCCACTTACATGAATTATTAGCAGGCTATGCAAGCCTATAGTCTAGGCTTATCTTTTACTTCTTTTCAACATAAGCGTAGCCTGGATTTTTGACTGAGGGGAGCAAACCCCAAATCACACGCAATGACGTCATCTAACTTTTTCAAAGGAGGGACTTTTTCTATTTTACAGAGATAACCGGTACTGTAGAATTGGTATCGCAGAAATAAAAATCAGTTTGTCTTAAGACAAACCAGTTTCATCTTTTTGAGTTGATACTGTAGAATGGAAGACCAAAAGTTGTGCCTGGGTGGACACGCAGCAAAAATTGTGATAAGGAGGGGGCACTTGAACCAAAAGTCAACTGGAGAAGCATGGTGAGCAAGCTAGTATAACTTAAGCATACCACGTACGGAGAAGTCCCTATTCGCTAGGCGATTTTTGTAATGTTTTGGAAACATAGCTTTTTTAATGTCGTTTGGATCACATTTTGCACGTTTTTAGAGCCCTTGACATAACGTGAACTTCTAAGATTTGGTAGTCTTTGGAAAAAATAAATTGCCCAGCTTTAAATTTCGACTTTTTTCTTTTAGTTACAGGTCAAACCAAAGAACTTTTAAACGCTTATGTTTTTGGGTGAAACTTTTAAAGTAACTTGACAATTTAAAGTCGGCAAAAATTTTTTTTGCGAGACTAAAAATAGTATTAGATTTGCTTCAATTAAACTGATTTTAACGGGCTTTGCTTGTTTGTTTTTTGTTGTTGTTTTTTTTTGTATTGTGCTACGACTACGACCAAAGAAAGAGAGAGCCATTTTTTCAAAACTATGGCCGCGACGTAATGCACGCCAAATCAAGATCTTTTTGCTCATCAAGCAATGTGCTTTTTGTGATTTGAAGTGATTGTTTGAAATGAATCAATGCATTTTTGTAATGATGCTTATCTAGTAAACAGCTACTAATTTTATTAAAAGTGTGTGCCACAACCGGATCTTTTCGCTGATTCAGCGATATTCTTGTAGTGATTCCAAGGAATTGTTTAAATTAAATCAATGCATCTTCATGATGATTGATGATGCATTCTTGCTAAACAGTTACCAATGTTATTAAGAGTGACTGCCACATCTGGATCTTTTCGCTGATTAATCGATATGCTTATTGTGATTTCAAGGGATTGTTTTAACTGAATCAATGCATCTTCATAACGATGCATACTTACTAAACAGTTGCCAATGTTATTAAGAGTAAGTGCTACATCCGGATCTTTTCGCAAATTAAGCGATATGCTCTTCTTGATTTCAAGTGATTGTTTTAAATGAATCAATGCATCTTCATAACGATGCATTTCTAGTAAACAAGTACCAATGTTATTAAGAGCGCGTGCCACATCCAGATCTTTTTGCTGATTAAGCGATATGCTTTTTGTGATTTCGAGTGATTGTTTAAAATGATTCAATGCATCTTCATAATGATGCATTTCTAGTAAACAGCTACCAACGTTATTAAGAATGCCTGCTACACCAGGGTCTTTTGGCTGATTAAGCGATGTGCTTTTTGTGATTTCAAGTGATTGTTTGAAATGAATCAATGCATCTTCATAACGATGCATTTCTAGTAAACAAGTACCAATGTTAACGAGAGAAAGTGCTACAACCGGATCTTTTTGTTGATTAAGCGATATGCTTTTTGTGATTTCAAGTGATTGTTTGAAATGATTCAATGCATCTTCATAATGATGAATGTCTATTAAACAGTTACCAATGTTATTAAGAATGCGTGCCACATCCGGATCTTTTTGCTGATTAAGCGATGTGCTTTTTGTGATTTCAAGTGATTGTTTGAAATGAATTAATGCAGCTTCATAACGATGCATACTTACTAAGCAGGTACCAACGCTATTAAGGGCGCGTGCCACATCCGGATCTTTTTGCTGATTAAGCGATATGCCTTTCTCGATTTCAAGTGATTGTTTACAATGAATCAATGCATCTTCATAATGATGCATTTCTAGAAAACAGGTACCAATGTTATTAAGAGTAAGTGCCACATCCGGATCTTTTTGCTGATTAGGCGATATGCTTTTTGTGATTTCAAGTGATTGTTTAAAATAAATCAATGCATCTTCGTAATGATACATGTTTAGTAAACAGGTACCAACGTTATTAAGAGCGCGTGCCACATCCGGATCTTTTTGCTGATTAAGCGATATGCTTTTTGTGATTTCAAGTGATTGTTTAAAATGAATCAATGCATCTTCATAACGATGCATACTTGCTAAACATTTACCAATGTTATGTAGTGTTTCTGCAATATTTTCATTTTGTAAATCAATGGATTGTTTACGAATAGTAGTTGTCGCCTTATCATACTTTGCCATAGGGCAGTTTTCTTGCAGATACTTTCTGCAATTCCCAATTTGAAGGTCACCACTAATGGTATGTTTAGTTGTGCTATGGCCTACTGATTCTTTTTGTAAAATATCTAGTAGTTGCTGGTAAAATTCTAACGCTTCATCAAAGATCTTTGCCTTGAGTAAGTATCTAGACAATCGGAGGATTAGATCTTTGTCAAGTCTGGTGTCAGTAAGATTTGTTTTGTGATCAACTATTATTTCAAGTTGTTGAATGCAAGAATCAAAACTGAAGTCTTCTAAATTCCATGCAATTTTCAATTGATTTATTGAGATGGTTGATTTCTGCAATTTCATTTTAAAAACTAATCCGATGGTGAAGTTGATTAGTCGCGGATCGGAATAAAAGTGCAATTTTGTGAAGTTGAGTTGTTTTGCAACCTCACATTGTAAGCAGTACGCAATTTGAAAATAGTTGACTGTATTTTTAACTCCTACAATATTCAAAAACTTTTTGATGTCTTTGTCATATTCGTATAAGTCAAAAGCGTTATCACATTGTGACTTTTTCTCCATGTACACTCTTAACCTCATTTCGCATGCAATTGCAATTGCAAAAGCAAGTTTGTCACTTGTTTGCTGTGATATTATACTCTTATCTGTCATTTTTTGGATGATACCAAAACAAGAGTTTTTAGAAATGTTATGAATTCTAGCTAAAGCTGTGATGAATAAGGTGCTGCTTCGATAAACTAACTGTTTGATATTGATTGTGTCGAATGGTTTCAATTTAGAAAGCTTAAACCTGGTACAAAACTTATTCAAATCTTCGCTAACTTGTTGCTTCACTTCATCAATTCTTGCTTGCTTTGATTTAGAGTTGAGATAATTTTTAACACCATTTTTAAATTGAACAAAAATGTCTTCATTTCCAAACACAAAACAAGTATTTGTCAGTATATCAGCCAAATGATACCCATTTTTCAGATCTTCTTCGGAACTCAGATATTTTAGCATCTCGCTGACTGGTTTGATTAGCTCAGCAACAAACGGTTTGTTTTGAGTTTTTTCGAATCTTCCTAAAGGAAACTTGCAAGCATGGGGCATCATCACGTCAAAAGAGATGCCACTTGGTGTGTATGCATCGAAATACCAGTTTCCCAGAGTGGATTCTTCATTGTTCAGATAATTGATGTTTAAACTGGGAATGATAGATTCCTGTAAATTTAATATAATTACGTGAAAAATTGTCGAATACCAGCGAAAGTATTCTAAGTGTGAAACATAATTTTCATGATCAAACAAAAGAATAATATGTTCAAAATCTGAGTAGGGAGTTATTTCGCTCCGTGCCAAAGATCCCATTCCAACAATTGCGTAGTCACAAGGTGGTTGTCCCATTACATTCAGACAATAATTGCTCAAGTCTGCCATAATTTGTTTATATTTCTGAGCAATTACTGTGTTAATGTACTGAATTAAACTTGCTTTGCAAACTTGAAAGTTGTGTGGGTTTTTACTTTCAAAACTATTTGATAAGTTTTGTGTAGTAGTTTTCTTTAAATACGCATCAACTTTATTTCTAAGAAAAATTATTTCATCTTTGACTGTTTTTGCTTTATTGATCAAATCTGCTGTGTGGTCTTTTGCATTTGCTTGTTCCAAAATATGCTTGCAAACTTCAGCTAAGTCTGCTTCAATTTGAGAAATGTTTGAAGGTTTTCTAATAATTGCTGCGTTTAACAAACCAACACATTTGATCAACGAAATTTTGTCAGGGCTTCGTCGCTTGTATATTAATGCAA
Source organism: Trididemnum nubilum (assembly GCA_963965965.1). Lineage (NCBI taxonomy): Eukaryota > Metazoa > Chordata > Ascidiacea > Aplousobranchia > Didemnidae > Trididemnum > Trididemnum nubilum. The sequence continues at coordinate 35,494,884 of OZ014489.1, forward strand.
TTTTGTAAATAATCTCAGCTGCTTTTTCAGGTTCTGTTTCTTTAAATTGCTTTCCAACTGAAGCTTTGCAGTAATTTTCTTTCTTTTCTTGAGCAAGCTGCAGCTCTTCTTCAAGTCCTGTCTCCTCCATTATACAAAGCTTAAGTGTAAGAGCTTTTGCAACTAACTTAATTTAGGGATTAAGTTTGTAATTACAGGTTTGAAATTTGATCCAGATAATATAGTTCGCATCAGAAAATTTTAATCTTCGTCAGTGATAAATGATGAAGCTACAGAATACTGAAAACAACCACTGCCGTTGCAATTTCTTGAGCACTAACACGCGCTATTGTTCAAGCAGCCAAATAATTAACAGCTTTTAGACGACAAAAAACAAAATTAGCAATTATTTACAAGAGAGCAAATATATTCAAAAATTGTATGCTCACTGAGCCCATAATAATATTTATTCAGCATTTAGTTATATACATTTTTTTAGTTTTGCATGTGCACTGAAAACAAAACAGTCCGATGTTTAAATTAATGTGAAATATTTAATATTGATGAGTTTCAGCTACGACCGTCATTTTCGAGCAGCTTTAAGTAATCAAGCAAATAATGACCAAAGGCGCATAACGTGTCATTCCATAAGTTTTCTTGGTCGATTGCTAATTCACTTACTTCTGTAGCGATTGGGTTTAATAGTTCTGTTCCAGAATCAAGCTGTTATTTAATCTGTTGTAGATAGAAGAAAATAGAAAGAAAGAATTTGGTTTCACCAATTCAAACGTGACATAAAAACAAACAAACAAAAAAGGAAAGAAATACAGTGAAACAAACACAGTCAAAGTGATCAGCAAAGAGCACCGAAGAACTTTCATTGGTTATCGAGTCAAGAGGTTTAGCAGCAAATTAATCTTTGTGGATTGATAAGCGATATCAGATATTTTGTGGAACAGCACTACTTTAGCAATTTAGAAATTTTGTTATTGTTTAGCTACCAATTAAGATAGTTGCAAGAGAGTGAAGATTTCAACTTAAGTTTGTTTACTTAAATTTTGTTTAATTTTCTTTTTAAACCCATTTTAACTGAATATTTTAAGTTCTTTGTTAATACCTGCGCATAATTTGACATTTTAAACCGCGAGTAGATTTTGGTTCAATTTTTTGTTGACTCAAGGTAAAAAAATAATCATATGATTGTTTCTGCCTGGTGTTGTGTAAGTAAACAGCATCAAGCTTGGTGCACGATTTCGTAAAATTTTCCGAACACTTTTGATGTTGAAGGTGATGCATAAATTCAGCTAATTCTAATTCATAAATGCTATCAAGGCTCAAGAAATCAAGAGTGCAATATGCGTAATTTTGATACAGGAGTGTAAATATCGCTAGATAATATTTTTTTTAGTGCAATTAGGCATAGTTTTGCTTGCTCTGCCCCATGCAAAAATTCCTTATTGTTGACGACTATATACCAAACTACAATACGGCATACCGATACATAAAGCGTCATTGTGGATATAGCTACCTTAAGTAAGTCCGCACGCAATGAGTCTCAAGACATAATGCTTTTATGTCAACGAGTAAAATTTAATAAACTAGTAATTACACCATAAAGCAAAGCAGCGTTATGTATATAGCAAGTAAACAAAGAAAAGCGAGAACTAAGACATTATTTAAATTCCTTTTGTCTCGCAATATCCGTTCATAATGCAATACCAACCGTAACAATGAGCAATATGTTTTAATAACCAGATACCGCAGACAAAATTACACAAGGACAAATTATATTATTTCACTCGGTCACCACATAAAGTGCCATTGTTGTTAAAATATTGCTGTTGCCCCATACAAAAATTCCATATTGTTGACGACCATATACCAAACTACAATAAGGCATACCGGTACATAAAATGTCATTGTTGATATAACTACCCAATTTCTGGAAAAAAAAACAGATAATTAATTTTGACATTTATAGAATTTAAAGATTGATGTGGATTGACCAGTTCAAGATATCATAATACAAATTCCAAAATATTTCAAAGTTGAGACACGTTTAACTTGACAATCATCAACATTCTAAAATCAAACTTGATCAGTTTTCTAGGGTTTTTATTCATGATCATATAATTAGTTTTTGAATAGTTCAAGGATAAATTAGTTTTACTCAACCAATATCAATGCTTATAATTTGCTCATTAACTTTTTTTCCAATTCTTTAAGTTTTTTTCAGATAGCTTTAGTGTGGTATCATTAGCAACCAAGGTAGCATTAAAATTAGAAGGAGAGTGTAGATCATTGACATATAATAGAAACAGTAGTGGGCCAAGCATAATCCTTGAAGTACGGCCAGAAACCATTTTAATTTTGCCAGGTTTAGAATCTAAAATTTTTTGCTTTGATATTGATTATTTAAATACGTTTTACATAAATTGTAAGTTACACTACTAACAACAAAAAAGTTGCACAATTTATGAAGCAGCTAATTGTGATGGACAATATCAAATGCTTTGAATAAATCTGAAAACATGCAACATGTATATAAGTCATTATCAATGTTCACAACAATCGTATCATAAACACTGCTAAAGCCATTGAAGAATCTTGACCAAAGCTAAATTAACGGTTACTCAATAGTTTGTGTTTATCCACGTGATTTAACAGGCGTTATTAAATTTAATAAAAATTTGACAAGCAGTTTGTCAAAATGTGATGATTGCAAAATTGGTTGCTAGTTTGTCGTTTTCGTAACACTCTTTTTTTATATTAACTTAGTAGTATTTCAGCGATTTTAGACAGTTTAAGAAAAACCCCATTATGAAGCACTTGTTGAAAAGAGAGCACAAAACTGTAGCAATTATCATTTTACAAATACGAGTAATTAACAAAGTTTGAGCAAAAATGTTTTTTAAATTTAACACAAAAAATTCATAAATTCATGTAATTCAGTGAACTTTCTCACCTTGTTTGACTTAGTTTTAGCTTTAACGATGGAAACTATAAGCAGTTGTGAATAAAGTTTCGTTTTTGCAGCATTTTCGCTTTTTAGTTTATGAATAATCAAGTTTAAAAGCAAAGATTTTAAATCACTCAAGTTTAAATTAACTCCAATTATTTTTCCATACTGCGTTACTAAATAGCGCAACGAAATACATTACATGAACACTATCCAAAGGCGTTTTAATAAAAAGATATAATTTCTTTTAAATCGTTTGGAATGTTGCTGCTGAAAGCTCCCCTAATTGAATTAGATTAACTTTCCCAAAGTTCTTCGTAAGCTATAATCAGCATGATTGTTAAGAAGCAATGACATGCAAAAAATACCACAAGGTAGCTACACATTTCAGCTGTAATTCCTTACAAATACTGTTGGTCGGGCAATAGTTTAAAACTTCTTAAAATTTTTAAACCAAAAATTGTTTTGGTAAAAATGATTTAGCTAATTGTGGGCTAAGGATTTTTTTCAGGATATGGCTTAAATACACCCAATATCAATTAGTTTTTAACTGTTTATCATTTCCATGTATAAATTGCTTTTTTGTATCGTCAGAAATGAATTATAGCTATTTGCATATTATATAATCCTATGGCTGCTCTAAATTGCTGCAATTCATAGTTCATGTAATTATTCCTTAAAAGTGTTCATCCATACTTAAAAATTTCTTTCGGAAAGTTTTAACTTACAGAGAATAAGAAAAATTAAAAATAAACATTGTTATCCACATGTTTATGCTTGCACTTTAGTAAATCCTTGGTTCCCAAAACTCAATCTGTATTCCAAGCTAAAGGATTTTGTTTTTTGACTTTGCAAATTAATCATTAGCTTAGTTAAAAATTACATTCTATTGGCAAAATAATTTTGATTTTTTTCTTTTCTTGAATAAAACCAAAACAATTAATATAAGTTAGCGCATCACCGCTAAATAAGGAATCTGCTATAGGAAAAATAATTGTGTATGATCTTTTTGCTATGCAAATTTTTGTGTCGTTTCCTCTCATTTAGCATAAAAAAAGCATTCCGTTTGTGTTTCCACGACCAGTCTTTTTGTATTAGCCAAAGACTGAAGTTTTTTTTATTTGCTAAAAGATGGTGTGATTTTGCTGTGTTACAACAGTGATTGGCTAGAAGTTTTAAAGCTACACGTAGTGCTTCAATAGGCGGTGTCTTCGTTGTTATGAAAAATTTTTGTAATGTTAATGCTGATAAATTGTATAATCAATGAAAAAATAAAAAAAAGAATACTTTCTGAGTCCTTGAAAATGCAAAAACAACAACATTGTTAAATTTATTTACAGCTAAAAAGTTTTAACAATAAAGTTTTACAGCTTGAATAAACCAAAATTCAAATTATCAAATTCATATTATGTGGTACTCGCCTTGTTACGTCTAAGCGTGTAGACAGTTTACGGGTCCATCTAATTGTTGTTGAGCCAGGTCATTTGGCATTTCTGATGAGGAAAGATTTGAGCCATGGCGAACCGTTGGCAACATTACAGTACGTCCTATTTGATTAATCATAAATTACTGTGAAACCCAGACCTCTTGCTACTTGATTTATACATTTGGCTCTTCAGGTTATAATATTGGAATATTAATAGCTTATTTAATGCCATATATGATTTGACTGTGAAAAAATTTTTCTCAAAAATATTTTTCGTTATTCTGTTGCCGTATATATTCTTCGGGATGCTAAGTGAATCATTAAATAAAAAGCCTAAAAATGCGCTAAATAAAAAATGTGTTGCGCTGATAAAAACATCGAAAATATTCCATCCAGAATCCGCATCCATATTTTTTAGTTTTTGTTAACTAGTACTATAATACACTTCAAACCAGGAGAACAAGTTGCACAATCCGTGCGAGGTGTAGGTTTTTCAAAAGACTATCAAAAACGCTAATTTGGTTTGGTTTCTTTTTTTGTGCTGTATTTGAATTAGGAAATGTTTTGCATTATTTAAAGTAGGAACAAAAGATGATGAATTGTAAGAAGAACCAAAAACATGGAACAAAAAGTTTGGATTTCAGCGCAATGAATGATCACCTTAACAACTAATGTTGGGAAAGCTTGAACTATATTTCCAAAGTCCGAGAGCAAGTTGTGCAATATAAATTTGTACTACACAATAAGTACCTCAAAAACAGAAAAAAGCTATCTTAGTTTTTTTTTTTTTTTATACAAAGTTCTGAGTATAATGCTTTGTACTTTTTGAAGTAATATCAAGAATTCATAATTTATTACAGGAACTAAAAACATGGAATAAAAACTTTCGATTTCAGCACACGAATTATATTAGTTATCGTAAAGGAAACCACTTTACGATGTGAAAATGTACATGCATTAGTTTTAATTGACCATTCGGGATATTTGCTTTTTTCACGGTATTAGTTTTTCTGCAGTGTAAATCAAGCCGGATCAGTTGAACTCCTAGGCTGCGTTTTGAATTATCATGCTTAGGCCTACATCCTAACATAATGAAAGAGAACTGCATCATAACTATTAGATCCAAACATCACGCTTTGATTTTGTTCCACGTGCAACAAGCTTAACAACATATCCGTATCAAAGATCGCACGCAATAACTTTTGTAGCAATGTCACCAATATCAGTGTTAACGCACGGTTGTTTTATTTTTGTCCTTGTTTTTTTTTTCTTTGTTGGCGGGCCCTGAAATTGATCTTATTCTTTTCAGTTTTAAAAAATTGCTATCTTGTTTCATTTTCATCTTTCATTTCATTTCAAATGAAATGAAATCTTGTGTAGTTGCCAACTTTATTTGATCTTTTTACGTTGCACTTCTTTTCACGCCACACTTACATTAAAGGCCTTTGGCTATTGATTTTCAAAACCCTTCCTTTTTTGAGCCAGTTGGCAACTCATTATCACTTTTTTGTATCAACGCTGTTGGGCCCCCGACCTCTTTTGAGAAATATGTTCAGTTTTAATTTAGATTCAAGAGCGTCGAAGGATCTTTTTATTATTTTGTAAGGGAAACCGTTTCAACTCTCAGTTAAATTTTGCCGCCTGGTTTTATTTTTTATTTGATTTCTGTCAATGCATTTAAGTTTATTTGGAATTCTGGATTTTATTTTCGACAGCTTTAGTTAGTTAGACTAGTTCCGGCAAAGGTCTTTGAGCTCCTCGTGGCTAAAACCTAAAATTAAATACGCTTAACACCTTTGCGTTCCGTAACAATCAGCTTCTACTGTAAATCATTTCACATCAGTTAAACTCAAAAGAATCTCAAAAAAACGTCTTGATGAACACCAAACTAGCACCAACTGCGAAGTCTCTTGTTAGCACCAAAATCAGGCACAAGCCACATAGTCGAGTTCTCTAATCTTTCGTCGCGATTACAAGAGCTGCTAAGGGAGGGGAGTTCAAAAATTTTCTTAAAAAGCCTCAAAAATTAAAAATTTTTAGCAATCTATTGACTGCTAATTGTAACATATTTGCAGTAGTATATCATAAGTGTTGTGAGATACCAATGTGAAGCAGTTTTTTTAAACAATATACGTGGGAAGTATAAAAAGTGTAAGTAAAAGTATTCGCGATATTGTTTTATCAAGTTAAGAAAAGCGACGGGACCCAAAACAACGCTGTAAGCTCACTTGTGGCACCAAATGCTTTGGGATTTTTAACATTTTGATCCAATAAAACAAGACTTAGCAAACCTTCAGCAACAATTGCCATCCGTTCGCGAAAAGATCAATAAAGTGTGCAAGCCTTTCAAATTGCAAAAATGTGTTGTTTTTTTTACCCAAAGACCTTCCGTTCAACAAGCAAACATACAAATATTTGCAATATTATGGAGCGAGACGAAAAAGGATAAGAGGAACTAAAAAACATAAAGCAAAACTTCCTATTGCAACAAAACCATATACAGTATTTTAAAATAGAACAAATTGTGCAATCTATGTGTGCTACTAAGAAAACAAACAATATGCTTTATATTGGCTTAAATTCTTTTTTATACGCTCATGATTAAGGTACTGAATGTAATGCTCCGTACATTTGAAGCAAAGACAAGTAATGATAAATTTATGCAGGAAGAGAAACCAAAAAACTGGAAAAATAGTTTCTGCATAAACGTTTACTTAACTAATATTGGAAAAGCAGAAGCGACATCTTTAAAAAGAGAGCAAGTTGCGCAATCCAATTGCAGCATCTAAAGTTTATCAAGACACTAAATTGTGCATAGTTTTTGTTTCCAATTGTACAAAATTTAGCTAAGAACAATTCGGAACGTTTTGGAATACAGATAAGAAATGATGTTTGGTGGAGAAACAAGAAAACACGTAGCAAAAACTTCCATTTCAACAGAATCATCACCAAACTAATGTTGAGGAAACTTGAACTACAGTATTTGTTTCAAAAGAGTACAAGTTTCAAAGTCCTTGGACATATAAAAAGACTCTTAAAAGCAAAAAAAGTCCATAGTTTTGGATGTTGTTAGGCAAATTTAGAACATAAATTTTCGCATTATCGGGAATAACGAAAAGAAACGCTAAATTTATATGAATGTTTAAAAACATGAAACAAAAACTTTAGATTTCAACCCAATAATTCCTTCAATCAAAAAGTTCCAAGTTGAGTCACTTTAAGTTATTAAACAGCACAGGCATTAGACAAAAATAAGGCAAAAAATGATAAAATGAACCACCCGATGAGTTACACCCCCCCATAAACACATTGTGGTGACCGAGTGAATATATTTTTAAAGGATACTGCTCGAAATTGGTTTTATTGGCAAAATGAGAACTACTTGAGGTAATAAAGAGGTGCCCCAAACCTTTTTCCACAATTTTCCTCGTCCGCGATCCGTTTGACTTCGTACAGTTGACAATCCTGCATTTCGCAATTTTATAACATCAGAAACGCTGATTTTGCAAAGTTTCTCCCAGACTAACAAACTCGATGTTCGATAAGGAAGGTAATGGAATTTTGCTTTAGCCAGTGATTTCAATTTAAACTAAATTTATCGGTGACGTCATATGAGTAATATAATCTACTGTATCAAAGTTAGACCAGTTTTAGGTGATATTTTTTGCTTATGCATGATATAAAGTTTGCAGCCAAAAACGATTATAAGCCTATTGTAAATCAGTATTGGTAGCCTAGATCTACAGGTATCAGTAGCAGTAACCGTGTTTGCAGATTTGGTTTGGCTACTCACTGCTACGAATATATAAGTTATGGGAACCTATTAGATTAGGCCTATACTGTATTATTTGGCTATTTTCTGATTACAGATCTGAGATTAGCCAACGCACAGTACATGTTCTGTTATTTTATTGCTTGTTGTTCAATAACTTAGCTTAGAAAAAAGGATTGGCAAGAATAAGATTGGTATGCCAGGATGGTGTTGTTTCAGGGTTGCTATAATAGGCATTAAACACTAGCCCAAAATCTACGAGAAATTTAGCAAAATCAACGTTTGTGATGTCACAAAGTTGCGAATTGCAGGTTTGCCAATGATTCGAAGCCAAACGGATTAAATCAGTTTGGCGAATAAGGAGAATTGTGGAAAACGGTTTGGGCACATCTTTATTACCTCTAGAAGTTCTTTATCTTCGATTAAACCGATTTTGAGCAGCATCGTTTTAATATTTGTCCTTCTGTAATTGCCAGCGGTATCCGGTTATTGGCACATTTTGTTCATAGCTATAGTGGAATTGCATAATGAACGGATATCGCGAGCTAAAAAGAATTTAATTAATGGTGTCTTTGTTCTTGCTTTTGTTTGTTACCTTGCTGTATACTCTATATACCGCGGTTTTGCTTTGTGTTACGACTTGCAATTCATTCTACTTGATACATTTTGAGACTCCTAGCATATAAACTCAACTCAACGTAAATCTACTCAACACATAAGTTTACCCACAAAATATAGCAGTTTGGTAGAGCAGCTGTTTCAAGGAAAAGCACCTCTCGTTCGCTCGGCAGGCCTATTAATCCTCAAATTACTGCTGTGCTACAATTAGTAATTAGTCGGTACAATCAACAATTAGTCGGTAGCGGGGCCGAATGGGTAGAGGCGTCGTTTTCAACACGACCCTAATCGAACGATCTGGGTTCAATCCTCACCCTGGTCACGCTGTTGCGTCCTTGGATAAGACGCTTTACGATAATTATCTCTGCTTGGTGGCTTCGAACAAGCATCAAATTTAGTGGGCAAGAATTCAAAGAAATCCACAGGAACATTGGATCATCGAAAACTCCTAAGTAGGTGCGGATTCCTCCTATCACGAAGTAGTCACTGCCATGAAAAGTGTGCGGATCAGTGTTCTCTCTAAGTTGTGCGCGTGCGCGCGCGCACACAGACTTCAGAGACTGCGCACACGCATAAATTTGCTGCGCACAGACATATTGTTATTCAACATAAAATACAATAGTAATTCATACAATAAACTGTTCGGACAAAAACGCCACTCGATTTTGGGTGAAGGCCTTTTTTTTTAGGTCTTCACCTTATTTTGGACACAAAAACCACTTGATTTCGGGTGAAGACCTTTTTTTTTAGTCTTCACTTAATTTCGGTCACGAAAACCGCTTTGGATTTCGAACACAAAAATCTGGGTGAATCCCCAGAAAAAGTGCTCACTCGCCAAAATTTCTGCTCACAGAGAGCGCAAAAAATTAGAGGGAACATTGGTGCGGATCGCCCAAAAAGTTATGGTCTGATGCTGTCCGGTGACAGTAAGATAAATATGCGCTACATAAACATCATCAATTAAGCAGTTTGCAGTCATCAATGACGTCATGAAAACCACTTAACAACTACGAGTTGGAGCCCGTGAGGAACCGGTAGGCTACAAAATTGACTCGGCAGCATATCCCCTATAATTCATGATCCCAACATAACCGTTGAAGTATACCCATTTCCAATCCCCAAGAGTGCCCATTTGGTAGTGGATATAATTGAATAATTTCAAACAATTGAGGCATTACATAACTTCCATTGATTATAATACAGAACAGGTCACAAATAAGATTGAAACTTTAAAACCCTCCAATACGTTTCACCTGCAATTGGGATCATCAGTCTTGTTCAAATAGAATTCATGTATCGATTTTAATTGATTGGGACAGTTCCCTATTTTACAAAGTTATATTTTTTTTGCAATGTGAATCAAGCCATGTTTTTGAATTATCGTGCTTAATATCCATCTTCTGCCATTTTGATAGAGAACTGTATCAAAACAACAAGATCCAAATATCAAGCTTAGATTATTCAGCACGATCAACAAGCTCAGTAGCATTTCCGCAACAAACGCCATCTATATGAACTCACCTTTGCTTGAAAACCATTTCACATGGGTTAAACGTAGTGTTGTTAAGAAACCTTTTTTTCGGAAAGTATTATTTTAACTTGTTTTTTTTTTGTGTGTGTGGTAGACAGTGGCAGGTGACAGCTTGACTTAAAGACAGAAAGGTGTTTTCGCTGTCTCCTGGCCTAGGCAACTTGGTAAACAAAATGTAATTACAATATATCAAAGAATACAAATTTAAAACAATAGCAAAATTGAATCGAGTACCCAGCTGCTGCTGTGCTATATCATGAAGTTATTGCTGAAAAATTTAACCACTGATACTTTATGTCCAAATATTGAAGATGAAATAAGAATTAAAAAAAAAACAGATTTGAGAAAATTCTGAGGCTGGTAACTTTCCAGGCAAGTTTTTTGTTAATAGTTTTTAGTTTCTGCTTTAAATTGAAATGAAAAAAATGAACCTCTTATTGGGTGCAAAAAAACGTACGTTAGCAGTCAACAAAATTTCGGGAGTTGTTTTCTTAAGCTTATACAGTAAGCACCATTCGTAGCAAAATTGAAGCTGAAAAGTCGTACATTATTAATGCAGGTAAGTTTTTAGACTATTAAAGAAATTACAAATTATTCATTCTTAAAACTTACTCTACAAGCTGCTTTATTTTGAAAACTTAGCATTTAATATTATTGAGACACTTTTAAGGGCTAAAGCTTGATTTCTGCACTGCTTGTCATTTCTGTCGTTGTTACTACTTCTTGTGAGCCATATAGCTTCCACATTGCTGTTTTATGCGAAAATGATTATGCAGTAAAGCTAAAGTTAGCGGATATTGCAACAGGTTAGCAACATAATATAGTATTTTAATCGTTTATTATTCAGTATATTTGACGTATTCCGCGTGAATGAGAATAATCACCTATCGTTTGTTAGTTCCTATATACAGGTATATAGGTTGGTTTTTGATTCTATTGTGTTTCCACAACCAAGGCAGCCGAATACGCGATTGCTCTTTGTCACAAAAATTGAAAGCTAAAATACATCGGCAAAAATAACTTGAAAAAATTGAAAAAAAACATCATGTAAAAAACAATTGAACAAACATCAAAATTCACAGCAAACATTACTAAAGTATTTGCAACAAAAATACTCAAACAAAAAGATAAACACCAGGCAAATTTTAGGTTATGTATCTTAAATTTCCAAGTAGTCCTCATTTGTTTGCGTATTTTTGTTGCAAAAATTTTAGTAATGCTTGCTGTAAATTTTGGTGTTTATTCGATTGTTTTCGTAAAGTACGTAATGATGTTCCTTTTCAATTTTGTTTTAATACGTATATGAGCTTTGCTCGCCCATTCAGCTTGGATGGATTTCCTAATGCTACAACTTTGCTGTCCTTTTCAAAAATGACTTGATGAAAAATAACGTTTTTGCATGTCCATGTTCAGACTTGGTTTTTAGTTAAGGTGTTTGGTGATTGCAAGTTATGCAAAAAAAAACTGTCAAATTACGAATGATCTGCGCCATTCAAAGAATTTGTTTATGTGTGGGCGATATTTTATAGGTGACACATCAACTATTTGATTGCAAAATGATTCGGGTTGGTTTTGATAAAAAAGACGTTGACGAAAACAATATCATAAAATTAGAATTAATAATGACCGCATCCACAAAATTCGCGGCACCGAAGACGTATCAACATTTATTTCACGTCAACAGGCAAACAATAAACTGGCATAGAAAGATGAAACAAACACCTATACAAAGACTAACAAAATCAAATGAAAAAAAGGCCGAACTCACCAACCTCTGTAAACTACGCGACAAATAACTTGAAGACTAATGAAAATTGCCTACGTAAAATGGCGTTAGTTGTGGATTCTTGAATTAATTGTAAGCTAATTGTTTCTACTTATTTAGGTGATTGAATCCGAAGACAACCAACGAAATATTAGATTAAACTCGCTATTGCGTGTTCTTGCGCTCTGAGTAGAATTTGGACTTCATACTGAACGCTTCAAATTCTATCCTGTTAAACATCTTATTTAGTGCTCTTTGTTCGGTGTTCAGCAAAATGCTCTCATAGCTTTAAAATGCTCGGTTGTTACAAACGTAACCCTTTGACAGAGGATAAAATAATTTAAATGATGGATTTTTTGCTAAATTGTTTAGTCGAAGGTTCGTACTTTTTCATATGGCAAACATTCTATGACATTGTTTTTTTCAAAAATGACCTATATAGCGTAAATGACGTTTTTGGCCAAACCGATGTGATTTTTGGATGACGTGTTAGGCTATTTCGCAGGTTTTGTTTTATGATCTTAATGAAAAACTGTAGAAGTAAAAGTGGTGACTGCATTGAAACGTCTGATGATGTCATTTAAGTTCTTGAAATTTATTCTTAAAATTAACACAAACTTTCTTGAAAATTTCTGTTCTTGGAAACTTACATTTTATTTTTAACTTCAATTAATGTGGCAGCTACGGAGTGGGAAAGTAATAATATCAGTAATATAAAAATTTACTGAATATCTCGACTGTGTTCTTCTTTGAAAAAGTGAATGTTCTAAGATCTGTGCTGAAGGAAGAAATGAAAATAGAAAGTGTATTGTATATCGGGGCTGCGAACTCGATCGATTTTTAATTGAGCTCAAGTTAGGCAGAAAAATCAGTTTTTTCGAGTCCAAGTTCAGGCCGAAAAAAAATACTAAGTCATCAATCAATTAATTACATGGCTTAATCAGCAAAAAATAATTTTTCCGACAATTTTTCAATATTTCAATGTTCTTTATCGAACAGTTTTATTCGAGTTAAAGTTAAAGTTTAGAAAAATTATTTTTTTAAGTTCAAGTTCTAGTTCGTAGCCCTGTTGTATATATTGCATATACCAGCGGTTCTTAACCGGGGGGCACGCATCCCCAAGGGAGCGCACACAAATTTTTAGGGGGGCGCGAGTCCTAATGCATTTACGACACTTTTATATTAATTTTGAGATTCCGAGCTTTGCAAACGAAACTAACCTTCTGCACAAGTTTCTTAGTTTTTCTAGGTCAAAAGTTACTTTAGGCGAGTTGCGTGTTAGAATTCAAAAATCTTTTCAAATTTTTGATCGTGAAAAATGCGTTTCTTCTTACCCTGGCTAAAACTTATACAGTACTGCGTTCGAATCCTTACAGCACCAAAAGTCCTAAACCTAAACTCTGTCCGAGATATTCTTGTGAGTGATTGTAGTCTACCATTAATGGTAACCCTGCTTCACAGACTGTACTGTAAGTATATAAGGTCATAAAATAGCTAAATTATCGATTGTTACTTTATTTTGATTAGCAGTAGCAATTCTACACTGCAGAATAGACTGTGTCATGGATTAAGGCAACTCTCAGTCAGTTTGTTAAAATATAAAGCAGTATATATGTAGACTAAATTTACAATTAACTAAATTTATATTTTATCAGGTTGCAGTGATAAAGTACCATAACTGAAATGGCAACGAAAAAAAGAAAGTATTTTGCTAATTACATTAGAAAAGTACATAACAATGCCATTTTTTCATATAATGCCATTTTGGTTTGTTTTTTTATAATGCCATTGTTTTTCGTTTCTTTTACTGCCATAAATTGGACGTTTTTTTCGTTTGCTGCCATGAACTGCTGGGCGGGTGAGCATAGCACTTTCATTGTGGAAACATTTATCAAAAGAAACGAATCTGTAACTGCAACGTAACGAGCGTTCCGTGTGCACTTCAATCTTATGAGACATGATCCCGTACCATCTCTAAACACAATCGTATTATTATGAGCTACCAACTTCAGAGCTACTGGATCTGCGTTGAAACGAAAATCAATCGGCTGACTTCGCACCGCCCGAACTCCAGAATATGTGACAACTTTTGTAAACGTCTTTGAGAGTGTGTAGACAATAATAGATCCCATTTGACTGGTTTTATTTTTAAAACATATTGAAGCAAAATGGCAATTACTGTATGTACTTTTCAAAACTAAAAACTTTTTTTTTTCTTTACTTAATTTGAATTTTATGAAACCTACAAATGTGTCAGATCATTTTGACTGACCTTCTACTTGCTGTATTACGTCGAAACGTGTAACAAGTTGGCGGAACCCATTTCTGCGTGATTGCGCCCGGGTAACGCAGCTTCTTTCAAAGAAATGTCGCAGCGGTAGCGAGCCCTTAGCAACACTGGGTCCAATTTGACCCGCTCGAGATTTGAATCTCAGATCTCCCATTCCTCAGACGAACGCGTTATCGTTCGACCAACTGGCCGGTTCTGCCTCAAGCAGATGAAATGCAAAATGTTCTACAGTTCGCCTGTATTACTATAAAAATGGTAGAATCACTCCCAGATATCTAATGAAAATATTAATAACTTATATCGTTTCAAGCTAGATACTGTAAACATGATTCTGTAGAAAAAGTGCATCCTAATTATACCAAAAAAATACTATGATTAACTGCGCCATCATATTACAGTAATGTTAATACCGTCCTGTTGATATGATGTACTATGCCATTAAACTGTATGAAAATTTCAAAACAGTATAAAATCTGACTCGGCTGCATGTTAATTTTCTAACACTGCAGGTCTGTGGCAAAGTATATACAGGGTTGGCAAAAAAAATTGCTCCCTGGGACAAAGTGTCATAACTTTTTTTTTTTTGGATGAGTTAACACTTTATAATTTTTACCATTTTTTTGCGATAATATATTGCGTAGTTGTGTAAAATTTTATTAAAAATTTCCTTAAAATAGCAAAATTACAGGTGTTTGAATAGTAAGTATCACAAACTGCAATTGCATGAAAATTAACACGGCACAAATAGTAAGCGATTGTTCATTCGTTCAATATTTTTCGATGTGTTGTCGGTTTTCTGCAATCGCCAACCGCACACGAGATCGAAACCCATCGATGGTGTTATTGATTAGCGCTTGGGGCAATGCTTCCCACTCTTGAAGAATGGCTTCTTTCAATTCTATGGTGTTTTCAAATCTTCTTCCGCGGTAAACATTTCGCTCCAGAGCGCTCCAAACGCAGTAATCAACTGGATCAAGATCTCTTCAAGATAAGATTAAGATCTTTAAGATAAGATAATTTCAAAGTTATTATCATTTGAAAGAAGATTTGTTAGCATTCAGGCATTGTTACGTCACCATGAGTATAGAAAGGCCAATTACAAAAAAAAGTTACGTTACCTGCAAAAAAACCTTTGAATGCACTTTGTGAAAAGAGATTGCAGTCTTTAATGTTTAAATGAACGTCATTTTATAACTTCTTGAAGTTTCATTGTAAAATTTTAAACAGCTACGCAATACATCGTTGTAAAAAAATGGTAAAAATTTTAAATTGTTATCTCTATGCAAAAAAAAGTTATGGCACTTTGTTTAAGCGTGCAATTTTTTTTGGCCAACCCTGTATATTCAACTCGAGTTGTTGAATGGGTTTCCTTGCCATATCCATCTAGTTTATTGTTTTGATTTAAACAAAGAAATGAATTGAATGACTAAATTTTCTTGCGTAGTGGGTTTTTTTCTTAAATAATAGCTTTATCTTTGCTTGACTGGTTCTTGACTTTCCCATTGAAAACCGTTGAAACATTAAACTTAGAGCAACTTGAAAAAAGATTTTCACATCGCCAAGCAATAATTAATTGAAACAGCGACACTTTAAAAAATTTTTTGAGCAATGTAAAAACGTCAGAGAGATTTTAGATCAGGCTAATTCATGAGTTAGTAGATGCTGATTATTATGTTATTATCAGTATTTTAGTATTTGCATATTTCAAAGATAATGCAGTTCAAATCCTCAAACTTGATCTTAGCTGAGTGCTTTTAGATGATTTTTTAAGCTATAATCGCATGGTTTAAAAAGCAGAGGTGGAGTCCTCGAGAACGTCCTTGGTATTGAGGACACATTTTGAAGTCCCTGGCCTTGGCCTCGAAGCTTCAAGTCCTGGAAAACTGCCCTGTCCTCGGCTCGAGGACAGCACTACTTGTTGAATTGTTAAAATTTTGCAGATCGTATGAAAAATTTATTTGAAGACCTTTTTTTTTGGAGATCGCCTGAAAACATTTTTTGAAGAACTTTTTTTTTTTGGAGAGCACTTGCACTTGTGTCCTTGGTCCTTGGCCTTGGCCTCGAGCATTCCTGTCCTTGGCCTCGAGCCTCCTGTCCTCGACTCCACCTCTGTTAAGAAGCTTCTTGCTTGGCTGACTAGACGAAGAAGCGTGGTGTTGGCTATGTGCGTGACCAGCACGTTATCTTGTTATGCGTTGTGATCTATCTTGGCTTAAATCAAAATTTAAACTTGTTTTTGAGGGGAGGGGGCAAATGTTATGTTTTGCTGCAAGTTTTTTTACCAAAATACATCATCTTTCCAAGCGCCTTGATAGAAAAATAAATCTGCCTAATCTTAATTGCTGGTCAAGTTGCGACCAGCAGCAACAAACGACAGTTGCTTGTTGCCTTGATGAGAATAGAATAGCCTCTTTCCATATTCTTTCCATACCCTTTTTAACATAGGCGCAGCCAGGATTTTTGAGTAAGGGGGGGGGGGGGCAAACCACAAATCACATGCAATGACGTCATCAGAAATTTTTGAAAGAGAAACTTTTTGTGGGGCAAAGATATCGTAGCATGGAAGATCAGAAGCCTGGGCCTGGCTTAGTGCTTATAACCAGAATTTTGCTAAAGAGAAAGGGCTTAAACCCAAAGTAAGATCGCAGAAATGTGTAAAGCGGGGGGGGGGGGGACGGATCGAGTAAAGTAATGTAACTCAAATATTACGCAGACAGGGGTCTGGGGGCAAAGATACCACCGAAGACTAGCCATCTTACGTAAAGAAGCCGCTTTTTTGAAAAACTGATTGATAATGCAAACATTGAAAACTGCAAATAACTACTGTATGTCGTAACCGATACGTCACTGTAGTTCCTAAATGACTTTCAGGAGATTTTGATTAACACTATTGTTATGTTGTCATACTCTGCTGTTCATAGTGGTGGGATTCCTGCATAGGAGTTAAAAAGTACCCATCCAAACTTGAAAGACTTTGCGCCACCTCTAAACCTAATTTGAAAAGTTTTCATACATATCATAAACCTAAAATCATATCATAAACTACCTCTAAACCTAAAATGAAATTTCATACATATCATTTTTTCATGAAATGAAACCATTTGAAAGGTTCAGAGGTAAAACTGTTCGAAATGTCAAAATAAGGGACACCCTACGCAGTACGACAACTCCATTAAATCTATGATTAAAAACTGCGCATTAGATTTTGCTTCCTGTGTACAGATATCCGGCTGCGCCAGGAGCCCAGAATGTATCCTATAGTTATTATTCTTGATAAAACGGCCGTCTATCTAGTTCACAAATTGTGCTCCCCAAACCTTTTTAGCCCTCTTAAATACACTACTCTGGCGCCGGGTCTGTACGGCACTGTAACAGAATTCGGACTTCCGAGACGCAAAGCGTCGCGGAAGTCCCTACGTTTTTCTCCGGGCAAAATTACGAATTCGGCAACAAAGTTTGAAAACGCTATAACTTCGAAACGGCTAAAGATAGAAACTTGAAATTTAGAACTTACAGTAGATGAGGAACATTTAATTTTTTTTATTACAAATTTTGGGGGCAATCAGTCACGTGATACGGGTTTCCGAGTCAAAAACTGAAATGCAATCAGAGTTTTAAACAGCTCTAGCTCGAAAACTAATCGCAGGAGTAGAATAAAAGTTTCGAATTTAGAAGTGCCTGATCATGCAGTTTCAGCTCCCAAAAATAAATCATTACAATTCTGACACTTTTTTTTTCTTGATTTATTTATTTAGTTATTTATTTAAGCAAATTTTGTTGTGGTGGCAAAAACTCCAAAAGCACCAAAGCTAGAAACTTGAAATTTGACGATATAATAAGTCTATATATGAAGTTGTGCACCTGCAATTTTGAAGACGCTACCTCACGGGGTTTGGAGCAGATGCACCCAAAACTTGTGATAGCGAAGTTTAGTAAGTGAAGTTAATCACGTACGCGCCCTAGCTGCTGTGGCTTAATGGATAAAGGCGCCA
Source organism: Trididemnum nubilum (assembly GCA_963965965.1). Lineage (NCBI taxonomy): Eukaryota > Metazoa > Chordata > Ascidiacea > Aplousobranchia > Didemnidae > Trididemnum > Trididemnum nubilum. The sequence goes on from OZ014489.1 coordinate 35,513,216, forward strand.
GTGCTGTGAAACCTAAGACCTAGGTTCAAATATCTACTTGGCCATCGCTATTATCAATCCAAGATTATATTAAATCAAGCATATTAATTTTTTTTCAATTTGGACAAAGTCGCTTTGAGTATTTTTTGTTTGATACTAGACATGATTAGACGGTATCAGGTTTCATTCTCTTTGAAGACTCCCAAAAATCACTTTTTTAACACCTTAAGATAGCGCCCTAGTTTTTTTGCCATTAGTAGAAATTTAAAAGACAAAAATATTTTGACGCAGTTTGGGGGTAGTCACCTATGCGTGCGTGCTGCTGTGGCTTAATGGTTAAAGGTGCCAGGGCTTGAAACGTAAGACCTGGGTTCAATTATCTGGTTGGCCATCGCTTTTATCAAACCAAAATTTATATTGAATCTAGCATAATAATTTTTTTTATTTCGATTAGGACAAAATCGCTTTGAATATTTTTTGTTTTGACACTAGATATATCAGAGGACATCAGGTTTCATTCTCTCTGAAGACGCTCCAAAAATCCCTTTTTTAACACCATAAGTTTTTAACCCCAAAAATTCCTTTTTTAACCCTAAAATTTTAAAGACAAAAATATTTTGACATATTTTAGTGGTATCAACCTTCCTAAACCCTCCCAAATGGACCCAAAAATTTAATCTTTTTGACGGCTTAAGCTAGGGTGCTACTTTTTTTTGATATCAGGAGATAATCAAGAAACAAATACCTGCAGATAGTTTAGGGATATCACTTCCCGGAAAAAAACCCAAAGGGACCCAAAAAAATCACTTTTTAAATGATTAAGCTAAGGCGTTTTTTTTTGGTATCAGTAAACATTTAATTAAAAAATATTTTGACATAATTAGGTGGTACCAAACACCCGAAGCCCCAAATCGACCATCCGAAAATCAATTTCTTGAACGAGCGCCAATGCTTGAAACCTAAGACTTGGGTTCAATTATCTAGTTGGCCATTGCTTTTATCAAACTAAAATTATATTGAATCTAGCGTAATAATTTTTTTTCGATTAGGACAAAGTCGCTTTGAATATTTTTTGTTTTGACACTAGATATGATCAGAGGACATCAGGTTTCGTTTTCTGTAAGCGTACTATCATGCAGTACCACTTGTGACGCGGAAGCTTGTGACGCGGAAGTTAGTGACGTAAATTTTTATTTTGTGGAATGGATCAGTGATGTTTGAAATGATGTCACTCAGTAACGATAAAACGGAGAAAAATAATTTTTTTTGCACAAACCTTAGAAAATTCCAGAGTTTTGATTTATTTAGTTTTTAACGAAATTCAAACATCGTTCTGCCCCTGTTTAAGCTAACACGCTAGTTTTGTTTTGTTTTTTTTGCTATCAGTAGAGATTTTAAAGACAAAAATATTTTGACATAGTTTGGGGGTACCAACTCCCCGAAACCCTCCCAAATGGACCCCAAAAATCAACCTTTTTGACTGCTTAAACTAGGGTGCTACTTTTTTGATATCAGAAGATAATAAAGAGACAAATATCAGGATATAGTTAGGGGATACCAACCCCCTCCGGAAAAAAACTCAAAGTGACCCAAAAAATCACTTTTTGAACGGTTTAGCTAAGGCGCTTTTTTTTGGTATCAGTAAATATTTAATTAAAAAATATTTTGACATAATTAGGTGGTACCAACAACCCAAAACCCCCGAATGGACCCCCAAAATCAATTTTTTGACCGGCTTAAGCTAGATCTCTAGTTTTTTTGATATCACGAAATATTAAACAGACAAATATTTGGACATAGTTTGAGGGTACCACCCCTCCAGAAATCCCCAAATGAACCCCACAACAAGCAATTTTTGAACGGCTTAATCTAAGGCTCCAGTTTTTTTTGATATTAATCGATATTTAACGGTCAAATATTTTGAAATAATTTGGGGTACCACTCCATGGAAACCTTCCCAAATGGACCCACAAAAATTTTCGTTTTTTTTTCAACAATTACGCTAGGGCGCTAGTTTTTTTTTAATCAGTAAATCTATAAATGAAAAATATTTTGACGTAGTTTGGTGGTACCAATTACCCTGAACCACTAAATAGACCACCAAAAATCGTTTTTTTAAAAACTTATGCTAAAGATCTAGTTTTTTTGCTATCAGTAGATATTTAACAGACAAATACTTGGACCCAATTTGGAGGTACCATCCTCCCCGGAAACCCCTAAATAAACCTCTAAAAATCCGTTTTTCCAACGGCTTAAGCTAAGTCACCAGTTATCATTGATATCAGTAGATGTTATAAAAAGAGAAAAAATTTTGACATACAGTCTTTTACCATCTCTTCGGATTGACATAGTCTGGTGGTACCAACCACCCGGAACCACCAAATGGACTTTCCAAAAATCAATTTTTTAACGGCTTAAGCTAGGGTGCTAGTTTTTATCAGTAGATATTTAACTGACAAATACTTGAACATAGTTTGGAGGAAGCACCTCCCCTCAGAAACCCCCAAAAATCAATTTGTTGATTGGCTTAAGCTAATGCTCCAGTTTTTATTGATATCAGAAGGTAATTTAGAGACAAAAATTTTGACATAGTTTGGGGGTATCACCACTCCGAAATCTTCCCAAATGGACACCCAAAGTTCAATTCTTTTGAACGGCTTGAGCTAGAACGCTAGTGCTATTGGATATCAGTGGATATTTACAAGACAACTTTTTCACATATTCTGGGTGTACGAAACCCCCCGAACCTTCCCCCCAAATGGACCTATCCAAAAATCACTTTTTGAAAGCTAAATTTTAACAAAACTCTGAAACCACCAAAGCTAGAAAATTGAAATTTGGAAATATGAGAAGTCTATGTAGAAAGAGTTTATTTCCAAAACGCCTTATATCCACATTTGATGTTTTCGAGAAAACAAAAAAAAAACGTATTGAAGCTTTTTTTTGCGAATATTTTGTTAATTTCACTTTTTGGGAATTGCAGACGTACACCTCTTCAAAATTAAAAAGTTTGAAAAATTAACAATATTTAGTTAAGGTTTTATTTTGTTTTATTTAAATTAAAAAAAAGTAGATACAATGCGTTTTGAAACTAAACTTAATAAAATTCTAGAATTTTTTGTTTCATCTTCAATTAATCTGAATCTAAACCTATTGGTGTGTTGAAGCATTTGTGCAGTGGCTATAAAACCTAATTGGTAGCTGCTTTTACCCAAAAATGTACTAAAAATCGCTTTGATAATGTTATGGATGATTGCTGTCGTCTTTAAGCTTAACGCTGCCTACAACTATAACGCACTAGGAAAGCAATCATAGAGTTTTGACAAACTCTTTTGAAATTAAGAGTTTATTTACTAATGTCCCTTTTGCGGAGACTATTCAAATCTGTAGTGACGCGCTCTACGGTTCGGAACACCCTCCTGCATTTTTTCCAAGGCATATCTTTGTTAAATTATGGAGATGGCTACTTCTTCTGCCGAGTTTAGTTTCGAATTCATCATGCATCACCAGATCGACGAAGTTGCCATGCTGGGATCATCCCTTGGACCAGCCCTTGCCATTATTTTTGTTTGCTACCATGAATCTAAACTTTTCTAAACCACTTTCCAGCCGGAGATGTATAGATGAGTGCGATCATTTCTTACATCTGCCACAACTCACTTCATCCTTTTCTTTGCTTCAGCTTTGAAACAGAAGCTAACTTGGCTCTCCCTTTTCTGGACGTGTTGGTTGAAAAATCTCTTTTCAAGTTAATTCCTCCATCTGCCCGAACCCCACATTCACCGGTCAATATCTACGCTGGAATCCCTTCAGTCCACAGAAACGCAAAACTAACTTAATCCTGACCTAAACTCATTGGGCTCTTGCCATTTGTTCTCCTGAAAGAAAGCTATCGGAACTAGACAAAATAAAGTTCATGTTACAGACTAATGGATACCCGAAGTACGTTATCAAATCGTTTATTGATAAGAAGATGAAGCAATTTCACGCTCTGCTTAAATTCGGACCGGAAAGATGCTCTGTCTATCTGCATATCCCATGGATCGTTCTGTTTCTACCCGGTTTGAAAAGCAAGTAAAATCTGCTGTCAAAAAAAGTGCTTTTCCATTGTGGAAACATGCGTTATTTACTATACCAGCAAGCTTCTCTCCGCTACAAACAAGAATGTCAGGCCTGCTTTAACGAAAAGGAACGTGATGTATCAATTCGCTTGCTACTGCGACAGTCAGTATGTAGGCCGTCTTTCCCAAAGGCTGCAGGACAGAATTAAACAACACATTTCCGAATCTATCCGCTCTTTCTCTTCTTCTCAGAAACGCTTACTTTCCGCCAGTCGATGCAAACCCTCCACCCAGACTAATACCGAGTTTTTTCGTTCTGATTCAGCCATAGCATTTCATCTTTTACAAAATCCAGTCTGTGCTCAACATTACGATGAGAGCAGATTCTCTATTCTTGCCCAAGGCCGCTCTCCTTTCCATCTATCTGCTCTTGAAGCTACTTTCATCAAAACTTCCAACCCCGCCCTCTGCCGACAAAACGATTTGGTGTATAGCTTAAAGTTAGTGCTATGCGCTAATGACGCTCTCTCATTGGTCTTTATCTGGCCAATCACGGCTCGGCTTTTTCCTACAAATAGCCACTCTTTTTCTTGCGCTCTCTATTCTGACGATTCTTCTTGACAAGTGTCAGACAAAAAGCGTTGAAGGCATGAACATTTTAATCATAGCATTTTATCTTTAAAAAATCAAATTACTGTATTAACCGTCCAAAAACTTGTCATGTGCTTAAACCGAAATAGTTATTTTCGCATCATTGATCATGCATAATCAATAAATAGCTAACTCTCGTGTGCCGCAAACAAACTTTTTTAGTTGTTTATTATAGCTTATAAACAGCTCGATAATCAAAAGCAAAAATAACTCATAGATATAAGGTGCTTTGGAACTAAACCGAGAGTGGATACAAGGTGTTTTGCAAATAAACACAATATTCGGAAACGCTTTTGACAGGGATAGAAAGCCATTTGGAACAAAATTTTTACATAGAAACATGCAGACAGTCAATCTCTACGTTTTCCAATAAAAAAGTCTATTTTGAAAATATGGTCTCCAAGGCGTTTTGGAAATAAACTTTTGTTGTGCACCTGCATTTTTTGAAGTTGTGCGCCTGCATTTTTGGAAGTACTAGGTCACGTGGTTTATGGCTAACGCGCCAAAAACTTGTGATAGCAAAGTTTAATACAGGATTTTAATAATTGATTTTCGCCATGTATACACGATATCCTTACATCTCCCCGAAAAACATTTCCCTGAAAAACACTCTTCAGAAAAACATTTCCCTGAACGTATTCTTTCCAGAATGTACATTTGGCCAAATGTACATTTTCCCGAAAACCTATTTTCCAGAATGGACACTTGCCAGAATGTACATTTGGCCGAATGGACATTTCCCCGAAAACCTATTTTCCTGAATGGACATTTGCCAGAATGTACTACATTTGGCCGAATGGACATTTCCCAAAAAACCTATTTTCCAGAATAGACATTTACCAGAATGTACATTTGGCCGAATGGACATTTCCCCGAAAACCTATTTTCCTGAATGGACATTTGCCAGAATGTACTACATTTGGCCGAATGGACATTTCACCAAAAACCTATTTTCCAGAATGGACACTTGCCAGAACGTACATTTGGCCGAATGGACATTTACCCGAAAACCTATTTTCCAGAATGGACATTTGCCAGAATGTACATTTGGCCGAATGGACATTTCCCCGAAAACCTATTTTCCTGAATGGACACTTGCCAGAACGTACATTTGGCCGAATGAACATTTCCTCGAAAACCTATTTTCCAGAATAAAAATACACTTCCTCGAAAATCATTTTTGAGAAAATGTGTTTTGAGAAAAATAATAAGAATGTTCACCTTTTTATAATTTTCAATAACCAATATTGATTTTTGATTATCCGTAAATCTTAGTGCATTACTGTAACAGTTTTCCTATTAAATAAGAGTTATATCCAGAATTGGTCAATTTATCTACAATTATCTACGTGCTTCAAACGTAGTTGGCGTAGAAACTAAACATCGATTAAAGATTGTTACCTTGTATTTGACGACGATTATTTTAGTTCGGCATTTCGCCTGCAAATTATCTGCATCTTTTTTAATTCTTCAGCAAAGCGACCCGATTATCGTGAGTCGCATTAGGGCAGGATTTTGAGGTTTTTAACTTGTACTTATGTTGTTGGGGACACCTCAGCCATTCTTTATTGGTTGCAAGAAGATCACACCGTTTACCATATCGTTGTTTGTCGAAAAAATCCGGTCCAAGGTGAAAAAAAAACTGATTTATCTTGATGATTATTATATTTAGGTGAAGATGGCTTCATGGACTTTATAAACAATAGGCACAGTCAAACAAATGACGCTCTCATCATATTCATTATGGAATAAGATTATTTTGACTCAGGTTTAAATATTTTTGCGGCAGGGGCGGCTCGTAACGGAAGCTGAAATAGTTGCAGCATACCCTGCATCGTCTGTTTGTTTTTTTTTTATTTATATTTTATTTTGGAGGTTTTTAGCTGTGGCGACCAGTAAATAATTAATCACCTTTACCCTCCCCCCTCTCTCCCGCTCCACCGCAAAAATTAGAAAATTATTGCATTTCTATAGCTATTTTAACACTAGAAGCCCGTACCGGTCATTTTTGACCGGTTTTGAAGTTTAACGTTCAATATTTTTCGCGCTGTTGCGATTTGCACTCTCATACTCCTTGACTTTTCCTGATTTTGGATGAACTTTTAGTAGCTGCAAGAATTCTTTGTTTATCCCTTTTTTAGACGGAGTAGTTTGTACATCTACCTAAAAACCCGAACCGGTCAAAAATGACCGGTCCTTTACTAAGGGATTTATCTGTTTCGCAATTACGAACGAAAGCGTGAGAAAAATAGTAACAATGGTCTCAAGGAACAATGCGACAGCTGTTGACCTGATGTACGATTTACTTCTGAGAAGTGCGAAGAGGTTTGTTGCTGCTATTGTTTGATATAGTCTAACTCCAGACAATTCCATTTTACTGGCTGTTCAGTAGTTTATAGTTGCAAGGATTATCTTAGCAGCACAAAGCAGTTGTACATAATGCAGATGGTGAGTAATTTACGTACTGCTCAGATATTTAGCATGTTTATTTAGTTGTACAAGACTGCTGTATCAATATTCCTAGCCAATATATCTTTGTCTATACAGATATCTGTACGTAACTGAGTTTAGTAGCTATAGTTTAGCTTTTATTTATTGCTCATTTGTTTTCAAACATTGTTATGGCTCGTGGAAACAACTATTCTGTGCAACAAGTGCTACAACGGCTCAGAACAGATCAGCTTGATGATTCGTGTGATGAAGAGGAAGAAAATGATATGCAAGATGAAGATTTTATTCCCACTTACGTTGCTGCAGGTGAACTATCTGACAGTGATACAGACAGCGACGAAGACATCCCGGCTTCATCATCTACTGCTGCATTCGACACCCCTTCTGGAAGTAATAATAACACCTCTGCTACCCTAGACATTCCTGGTCAGTTGAGAACACGAAATGGAACTCTTTGGAAAAATATAACAGGTGCTACAGCTGTAGGAAAAACTTGTGCAGCTAATGTGTTTTCAGAGCGTCCTGGTCCAACATCATATTGCCTTAGGTGCATTGTGCACGGTAGCCCCTACAGTGCTTTTCACTTGTTTGTTGACGAACACATCCTGAAGTGCGTTCAAAAGCACACGATCAACCACGAAAAAATTGATGATAGCTATTTCAATTTGCTCTTGGATGAACTGGAGAGTTTCATTGGTCTTTAACTTGCCTGAGGTGTGTTGGTTGGAAGAAATACTCCGATCAAACAGCTTTGGAGCAAAGACTGGGGACAACCGATTTTCCGTAATACCATGAGTCGTGACAAATACGCGAAAATTACAAAACATTTGAGGTTTGGTGACTTCCAGAGAAGAAGACAAAGGAGAGAAACCGGCAGGTTTTGCTTGATTTCTGAGGTGTGGAATAGTTTTATAGAAAACTGTAAGAAGTATTACGTGCCGAACTTTGATTTGACTATTGACGAACAACTTTTTCCTTACAAAACTAGATGTCCCTTTATTCAGTACATGGCAAATAAGCCAGACAAATTTGGTATAAAGTTTTAGCTATTGGCTGATGCGCAGACAAAATACTTATGCAATGGAAAGCCATAGTTAGGAAAAGACCCCACTCGAAGCAGATGTACAGATCTCTCGGGAGATGTTTGCTTGAATCTATTGCAACCGTACTTTGGAAAAGGTTACAACGTGACCACTGATAATTACTTTATTAGCCTAAAGTTCGCAGAAGAATTGATGAAAAAGAAAACAACCATCTTAGGACCAATTAGAAAACAACGACGAGAGGTGCCGAACACAGAGTCCTTGATGAAAGACAAACTATTGCATGATTCTGAGATCTTTTCTTCTCCATCTGATTACAGTTTGACAGTGCACAAGGCTAAAAAAAAGAAAATTGTTTGCATCTTGAGTGCAACGCACAAACACGTAAAAGTTGATGGAAGCCACAAAACGAAGCTGCCAGAAACTGTTCAGTATTACAATAAATCTAAGGTAGGCGTTGATGTGCTGAATCAAATGGCTAGATATCACACGTGCAAGAGTTCAAGCCGGCGATGGCCTGTTGCAGTGTTTTTCAATATCCTTGATTGCGAGTGCATCAATTCATTGATCATTTACTCCTTTGTCACAAAAACAAAGTTGACAAGGAGGCAGTTTCTACTGCAGCCCATAAAAGAGCTTTGCAAGTCAAAAGTTGGGATGGATTCATCAGCTCCACGCCGAGTTCCAATTGAAACACCCAGTACTTCAAACCCTGTCGAGGTTCAAAGAAGCAGAAAAAGAAGAGAATGTCAATTTACATCATGCAGCAACAAATCAATATCAAGTTGGCAAAATTGTGGAAAAGTCTGTTGCGGCAAAAACACATTTGAAAAAGTGACATTCGTGACATGCAAAAATTGTAAAAATTAAAATTGAAGAAGTGTTCTGTTGTGTTTCAATAAAATGATTTGATGTTGCATAAAATTCAAAAAATATGCTAATTTGAGTTGCTTTATCATCAAATAATGGAACCTCGTTATTCCGAATCACGCAAAACTGATCATTTCCCGGCAATTGATGACTCAGGAACAGCTTTGCTTTCTTATTCATGGCAATTTCGGTGATAAAATTTTAGGTTTTTTTTAATTTCTAAATACCTCTTTTAACTGGAATTTACCTTAATTTTTTGAAACCTCGTTAAACCGACACTTTATTTAAGTTACCTAACAATCGTCAAGATTAATGTGTATGATAAAGCACGTTGGAGAATTTAATTTAAACAAAAAAACTACTTACAAACTGATTTACTTGCAACCGGTCAAAAATGACCGCTACCGTCCTTCTGGGTAGGGAGAAATTTCCGGGTTTCTAGTGTTAATATAAAAAGATTGTTGGAAACTCTTAAGAAAAGCTGTTCACTTTGCAGCTTTTATAACGCATTGAAATTGTACGCGGTGACGTCACAGCTAGTCTTCCTTTACTCTCTGTTGTGATAAATACACAAAAATAAGCTGCGGCTCGCATAGCTTTTTGGCTTGTTAGAAATGTAAAAATATGTTTCTGGATAGCAAGCACTGAACTATTGAATATATCACATCTTGTGCTGTTGTGGGATACCACGGTTGGTGTTGACTGTAGAGTCGTGGAAGGATATACGCTAAACTAGAACGTGCATCGCAAGTGATAACCGGGGACTTCGCTACAGTATCCAAATTTGTCTGAACTTTATTACGCTTTTAAATAGCGACCCAATTGCCTTAAATGAATTTGTTATTATGTGGTTGTTGATAATCTAATGAATAATTTAGATGCGCCTCTTGCAAATTTTTTTCACCAACTTTAACAGCTTCTGGTTATTTGCTTTCGATATTTAAATATCTCGAAAAGTTGAAAATAATAATCCAGCAACGTCAATTCTATTATTGTACTGCCAAAGCCATTTATAGCAATCTTGGTCTTATTAATATTGCAGATCAGTATTTCTTCGTGGTTAAAATACCTGTCGTAAGGATTAAACTACAGAAGTGTACTGATTACGTTTCGGCAATTTTTGTTTAATTAGATCAAATAAAGTTTTTACATCTGCATTTTTGTTTTTCAAAGAATTCCAATCATTAAAGCAGCGACTAAAACTGCCAGGCTTCTACGAGCGATGTTATGTTAAACCATGGCTAAACGCATATTTAAATAAAGAATTAATGTTTAAGGGGAAATAATGTCTATCTATAAGGTTTTGAAACATGCCTTCAGTCGCGCGCCGGTAACGACGGCCAAATCTTGAATTGAACTTTTGACGTCAGTGATATCAATCTAAACTAGTTTTTCTTGTCCGTGCCCAGGCCTCGGCGAGCCGCTTTTGCATTTGAGACATTACAATACATGAGGCATAAGTTTTGAATAATCACGAAGGTGACTGCGAAGTAGACTCCTGTTGACCTAGAAAGCTCATTTTTATTAACACGTTCAGTTACACTTTTTCATCGCAGTTGAATTTATCTACGACATTGACTTTTTTAGGGTCCAAATGTTTATAATTTGCAGGTTACCCTTTCAAAATCGCCTCGAGCCGCCACTGTTTTGCGGTTCTGGGTAAACAATTGCTGTTGTTATTTGCAGACAGCGCAGTAACTACATTTTGTTAATTAAGTTTTGGAATATACCGGCCAGTTGGTCGAGCGGTAACGCGTTCGTCTCTGGAGCGGGAGGTCTGAGGTTCAAATCTTGGGCTGATCAAATCGGACACAGTGTTGCCAACGGTTCGCCACCGCTGCGACATTTCTTCGAAAGGAGCTATGTTGCCCGGGCGCAGTGACGCGGAGATGGGCCCCGCCAACTCGCTACACGCTTCGGCGTATTACAGCGAGCATAATGAAAGATTTGATTTGATTTGAAGTTTTGGAATATAAGTTTTTTGATGCACTTGAATTAAGGTGAGCACTTAAACCTTTATTAATTAAACAGTTTAGTTTTTAGCAATTTCTTCTTCGGGAACCCAAAAGGCTTGAAACGATCTCTATACTGAATTATTATACAGTTCCCAATAATATGTTACGCTTATCCAGGGATCAATTTAATAATATTGGCAAGTTTTTTTTCCACTGGGGTACTCGAAGAACTATGCAGAAATGTACAGTACACGGCCGTAGAACTAAACCTGATTGATATAAAACGTATATTTACCAGGCTTGCCCAACAAAAGAGTCCTACTTTGTCATCTGGTATAATAATTGCTAACATTAAATGTACGTTCTGGCAAGTGTCCATTCTGGAAAATAGGTTTTCGGGGAAATGTCCATTCGGCCAAATGTACATTCTGGCAAGTGTACGTTCAGGGAAATGTACATTCGGGATAATGTCCATTCGGCCAAGTATTTTTCAGCGAAATGTCCATTTTGGAAGGTGTTTTTCGGGTAGATGTACAGGATCCTGTATACACAATACACATGTGCTGCGCCAGCATATGAAACCATTGTGATTGAATAGACCTGGTTTGAATCATTTAGTTGGCCATCGGTTTTCTCATTCAGATATCATAATTATATTCAGCGCATTTTTTTTGATTAGCACAATATCTTTTTTAATATCTTTTCATTTTGATGTTACATTTGATCAGAAGGTATACGGTTTCATTCTCTGCAAAGACCCCCCAAAATCAGTTTTTTTATCGCTTTAAGCTTGAAAACTCCACAAAAGTCAAATTTTTTTTACACCTTGAGCTAGGATACTTCTTTTTTTGATATCGGTAGATATTTAACAGACAAATACTTGGATATAATTTGGAGATACCACACCCCCGTGAACCTCACAAAAATCAATTTGTTGAACTTGAGCTAAAGCTCCAGCTTTTTTTTACATCGAAAGATCTTTAGGAGACAAAATGTTTCACATAGTTTGGGATACACCCCTCCGGAACCTTCCCGAATTGGCCCTGAAAAATCAATTATTTTAAACTGCTTGAGCTTGGGTGCTAGTTTTTTTGGATATCAGGAGATACTTAAGAGACAATTTTTTGCATAGTTTGGGTATACCATCCCCCAAAAACCTCCCCGAAAATCTCTTTTTGAAAGCTAAACTTAACAATTGATTTTAGTCAATTGGATTAATATGCTGAACTGGCATAGTGATAAAAGGCGCCAGGGTTTGAAATTGTCGTGATTGAACTGAGCTGGGTTCAAATACTTAGTCGGACATCCGTTTTACCCAAACCACAGATGATTTAAAATCAACATGTATTTTTTTCATGAAACAAAATCACTTTGTTTGCGATGCATAGCCTTCGATTGAGTTTTATAGAAATATCGGTAACCTTCAAACTATAAAGAGGAGAATGATGGTGAAATGAAACTGACGGAAATTCCGTATTAATTCCACCGGAAAAATGAACATCTAGCTGATTTTTGCTTTTTATATCTGGCTTTTGTTCTTATTCTAATTTTTTTTTTTTTTGAGGCAAGAATTGTTCTTAATTTGTTCTTAAATGTTAAGCTAAAGTGCGATTTTTGTACTTGCAGAAATGTACAGTTTTATAGAATTTTCGGTAAAGCAAAAATAGTCGAATGATTTAACTCTACTCGTATCTTTTTTCACCAAATTTAAGTTGCTTTGGCTAATAGGCAGACAGTATAGGGACTTTTGTAGTCTTCGAGTCCAGATGCACGTACCTGTTCACTTGACCACCACAAACGGTGGAGGCTTCATTTTGCTTTTTTATTGTTGAAAGTCAAGCAGAGAATTAAGTTATGAAAACCAATTTATACTGTCATTGGTTTGATCTGAACGGGAATCGAACTCGCATGTACCGTTTCAGTAGCATGCTCTGTCCATTTATAGTGGAGAGAGAATCCTGTTCGGATCAGAGTTGTAAACAGGCCGTGGAACCCAGCCCGAACCTGAAGCTTTATATGAAGGCTAATGATTTGTTACTTTCCTTCAAATTGATAAATTTTGATCCAACAACAATAATTGTGGAATAATAACTATCGTATTGATACTGCTACGGAGTTTTATTCGATGTCGCGCAGTGATTTCAATTACGTTTGACTGGAAGACTACATAATTAGTCTCTTTACTGTCTACCTATAACCCAAAGCAACTTAAATTGGGGAATAAAGATAAGCACAGAATTAGTATACTCTTTTTGCGTTTTGAAGAATATTTCTACGAGTATAAGAGGCTCACTTTAGCTTAAAATTTATGATCTTTCTTAGAAGAAATTAAATTTTTTTAGTCAGTTGTGTGTGAACCTTTTAACCCTATTTTACACGGGCTATTTGACTTACGCATTTTACTGTGGATGAAGGAGGGATGCCTCCTACCCAACTTCTAAACCAAAAGTCATGAAAACACCAAATTTAGAATGCGGTTGGTGTTTACCAAAATTTTGTTGGAAACATTGGTTTTGAGTTACGACGTCATCATAGTAACGTCAAATCCATATCTTCAAAAACTAACATCTTTTTTCAGTGACATCATAGGCGGTTCAAATTTTGTACATATTTTTGTTTTATGATACTGAATCATAAAATGCCTAAGTCAAGTCCGTTACATCACAAAATTATCTTACGACGTTATTTAAGTTAAACATGGACCAAAAATGCTTAATAGACTTTGGAAAGTGGCTTCGGCAAATCTCAAAATTGGAAAAGTTTTCCTTGCCCTTATTTAGCAATTTCAAAATTTTAGACTCAAAGTCGAGTTAATTTGAAAAAAATCTTTTTTGAAAGAAATTATCACAAACAAGAGGGAAGCATTTCCCCCTCGTGTAAAATAGGGTTAACAAACCAAAAAGAATTGTAAATTTTTGCTGGCAATTTTATATTGCGAAAACGATAGAGTCGGCTGCGTGGCTAAAAAGGAAAAGGCATCGTTTTTACGACGACCCTGATTGCATGACTTGGATTCAGCCCGCACCTGGTTGTGTCCTTGAATAAGACACTTTAAGGTGATTGTCTTTGCTTGATGGCTTCGAACAAGCAACTCTCAAACCTATTTTGATAGCTTAATTTGTTACCAAAATAAAGCTGTAAAGAATATTGCTAAAGCTTAATGGAATGATTAGCCAAGTCCTCTATACAGTGAATTAGGTGTACTTAAACTCGCTGAAATATATCAACTCGAAGTTGCAAAAATTATGCTCAGCATCGACACAAAAAAACCTTCCTTCTTTAGTTAAATATTTTCAAAAGTCAGATATCTCACTTTCTTATTTAACTAGTACAGTTAGCTCTTCTCAATTGCATATCCCTTTGTTCAAAACTACAAAATTACAGAAGTATTTCCATTATTAAAGCGTTAAAATTTGGAATTCTATACCTTCCAACAAAAAACTATTATTTTTTCTAAGTTTCAATCATTGTGTAAACAAATGTTATTCGACGATTAATAACGTTACACTCTCTTACTTTTTATATTCATTCCGGCTGTTTGCTGTTATACATTTATACAACCAGCTCTCAAACTTATACTTTTATCTAGCTCATATTTTGCGCATCTTTTAGATTTAATCTTGAGTCGGTGCTGTTCGACTCGACGACTTCTCACAAGACCCTTTACAGTCCCCAGTCGAAAACTTTCATTAAAAATACTTAGCTATGTTTGTTTATAATTATAAATACTCTATTTCCAAAAAATAAATATTTAATTGAATTGAATTGAAAGCAGCAAATTCAGCGGACAAGAATTCGAAGAAATCCATCGTAACATAGGATCTCTGGAAACTCCTAGGCGATGCGGATTTCTCCGAATACGAAGTAGTTATTGCAATGAAAAGTGCGTGGATCGTCCAATAGTTAGGGTCTGACGCGATCTACGACATAAGGGCGCAGAGACATAAGGGCGCAGACATAAGTTCGCAAGGACATATGGGCGAAGAAACGTAAATCTGCAAGCTGCGCTAACATTTTCGTGTTTCGGAAATAACATTGATTGATTAGTATTTTAGTTAATCTTTGAAAGTCACGTTTTGAAAAAAAGTTTTTTCAGTTCGTTTCCTGTTTTTAATGTTCAGTTGTCGCACAAAGCACAACCCTTAAACCAGTGGTTTTCAACCTGTGGGCCATGGCCCACCGGTGGGCCGCAGAAGTATTTTGCAGCGGGCCACAGAGCAATTTGTTTAGTATTTGCACGATGAGCTGCTTATTGATTTAGTTTGAAAGCTTGCAGAAAGTTGTGGTGAATGGCAAGTTGACTGTTTTTTTTTTGGGGGGGGGGGAGATCACCTGTTTTCGGCAGAAAAAACAGTTTGAATTTTGGTGAAGACTTTTTTTTGGAGATCACTTGATTTTGACAGAAAAACCGCCTCAATCTAATTCAAGACTGATGAAAATTTGGGTCAAGTTCGTTTACTGATGTTTCAAGCTTCCAAAAAAGCCCCCCTCCCCCCTCTTTGCGAAATCCCTGGCTACGCTACTGCTCAGGATAGTGGAAAATTGCAATTGAGCAATACTTTGAGAATAGGGCCATGGAAAATTTTTCAAAATGAAAATGGGCCTCGGTTAGAAAAAGGTTGGGAACCACTGCCTTAAACTGATGTTTATTTTTCATCATTTTATTTGCTTTATGTAACCGACGAACGTCAGCGGTTGTTTTCAAAAGCAATCATTTAACTGCTTTCAAACGCCGTCATTAAAGGATTGTAGTTAATTTGTTAAGCAAACAATAATAATTAGTCTTTTGTCCCGCTGCGAAGCAAAATCAATTCTTTCATTTTCTCGCTCTGCTACACCGAAGGCGTGTAAAGGAGTTTGTGTGGCCCATCTCCGTGTTATTGCGCCCGGCAACGCAGCTCTTTTCGAAGTAATGTCGCAGCGGTGGCGAGCCGTTGGCAACACTGCGTACGATTTGACCGGCTCAAGGTTTGAATCTCAGGCCTCCTACTTCAGAGACGAACAGCAAAAGCGTTTCCTAATCACATGCACGTGTACTGATTGTAGTCGTTATACTTATCAAATTATTATCAAGATTCAAGAATAAGTGTGACAAAAAAGAATTTTGAATAGGCAAACATTCTAAATATTTTAAGTTACTTCCTCATCACAGTGAAGTAAGTTACTGCATTTATTGAAAGCGAATGAAAGCAATCAATATGTTGATAATAATTTGTCTCCTAAAAATGGATCAGTTTTAATCTTCCATAACGCGAATAATTTTTGCATAAACTGGAAACAAAATCTCAGTAGAGTAATAACCTCTGCTATAAAATCAAAACCATATAAAATTTATAGCTTAATTGCAAAAATGTTTCTATCTCGTATTTCAAAACTCATTAAAAAGCAAATATGTGTGAAGCCGTTGTGCTTTCATGTGGTTAGCGCACGTCTCCACATATTTCACACACGAAATCAGTCAATTTTTCAAATAAATTGTAAAAAGTAAAAATTTCGGAACAAAACAAAAAAACGATCGATTTTTCTTAACTCTGTATAACGACTACAATCAGTACACGTGCATGTGATTAGGAAACGCTTTTGCTGTTCGTCTCTGAAGTGGGAGGCCTGAGATTCAAACCTTGAGCCGGTCAAATCGTACGCAGTGTTGCCAACGGCTCGCCACCGCTGCGACATTACTTCGAAAAGAGCTGCGTTGCCGGGCGCAATAACACGGAGATGGGCCACACAAACTCCTTTACACGCCTTCGGTGTAGCAGAGCGAGAAAATGAAAGAATTGATTTTGCTTCGCAGCGGGACAAAAGACTAATTATTATTGTAAACAACCGCTGACGTTCGTCGGTTACATAAAGCAAATAAAATGATGAAAAATAAACATCAGTTTAAGGCAGTGGTTCCCAACCTTTTTCTAACCGAGGCCCATTTTCATTTTGAAAAATTTTCCATGGCCCTATTCTCAAAGTATTGCTCAATTGCAATTTTCCACTATCCTGAGCAGTAGCGTAGCCAGGGATTTCGCAAAGAGGGGGGAGGGGGGCTTTTTTGGAAGCTTGAAACATCAGTAAACGAACTTGACCCAAATTTTCATCAGTCTTGAATTAGATTGAGGCGGTTTTTCTGTCAAAATCAAGTGATCTCCAAAAAAAAGTCTTCACCAAAATTCAAACTGTTTTTTCTGCCGAAAACAGGTGATCTCCCCCCCCCCCCAAAAAAAAAACAGTCAACTTGCCATTCACCACAACTTTCTGCAAGCTTTCAAACCAAATCAATAAGCAGCTCATCGTGCAAATACTAAACAAATTGCTCTGTGGCCCGCTGCAAAATACTTCTGCGGCCCACCGGTGGGCCATGGCCCACAGGTTGAAAACCACTGGTTTAAGGGTTGTGCTTTGTGCGACAACTGAACATTAAAAACAGGAAACGAACTGAAAAAACTTTTTTTCAAAACGTGACTTTCAAAGATTAACTAAAATACTAATCAATCAATGTTATTTCCGAAGCACGAAAATGTTAGCGCAGCTTGCAGATTTACGTTTCTTCGCCCATATGTCCTTGCGAACTTATGTCTGCGCCCTTATGTCTCTGCGCCCTTATGTCTGCGCCCTTATGTCTCTGCGCCCTTTTGTCTGCGCTCTTATGTCAGGTTTCGGTCTGACACTATCTAGTGCAGGAGGATAAATATGCAATACAAAACAAATATGCACTGCTTTAGATTTCGTTAGGTTACCGCAAGCGTAATATGGACTTTGAGAGCTTGCAGATAAGATGAATTTACTTTTTCTGTTATATCAGAACCATCATTACTATCGAGCGCGCCAAAAAGCCTTGAGCGAACCTTCAGATGCGATAAGAGTTAATTGCTATTGTGAGCTTGATGAAGACGTTCCTGATCCTTACATGCAGAGGCTCCAATATCTTGACTTTAAACTGCATCAAAGCCCCAAACTACCAGGATAAAAAAGGATACAAACTTATGAACCGGAAGATGGGAGACAAACTTGCTAGAGAAATAGGAGCGGTCAAATATGTCGAATACAACAAAGAAACCGTGAGAGGTTACAAAATTTTGTATGATGAAATTGCTCATACCTACTTTGCCAAGTTGAAAGACGAGCTGGAAGCAAAACAAGCTGAAGAAGATCGTCTACAAAAAGCTGAAATTGAAAAATTACGCCTAGAAAGAGAACGGCAAGAAATTGAACGCAAAAAAAAAGAGCGCCAAGAAAAAGTTGACGCGTTCTTTACCTTTTCTTTGTTTTAACTTTATCAATGTGAATAAAATGTTTTCAAACATTGCAAAAGTATTTACCTCTTAACTCCGAACTCACAGAAAATCTTGTAGCCCTGCTGCTACAGTAACAATACCCTATAAAAGCTTAATGGGTCCCGGTTTTTTCGTAAAAAATTCCTTTAAAAACAAGACTCTTTTTTCAAATCAACTTGAATTCAAGTCAAATTGCATTATAAATAACTCCTGAAAAATTGAAATTGAAGCGTTTAGAACCAAAAATGACTAAGTCACAAAATAACAGTTTTGAGTTAGAAGCATTTAAAGTTTTTAAGCGAAGATTTAAATACTGTACAATCACATTTTTTATGTTTTGACTGGTTATTATTATTGGTATTAGTTGGTGAAGAGATATTATCAACAATAATTACTCAATCAACTTTTCTAAAAAAATTTAATAAACAAATAAACTTTTGGACTTAGTCATTTTTGTCCCAAATTTGTGGACTTCGTTATTTTTCGCAACAAAATTAATTACATAAATTGCAAAGTGATAGCGCACTTTTTAGAGATTTCTTAAACAACATTTTGGTTTTATTCAAATGCGTGCCAGCATCATTTCTACGATTGGAGAAAAGTGAGGACGAGGATGCAGTGCCGGATTTAGCGTGAAGTACCCCGAGATCCAGATTTTGTTGAAGGTTACGACGACCAACTTAAAAAATTTCTTGTATCTTGGGGATTGCTTTTTGTGGTACCTAGAAGTTATAAAAGCCCTGGAATCCCTTGTTCCCTTTATATATCTGGCCATGCCAGGAAGATTGCACTATCTTATCACTACTTGGAACGACTGACGCTCGCGTCGCGTGCTCCTTTGTTTTTTTGCCCGGTCATTTTCCAACTATTGAGTACGAAGTTTCAGACTTTTGCTTATAACTCGAGAATGATTTGTTTTAGCTACATCAAATTTTGACAGCAGTTTGAAATTAATGAGTTACATGTATGTGCCAAATTTTGAGGAAATATGTCTCGTGACTTTGGTTTTTGGACCCGAAAACTGCCCCAAAAGTTTGGCGTAAAAACAGACCTTATTCAAAAGCGGCATAAGTACGGCAAAATATTTCACATGGTTATAAGTCTTAAGACACCCTTTGATCCCTACCAACCCACTATTGGCTGCGATGAGTTTTTTTTTTCTTTCTTGTTTTCTTTCTTTTCCCTTGTTTTTCTTTTTTTTTTTTTCTTCCTAAATCTTGCACGCTCTTCTTCTAAACCAAAAAACATCAAAATCCAATTTTTGTATAAAGTTGTTAAGCTGCAAACGCAATTTTATCATCCAAAACTTTCGGGGGCAACTCCTTCAGGACCCCCCAAAAGACGTTCCCAAAAATCACTTATTTGAACGGCTTGAGTTAAGATGCCAGTTTTTTTTTAATATCAGTAGATATTTAACAGACAAACATTTTGACATAGTTTGGGGGTACCACCACCCTACCCCAGAAATCCCCCAAATAGACACCGCAAAAGCGATTTTTTGAACGACTTAACTTAGGGTACCAGTATTTTACGATATCAGTAAGTATTTAACAGACAAATAATTTGACATTGTTTGGGGGTATCACTTCCCTCTGACCCCCCCAAATGGATCCAAAAGAAATCAGTTTTTGGAATGGCTTAACCTATGGCGCTATTTTTTTTTTATATCATTTAGCATTAAAGAGAAAAAATATTTTGAAATAATTTTGGGTTGCCACCCTCCTAAGGAACCCCTCCCTAAATGAATCCCAAAAAATAACGTTTTTGAATAGTTTAAGGAAGGGTGCTAGTATTGTCATGATATCAGTGGATTTTTAAAAGACAAATGTTTTGACAAAGTTTGGGGGTACCATCCCGCTGTAAGCCTCCTTAATGCACTCCCCAAAGCCAATTTTTGAACGGCTTTTGCTGGGGCGCTAGTTTTTGGAAATCAGTAAATATTTGCGTTGGTCGTTCAAAGGGGCTGCTCCTCAGCAAGCTCTCATCTAGTTCTTTAAAATTTCTTATTCTAAACCAAATGGCAATTTTAATCATTTGATAAATTCTTTTTCAGCTTTAAATATGTGGATAGCTGAAAAAGCATTGGCTTAAAAAGGTTTTAAAATATGGGAAGTTTTGCTGTCCATCATGTACTACAAATTCTGCATTTTCAAAAAAATGGGACAGCAATGACAGCCTACTTAACATAATTTATTATTACCGTACTTGTGCTGCCCCAATTGCTTGTGTGACTAAGAATAGGAAACCTGAAAAACTTTTGTTCTAAATAGAATACTGTTAGACCTAAACAGTAAACCGTTTGGTACCAACTGTAACGTAGGCTTTAGGCCTACACATCCCTGCTCTAATTACAAAAACTAATCAGTTAAACCACATCGCCACATGTTAGTAATAAAATTTAACCAACTATACGCAACTACACCGTGCCTCATACCTATAAATTATAAGCCACTTGCGCATTTGTGCAACAATCTCATTTACCTAACATGTGTTTGACTTCTTGATGACTAAGCACAAACTGCTGCTGAGTCACATGATTGGGCAATTTTGATTGGCTGATTTGGACTTGGTCATTTTTTCTCCAAAAGAAGTGGACTTGAGCATTTCTAGCCCAAAAAATGTTGCTCTCTGAGAAAATGCAACCTATGGTAAATGGACTTAGACATTTCTTTGCCGAAAAATACATAGCACGGGTTGTGAAGAATTCAAAGCAAAATCCATTGTGGGTGAAATCTCAAGTTTGATAAAATGTGACTTAGTCAGTTTTAGTTCTAAACTCTTCAATTTATAAGATAAAAGAAAATTTTCCAATTTTGAGATTTGCCGAAGTCACTTCAAAATCTGAGCATTATTTACCAATATTGAACTCGAATTACGTCATAAGACGTTTTTGTGACGTAATTACTTTGACTTAGGTATCTACAAAATTTGAACCGCCTATGACGTCAACGAAAAATGACGTCATTTTTCGAAAGTGTGGTGGTGACGTTACAATAATGACGTCATCAACTCAAAACCAATTTTTCTAAAATATATTGGTGAACACCAACCCCCAAACTTAATTTGGTATTTCTATGACGTTTAACTCAGGAGTTGATACTCAGGTATTTTTGCCTCTCCGTAAAAAATGCGTTGATCAAATACTTCGTTTAAAATAGAGTTAAAGTCAACTTTCAACTTCATTAGATGTTTGAAACCGGTCAAGTTGGTGGAGCTGGTAACGTGTTCGTCACTGGAGCGGGAGGTCTGAGATTCAAATCTCGAGCCGGTTAAATCGGATGCAGTGTTGCCAACGGTTCGCCACCGCTGCCACATTTCTTCGAAAGAAGCTGTATAGCCCCGGCGCAATGACGCGGAGATGGGCCTCGCCAACTTGTTGCATGCTTCGGCATAGTTCAGCGAGTATAATGAAAGATTCGATTTAACTTTTATTTGATTTGTAGCGTACTGTCAAACTTGACCGTCTGCGAACGCATTGTTTCGTGTGGCGTTGATCTATGTTTAAAATACCGCGTACAGTACCTAGTACAAAAGGAATCAATTTCAGTCGGGTTTACCACGATAAAATTTCATTAACAATTTTAGTAGTGTTTTTGTCACAAAAATCATTTGAAACCCCATTTTCGTGAAATCTCATTACCCTTTCTTTTCCAAACCCAAGCAAAAGACCCTATCGATGAAAAAGTTTTTTTGCAATATGAATGATGAGTTCTTCTAAACTTTTCTATTTGGCCTACATTAAAAAATTATATACGAAATTTTTCTTGGACTATATTTGAATTGGGTATAATAAAATAAAATCAAAACGAAGAGCGACTATAATCTAAAAGAACGTACTTGCTTTTTAACAAACAACCACAGGGACCATAAGCTCAAAGTTTTCGTTACATATCAATGAAAAAGAAATCTTATGAAGCGAATCAGTGAAATATTTGGGTGCGCGGTTTGATGATTATTGAATCGGTAGGCTCATATTCACAAACTTTCGCTTCAATTGGCAAGAAGTTACAATACGTTGTATCATTTACGTGACTTTGTGAATGCCCATGCACTAGTTATGTTTATAATAGTTTTGTTTATAGCCGTTTAACTTATGGCAGCACTGCTAGGGGCACAGCCGCCCAAAACCAACTTCGTGAGATTGAAGACAAATAATTAAACAACATCATGGGTACCATAACTAGGAACAAAAAATTTTCTCATGTAAGTCAACCGTACATATAAGAAACTATAGGCTTTCTGAAACAACGCGATGTTTACAAATTGGAGCTAGCCAAGTTTATGCATAAGCTTTTTGAACATAAGCTACCTAAATCATGTAATTGTAACTTCACAACAATTGACAAAATTCGTGATTATGCTAAGAGAAAACTAAGCAGATCTAATTACTTTTTACCTCGAGTCTCGAAATCTGCTGGACAGAATAAAATCGAGTTTAGAGGTGCTAAATAAAGGAAAAAAATTAGTAAACATGTGAAAAATATACCCTTCAATTCTTTTTAAAAGAAATTTAAAGAAAATTTACTGAGAGATTTATGACTAACTGTTAGGAATTGATCAAGCATCGTATGTGTATACTGCACCCGCAGGCATTTGAGCATGTGGAATCTTTAGTACAAACAACATCGTCTGTACTATTTGCGCTATTTTATCATTTTATTACTACTTTGTGTGATAACGTTTTGTGCAAATTAACTAAAAGCATTTCAACTAAAAAACCTAAGGGTTGTTCAGTGCTCCTTGTGTTTCAAATACTACTTCTGACTTGTGCGTTATACCTTTGTTATGAATAATAAACTACTACTAAACTACTATGCTATGGCAGAGCTACGTGTTTGAGCCACTTTCTACCGCATCAGTGTTAGTATAATGCTGTCTAATAATTAATTGTCCCCGGACATATATCGACGAGTAATCTGCAATTTTGCTTGTTTGTTTTGATAAATTTGAAGGTGATACGGCTTCACCAATAAATCCTGCAAATGTTTTTCAAAACCATCTGTAAAAATAATGTTATGAAAGCTTTTTACTTTTTAAAAGCGCTAGTGCTAGTACAATGCAAAAATGTAAAGAAGGATATTTACTGAAGAGCTTTTTATATTTCGCATACCCTGCTTGTTTTAAATTAACCCGTGCGCGCTACAATTTATACAGTACATAATACAGTACATCAAATATACTGGAACAAACACTATAATACTTTTCCTAAGCTACTGTGTAATTGTAATAACATTTTATTTACCAAGCTGCCTCGTCCGAGAGACAGCGAAGAGACCTTTCGGTATTGGAATCAAGCTGCCACCCGCCAAATGATCTACCCTACACGGATGGAGACTTCGCACTGTTCCATTAATTGCTGTTCGTCAAGCAGGAAGCCTGTGAATACTAATTTTTATAGTATTTGGCATGGCCCGACTGGGAATAGAGCACCAGTCTACCATTTCAGCAGCAGAAGCTCTATCCACTCGACCGCTGATCGGTTAACTTTTTACCTTACCTACTGATCGGGAGTACTATATAGTGCCTTTAATAGCAGTTAAAATACACAAAAGCAAACTAAAGCTAAAATATCTCAATTGTTGTCACCAGGAATATAAATTAAATGAAGTTTATAAGTTCAACTGGTGGGGCAGAGAACTTTTTATGCCAACGTTTCGATAGGCTATGCTCAAAGCATGTACTACCTATCTTCGTCAGGGCTAGAATGCAAAGTTGAAAAAACAAGCAACGATAGATGCGAAAAATTACGTCACAAGTGAATCATACATTAACGCAAAAATTATAACAAATTGGAAGCGAAGAACTGACAGATTGGCGGAGCGTGAAAAACAATAATATTACGTCATGTGGTTTGAAGTAGAGTTGCCAAATAAATGCTAGCGAACTTGTCATTTTGCTTATCATTCATAGTGTTGGGAATTTGGTTAATGAAATACGACTCGATAAAACGGCGTTTTGTGAAGTCAAGTTCGAAATCTAGAATTTTAGCGTTGGTCCAATCCATGGAATGTTCGTTGTCAAAAACATGCTTAGTTAGTGCTGACTTATCGAATCGTAGATGCCGAATGTCTGCTAAGTGTTCTTTTTTTTTTTTTTTTTTTTTTTTCACAAAGACTCAGTGGACCCTAATATGCGACAAGGAGCAGTATATCAAATTCCATGCCATGACTGCGACTTCTCGTACATTGGCGAAACAAAACGCAGTTTTTCCATCCGCAAAAAAGAACACTTAGCAGACATTCGGCATCTACGATTCGATAAGTCAGCACTGACTAAGCATGTTTTTGACAACGAACATTCCATGGATTGGACCAACGCTAAAATTCTAGATTTCGAACTTGACTTCACAAAACGCCGTTTTATCGAGTCGTATTTCATTAACCAAATTCCCAACACTATGAATGATAAGCAAAATGACAAGTTCGCTAGCATTTATTTGGCAACTCTACTTCAAACCACATGACGTAATATTATTGTTTTTCACGCTCCGCCAATCTGTCAGTTCTTCGCTTCCAATTTGTTATAATTTTTGCGTTAATGTATGATTCACTTGTGACGTAATTTTTCGCATCTATCGTTGCTTGTTTTTTCAACTTTGCATTCTAGCCCTGACGAAGATAGGTAGTACATGCTTTGAGCATAGCCTATCGAAACGTTGGCATAAAAAGTTCTCTGCCCCACCAGTTGAACTAATAAACTTCATTTAAAGCTAAAATGTTTTGCAAATTAAAGAACAACACATTTAAGATTTCCAAAAAACTTGCTGGCTCCAGCATTTTTCGAAAACAGCGCACTAAAACTAAAACGGAGTAATTGGCCGAGTGTCGAGCCACTTCTTTATGTTTGGTCGGTTTTGCACTCGCTCAGACAGCTCCTTCAAAGCTGGATAGTCATCCGTAAATCCCGGTTTCATTCCTTCCAAAGTCATGAAAGAATTCATAAGTGCAAGGTCTACGTACGACAGTTTCTACACAAGAAAAAAGACAGTATTAATACGTGTAATACGTAACAAGTTACGTGTAATACGTAATACGTAACAAGTTACCGGTCTTGCAATTTACAGTTGGAGGCATTAAACAATGAGAATGAAAACCAATCTTTCTAAAAATTTGGAAAATATCGGTCTTAGTTTTTATCTGGTTTTTCAAAAATTTAAGTTCAATTCATCTTAATTTCTAAAAATTTGAAAAGTTTTTAAATTCATCGCAGACTACGTATAGCTTTCTTGTGGCTAAAAAAAAATTAAGATGAAAAAGTGGACAAGCTGAATGCAAAATTAAGCAATTTAGGAAAGTTTTAAATCAAATCAAACCTTTCATTATACTCGCTGTAGTACGCCGAAGCGTGTAGCAAGTTTGCGGGGCCCATCTTCGCGTCATTGCGCCCGGGCAACAAAGTTCCTTTCGAAGAAATATCGCAGCGGTGGTGACCCATTGGCAATGCTGTGTCCGATTTGGCCGGCCCGAGATTTGAACCCCAGACCTCCCGCTCCAGAGACAAACGCGTTACCGCTCGAGCTACTTTTTATTAATTCTGATTCGGGCTTAAAATCGTAAGCAAACGAGAGTATTTTTGATTTATTTAAATTAGTTTATGTAAAGCTTTAGTACTCCCGGCGTACCGTCTTCCCAGCGTTGAAGCTGCCAGTTGGTTAAAATAAACGAATAATATACTCGTACTGCAACGATTTTACGCGCAGTGTCGACCAGGCCTCAAAGGGCATTTAAGTCAAGTTTTTTATTGTTGACTAAAATGTTAAGAAATGCCTAATGCTCTAAAAGTGAATTTACACAGTATCTGTTTCTTGTTCGCTTTTGTCTGTTTTTGTACGTTTTTTCTTCTCCATCAAAACGTGTGTTCTTTTTCGTCCGCATTTTTCTTTATATATCCGACATATAGATAAAAATCTTGTCCGAAAATTTTTTGTGTGAACGATGAGAGGAATATTTCAAAATTGGGCTGCTCCCCTTTTCAAGAACTTTTTTTGGGAAAACTTTTGTCCAGCGTGTGACAGTCTGGTTAGTGCGGACATGGACATATAAAAATGCGGACGAAAAAGAACATACTTTTTCATGGAGAACAAAAAACGTACTAAAACCAAAAAAAGCGGACGAAAAACGGATACTGTGTAGAAATTTACCTTAATGCATTCCCACCGACAAATTCAACCTCTTTTCGTTTTCAAAATACTACAGTTCAAAATTAAAAAGTTTTCCTTTTCTTCAGCGTTTTGATTTCGTCAGTATTGAGACAGAACACTATCTTTTCAAACTGCTTACATTTACTTGAAAAGCAGCTAATTTACAATAGCATTTACATAATAGAATTGGTTAGCTTTATTTTGTCTTGACAATAACTCCACCGTAAAACGTTTATTGAGAATTAGAAACATGAAATAAGTTTTGGATATTTTATTTTTAATTCGTAACCCTGGCCAAATTTTCTAGAGGAAAACGTCTTTACTAAGGAAAATCTAAACTGCTTTATCTCGCTATCGGAAGGTTGTAGAAAGTTAAAATTTAGTAAAGTTCGTCTTCAGATCTAGTAAATTTCTTGGGAGCAAACCAAGCAAAAAACTTGATCAAAATGCTTTTGTAACTTACCCCAATCTTAAGTCTTCAAAATACAAATAAAAAATGCGCTTATAAAAATTCTCGTTTGCATTTTATGCTCTCTTTAACTAGAAATTTTCTAGTGAAATAGTGATATTACTTTATCACAGTATTTCGTAATGCCGCTACTGGCTTAATCTCCTACCCAGGTATGATTTAACTTAAACGAATTCTCAAAATTTTAAATACGTATTTTTTAAATAATAGTTTTAATTTTTGTTTGACAATACCAAATTATTTATTATACTGAAATTCAGTAATTGTTTATTCTATAATAACCGCCAAATTTATGCTCCTCAGTAAGAGAGAATAGCATAAGCTGTAGCGAGGGAAATGTGGAAATACGGGGATAAAGCGATACATTCAAAAGTCCGCATCATAGACTATATAAATTGGTTTTCACAGCTTCTCTGCTTGACATTCAGCGTTAAAAAGGGACAATGTGAAGCTTCCACCGTGTGTGGTAGACAGGTGGGCAAGTGGCAGCTTGAATCGAAAACCGAAAAGTCCCTTCGCTGTTTCCTGGCCAAGGCAACTTGGTGAATAAAATGTAATTAAACTACAATTGTATCTGCCATTGGGACATAGTTAAAGCGTTTCATTACAAAACTTTTCACAATTATAAAAAGGTGAGCAAATCTTTTACGGAACCACTTGATAATCTCAATGCACAGAATACGATTGTCTCCAACTGCTCGCTTTCTAAAACATGGGAAAAAAGCAGTATATACAGTACAAAAAACGCTAGTTTTTTGGGGTACCTGGCCAATAAAAAAATCTGTTTTCTCTTCAGCAAATTTTTTCTCTAGTTTTATAAAGACCGGGGCAACATCCTTCTCAAACCATTGTGACAGAAGTTCAGCCTGTAAAAAACATCATATTTTAATAATTTCATTGTGAAATAACAAAATTAATAACGAAAAAAAAAAAGAAAAAAAGAATGCTTAAGTAATAACAAAACCAAAATGCTTTCGCTTGCCCTAGGGAGCCAATTTAGCGTATGTAGAAGCAGCCGTGTATCAAGCTTAGCTCTCTGGGTATCAAACAAAGAAAGACACAGCAAAACTTTTACCGTGTTTCTACAGGGTAAAAGAGTAAATCCGCCTAACATATAAGGCCCTTAAAAAGCAACCTGTGGATGACCATCAGCAGCCGACGCTTTGGGGATTTCCTGGCTGGAAATTGGAAAATCTGATTTGGAAATGATTCCTTCTTTCTCTTGTTTTTTAGTGCATTGCAAGAATTCTGTAGTTAGCATTTTTAAACCATGCATTTATACACAGAAAGTGGCAAATAATTCCAAGGCTCAGCTGCAGCCAACAAAATTAAAATTTGTTGAAAATAAGAACACCAGCAATTTCCAATTTTGCATTGTTTTGCAAAGTTAGAGCAGATTTTTTGGCTGTTGCCGAGGATTTGCCCGCCCATTGTAGCTTTACAATAGATGTTTGGGTGTAAACATGCCTGACTCTTAGTTGAGTTTCCAGTTTTGTGCGGTCTATTTAGAGGAAAAAGAAGGATCGATCAGGATCCCATTCCGGCTTTCCAATAAATTAGGTTGAAGGACAAAAAGTACACAGTGCAGTCTCTACACTATGCTGTAATATCCTTTTTGAAACTATGCAGTTTTGTGGTATTTTGTTTATTTGTTCACTTGTTTGCTTGTAGCTTTACGCAATTCACTGACGAAGGCATGTAGCTAGTGTGGGTTGACAAAACGTTGACAACAGCTGTTGTGCAAAACTATCTAAAGTTAAAATTTGTTTTACTTTTTTGACTTCATCTTTTTCCATGAACGGAACCCTTATTTTTTCAAATAACGCTTCATGTATAGTTTCAAAAATCATATCGGCAAAGGCGTTTTGCAAGTTGTTTTCAGGTTCCAGTTTCAATGATTTCGCCAAAAACCGCACAGTGGCTCCTGTTTGTGGCAAAGGCGTGTCATCGATAAATAATACAGGAAGTAAGCCGAATGGGGTCTCTGGAAAATAAGCGCTGTTGGTTTTCAAAAACATAATTGGAAAAAAATTATTGGAAAACGCCAGCGTTAGCATCAGCATAAAATAAAATTTTAAAAAGTTTTTTTTTCGGTCTAGATTTTGTCCTATAGCCTAATATGAAAAAAGGTAATTGAAAGCTTTTACTTCGAACATGAAAAAAAAAAATTAAAAAATAATATGGCTATTTTCAATCTTTTCATTCTTATTAATTTTTTGCCTGTACATAAAATACAGTTTTGGGTTATTAATTCAATTGAGCAAGTTCAATTTTAGAAGCATCTGTCTCCATACGCGCAACCAAGATTTTGCCAAAAAGGGCTTGATCTAAAGTTAAAATTTTTTGTTCTAAATTCGGCTCATTTTAATCAGCGTTTTGAGCAAACGAATACAACTAAGCATACCATACACGGAGGTCTGGGGCAAAACCCCCAGCCGCCGATCGATTTTTGTAATTTTTTGAAAAATAGCCATTTTAATACCATTTCGATCACATTTTGTTTGTTTTTAGAGCCATTTGAGGAACCAAAATTGCAAAAATCGAAAGTTATTAACAAGAATTAAATTGCACAGCCCCTTCAGCCCTCTCCCCTAACTTACAGATGAAGTCCGAGAAACGTTTAAACGCTTGCATGTTTTCGAAAATTTTTGCAAGTGACTTGGATAAGGAGGGAGCTTAGCCCACTTGAGGTTGCACCACTAAATGTCTCCCCCACTTTAAACTTGTCAACTGGCTTCACTGTACATTGCGCCAAAAACCGTTGTTCTTTGTTTTTGTAAAATGGGCCAAAAAGCGCAGTCTTTGTTAAAAATGTACCACACGTTCTTTTGACTTTTTGCCAAAAGCAGTTCTGTAGCTGTCAATTGAGACTGTTTGATTTTTGCACGATAAAATTGTATTGTTGGTTTGAAGTTATTGCCTCCTTTAAATTGAAACAATATTGTTAAAACTGAAGTCTTATTCTAAGCCAACTCACTTGGTTTTTCTTTCGGCCAGTCTTCTTGCTCAATACGGATATCTTCATAACATTGTCCTGCTTCTGCAAACATTAGCCTTGGGAGCTCAGCTCTTCCTCTAAAATTGAAATATTTAAGCTTGTATTCCGGCATGGTTTGGGGTTAGTTTTCTATTCAAGATACAATATAGCAGCAATTCTAAGCAACCGGTAACTTTTCGCAATGACTTTTAAATTAATATGCATGATCATTAAGCTTTTCGTATCTAATTTCTACCTGTACAGTATGTTACTATGTTTGGTAAGCAAACAATGCATTAATAGCGTATTTAGCGATGATTCGGCAAAACATGATTTGTGCGTGTAAATTGATGTCGCTGTTAGCCATAGGCGTAGCCAAGATTTTTGATTGGAGGTAGCAAACGGAAAATCACAAACAAATGACGTAAGAAAAAAACTTTTGAAAGGCTCTTTACGGGGCAAAATATATTGCAGAATGGAGACCAAAAACCAAAGTCTGGGCCGGACATTCCAGCGCTCAATTTTGTAAAAGTTAAAAAGACACTGCTTAAGCTCAATATCGGTTTGATTGAAGAAATAAAAATTACTTGAGTTAATAATGAGGTGTCCTTAACATTGTTCCAATATCCATTTATCCGCGAAAATAGTTGCGAAAAATTTGTAATCTGTGTTTGCTCCGAAACGTTGGCAAACTTGCGTTTTCAACTTTCGTGACATCAGAAAAAAATAACTTTGCAAAATTAAAAAATCTCTAGTACTGCATAATCTCAGTAAAATCAATCAAACACAATTGATGTAAACAACGTAAACGTAAAACAATTTAAATTACTTGACAACAGTGCATTATTTTCAGAAAATAATCTTTTGCAGAAAATAAACACAACTATAACCCACAGAATTTATTATACAGCAAATTACATCGACAGAAAAGCTTTTACAATTAAAAATCAAATCTTTGTTTTTCTACGGCAACATCAACATAAATTTAAGGAGACACACAGGCACTTCAATAAAACAATGCACGTAATCAATTAGGTTTGAAGGAGAAATGTTCCGCAAAATCGTCAAACCAAAACTTACATTGAGCGTAAAATCGCAGCTTACAAATGTAACCTTATAATTGAACCAACTTACAGGCAGCTTATGCGCTGGTATACTGGCACGCTAAACATACGGAGTATTTGATTAAAATTAAATGACTAAAGATATGCTTCGATGCTCACGATTTTACGCACATTGTATTTGCATACGGGCTAAATTAGTTTCATGAAAGCCGTAAATTGTAATCAAAAAAACGCCAAAACTCGAAAGTAGTCGACAGATAAAAGATTCAAGTTGACCAAGCGATGAAAAATGGCTGAAGACTGGTAAGATTGCATTAAAAAATGAGCGAGCATCAACGCTAATTTACTGTAGTTCAAAATTAATAATATTCCAAGTAAATAATGATAATATTACGGGTGAAACGATGCAGGTACAAATAAGCGCTATACTCACTAATAGTGTTTTGAAAATAATCTGATTATGAGTTTCTTCTTCTCTAAGCTTTTAATTCCTAAGGTATTTGACTTCTGTTTCTTCAAAAAAACAATCTTCTCCAATTTGACAAATTGCATAAAAGGCGGATGATCAAAATTTATTTTTTTCCGGTTAGTCCTTCACTCACACGTTGTCACAGGTCGATGGGAATAACTTGGTAAACTATCGCAGTTTTCTATACGCTCTTTAATTAGCGCGATCTTTTGAAATGACTACCCTGCATGCTTTTGTGAAGATTTGCTTAGAAGGTGAGAGGTGCTGAGAACTCAGCTACTCGACACAAAAGTGGAAAAAATTTAAAATCTATAATAGCTTAGTAGAAACTTACGTTAATGAACTTCAAACTTGTTTAATAAAGAAAACCATAATTTTTTGTGTAAGCGGTAGAGGGAGGAACCCTAATTTCGAAACACGCCCTATAATTATTAAATCCATTATTTAAGGAACCCTATTTTCGAAACACGCTGTAAAATCATTAAATCCATTATTTAGCACTAAAACTTTCGTACTTAAAAGTTTTCAAAAACCTTGAGCAATTCAAGTTCGCTTTCTGAACGTCACAGGTGACAGTTTCGCGAAAAAACAACTCAGCCATATAGCTCAAATTCATCAAAGCCATTTAGCTCAACTAAAGTATGACATCGCAAGCGATATCTAGGGACTCCCAATTTGAATGTTTCGATGTAAGAATGTGTTTGAATTTTTTTTTCCTGTTTTCGATCACAAATTTTTTGCTTACGATCACGTCTTTGATCCTGTTTTGTATGTTTAGTTTATAATTCTGTTTAGTTGTTAAGTTTACTTTACTTCTTAATATCTACCCATTTCGAAAATTCGATTCATCTAGGTCTTACGGTTCAAAAGTTCAAAAATTTAGTGCCCCGTTTGAGAGGGCCCCCATTTTGGTACCCCAAATTTTGTCAAATTTTATCTCTTCTTTGTATTGGCCTACACTGAAAATTTCATCTATCTAGCACTAGCATGAGTGGTAAAAAGTTTGAATTTTGGCAGACCCGCTTCGGGGGAATCCTCATTTTGGTACCCCCAAACTTTGGTCAAATTTTCTCTTTTTTTTTTATATTTGCTTTGCTTACCTTAAACACTTCATGTTTCCAGCTTAAAAGGTTAAAAATTTTTAATTTTGAAAGACCCCGTTTGGGGGAGACTCCCTATTTCTGAACTTCCATTTTTTGTTAAAACCTATTTCGAAAATTTGATACATCTACCTTAACGGTTAAAAAGTTCAAAATTTTGGCTGCCCCGTTTGGGAAGACCCCCATTTAGGTAACCTCAAATTTTGTCTAGTTTTATCTTTTCTTCGTATTTACCTACACAGAAAATTTCGTGTGCCTAGTATGAATGATTAAAAAATTCCAATTCCGGCAGCCGTGTTTGAGGGGGAAAACCTAATTTTGGGACCCCAAATTTTTTTCAGATTTTATCTTTTTCTTTTATTTACTTTACTTCAACATTTCATGTGCCTAGCTTTAAAGGTTTAAAAGTTTGAATTTTGGAGGGCCTGTTTAGCGAGAAACCCCCAATGTGGAACCTCCAATTTTTGTTAGGTTTAGTTTTCTTTTAATATCTACCCACTTTGAAAATTTGATCCGTCTAGTTGTAGCGGTTTAACAGTTGAATTTTGGAGAACCCAATTGAGGGGGACCCTTCAACCTGGCACCCCCGATTCCTCTTCGATATCTTCAATCGCTCAAACTTTGAATACGGTGCGTTTATCGGTTTAAAAGTAAAACAGAGAAGAGTAAGAAAATAAGAAAAAATAAAAAAAAGTAAGAAAAAAGAGAAGAATAAGAAAAAATAAAAGAAAAAATAAAAGAATAAGAAAAAAGAAAAAAAAAAGAAAAGTAGTATTCACGTTAGGGTAAACGATCATAACCAAAAGACCGTTGATAATATGCTCAAAAATCACATATCCTTTTCCAGCAATATCGGTATTTACCGAGATATATCGCTTCAAAATCGTCCCCTTTCTGGTCATTTTCGACCAGTAACATTTAGGTCAGGTGACCGGACACTTCCAAACTCGGTTTGCATAAACCATTTATAAGCACCCACATTGAGTCCAAATTTCAGCTTCGCACGTTATGTGGTTTTTTAGTTATAGGCAAATTAATAAATTTTTAAGCCAAAAATCGCCGTTTTTTTATGTTTTTTTTGTCTCAATTCACGATTACGTGGCCTAGGATCAGTAAAATGGGCACTCATTAAGCCTTCAATAATTATCTTATTAAATCCTAATTTCAATTTTCTAGGTGTTACTGTTTGCTAGTTATGAGCAAATCAATCCCCATCTGACAAAATTCGCGAACAAAAACAAAGGTACTGCGCGCTCACGCGAAGTCCCAATTACATGGTTCTTATGCGTTACTACACAGCGAGCCAAATTTATGTCACCCAAAAAAGCAAACAAAACCGAATTCTTCCTAATTAGAATTTTTTTCTCTTTTTACAGGTTTTTATGTAGCGTTAACTGTAACGTTACAAAGAATCAACTGATATTTAGACCGTGAAAATAAACCGTCTATTTGAATAAGTAGGCCTAATTATCTGAAATAAAGTTAAAGTTTGTAGTGGTTTAAATTTTTTGTGGTGATTGCATGGCTATCATAAACTCCATTCTGTGGTATGTTTCAATTAATATTGACTGCATGACAACTGACCTTTTGGTAAAGGTAGTCTCGGAATTTTATTCCGAAAGTGATATTTTGAATGCGAAAAAAGAACTTTTTGAAAAAGTGATCATCAATGGTAAAACCCAAAGATTGATCAAGAGACAAGGCGACAATAAGAATGGCATGAATGTCAAGGGCATTCTAGAATTTTTGCATCTTCCAGATGCTTACATGAAAGATGACCCTTCATCCAAACCAATATATGCCACAGCAACCTGCAACTTCCCTCCTGTGGATGTTAAAAATAATGATGGCCTCACCATAGTCCATGACCTTAACATGGTAAAGGAAGAAATAAAATCCTTACAAAAAAAGTCAAGCGCTGTGCAGCAGCTATCAGATCAACTGGCTGAAATCAGGAGTATGGTTTCTGAGCTTTCTGCCCTTTCTGAGCTTTCTACCAGAAAAAATGCTCCCAAAGATTTGTCACATTTATCCCTGCCTTTTCACGACCCCCAATCAATGATTTCAAAGAAATTCACTTATGCGGAGAAAACACTCAGTAAAACTTTTGAATCTAGCTCTTCGGAAATGGTGCATGAGCTACCCTCCTCTTTGGGCGCAGAAACCACTGAAAGTGAAACTTCAAAAGTCATTTCAAAGCAGCATACAGACAATGAAACTTGGACCATTCAGACTAAACGAAAGAAACTAGTGAAAAAATCTAATGAAGGAAAGTTGAAGGGCTCACAGCTGCTGCCAGCGCCGAAAGTAGCCAAACCCGCAGAGGTGTTTATCCCCAGGCTGCAGCCTTTCACAACTGTATTTGCAATAGAAAATTTTGCCAAAAATCAATTTAAAAATGCAACATCAATTTCATGCACTCAGCTGTGAACTAGATTTGACAGTTATGTCTCTTTTCACTTAACCATAGCTGGCATCTCATTCAAAGAATCTGTGAACCCTGAAAACTGGCCAGAAGGTGTTTTAGTAAAACGATTTTATGCAAAGTCCACAGCAGTAGATGATTCTCCTTCAAAAAGTGTAAATACCCCAACAACAAATTCAAAGGTCTAAGCATTGTTTCTTATAACTGTAGAGGTATTAAGAACTCTATAGTTGATATAAAAAAGCTGTGTGAAACCTATGATATTATATTCCTTCAAGAAGCATGGATTACAAAACAAAATTTAGACTTTCTGTCCACTATCAGCGATCATCACTATTCCTTTGGTTACTCTCCTATTGATGAGTGCGATGAGCTTAGGAAAGGTAGACCTTATGGTGGAACTGCAATATCATGGAAGAAAGAGCTCTCTGCAAAAAGAATTGTTAGTCATTCTGGTTCAATCACAGGATTAAATGTGTAATGTAATAAAGGTAATATTCTAATGCTAAATGTTTATCTTCCCTACTGCTGTCCGGAGAATTTTGACTCTTACCAAGCCTACCTGGGTGAGCTTTCTGCCACGTGTGATAGTCAAGATGCCTATGCAGTCTACATAGTTGGAGACTTTAATGCTGGAAGAAGTAACCATTTTTGGTAATCACTAACTGAATTTTGTAGTGACAGTAACTTTGTGATCTCAGATGAGAGACTGTTACCAGTAGATTCTTTTACCTATCTCAGCGATAGCCACAACTCTACCACTTGGATTGACCATTGTCTTTCATCGGCCTCAGCTGATCAATTAATAGATAGTATCAAAGTCTTGCATCAATACTTGATCTTCGATCACCGTCCTTTACTTGTTTTAATCAACTGCGTGCCCAGCTACACTTGTCAAGACAATAAAGACCTTCATACAAACAATTTTAAACACATCAACTGGCCGACCCTTAGTTCTTCTAAAAAAGTAGAATATTATCAAAATACTAAACTTGCAATGTCAGACATACCTCTGCCTTTGAATGACATAAGCTGCCAGAATCCTGGATGCAATGACGAAAATCATTTAGAAAGTATTTCTCAATGTTACCAAAGAATCGTTAACTGTTTGCAAAACTCTTCAGCCTTTTTACAAGTAACCAAGAGCAAACGTACTTTCCGAGTTCCTGGTTCGTCCGGAAATCTAAAGTAGCATCACAAATCAGCTAAATTAAGGAATTGGATTAGAAAGGGCAAACCCAAATCTGGCCCTTTATATCAAGCTATAAGGAGTAATAAAAAGCTTTTTGAAAGCACTTTCATGCAGCATAAACGGAATTTGAAAAAATGTGCTGCTGACACTTTGACATCTAATCTGATCGGCAATAGCCCCACTAATCAATTCTGGAGACAAATGAGGCTGCAATCATCAACATCTGCTTCAGCCGTTCTCCCACCTGTAGTCAATGAAGTCTCCGGTGCCCAAAACATTGCAAATATGCGGGGAAATCACTATGTCCAACTACTCAATTGTAATGAAGCTTCTTTTAATAAAAGCGATCCTACTGTTTTTGATTTTGACGAATGCTATTCGGATACTTATGAGACAATAAACCATATTTCTGTACGTTTCAACTTGCTCAATTTCTATCACAAAAATTGAAATTAAATTGTGCTCATGGCTTTGATGGTCTCTCTGCGTATCATATAGTTTTTGCGCATGAAATACTACTTTTGCATATCAGTATATTTTTTAATTTATGTCTTGTTCATTGTTATGTCCCTAACTTGTGTAGTTATTCAGTGCTAACACCTATTATAAAAAGCAAACATGATGATGTCACAGCTATTTCTAATTACCGACCCATAGCTTTGGCTACAATATTTTCGAAGTTTCTTGAGCTATTCATTTTGCATGTGATCAAAGAATTTTTGGTTAGTGTTGATAATCAGTTTGGTTTTAAGTCATCTCATAATAAGGATATGTGTCTGTTTTTACTTAAACAAACAATAGCACAGTACAACCATAATGGCAGTCCAGTATTTGTTGCTTTCCTTGACGCTTCAAAAGCTTTTGACAAAGAGAATCACGGTGTGTTATTCAAGAAATTAGTTGAAGCTAAAGTGCCAATGATTTTTGTCTATCTATTAGTTAGATGGTACTCCAGCCAACGATCTTGCGTTAAATGGAATTCTGCTTACTCTGAATCTTTTAGTACCACGAATGGAGTAAGGCAAGGTAGCATCTTGAGCCCTTTTCTATTTGCCATTTACATGAATGAGCTATCACTGATTTTGAATAAACTTAACATTGGATGTTTTATTGGTAACCAGTGCTTGAATAATATCTTTATGCTGATGATATATGCTGTCTTGTCCCGAGCTTCAAGGGCCTCCAAAAACTTCTTGATATTTGTTGTGATTATGCAAATAGGCATGACATTACTTTTAACTGTACTAAAACTAAGACCATGATGTTTAAGACTAATCGTCTAAGCCTGTTTTTTGAGCCAAAGTTTCGCCTATGCGGTAACTCAATTGACTGTGTCAAAAAAATAAAGTATTTAGGTTTTGTATTGACCTCTGACTTAAAAGATGACGATGACATGAACAGGCAATTACGTTCTATTTATGGCTCTTGCTAATAAGTTACGTAGGAAATTTTTTTGTTGCTCTAAAGCTGTAAAAAACTGTTTATTTCGTACTTTTGTGTCTTGTCTTTATGGAAGTACTGTTTGGTGAATGTATCGAAAATCGACATTTAATGGTTTAAGAGTAGGTTATAACAATGCTTACAGGATTTTGCTTAATCTTCCTCGACGCACAAGTATGTCTACCACGTTGGTCCAAAATAATGTGTCTACTTTTCATGCTTTGATCAGAAAGCACACAGCAAATTTCATGCTTCGATGTATCAACTAGTGCAACGTGTGATTATCTGCGCTAGTAAGATCAAGTGACTTTAGGTCCGGTCCATACAATAATCATTTTGCGAACTTGCACCAGAATACTTAGCTTGGACCATATACTGATAACGCAAGAACAAACGGTTGGATTCTATCTTGCTTAAAGCTTTGTGTGTGTTTGGGTGTGATTAGTGTGTAGTTGTGTTTATGCCTCTGTACTGCTGGACCGATCTTTTTTGAGTCCGTCAATAAATACATAAATCTTCACTAGCAGTGTTTTTGTATACATTTGCAATGGTGCCGATCCGCGAATTTGACATTCAGCGGATTGGCTAGCAGCGCGATGGCGTCACGTGCAATTCATCAGTACTCGCTGTACGCCAAAGCATGTAACGAGTTTGCGGGGCTCATCTGTGCATCATTGTGCCCAGTCAGTACAGCTTCTTTCGAAGAAATGTTGCAGCGGTGTCAAATGCCTTTTGTAACAATTTTTTAGTCACTGTGTATTAAAAGATACTATTACTAACAAAGGATCCGCTCAGGATAACTTAGAAAATTAAAATATCTGGATGAGCTTATTCACGCTCTTTTGCTGGTGACAATATTGTTTTCTGCAAAAAATTGATACTCTATTTAAAGAAAATGTTTGAAACACCGCTTCCATACACAGTTTTATTCCTACTCTACCAACTTTATCACTTTTCGAAACAAAGTTCGAGAACAATTTTGCTAATGCAGTGTTCTTCTTTGAAACAAAATCGTGATAAAATTTTTAAAATAATTCTCAGAGGTTTTTCTTGCACTAAGCAGAAAATTTTTCCGATTTTGTTTTTAAATTTTGAACAGAGTTTATCTTTATATATCCACACTGTAACATAGTTTTACTACCAACGTCATTTTGTGCGTTTACGTTGATTTTCTTTGATTTTTTGCTACGAAAACCGCAGCGCTTCGATCAGAATTCTGTACTTGCTGTCACGTGCAATTTGTTTAAAAAGCGCATCTGGTCGGTTTTGCATTTTACCGCGTAGTTTTGTCTAATGACGTCACAAAGTTGTCATTTTGGTTGTATTTGTCGGTAAAAAACTGATTCATCGATATTTCAACTTTCATCACATTATACCGTCAACTTTGGCTGTAATTACTTACGATATGGATCCTAAGTCAAAAGTTTTTAGAAAAATTTGGAATCAATCAACCATATCGTGGCGTCATAATAAAACAATCCAAAAATTATTTTATGAAAAGTTTGCAATTATCTTCCTCCAGTGCCGTCGCTACGTGGGGGCCAGGGGAGCTATGCCCCCCTAACGGCTTCTTGTGCCCCCCCATTTCAGTTAACTCAAAATACTGTTTTTGGAACATCACGTTACGCCAAGACAACAGACAATGATGTAAAAAGGAATAATGCGTTCAAACATAATTCTCGTTTGACGTTTTTAGATTCTTTGCGAATTTGCTGGCAATCAACTGCTGTACATAAATGTGACGCAACAACCCGCCTTATTATTGTAACACGCCTTTACGGATGTGTTGCGAAAGAGAGATATAAGACTGCAGTAGCTATATCGGTACTTCGTTAGTGGTTATGACAAGAACAATACGTGAAAACATCTTTTTTCAAAGACCAGCTGTTTTTGATTTTTCGAGCACACACAACATTTTTAGATCGCAGTCACTGGCACACCAGAGTGAATGAGCTTAAGCCCCTTAACTACGTCACTTTGAAAATTTACCTCCAAATACGACCATTTAAACGTATTTTAGACTTGATCTGAAATAACGGGGGGAGACTGAAGGATCTTGCCAGTTTATTTTTTCAAATGACTTCTGAATTTTAGCTAATTAGTTATATTCATATGGCTTCAAAAAGTGCGAAATGTGATTAAAATGGCGTTAGAATTGCTTTTTATGCTGCAAAGTTACAAAAATCGCCCAGCAGCTGGGGGCTCCGCCCCCAAAGCCCCGTCTTTGAAACGCTTGAGTTGCGTTAATTTGTTTACCACGGAGCCCAAATTAGACAACGCTTGTGCAAAAAAAACAAACTAGTTTTGGTTTACCCCTCTAAACAAAACTCTGGTTGCGCGTGTGGTCGCATTCACCGCTTCAGATAAATTTTTCCAGAGATTATGGGCCGCAGAAAAAACAAGCTAAGGTAGGCTGGTGGCCTTATAGGTCTCTTTTTTTAGATATGAATACAAAAATTTTAAAACTGCGCATAATTTGTACCCATACAAGATCTGAAGATCAATTTTTATACGCAAAAATTATGTCTATTTTAGTGCCTCCCACTTTCAGCTGGTGCCCCCTTACTTTGTTTGCTCTGGCCACGGCACTGTCTTCCTCTTTTGTTTGAACCTAAAACCGACAGTTTACTTCATATAGAAATACGATTTTTGGAATCACAATCAACCCTACCTTAGCGAAAAAATTCAACACTGTCTCGCCGGGGAATCTCCTATTGTTGCCAAAACAAACGAAAATTGGGTGGAAACAATGGCTATTTTAAAAGAACATTTATTCAGGATTTCAAAAATATACGTGAAAAAAGTACATCTTTTGGGTGCTTGTGAACGCTACTGGCGCCTAGACTATATACAAGAATTTTTAAATTTCAGAATGACGGTTTTTAAATGGCTGACAGTACAAATTAAAACTGATTAAAAGAGAATATTTTAGGTCACTTTTCTTGTAACTGAGAGGTTATCTTTAAAATAATACCTTTAAAAAAGCTCCTAGACTTCACGTAAACTTTTTGAATGGCTCTGCTAATCAATTAAGGAACTTTAACCGTTTCATGTATCAGTCCATTTAATTTAGCCTTCTGCTTGCGCTCCTATATGCCTACGCAATACTATTCTACTATTCTTTCTTTTTCTTTTCAAAAAATATCGCTTTATTTTTGCAGTAGTGCAATGCACTCTGGCGATTAGAAGCAATTTAAAACACAAATTAAGCATAAAATATTCCTTCTACAGTTCAAGTACAAGTTGCAATCAATCCAGTAATATTCCTTGTTCCAGCTACCAAACAAACAAAGAATGCTCTACAACTAAAAAGGAGTAACTGGCCGAGTGTCGAGCCATTTTTTTATATTTGGTCGGTTTTGCACTCGCTCACACAGCGCTTTCAAAGCTGGATAGTCGTTCGTAAACCCTGGTTTCATTCCCTCCAGAACCATAAAATAATTCATAAGTGCCAGGTCCACGTACGACAGTTTCTAAAAAACAGAGCAGCATCATACATACGTAGTAGAGTTCCAATTATTTTGAAGTTAACCCAAGAATTCTAAACCATACTGTCGGTAAACATTGTAAAAGGTCATTCAAGTTAAGTTTTTCACTGTTAACCAAAATGTTGGGAAAAGCCTAAAATGTTGGGAAAAGCCTAAAAAGCCCAAAATACCAAATTTGAACTTTCGACGTCTAGCTGATTTCTAGATATTGCCGATCAAAGTTAGCAACTTTCCTTTGCCTTAGTGTTGCCATTTCGCCAGTATCGTGTCAGAAGATTAACTTTTAAAAAGTGGGCTTAAATTTACTTGAAAAGCAGCTAATCTACAATTCTGACCATTTACTTTTTTCACAACAGCACTGCCGAAAACACTTATTGAAAGTTACAAACATACAGTAACTTTTTGAAATTTCGTTTGTAGCACACCAACCCGACAAAAGTTCTAAGTGGAAAAAGCTTCTCAAAGGGCAAATCTAAATCGTCATATCTTGGAAACGGAAGGTCGTAGAAAGCTCAAAATTGGTGAAGTCAGTCTTCAGACCTGTCAACAATTTTTGACAGAAAACCGAGCAAAAAATTTTTTGACCTGAATGCGCTTTAAACTTTAACTGCTTCTGAAGAAAGTGTAGTTCATCTCAAAATTTTTAATAATTTTAAAAGTTTTAAATTAATCATTTGGCTAATCATTTTTGTTATGATTTTTCAAAAAGTAGAAAGTAAACCCAAAATAATATTCTATTGTAAAACCAGATTAATTTCATTCACCGCAACGAATCGATTGCTAGGCTACTTTTAAATCTATTTGGAAACAATTACTCGCTATCAAAAAATATGGTCAAACAAAGTAGACAAAAAAACATAAAATTCTTTCATACAATTTGTAATTTCTGTTACCTGGCCAATTAGAAAATCTCCTTTCTCTTCAGCAAATTTCTTCTCAAATTTTGTAAATAGTGGGACTGTCTCATTTTCGAACCATTGCGAAACAAGTTCAGCCTAATCAAAACATTCTAATTTTAGTAAAGACTGCTGTAGAATTTGCTGCAACCACAAGCGTAGCCAGGAATTTAGATGAGGGGGAGGGGGGAAGCCAGACTACAAATCACATGCAATGACGTCATCAGAAATTTTGGAAGAGAAATTGTTTGTGAAACAAAGATATTGTAGATTGGAAAATCAGAAGCAGTGGCTTGTCTTGGCACATAACCACAATTTTGCTACAGGGAGAGGACTTAAACCAAAAGTAAACAGTGTAAATGTGAAAATGGGGAAACGTATAGAGCAAACTAGTTTAACTCAAACGTATCAGAGACGAAGGTTTGGGGGCAAAGCCCTCAGCCGCTAGGCGGTTTTTGAAATTGTTGGAAAAACTAGCTATTTAATGCCACTGGATCACAATTCGCACGTGTTTAGAACCACTTGAAAAAACTAGATTTTTAACATTTGAAAGCCAATTAAAAAAATTAAATTGTTCAATCCTTTTTTTACTTACACTTTAAGTCCAAAAGACGTTTAAAATCGTGCATTTTAGGATTAAATTTTGCAAGTGATTCGGTTCAGGTAGGGGAAAG
Source organism: Trididemnum nubilum (assembly GCA_963965965.1). Classification (NCBI taxonomy): domain Eukaryota; kingdom Metazoa; phylum Chordata; class Ascidiacea; order Aplousobranchia; family Didemnidae; genus Trididemnum; species Trididemnum nubilum. The sequence goes on from OZ014489.1 coordinate 35,555,825, forward strand.
CAAGATACATTACCACGTGCTATATTTTAGCAGAAAATGATAATCCAGTCGAAGATTTTCCTTGGAGATTTTTGTTTTGTCATAAAAATAACCAGTTGTAGGAGTACATGTACGGCCGAAGGGCCCAGAGCCCCTCAATTCAAATTCAGTAATTTGTTTAATTAGCATTTCCCCAGTTAATTTTTTTTTCAAAAGTATTTTGTCGCATAAAAACTGGCGAGGTGAAGGTGGATTGTTATTCAAAAATAGTGCAATAGATGGTTACGCCTACTAACCATGTTTTTGTCAGGGTAAGATTTATATTGTGCGGGGCCCTTGACACTTTGAAGAATTTCGCAACAGCCAACATCTTTCTGCCAAATATAGGTAAAGACCAAAAAAAGTCTCACCATCTGAACACGGGGCCGCTTGCTGGTACTGTGCCATATTATGGTAAATCCGGCCCTAGTTATTGCATTAAGTCATAAAAAGGTTAGATGAGGGCCTGGGATAGCAACTTTCAGGAAAAAAACTCTCAATTTCTTCCGGGTTAAACATTTAAATTGGTAGGCAAAAATTGAATTGAGCCTGGTTGTCTATATTGTTTTAAATTAGTGTTGTAAGCAAAAAACGCTAAAACAAACTGAAACTGAAGAAATAAAAGGCTTTTTGTCACATTTTTGTAAAACGCTAAAACAAACTGAAACTGAAGAAATAATAAGCTTTTTGTCACATTCTTGTTATTTGTGTTAAGCCCCATAACTATTTTCGCATCAATTCAAGGAAAATATTGTGCCATCAGAGTTCTTTACAATACTGCACACCGTTCGTCACGCATGAGCACTATAACTGTACAGTGTACTCGTACACCCTCAAAAACGTTATATTTAAATCAAGAATTTCCGGTACTTTTATTGGTCAACTCGGTCACATGACCACTTTGTCATGCACAGGCACTACTAAACATATAACAAAGAAAGAAAATATCATAGCAAAAAAAGACTTTACCAACGCGTAATAAAGAGATTCTATTCTGGTGCCATGCTTCTCTAAAGCCATTGCACTATATTGAAAAAAGCAAAAATAAGTATCGACCTTTTTAGTTTCGTCTTTTTCCATGAATGGGGCTCTTCCTTTTTCTAATACTTCGTTCATAGTTTCCAACATCATATCAGCAAAGGCGTTTTGCAAGTTACCTTCAGGCTCCAGTTTCAACTGGTTGGCCAAAAATCGCACAATAGCGCCCGATTGTGGCAAGGGGGTGTCATCAATGAACAATATGGGAAGTTGTCCGAACGGGGTCTCTAGAAAATAATCGCTGTTAGTTTTTGAAAGACATAATCGGAATAAAAATAATTCTAACAAACAACGACCAACTCCGTTCAAAATAATTCAAAACAGAAATCTTTTCACTTTCAATCTTAATAAACACTTTTTTTTCTCCAAGAACAAGTAAATTTTGGATTAAGACTGGCTGTTTTTAAATCTTCACCAGTTTTCAGTCACTTTTGTTCTTAATTATAGTTCTTAATTATAGTAGTATGGATTATGTAAATCAAATTCGGAGGCATCATTTTGACTCTACAGCAGGAACAGCTAATTGAGGTAATCAAAGAGCGTTATTTGATATGTGCCCTCCCACTGCTTATACTTTTACCTCTAGTTTATTTACGTAAATTGGAGCAATATCGACTTCATGAGAATCGTGATCAAAACACTATTATCCAACGATTATCAATTATCGAACATTGTGTTGCTTATTCAGCAAAAAATTTTGCAATGTCATTCTTTTCAAATGCCACGAAAGTTAAAAACACAGGATTGCCAATGGTACGGAGTCAAACGGATTAAATTGTATTTTTACGGATAATGGAAATAACGGAACAAGATTTGGAGCACTTCAATATTACCTCAAGTAAGTTCTGATTTCTTCAATAAAACCAATTTCAAGCAGTGCAGGTATTTCTTTAGTATCTGCAAACTCACTTGGTTTTTCTTTCGGCCAGTCTTCATTCTCGATACGAATATCTTCATAAGGTTGACCTGCTTCTGCAAACATTAGCCTGGGGAGTTCAGCTCTTCCTCTGAGATTGAAATATTTCAGCTTGTATTCTGGCATGGTTTTAATGTTGATTATTCAATCTTGCTCAACTGCCTCAAGATACAGTGAAAGAATCTTACGTTACCGGTAACTCTTAGCACTGACTGAAAGAATTATTAAGCTTTTCGTTTCAAAACTCAATGTTTGTTAAGCAAACAATATTTCATTGTCGATGATAAAGCAAAAATCGAAAATTCTTTGTTTAGTTAGCGCGATTTGTGCCAGTTAATGGGTTTCGTTGCTGAGTGCTTAAAGTATTATGTTGTAGTGTTGGCTTTCGAAAAAAATAGCTTTATGCTTAAGAATTTAGCGTCCAACGCGCCACTAGCTTGTCGGTGTAGCGGAAACGAGCTATTACAGTCGATGATAACCAGCAGTTCGTTTCTGGAACGGAATGTCTGAGATGCAAATCTCGCGCCGGCGAAATCAAAGGCGGTGTAGCCAACGGCTCGCCGCCGCTGCGACATTTTTTTTCAAAGAACCTGTTGCCAACAAACGAGATTGCACGGATATGGGCCCGTTACTCGTACTACAAGAGGTGGAGTCGAAGATCTGACGTTTGAGGTTAAAAACTCAAAAAAAATCCGAGGCTATAAGCACTGACTTTTTGAGGACAGACCCTCGCAAGGCCTAGGACAGGGACTAAAAACACAATTTTTCTAAATTAAGGTCGGCAATCTTTTTATTATTTTTAAGCGCAAAAGATATTGCATTTCGTAAAGTTTTTGATGTAGCCTAATTCGAAACTATAGTTTCTAAAAATAACGAAGGTCATTTTGAAGTTTTACCCGTTGGCAGCAATGTTGAATACATTCCGTAGCGGTATCGCGGTAATGAAGCAATTAAAAAAGTAACTCATAAAAAGGAATAACTAACTTTTAAACTTGAAAATGGTCGATTTTAAGGCCTTAACTTGATCAGTTAGGACCCCGGTGCAAACATTCTCTGATCATAGATCCTTTTTTTAGCAGTTTCTCAAACACAAACCTTGTTTGGTTAAACGATTTTTTCCACAAAACTTTTTAAAATGTTATCATAGTTTCGCATACATAAATAACATAGCGACTATGATATTATTATCTAAACGTATTGTAAAATACTGTAAATTTATGTGTTTGAAATGAATTGAGGTACCTTACCCAGTGGTTGCGAATTTAAGTTTTTGGAAAAGAGGGGGTTTTGAAGGCGAGTTCAAAGTCTCCATGCCTCCATTGAACAACATTTTGGTGTTTTTTTTTTGTTGTTTTTTTTTGTCTTCAGAAAAATAGCAATTTTTGCGACTTTTAAAGGCTGTTCAGCCAATCCCGGTGGTTTATAATAGCTAAAATTGAACTATTATTTTTGATATTTTTTGTTTTAATTTTGAGGCTACGGTTGCCAAGATATTCAACAAATGCAACAAGATATTCCCCGAAAAAAGTTTTTGGAAACTCTGAGTACTGTTCTTCCCGCCAAAACCACAGTAGGCCTAATAGTTTAGAGACCTGGGATTTCGGCGGGAAGAACAAACTTTTTTCGGGGAATATCTTGCTGCATTTCTTGAATATCTTCGCAACTGCAGCCCCAAAATTTAAAACAAAAATATCAAAAATAAAGGTCAATTTTAACTATTGTAAACCACCGTAATTGGCTAGATGATTCACCGCCTTTATAGAAGATTGCACGTTTAGATTTTCAACGCGATTTGAAAAAGAAACTACCGCAAAGTTAGAAAGATTTTCTCACATTGTCCCAATGCTAATTTTAAGCCAATCTTTTCTGTACATTTCAGTACACACAAACTCTTTGTTTCTTAGGTCTCGCATCCAATGCCTATACATTACCTGTATCAATGAATGAGCGCGTACGTCTTGGCCGCTAAAAGACACCATTTGCAAATTTTAGCATAAGGTATTCAACGGTAAAAAGTAACTTAAAGATCCTGGCAGGGCCGTATTAAGGAGGAAGGCATTGGAGACATGTGCCCCGGGGTCCCTTTCAAAAGGCTCCCGATTACAGAAACGTAGATTTTTTTTTCTTTTTCTTATTATGAATAAAATCGTTTTTATAAAAAAAAGTACATACGTAATATTACACAAAAGGTAATTAATTTATTATTATTAGGGCAAGTTTTTGTTGCACTAAAATTCGGAAAAAGTTGCATTTATTTTTAACAAAAGTTGCTCTAAAAAGTTGCATTTATTTTTAACGAAAGTTGCAAGTAAAAAGTTGGATTTAAACCTATAAGTTTAAAGTGTTTAAACAACTTTAAAGAGTTTAAACAACACTGATTTTGTAGCTAGTAGCTACTCACTAGTTACCACACAGTCATATGTTTCAAATAACCTTGGTTTGGTCAAAATAAAGGAACAAAACACAAACCGCTTTTCTACCATCAAATCCAACCGAAAAGAAAAACATGCATACGAGTGTTACCATCAAACGAAATGGAAAACTGCAATATCTTGACGTCCTTCATGGTCGACTCCTGGGAAGCCATGCCAACTTCCACTGGCAGTTAGGTGGCCATAACAACCACCAACCCTGCAGCTCCAACGATATTTCACATTGTAGCTCAAGTCAAGTATGCACAGAGCTGGACAGCGCTGTTTCGAGCTTTTAGCTCTCATCGGCTGCCCTCAGCTATTTTTTTCAAAGGTATTCCCAGCTGAACAAACATCTTGGCCTAACTGGCAAACCTTATGGGCTTGCACAGAGGCAGATGCTTAGTAGGGAATAAACGATTTTTCACTTGTGGTACTTTAGAAACAAGTGAAAAATCGCTGGACCATGAAGGACGTCAAGATATTGCAGTTTTGATTTCCGTGGTCACGCAGAGGGGAGTCCTTGTAGTAGGGATAGCCTATGGCTGTCCTTACTACAAGGATCCAGCGATTTTTCACTTGTTTCTAAAGTACCACAAGTGAAAAATCGTTTATTCTCTACTAAGCATCTGCCTCTGTGCAAGCCCATAAGGTTTGCCAGTTAGGCCAAGATGTTTGTTCAGCTGGGAATACCTTTGAAAAAAATAGCTGAGGGCTGCCGATGAGAGCTAAAAGCTCGAAACAGCGCTGTCCAGCTCTGTGAAATGGAAAACTATTAAACTGGAAAAGGGGCAATCGCTATAGTTTAATTATTCAAGAGATTTATCAACATATACAATGCTAGATACTTCCAAACATTGTCTAGAGAGAAATGGCGATCATTTGACAACAGTTTCTGCAGCGTGCTGAAGCTTCGCTTTTCAGAGCTTAAAAATGCTTGGCAGTTTAATAATTTTGCATAAATCTCGAGGCTGATGTTTGGCCAGGTCATATCTGCAATGGCTCCACAGTCCTGGTTCTTGACACTATGGCACTGGTACAACTTCTACGATTGTAGCCGAACCTCTTTGTGTAAACCAACTGTTGCATTATTGATAACATTGAGACGAAGTCTATACGTCACAAAGCTCGTTGCTACACAGTTCAAAGACGATACCAGAATTAAACGGAATTACATTTTGCGCAAAAATTGATAAAAGTTGCCGTAAAAAGTTGCAAGTAAAATCGAAAAAAGTTGCACAATAAAATTTATGGAAACATCTTAAAACATTGTACTATCTAAAGTCTGAATGTTTTGGAAGCTGTCGGAAGCTGTAAAAAAAAGTTGCAAAAACTTCCCCTAATTATTGTAGTTAATCACAACAGTTTTATCACTTGCGTTAACATTGCTACTGCAAAACCTTTTGTAGCTTTTGAAAAGCCTACACTGCATTCCTGTTTCGTTGCAATACCCTACCAGGCGATTTCACACCCAATTAATTCCTGAAAAGGCGATAAAACAGGGTTTTTCCAATGTTATCGCTGGTTAAACCGCTAAAATTGACCGCTCACAAACGTAGTTTCAGCGACGCTTACTGTTCAGTGGAGTTTGAACTCGCTTGGTGAATTCAACCTAAGTATTTTTCATAGTATGAACTTGAAACTCGAAAATCTTGATATTTTCGCGGAATTTTTACTCGAAAAAATTAAATCAGTAAACTTGAACTTAAACTCGAATAAAAATTGATCGAGTTTGCAGCTTTAAATTTGACCACCTGATGAGCCTTGTCAGCGAAACAAGCGTTGCACATGAATAAGTTTTAGTTAGGGTAGAGTGGGGTAATGATAGACTACCCTAAAAAATGTGCTGTAATCGACAGCATAAATGCATAAGAACAAAAACTTTTCTTTCTGCGTGTGCACCAACTGAAGCTCTACTAACACACGCATTACGGATTTTAACGAGTTTGTACTCACGCTAAAAAAAAATCTTCAATTTTTAAAAAAATTGCGCGTTTTACCCCGTACCTGGGGCAAAAACAGTTTAAAACAAGTCATACACCACCGTGGCAGATTGAATAGACGGCGCAGATCCGTGACGTAACTCCATCGCCTACGACAGCACAGAAGGATCATGAAGGTTCATTAACTCCAACTACTGCTGAGCTTCTCTGGCTTGAATTATCACAATATCAATTTGCCGACAGATTGTAATTCTATCACTTAGTCGTAATTAGTTTTGTCTTATTCAAATAGCATGCAAAAAAAATACAAAAATTAGCGGTTAATTTAGAAAGACGCCAACGCACAGCACCCACGCTAACTTAAACAGTAGATTCTGTCTCAGCTATAATTGTATGGTACACAAAATAATTACAAAATATCTGTTCTGCTCATATTTTGTAACAAGAAATCTACAGCGTTATTTATTCAAGAGGAAGTGACTTGAGCTAGCATTGCTGCAGCGAAATATGCGCAAGAATCATTATGAACACTAAACCAATCTGTCACGATTCAACTGAAAAGCAGTCGCATTGGGAAATCGAGCAGGAAGCGACACTTTAAACGCGTGAAACGCAAGGGCTAGAGTAGGGCGAAATAAAAGTCACACGTGAAACGTTAAATTCAACACCCCGCGGGCACGTTGTGTTGGTTGAATAAACGTTTAAATAATATGGTCTGGATTTATCTCTTAGGCGGCTTTTATCGATCACGCGTATTTGCGCGAGTGAAATACGCTTATTATTTGCCTGCATGCATTTTGCTTTTTTTGCATTTACATTGAAAAATATATCATGCGTATTTCCGCTTAAAAATACGCGCTGATTGGAAAAGCCGCTTGGCAGTCTAATTATCGCCTAAATGTTGTCCATTTTGCAAAAATGCGCATAGTTGAAAAGCCGTCTACGTAGAGGTCAAATCGATGTGAACACATCGACGTTTTTTTGACGTTTATGTGTCTCGGATTTCAACAACTCTAAATGTAGTTTATTGTTAATCTATTTTGTGAAAATTGTATGGCTTTTTAGACCTTTGTTCTGAGTTGTTTAATTGACGTTAATCAGAAACCCTAAAACAGATAATTTATGGTTGCATAAGACTTAAATTAGAGGTTTTATAGAGGATTGAATATCAACGTTTTTTCAACAGATAGCTGCAGATATCTAATAAACGACTAACACAGGCTACCTATTCTACGCCTTACGTTAAACTGTTAATAAACGTACTGAAAAAGACGAATAAAAGATTTCTCTGTTTGGACTGCTACCTGACATCGCACGAGAAATGGCTATTCTTTTTCTCATTCTGACTTCTGATAAATGCATGTATTTGAATGACAATAAGGTGCTCTGTGTGGACAACAGCTAAACAATAAAACTGGATCCTGTACAAAATCCCAATAAACAAAATCCCGAATGTACAAAATCCCGAATTGGACAAAATCCAAAACGGACAAAATCCCGAATTGGACGAAATCCAGAAAAGGAAAATCCCGAATCGGACAAAATTCCGAATGGACAAAATCCAGAATCGGAAAAAATCCTGAACGGACAAATTCTCGAACGGCCATCCTTGGCTGTCAGTCTCGAGAAAGCAAAGAAAAACCAACTAAGGGGAAACGCTTCTGATTGGCTGAGCGTTGCGTGACGTGGTTGGACAAATGAGAAAGCTTGAGCTCAATACGTTTTGTACAGGTTTGGTATTGCAACAGCTCTGCTAGTTTGCTTTTGGTAGCCTTTTTTACGATATTTAGGGGAAAATTATGCCAGTTTGTGAAGAAATGCAGACAAGTAAGAGTTACTTGTAACTTACAGTTTTGCCGTACAAGGCAGAGATATAAATCGGTTACTATTACCATCGGTCAATGTTTGGCCTAGGCTACCAGTTTCGCTGTTAGACCAGTCAGTGGTTTCAGCAGTTTGCAGCTCACTATGGTACCGATAATCAATAATAGATCTCTTTGGATCTATCCTTTAGTCAATAATGGATTGCAGCGACGTCATAGCTTTTTCCCGCCAAAATAATTGGACATCAAAACGCCATTACAAAGCATTGGACGTTACCGTAAATCAATCTTTAATTCCTTCAATGAGCATGTTTAAACAATTTGATTGTAAAGTTATTGCATTTGTAGATAGTCAAGCCTTACTTAAAAGTTACCAAGAGCAAATGAAGCAACTTACATAACTCAGCGTCTCAGTAGGTCTATCTAGAAAGTTACCGTATGCCGTTTGTAAAATCTCATTGTCCATTGTGCCTACTGTATTGTCCACTTTACCGGTTTTTAGCTTTGTTTACACCATAAATTTGGCTATAGACTATCCTAAAATACGTAAAATTCTACGCTGCAGCAAATACCTCGTGGCAAATTAACGAAATGTTTAACATCATTAGTTCAAGTCGAAATACATGCAAATTAAGGCTCGATCAATATTACACTGAGGCCAGTTAATTCATTAGTTTATAATCTAAATGATATCTCTGTAAATAATTCAATGAAAACAACTGCTAATGTGTTTTAACTGCTAGCAATCATAGCGGTAAGCCACTAATGACAACATGAAACGTAAAAATCACATTGACTCTAGCAAAGTTGAATTATAAATCTAAAAAAGTTTAAAACCCCCTTATTTTGTCACGAATGAAGGAGATACCATTGTTCTATTTCAGCACCATCAATGTTAAACCTTAAATTTGATAACCGAACCTAGCTACCACCATCAGTATTACACGATTCTCATGAATTACTTGACAGCAAGTCGAATTTACGTCAATGAAAAAAGCAAACAAAAAGCTGAATTCTTACTAATTAAAATCTTTTTTAGTTCTTACAGGTTTTTATCTAGCATTTAACTTTGATGTGAGTAAGAATCAACTGATTTTGAGCCTGAAAATACGCCCTAAATCTTCACTACCAAAATTTTTGCATACATTTCCATAGCGCCGATTCGCGATTTTGACGTCCAGCGGATTGGTTTGAAGCGTGATGACGTCACGTGCAATCCATCAAAATTCTGCCGTGGTGCACACTTAAGCCTCTTTATATTATAGCTTGTCATAGTCAGTTCATAAGTTGTAAGTACATTTTATTCACCAAGTTGCCTTGGCCAGGAGACAGCGAATGGACCTTTTGGTCTTCGAGTCTAGCTGCCTCCTGCCCATCTGCAACATATGGCTGAGGCTTCGCACTGTTCCTTTAATTGCTGAACATCAAGCAGAAAAACTGTAAATACTACAACTTTGCACAATTTTCCTCCAAATATCGTAAAAAAGGCAATCAAAAGCAAACTAGCAGAGCTGTTGCTATGCTAAACCTGTGCAAAATTATCTGAGTTCAAGCTTTCCTATTTGCTCAAGCACGTCACGCAACGCTAAGCCAATCAGAAACGTTTCCGCTCGGTTGATTTTTGCTTTGCTTTCTCGCGTCTGACAGCACTTTTCAAAACCGAATTTTTTTGAGTGCCTTAAAAGACAATAGCCCCGTAGTGTAAAAAAAGTATCTATTTTCGCTTCAGTTGACCTCTAACCAGTGGCGTTGCGTAATATTTCAGATAAGAAATGAAATTATGATGACGCCATCAGCTTCGATGACGTCATTGGTTATCAAACAGTAAAAGAAAAAAAATACTTAAACTGATAAACGTCTAGTATCGCTACTAGCCTCCTCCCCCCATTACACATTAGCAGTGTTGGGCAAGTTAATGAGAAACGTTAACTTCGTTAAGAGTTACTTCGCTGAGAATTTTCAAGAAAAATTTTAACTCAGTTAAAGTTAAGTAGTTAACTGAAAAACAAAAAGTAACACAAGTTAAAGTTAAAAGTTAATTCCTTAATTCAAAAAAAAATTTATATATTTTGGCAATTTTATATATTTTGGGCAATTTTGCGTCAAAATTTCGGGCGATTTCATATTTTTTGGGCAATATTGCGTCAAAATTTTGGGCAATTTCGTGTCGGTTGGGCAAGTTTGCCTAGTGAAATATTTTGAGCGCTGGATAGAAAAACCGTTCCAATTTGAGTGAAGACCTTTTTTTTTTTGAGATCACCACCAATTGGACAGAAAAAACGTTTGATTTGTCAGGCAACTTTCAAGTCATTTTTCGGGCAAAACTTTGGTGCCCCCCAAATCATTTTGAGCTCCTACGCTCATGGCGGTGATGGAAGGAAGTCAGTATTTGCTAATAAGATATTTCTTTAATTTACAACGAAAGTTTGTTTAATTGTGAGAAGAACGAATTTCAACTGGGATAACATTCCAGGTTTTAGCACCATTGTGAAGAATTGATTGGCGACAGATTACTTTTTTCATTAATGGGACATGGATATCGTTACACTTTCTGGTTTGACGCTGGTGCACTGCTGAATTCAACTTAAATGATTCAGCGAAACACTGGGGGAGCATATTATGGAAAAATTTGTAAACGAAACAGCTAACTTCTAATTTATGAATATCCAACATTTTTTTAAAATTTCAAACTTTTTATATATATCATCACAATTTGAACGAGAGACACGAAAATATAATTCGTAAAATTTTCTTGCAGCATCGTTGCTAGGAATCTAATAGGCAAAAGTTTGTAGTGCACCATGTAGAAATACAATAATTTAAGTGGCTGTAGGCAAAAGAGAAAAATAAAGTTGGCATACATGAGCGAGTTAAATTGTGACGAGATTTATAAATTAGTGCCAGGCATGCGCGGAGTTTGTTTCGAACACAAAGCATGTGAGCTTTCCATGAAAGATTATTCGAAACAATAACGCTAAGAAATTTAAAGTTATCCACTTCAGAAATTGCGACATTTGCTATTTTTAATTGGGTATCAGGTTCACAGGTAGTTTTTGTATTGCGGCTTTTAGGGGAAAAGATGATGTATTTTGTTTTGGCTGTATTCACAATGAGTTTATTATTTGTCAACCAACTAAAAACGCGAACGAGTTGTTCATTTGCGATGTTCACAAAATTAGTTCTAGATTTGCCTGTAACGATTAAAGTCATGTCATCTGCGTACATTATTAATTCGGCTGTTGTATTAGGAAACAAATCATTGACTTAAATTAGGAAAAGAAGCGGTCCTAGGTTCGATCCTTGAGGAACACCAGTATCAATTAATGTTACGGCGGAAAGTTTACCATGGATATACACTTGTTGTGACCAATTTGCCAAGTAGCTTGTAAGCCAAGCGTGCGATTAACCACGAAAACCATACTGATAAAGTTTGTTAAGGAGAATTTTATGATCTAATTCGTCAAATGCTTTGCTTAAATCAAGAAAAACGGTTAATGCAATTTTATTATTTCCGAAATGTTTAGTGATTTTATTGACAAGGCAATTACAAGCAGCAGACGTTAAATGGTTGGTGCCGAAATCGAACTGGAATTTTGATTAAAGGTGGTGAATCATCCAGCCAATTCCGGTGGTTTACAATAAATAAAATTGAACTATAATTTTTGATATGTTTTGTTTTAATTTTGGGACTGCGGTTGCAAAGATATTCAACAAATACAAAACGATGTCCTCCCGAAAAAAGTTTTTGGAAACTCTGAGTTTTGTTCTTCCCGCCAAAACCACAGTAGGCCTAATGGTTTAGAGAACTGTGGTAGGCCTAATAGTTTAGAGATAGTTTATTTCTAAATAGTTTAGGCCTAATTAGGCCTAACTATCTCTAAACTATTAGGCCTAATAGTTTAGAGATAGTTAGGCCTAATAGTTTAATAAGATTACAGTAGGCCTAATAGTTTAGAGAACTGTGGTTTTGGCGGGAAGATCAAAACTCAAAGTTTCCAAAAACTTTTTTCGGGAGGACATTTTTTTGTATTTGTTGAATATCTTTGCAAACGCAGCCCCAAAATCAAAACAAAAAATATCAAAAATTATAGTTCAATTTTAACTACTGTAATCCACCGGAATTGGCTGGATGATTCACCGTCTTTAAGTTTAGCAGCGATTAAGATAAGAAAGCATACGCGTATGAACAGCTTTTTCCAGGAGTTTGGAAAAAGCACTTAAGAAGACTGATCGGTCTGTAGTTTTGTAGAAGTAAAGATTTTCTTTTTTATAAATTGGTATCATTTTGGCCTTCTTAAATGCTTCTATAAATTTACCAGTCACAAAAGACTGGTTGAAGATATAAGCTAAGGTTTCTAAGACCAGGTAATACCCTCAATAGTTTTGCTGGGAAACCGTCTATCCCGGAACTGTTTTTAGGTTTTAAACTTAAAGGCGGTGAATCATCCAGCCAATTCTGGTGGTTTACAATAAATAAAATTGTACTATAATTTTTGATATGTTTTGTTTCAATTTTGGAACTGCGGTTGCAAAGATATTCTACAAATACAAAAAGATGTCCTCCCGAAAAAAGTTTTCGGAAACTCTGAGTTTTGTTCTTCCCATCAAAACCACAGTAGGCCTAATGGTTTAGAGAACTGTGGTAGGCCTAATAGTTTAGAGATAGTTTATTTCTAAATAGTTTAGGCCTAACTATCTCTAGACTATTAGGCCTATTAGTTTAGAGTAAGTTAGGCCTAATAGTTTAATAAGATTACAGTAGGCCTAATAGTTTAGAGAACTGTGGTTTTGGCGGGAAGATCAAAACTCAGAGTTTCCAAAAACTTTTTTCGGGAGGACATTTTTTTGTATTTGTTGAATATCTTTGCAAACGCAGCCCCAAAATCAAAACAAAAAATATCAAAAATTATAGTTCAATTTCAGCTATTGTAAACCACCGGAATTGGCTGGATGGTTCACCGCCTTTAATACAATGCGTTTAAATTCAGAGATGGTCATCGGGTGGAAGAAAAAAGATTTTTTAGTGTTCGAGTTCTTGAATGAAGATTTTTGCTGATTAGAAGGTGGTAATTGAGTAGTCAGTTTCTTTGTTGAACTTGAGAAGTATGTATTAAAGGGATCAGCTATCTTTTGTTCATCGGTACGATCGTGTTGTTTACTTCGACACAATTCGGAGGTTTATAGCAACTTTTTCCTACAATGTTGTTTATTGTATTCCACAAACTTCTTGCGTCGGTTCAATACTTTTCTAGCAGTTGTTTGTAATATTTAGCTTTTTCTGTTTTAATAACTCGTTCATAATGATTTTTAATCTTGTTGTATTCGGTTTTGGAAAACACATCCGATTTCTTAAGAAATTTAAAATAGGCTTTCGCCTTTAGTTTCTTTGGTCGTCTGAGTTCTCCGTCAAACCACCAATTGGAGACTGTTTTTGACACGTTTTTCATTGGAATCCCATTGATAAAATTTCTATTAAGAGTTTCAAAAAATTTAGAAAAAGCGTAATTCGGGTCAAGTTCAGTAATAACAAAATCCCAATTTATTTCATTTAATTTTTGCCGTAATTTAGATAAGGTGTCAGGGTTTCTGTCTCTAATTAGCTGAAAAGTTTGATTAGCGTTTTTGTTGAGTAATTTGGTGCATTGAATGATTGCGAAATGTCAAATGATCAGATACTAAGTCGGTTAAAACTGCACTGCTAATAGAAAATTTTAAGTTGTTGGTCCAAATGTCATCAATTAAAGTCATTGAAGTGGAAATGTGGGTCGGTTTGCTAATTAACCAATAATTACCATTACAAAACATTTCATCGACGAAAGCATCAGTATTGCGATTAGGATTTAAGAGATTAAAATTAAAATCTACCATAATGGAAATTAGTTTGTTTTCTTTTTTGACTAGATTTAAGAGGTTTTTTAGAATTATCATGAATTCGGTAATAGTTTGAGCGTTGCTACTTGGAGGACGATATATGGTGCCGAAGATAATGTTCACAGTACTAATTTTAAGCTCAAAAATAACGATTCAAAAATCCCTTCTTCAAATTTATTTAGGTCTTCCCTACGCCAATGAGATTGATTTTCGTGAATATAGGTGACCCTTGAGTGTTTTACGAGGCACGGAGTAAAATCTATAATTTGGTAAATTTAAAAATGGCCCTTTTTGATTAATAGAAAGCCAAGTTTTAGTAATGCTTAACAAGGTGGGGCAAATGGGGAGATCATTCAGTAAAGACAAAAAATTATCAAAATTTTTAGTGTTGGCGAGTGATCGAATGTTGATTCACAAACTGATAAAGTGACCAAGGTTTTTATCCCTAACGAGACTCGAAACTGATTCAGCGCACATCTAGGGGCTGGTGATGAAAAATGGGGAATTTGGGGTGTTTAAATCTGTGTCAACGATATCATTTAATGAGTCATCAAAAAAAGTATTTAAAGAGGTAGGGTCACGATCACGGTAGGTGCAGCATCGCTTCATGGGTAGCATTAACAAAGACCAGCAGTACCGAAGACAAAAACGGTAGCAGTTTACAATAGTAAAATTCACAAAGATTTTAGCTAACGGCCAACGTAGCCGATGCAAAAGGTTTCCAAGAATGGAAACTAATCATTATAATAAGGTTGAAAATAAATCATTTACTGCAAGCATTTGAGCAGAAGGACAAAATTTTTTAAAATAATAATAATAATAATAATACAATTGGAAATAATAATACCAACAGGCAAGATTTGAAATACGATAACGGAAGCATGCTGATTGTCAGTATTCATTAGGACGTATTGTGTATTCAGCTAAACTTTTCCTATAGTAGTATATAAAGCAATAACAAAGCGTAATATTAATCTCGCCAACACACAGAAAATAGTAAATCATGTAGCTTTATTCTACAGTCAGGATTCATTTTCGCTGCAAGCAGTAGTGTCGCTATTACTCCGTTGAACTTTAACATCATTTACATATAAATTGTAGCGACCATTTTCTATTTTCCAGTAAGTCTTTCGTTTGGCTTGCCTTGCTACTTTAAACTCCGGCATAAAAGATCGCTTTTGCATTAAAAATGCTTTCGGCAAATGATCAGTGACGTAAACATATCGCTTTGCTACGGATTCATCATTCTCGTTGGAATCAGATAGGTTTTGCAAATTCGCTGTGGCATTATATGGTTTAAGGTTTTTGCTTAAATGAAATATTATTTTAGCTTTATCTATGGCAGTGGTGAGTTTTACAATAATTGGCCTGCACTTACGTTGTCCGTTCCGAAGCACAGGTTGCTGAGGCAATTAATAACACGATTTTGCTGTAATTGTAATTGAAAATTTTCAAAAGTCGAAACTTGTAAATATAATTGTAATTGAAAAATGTTCTGCCTATTTTCAATTATTGCAATTACTCTATTACTCACGAAGATAGATGATAACAAAATGTGTTTGAATAATATCAATTTTCCTCCGGTTGCAAATCGATATCAATATTTTCTACCGGTTGCAATCACATCTGACGTCACAAACTGAACATCAAAGTAGGTTAGAGATAATTAAAGTTAGTTTTAGATAGGGTTAATCTTAATCATAACCTGAACTTAGCACCTACTCTAATCATAACTAGCACTAACTCTAAGCCAAAAGTAAAGAATTGGCCTATGGCATCAGATGTGCCTGTAACCGATGGTAACAACCATTGTAACCGTAGGTGTAGCCAGGGGCGTATTTAGGGGGGGGGGCTATTGGGCCATAGGTCGCCCGGAATGAAAAATTGGTCGCCAGGATTGCAAAGTTGGGGTCGCCAGGACAAATGGGTCGCCAGCAAAAATGGGTCGCCAGGATTGCAAAATTGCATAGAAAAGTGAGCAAAATTGAGGCATGCCCCCCCTCCCTTTGCAAGTTGGGCATCAGGCTTTGGACTCGAAATCACCTGATATTGGGCGAAAAATGGGACGAAATTTGAGTGAAGACCTTTTTTTTGCTCTTCACCTGATTTTGGGCGAAAAATGGGACGAAATTTGAGTGTGACAATTTCAAATTCTGATCTATGTTCCTCTCAAATTTTCTGAAGTTTCTCCCCCCCCCCCCCCCCTTTTCAAAATCCTGCGTACGCTACTGGGTGTAGCAAGGATTTTGCATTGGGGGTGGCCAAAATTACAAATTACATGCAATGATGTCATAAGAAATTTTTAAAAGACGAACTTTTTGTGGGGCAAAGATATCGTAAAATGGAAGACCCAAAACCGGGGCCTGTTTTTGGCAATTAACCAGGATTTTGCTAAAGGTAGAGGTATACTAATAGTTAAAACTTAAAAGGTGCAATTGTCTAACTTGGGAGCAGTGATGTAGTACTCGAGTACAGTACTCGTACTCGAGTACAACTCGAGTACCATTTTTTGAGTACTCGTACTCGGAACCCCAGGTACTCGGCTGGTACTCGTACTCGAAGGTCAATGTACTCGGTACTCGGTCAAAAAAAGAGCCGAGTACACGAGTACATTTGGCCTTTGCTAAAAGTAATAAACAAAATGAATATTTGATAGTAAACTGCAGCCAATAAAACCCGCTAATTTATTGAGTTGCTTTTGCTTGAATCCGTGAAGACCGCAGCTGAACAAACAGCTTTTTAATGGTGAGATCGAGCAAAATCAAGCGTTGGAATGTGGTAAAGTGATTGGGTCGACAGCGCATAGTATCGTTTGACAACAAACGCCTTTCTGCTGCAGAAAACGTGTGAAAGTTGCCGCAAATTTTGATTTATTTAGCAATTAAAGTTACATACCACAGAAATCGAGCCACGCGTGTTGTACAAAGACGGCTTCAATTGGGTTAGCATTTACGGTTTCAGCTCAAATGTTGATAGATTATTTTCTACAGTAGATGTATCACTGTAATCTCCCAATCCCAAATAATAGTTTTACTGTGGTATTGGAAGGGGTATCCGAAAAAGCATAGAGTTAGATTTGCAGGCAATATTTTTGGTGTTAAATTTAGGTCAGATCAGGGGCGTAAATCCCGGGGGGGATGGGGGGATGCATCCCCCCAATAATTTTTGAAGGGGGGATGCGGGGGGGATGCAACCCCCCCAATCATCCCCCCAATAATTTATCGTACGCTGCTATTTTTGACGATTTATCTTGCTGATTCAATGGCTTCCCGTTTCTTGTTAATATGGTTACGGATTGCTACAGCCTTTTTTTATTCACGCACTCAATCAATAAAGTACAAACGTCAATCGTTCGCATTGCAGAAAATAAGATAAAGCTCTGCTTTCTTTATGCAGCGGAACAGAGATGCAGTAAGAAAAAAAGAGACGAGCCTTGCAGATAGTAAAAAAATTTCTAAAAGAAAAAAGCGCCGTGAAATTGTTAAAAGTAAAGTCTTTGAGCTTCTTTGCCAGAAACAAAATACTGTATAATATAATAAAATTGGCTGACCTAGCCAAACATAATTATGTAGGCTGTAAAATCAAAAGTATAGTCTAGGCGCTTTCCGAAACTCTCTGCCTTTTTTTCTTGCTTTCGCAGCTGTTTTACGTTTTTACAATAATGCTAAATTTGCTTCGGATTCATCTTCATGGTTCTTTTAGCAATTAATGTTTGCGCCCCGATTGTTTATTCAATTCGTCGTATAGTGTATAATGTGTAGGCTATTGCTAAATGTTGGTGTTGTACAATACAATTCTAACGTTCTTTGCTTGCTCTTTAATCTTTACTGATTTCCTGTGCATATTATATACCGGTACCGTAATTTCAAACTTCAGCACAAGTGAACTTGTATTAAGTTTAGATTTTATGGCTAACGTCTTTATCAGTCGTTAACAGATCCAGAGGGTTCCGGACCCTCTTCCTCTTCCCCAGCTTAACCAAGGCAAACGTAAAATGATGCGAAAATGGCATTTAATACATGCCCTCCGGCAGTTATACATTACCTCGGGCCCCTCTCTTGCAAAATTTTCTGGATCTGTTTCTGCTTTATACAAGTTGTTACCAATGCAGTAGCGTAGCCAGGAGGGGGGGCGGGGGGGGGGGGGCTATAGCCCCCGTTATTGGCGAATAAGGAAATATGCCGAATAAGGAAAATGCCGAATAAATGCCCAAAATGCCGAATAAGGAAAATACCACGTTTTTACCTCTTCTAAGACTCTATTTTGCACTGGATTAGACTAAAAATGATTTAAAGCATAGTTTAAAACGTTATTTGGGGGGGGGGGCTAATGGACTGCCGACCAAAATGCAGAATGAGAAAAATACCACGTTTTAGCATTTCTAAGACTGTCTTTTGCACTGGATTAGACTATTTTGAAATGTTTATTTAGGGGGGGGCAAATGAACTGCCTACCAAAATGCAGAATTAGGAAAATACCACGTTTTTACCCAGTAGCGTAGCCAGGGGGGCCGGGGGGGCTATAGCCCCCCCATTGACATGTCGACCAAAATGCAGAATGGGAAAAACACTACATTTTTAGCACTTTGAGACTGTTTTAAGCACTGGAGTGGACTAAATAGTGATTTAAAACATCTTTTGAAACATATAATTAGGGGGGGGGGGCTAATTTGTCAAAAATAAAACCAACAAATAAATGAAACCTTTGATAAATGGTAAGAAATAAGCAATCAAATTTCATTGCAAGTGAAAAAATGCTGAACATAGGTGTCATCAACAAACATAGGCCCTACTATAAACTAAGAAATGGGGGGGGGGGGGCTATTCAGTATTTGTTAATTACCAATCATTTCTCTCAAATCTCTTTTCATTAGCCCCCTCAATTATTTTTCTCTATAAACTGTACACGAAATAGATTACTCGGTGTGAGTTTTATTGCACTATTCGATTTTATAATTTAACAGCATCTAAACAAGAGAACTACATTTTACCATTAGCCACCTCCCAAATAGCCCATTTATGCTTCCAGTTTAATCTTGTTTGCACTGCCAATTACTAAGCCACGTTTTGAAATCATTATTTTTTAATCAAAATAACCCTAAAATGAAGTTATTTTCGCAAAAAAAATGCAAAATTTTCGAGCGCTGGGGGCTCCGCCCCCCAGACCCCCGTGCCTCCGGCGGTTGGGGGTTTTTGCCCCAAAATCCCCAGACCCCATTGGCCTTCGGCGGCTGGGGGCTCCGCCCCCAGACCCCCAAACAACTCCCCACCCATTGCGAATTTCTGGCTACGCGCCTGTACCAATGGCGTAGTTTTTGGGGCCAGACCAGCCTCCCTCCCTCTCATAGGCCTAAGTAACGTCGCAATTACATAAATCACCATGTTTTTCCACTACTGGAACCCTTTGGGCAACTTTAATAAAGCATTGAATTATGGGCCTATGCTCCAAAAACGCTTATTTTGGCTTTAAAAATCGTAAAATTTTTTCAGCGACGGAGGCTTCCCCCATTGCTGTGATTGTCTCTGCAATGTAAATCCACTCCCATTGCAAAATCTTTGCTACGTCACTGGTTGTTAGTAACCAAAGGCTTGGGCGTATGTGATGCTTATAAGACGCAGTACGGCTAATATTGCAGCTACGCAACTATACGCTTTTTTATAAGTGCAACTTTTGTTGGCTCTGTTTCATCCCCCCCAATAATTTTTATGGATTTACGCCACTGGGTCAGATAGAAAGAGCTTAGTTGCATAGTTATTCTGTAGCTGAGTTGCAGCTGTAGCCAAAATTTTACTTTTTTTTGCAAGAAATTGATAAAATAATAAGTCAAGTCTTTTGATAACGCATGTAAAATGCGTTTGAAATATCAATATGACTAAGCACTAATTAGGATTATTTTATAAAAATGGATGTTAGATCTGAAATTAAATAATAGAACAGTAAACAGGTAAATATACAGAATAAAAATACCGCTCTAAATTACAGCTGTAGCTATAGTAGCTGATATTAAATGGCAGCATTATTTTATGCTCGCATTACTTAGTCACCTCCTTTGAAATGCAGCATTATTTCGAGAACATTTACTACTACGTCATTTGCAGTTTAGTTTTACAAGTTTTAGATAGTCTTTGATTAAATGCATAGAAGGGCACAAGTCCGTTAATTGTTAATCCGTTAATTAAGAAGCTAACTTTTTCATTAAATCGTTAATCCGTTAAAAAGTTTTTTCACGTTAAAGGATTAAATTTACTTCCGTTAAGTTCTGTTAATTTCCGTTAAAGTTTTTATCGCTAATATCTTGCTCCATTCATTTATCATAATGGTACAAACCAGTTGGCACTGGTAACACTTGTTGCGTTATTAGCACGAGCTATATAGAAGAAAGCGAAGGAAGGAGCTCTTTTTTGTGACAAATAATAAGCTGCAGCCTCATAGGTCTATTAATTAATGCTGTTCGCAATTTCCGAAGATTTTCCAATTGCAGCTTCATTTGTGCATTTGAACTTATTTTTGTCTTGAAATAATTAGATTAGACTGTAAAATGTAACTTCCAAAACACAAAAAGACCACCATAGCAAAATTTTTTTCCTTACAACTAGCTCAACAACGTCAATACGTGCTCTAAAAGCGAGTTAACATAAAAAAATGTATATTACACGCAAAATATTAACGAATTTACGGACTTTATTTAGTTCCGTTAATTAAAGCTGAAAATAATGGATTTACGTTAACGGAGGTGTGAAGTTTGTTATCGGACTAGTGGTGAACGAAGCTAACGTTTTGCATTAACTTGCCCACCTATGATTAAATGTTAATTTAATATAACATTTAATCGCAAAAGCTCTCAAAAACTTGTTGTGGGTAATCATGTTTGGAGTAGAGGACTTTGAAAGCTTATTTGTGATTGAAAGAAGCATACGGTATACGAGGTGTCGCTATTAAATAACAAGACTGGTGACATAAAACAATTTTATTGAAGAAAAAGAGGTCGTTTTATTTTGTTTCCCCTTTGATGTATTCTCCTTTAGCATCAACACAGCGTTTCATTCGGATTTTCATAAAAAAAAAACGAACATGACAACACCATTAACATAAAAAAAAACAATTGACATTGCCTTGAATTTTGATTTTGCTCTATTTTGCTTTTTTAATTTGAGGTGAGTTTGCAGTTTTCCAATGCATGGACTGCCTTTTTGTCTCTAGGTCGTACTGGAAAATTCATCTCTCATCGCATGTACAGTAATCACACTGTCTAAAAATTTAGGGTTTTCTTCAATTTGTTTTGAAATGTCAGCGCAAATCTCTTGGCGTTTTTTCTTTTTGATCGCTAGTTAAAAGCTTTGAAACAACTTGTGCACAGACCTTTGTCATATGCAGATTTTCATTCAGTACTTGCCACACTGTTTCTTTGTCAATGGACATCTTCTCTGCTATCAGTCGAATACTAAGCCGACGATCTTCTCGGACAATTTTTTCACTTTCTCGGTTATTGTTAGGGTTTTTGATATGGTTGGGCGTCGTGAACGTTCATCATCTCCAACATCAGTCCGGCCCATAGGCGTAGCCAGGGGGGAGGCCCAGGGGGCCCGGGCCCCCCCAATCAAAATACCACTAACGACAAAAAGTTATGACAACATAGCCTGGCGATCTTCAGTTGCAGTTTTTTTTCAGTAATTACGCACATAACAGTAATTAACAATAATATTAATGACAACAAGTGAGTCCCGGGGCCCCCAACTAACAACCAGGGGGCCCTTACTAACAACTAGGGGGCCCTGGAATCCTTAACCGACTACCAGGGGGTCCGGGACCCCTAACTGAAAAACAGGGGGCCCATAACTGACGACCAGGGGCCCCAGGGCCACTAACTAACAACCAAGGGACCCTAACCAACAACCAGGGGGCCCCTTAACTGACAACCAGGGGGGCCCAGGCCCCTAACCGACAACCAGGGGGCCCCTAAACGACAACCAGGGGGCCTCAGGGCTCCTAACCAACAACCAGGGGGCCCTGGAGTGCCTAACTGACGACCAGGGGGCTCCGGGGTCCCTAACTTACAACCAGGGAGCCCCAGGGCCCTAACTAACAACCAGGGGGCCCCTAACCAACAACCAGGAGGCCAGGAGCCCCTAATCGACAACGAGGGGCACCGGGGTCCTTCTAATTGACGACCAGGGGGCCCCTGACCAACAACCAAGGGGTCCTGGAGTCCCTAACTGACAACCAGGGGGCCCCGGGGCCCCTAACTCACGACCAGGGAGCCCCAGGGCCCCTAATTAACAACCAGGGGGCCTGGGCTCCTAACCGACAAGCAAGGGGCTACGGGGCCTCTAACTGGCAACCAGGGAGCTCAAGGGCCCCTGACTGACGACCAAGGTTCCCGGGCCAGGGGCCCCTTAATGCAAATTTTTAACATTTTATATGCAAAACCTGTGAGAAATCTAAGAGTTTTGACCTAAAAGTTGCCACCCCAGGCCCTCGTTTAACGTTATTATAAACTTAATTATTTACTGCTAAAGTATTGCAGGAGGCACTGTTCGTTACTTCCCCCTATAGACCAAATCACTTACAATTAAAATTTTACACCATAATGCAAGATTCTAAGCGTGTTTTGGGATTTAATTGCAAAAAGACGATTGAACAACTAAATTTTTTCGATTGGCTTTGAAATGTTAAAAATCTAGTTCTTTGAAATGGCTCTGAACTCGTGCGAAATGTGATCCAACGGGATTTAAATAGCTTTTTTTTCCAAAAACTTACAAAAATCGCCCAGCGGCTGGGGGCTTTGCCCCCAGACCCCCATAGCCTTCGGCGGCTGGGGGCTCTGCCCCCAGACCCCCGTCTCTGATACGTTTGAGTACTCTAGCTTACTCAACACGTCTTCCAAGTTAGATTTTTACACTTTTCAACAGTTAGTTTTCGCCCTCTCCCTTTATCAAAATCCTGGCAAAGTGCCATTAGGCTACGGCTTCAGATCTTCCATTCTACGATATCTTTGCCCCACAAAAAATTACTTTTTCGAAAATTTCTGATGACGTCATTGCGTGTGATATGTGGTTTGGGCTCCCCCCAATCAAAAATCCTGGCTACGCCTATGGTCCGGCTTTCATGAAATCTTTTGTGCCATTCAAAAACGCGGGTTCTTGACATGCATTCTTTGCCGTAAACTTCCATCAAAGCTTGAATTTTACCAAAAATTTCAAGTTAATTCTTTGCTCAGTTTTAGAGATAAACATTTTTCTGCGGCTGCAACAGAATTTCTTGCAACAGTGAGCAATTTGCTGCTTCTGCAAGCCAAGGTTTTTTCCGACGCGCAAAGAAACGTGCACTTGCTTTCAACGTCAAGGTACCTAATTTGTTTAAAATATAACAGTAATTTTGCGTGTAACTTAGCAGAAAATTGTTGCCTGCAGTTGTGCGCCTTCTTAACATCCCACTCACAGAAAAAAAACGTATTCGTTTATGTTTTTGCGACAAATTTTGAGCTGTTACAACTTCAAAAATTTTTTTTTCTAAACTTGTAAAAGTACTCGTACTCGTACTCGAACTTTTTTACGGTACTCGTACTCGAGTACATTTTTCAATATCAGTACTCGTACTCGTACTCGAAGTTTTTTGCGGTACTCGTACTCGGAAGTTGAGTGCTCGACTCCATCACTGCTTGGGAGACGCTTGGAGTAAACTAATGTAACTTAAACGTATCGCCGACAAAAATAATAATGCACTGAAAGATTTTCCTTAGAAATTTTTGTTTTGTCATGAAATTAACCAGTATAGGAGCACATGTACGACCAGCGGGCCCAAGACCCCTCAATTAAAATTCAACATTTTATTCAATGAGCATTTCTCCTAGCTAATTTTTTTAAAAGTATCTTGTGCGTAAAAATGGCGAGGTGGATATGAATAGTTATTGAAAATGGTATATTGGATGGTTACGCTAACTAACCATGTTATTCCTGGGCCGGATTTACATAGCACGGGGTCTCTGGTGCTTTGAGGATTTTTGCAACATCTTCGTGCTAAATATAGGTGAAGACCAACAAAAGTCCTAGCATTCTAAATGCGGGGCCCTGGCACTCTGCCACATGGTAAATCCGGCCCTGGTTATTGCATTGCGTTCGTAAAAAGGTAAATGAGAGCCTGAGGTAGCTATTTTTAGGACAAAACCTCTTATTAATTTCACCCGGGTTATACATTTCAATTAGATGGCAAAATCGAAGTGATGGGGCCCGGGCCTCCTGGTCGTCAATATGATTGGTAATTACTGTTGTACGCCTGTACTGTAGTACGCGAAGATGCTAAAAGAAACTGAAAATGAAGAAGCAAGAACTTTTTGTTACATTTTTTATCATTGGTGGCATTTCGATTGGGTGGTGGACCTGGGCTCCCTGAGCCCTCCGTCCCTGGCTACGCGTATGATTGTAACTTCAATACTATTTGTGATTTTAAGATTTTGCGTGCTTTTTTGCTTGTTTGCCTTTGTGTGTATGTCAAAGCTACACTAATGGTTCTATTTTGTATGATCATGCTAAATATGTGATATTATTGGTAAAAGTTAAAATTGTGTTAAATGGTAGTTGTGTTACGGATTCGATTTGTCTACCGTCTGCCTCGAAAATTCGTAACACGCTATACCTGTTTGAAATTTCGTCTTCTTTTTGTTGGCGTTTGCATATAGGTGAACGGAATCGAAAGCGAAGCGAAGCGGAAACGAAGCGGTTTCTAAGAAAAGTAAACGTACGAGTAAGACAATCAAAAAACACAACATGAAGTATTTTACGGAATAAATTAAAGCTTAAATTTAAACCAAAAATAAAACAAATTGGAAATTAATGCGGCAACGAAAACAAAATATGACCTTTAGCACACAACTCGTTTATCTCATTAACTTATTCAAATTTAGAATGTATTTTTATTATTAACAAACA
This sequence comes from Trididemnum nubilum, assembly GCA_963965965.1. Lineage (NCBI taxonomy): Eukaryota > Metazoa > Chordata > Ascidiacea > Aplousobranchia > Didemnidae > Trididemnum > Trididemnum nubilum. The sequence goes on from OZ014489.1 coordinate 35,580,770, forward strand.
ATTTAATAAAATAATACATTGTACTTACTGATGATTTTTTTCAATGCAGACGGAGAGTTTGGTTTATGAATTCCAAATACGTACAGAGATGGGCACGATCTTGTTCTTCAAGATCAGATCGTGATCTTGAAGATCAAGATCTTGATCTGATGTTGATCTTCAAGATCACATTACTTTAATGATCTGATCTTGATCTTCAAGATTACATTTTTTGAGTGATCTTGATCTTGAAGATCAAGATCACTTTCATTTTTAAATGTCGCTTAGGGTAAGTATCGCCGAGGCCGGGCTATGTGATATTTAGAAGCTATTTCATGGTTCCGACACGGAATGGAGTCTAAACTGGAAAAAGTAATTTGCATTTGCGGTGGTGCAGACAGGACAGGTACGAACCAGCAAGGCAGAACCAGAACTTAACCTGCTAACTTGAGGAGAAAATTAATTACAAATCAGATTTGTTAAAAAAGTAATTAAATCTAATAAATTAAATCAGATCTAACACAAGTTGCCAATGGCCCTCCACAGTTGCCACGTTAAGATGTTTGTCCGTAGCACTTTGAAGCGGAGATGGGCCCCGCAAGCAGGGGTGCCAAAACCCGGAGGGGATGGGGGGATATATCCCCCCCAATAATTTGACTGTATTCCCTCCAATAATTTGACTCTGGTGTGCATTTGAGCACAGGTCTCCTCCTGAATTCGATTATAAGACGAAAAAGAGCCTGCCAGCACTAGTAAAACCCACAAATTCTGGCAGAATATAGTCCCAAATTGCGGTAAAGTCCTTTTTTTTGGTCTTCCCGTGATTTCAGGGACGGAATTACATAAATTCCACGGAAGTGGTTTCGCATTCCCGATGCGTTTGGTCAAGGCTGCAAAAGCGTTCCCCTATACAAAATTTTACAGTTTTAAGTACTGGTTATAGGGGGGTTAATGGAAGGAAGTTTCAGAGAAGTGATCAGTAGTTAAGGTTACCATATTTTCATTACCAAAAACGAGGGCACCTTTTTAATAAAATCTATTAACATCTAGTTGTTCTGCATCGCCTATACGGCAAAACACAAACGAAACCAACATTTATTTTAGCTATAGGTCAAAGTGTTATTACATTTAATTTTTCGACTTAACCCACGAGTATTTGGCCGTTTCCTTTACTTTTTTAAGTAGTGTAGAATCAGCTTTAACAATGTCGTAAAACTGGTTGCACGTAACATCACTGAAATTGTTAGGGCCACCGAGAGGGGGGGAGCAGGGGGAACAATGATCCCGGAGCCCATGGACTCTAGGGGGCCCAGCATGAGGCCCATGGGCTCAAAATAACCCTGAGAAATCAGTATGTGGAAGATCGAAGACTTGTTTTTTTTTGTGGAGATTCCATTAAAATCCGGAGAAAACTGTGATATTTTGCCTTGAAGACCTTTTTTTCATTTTGGAGATCACACCAAAATCCGGAGACAACTGTGGCATGTTTCCTTTTTGTTTTGGAGTACACAAAACCGGAAATGTCTGATATTTGAGCTGGCCCCGGGCCCACGTTTGGCTCTCGGCTACCCTGGAAATTGTTCACCAACTTCAAGAGGCTTGCAACTGAATCAAAAAGAAATCGCTCTTTTTCTTTTGACCATTGTGGCTGCATCAAGGAAAAAATACGTTCAACATTAGCGTGATGAGTTATATGTATATAATGCTGAAGTAAAACTGTGCGATTTTTAACAGCTCACTAAACAATTCAATAGCACTGCACGTTTTAAAATAGACCAGTAAGCACTTAATCTGGATTTGGATGTCTTAGCAAACCTTAACTTACAATAGAGTGGCTGCGACAATTGCATCCAAATTTATTATCAAATGAGAAATCCATTACGTCATAAACACCCCGAAATGCTGTAAAGTAACCTGGTAGCCTACGACGTAAACTATAGCGCGTGCACGATATATAGGCCTACTTTTAATGATCTAACTGGTGATATATTTATACACTGGCAGCGTGGGTCATAGGTGTAGCCAAGATTTTGGATTGTGGGGGGCCAAACCAGAAATCACATAGATGAAGACCAAAAAAAAAGAGCCTTCACAGTTCGATTTTGGATTTGTGATTTGGGGGGGGGGGCAAAATTTAGTTGGAGACCAATTTTGGATTGGGGTGGGGGGGCAAACCTCAAGTTGCAGAGTGGGGACCTGCATTAAAGGTCAGAACTAGCTGCAAAGCCTATTTTGTTCCGAAAATTAAGTAAAGACCAAAACAAGAAAAGGTTTTCGCTGCCTGAAAAGCCTATTTTGTCCCGAAAATAGGTGAAGACTAAAGGTCTTCACGGTCTGCGGTTAAGCCACAAACCAAACTTGGAACGGGTACTGAAAACCACTAGCCGTTTAGGCAACAAATTTTTCATTGGTTGCAAGGCAATAGAGGGATGGCCGGAACACTCGGGCTAAAAAAGTAATATTTTTCTTACTCTGCACTTTGGTTGACAGGTCAATGGGGAGGAGGGGTTATAGCCCCTTCCCTTTCCCGCCCCTTTGGCTACGCTGCTAGTTGTGACCGAAGGCATGTCAATCATTAATCAGGCGTTAATAATCTATTTCGTTTTATAAGTTTTTCAGGAGGTACTTCGATGGGCATCACAAAACAACGCAATATAGGATTGCATAACAAGGCCTAATTTGATAATAGTTTAATTGTGATCTTTTGAAGCTTGCAGGCCAGAGTTTTAGTGTTTAATCGTTTTGCATGGTTCTGGCCTAAAGGCAACCAGTGCAGATTTTAACTGTTTCGCGTGCTTCTAACCTAAAGGCTGCAGGTTCGAATTTAGTGGGAGAATTACTTTTTTGTATTGTTTGTTTTAAGTAATCGCCGTTCTAGTGGCTCTTCCCTAGGTTTCCGCGCTGGTAGCCTTTAGGCCAGAAGCATGCAAAACGATTTATTGGAAAAAATTTTGTAAACTTCCCGAAGATGCAAATATTGGAAGATTCTTAGTTTTCACTGCTTCACGTTACAATTTACGCTGTTGAGAACCTTTTCCTTCGTGCCTAGACTGAGTTAGTGTACACTGTACAATTTGGGGCAAGATTTTGTGATAATGTAACAGCTGTATCTACGCCGGATAATCTGGCGTATAGTGCAAACTTTTCAATCGTGAGGAAAATAAAATTCACCTGACTTTAAAGGAGACCTGTAATGGCATTTGGAAAATATTTCAAAAATACCGTTAATTTATTTTGAGCCCAGCAGCATAAGCATGACTCTAAAAACCCATTCGCTTTCCAAAAATCGCAAATTTTATGTTCTATTGTCTTGGTGAGTATGACGACAATGAGCATCTACTTTTTTGATGGGTGTTCAGTTTGGCTGGGTTTTGCCATAAGAGCGAGAAAGTGTCCAGAAAAAAAGCGAATATAGAAGCAGAAATCAGCTTGCACGATCGGTCATATTGCTGGCGAGTACTATCAGATCAAGTACGTGTAAACAATACCGTTTTCGCGATTGTAGGCAATGCTGGTATAGTTTTTATGGTGGTGGCAAACGACAGGCCTGTATCGGTAGCTTACGCTTACCAATACTGTTTACCTAGTACCGTATAGCCTACTGATACAGTAGTTTCACTCTGCCAATTTGGCGTCCATGACTTTTAATTGATGGGCGCCTTTATTTTTTTTCCTGGCCGCCAACGCAATGTAAACATCCAAACTTTTCAACACTAGAGGCGCTAAAGTATTTTCGAATTTAATATTTTGTTTTTTGTTAGGTTACCTTCATCGCTTGTTTTCGCTTTGCCGCTATGAAATAAAATAAACTACAAATCTGAAAGTGGTGTATCAAATCAAGGCACGCTCGAAGTAGTCGCGATGCCATTATGACGTCATAATAATCTGACAAATTTGCAGATTTCAAGGGATTTCAGCGCGATTACTTATTGTACATCGATGCAAGATCTTTTCAAAGCAGCTGACTATATTTCACTAAGTCGACGTGATCGATACGCTGTTGTGACGTCACAATGTTTTAACAGTTTTTTTTATTTTGTATCAATGCTTGCCACTAAACAGGGTTTTAGTGCTCATATTGAATAAATAAAACTACAAACTTAAAAATGGTAAATCGGTTCGAAGTAGTCGTGACTGTATTATGACATCATAATGAATTGACAAAAATGCATATTTCGATGACTCTTAACAAAGTTATCAATCATGAATTTCATCAATGTCTTTGTCACGGTTGAAAGTTTCATGTGTCAAGTCGAAGTGATGTCTCCTCTCCCAAGATGTTTTTATGACGTCATAATGAATTTACGGATTTAGTAAATTTGTAAAGTATTGATGCACAGTTGAAATATTTAATTGTGCTGCCATTCACAAAATTAATTAACAAACCTGAAAGTCCAAAATTGACTGAAAGTAATTGGGACTTTATTGTGACGTCATAATGACGTAAACAAATTGCTTATTCCAAGTGTTACTTATATCAGTTTTTGGTGTTTAACTATATTAAACTATATAATCATTCAAGATGATGTCATAATACAGTTACGAGTGACGACTACTTCGAACCGATTTACCATTTTCAAGTTTTGCTGTTTTATTCAATAGGAAAACTAAAAATTTCTGGCAAGCATTAATACAAATTAAAAAAACTATCAATACATCGATGAAAATTGGAATAGATAATTACATCATAATTGTTTGAAATAAGCATATTTGTCAATTCATTATGACGTGATAGTGCTGCCGCGACTGCTATTCCAAACTGATCAATCATTTTCAGGTTTGTTGTTTTGTCTATTCAATACGAGCACTAAAAAGTTTTTTAAAAGGAAGCATTAGTATAAAGAAACTCTCATTGAATTGTGACGTCACAATAACGTCTCGACTCTCGATTACTTCGACTCATTGCAAAACTTTCATCCACAACAAAATGACTTCCATCAATCTACGTTCGATAATGGCACTGAGATCGCTTAATATTAGCGTATTTGTCAGATTATTGTGACGTCGTACTGAAATCTTGACTACGTTGAGCATGCTTTGCGCGGATATACCACTTTCAGATTTGCAGTTTATTTTGTTCAAAACCAACGAAGCGAAAACCAGCGATGAAGGTAACCTAACAAAAAACATAATGTAATGTAGTTGTACACCAGGCATTTCAAATAAAAAGTTTTCCTGAGGTTCCTCTGGTGTTCTAGGCTAGCTTTGAGAAATCACACAGGTGCTACTCAAAAGACTAACTTTGTTACTGACGTTTCGCTAGTTAGAAGCAACTAGCTTCTTCAGAGCACTGCTATCAGTAGTGATGGCAAATCGCCATCAACTTCTGATAGCAAAAAACAGAAAAACGATCCCACACATTGCTGCAGTAGAATAACTAGCGAAAAAATTCAAAATAAGGCTCCGATAAAATTCATTGTTACGATAGGCTACGTCATACAGATAATGTAAAGGTGCGTATAAAAATGAAAGAAAGCGGTTCTATGAAAATAATTTCTCCGAAATAACATTGCAGCAAAACACGTTAGAACTAACACTAGGAAAGATTAAACCAGAAGAAATTCAACACTGGGAATTAAGCAACTTTCTGTAAACAGCAGGGAATGATAACCCATCATTTCTATTGAGTACTTGGGGCTTTTCGTTGATGTACCAACTTTCAGTAAGTCCCAAGTACTCAATAGAGTCTTGGTACTCAACTTCCAGAAAAGCCCCAAGTACTCAATAGAAATGATGGGTTATCATTCCCTGCTGTTTACAGAAAGTTGCTTAATTCCCAGTGTTGAATTTCTTCTGGTTTAATTTTTCCTAGTGTTAGTTCTAACGTGTTTTGCTGCAATGTTATTTCGGAGAAATTATTTTCATAGAACCGCTTTCTTTCATTTTTATACGCACCTTTACATTATCTGTATGACGTAGCCTATCGTAACAATGAATTTTATCGGAGCCTTATTTTGAATTTTTTCGCTAGTTATTCTACTGCAGCAATGTGTGGGATCGTTTTTCTGTTTTTTGCTATCAGAAGTTGATGGCGATTTGCCATCACTACTGATAGCAGTGCTCTGAAGAAGCTAGTTGCTTCTAACTAGCGAAACGTCAGTAACAAAGTTAGTCTTTTGAGTAGCACCTGTGTGATTTCTCAAAGCTAGCCTAGAACACCAGAGGAACCTCAGGAAAAACTTTTTATTAAAAAACATAATATTACATTTAAAAACACTTTGGCGTATCTAATGTTGAAAAGTTTGGATGTTCACTTTACATTGCATTGGCGCCTAGAGATGGTAGCCGCGCAGCGTACGCGGTTAGACCAACAGCGCCGCGCAGCGTGAAAAATTCCAGTAGTTTTGCAGTGCAGTGCAGCTGCAGCGTGGAGGATGAGACCACTTCTTAGGATTAGGTTAGGAATCAGCCACTCTATCTCAGTTGTTAAATTCAGTCTGAATGTAGATTGTTAGGTACCATGGTGTACCGGTTGCCTAGGTGTAACCTTCAAATCATAGGCCTACCGAGCGTATCTATAGTCTAACGCCCTACCGGTAATACCGGTAGTAATGCAGCTTGTACCGGTAAGCCATAGTGGAATCGGTAATTTTGTTCCGCCAAAGATTTCCGCCAGCTTAAATAACGATTTCCGCCAGTTTAATAACGATTTCCGCCAGCTGAAATAACGATTTGCGCCAGTTGAAATAGTGGAATCACGATTTCCGCAACTACGCCAAAAAGCAATGTTAACCATGTTGTTGGACTTTCCCAGTTCCGTGATTTAAGGATTTTCACGCTTGGCTTGTTTAAAAAGATCTGCGCTACACTTTTAATAAAACATTTTTGTAAAAATATGACTTCCATTTTAGCTTAAAATTTAAAAACAAATGAAGAACAACGCCCCGCCAGGCATGCAGCCAGAAGTCTGCAATAGGGGGCTGTTTTGGGAATCTGGGGACAAAGCCCCCAACCGCTGGAGGCCATTGGAGGTCTGGGGGAGGGAGTCCCCAGCGCTACAAAAACTTGAATTTTTTTTGCAAAATTGTTTGATTTTGGGACTATTTTGATTAAAATTAATGCTATCAAAACATGCTATAGAAATTTAGCAATGCAAAATCATAATCAAACTGGTTGCGTAAATGGGCTATGTGGGAGGAGGCTAATGGTATAGCGTCCGTTCTCTTAATTAGAAGCTGATAAATCATAAAATACTATCGTTCAATAAAACTTACTAAGTAGTTATCTATTTGACTATTTCGTCTATAAGTCATAGAAAGATAATTGATACTTTCACTCATTTCCGCTTTTGGTTATAAAACAGCGAATATTTTAGCCGAAGATGGATTTATAATAATACTGTATGCTAGTGAGCATTGTGCTGCACTGGCTAATATATAGTTTTAAGCTGTAAAATATACACATTTGAATTTTCTTGTCCCACCACTGATGATCCTTTTCACTTACTGTAGTTTTAATTATTCTTCGCAACCTGTTATTCTGTGAGCAACACTCAGTGGCGTACGCAAGATTTTTCAATGCGGGGATTTTCAAAAGTGACGTCAAAAATTTTTTCGCGATCTATACTTTGGCGAATAAATAACTTAGTGCAATGTAACAAAATGGAATCAATGTCACACACTGCGTAATGCAAATAAAATTTTTCAACCAAAAAACAATTGAGCATTAAGCTTACATCTACAGTTAACATAAGGTTTGCAACTGTACGATAAAGAAAAAATTGTTCAAAACAAAAGCTCCCCACCCCCGTATAATTATAAACATTGCAAAGTGTGGCAGGCGCGTAGCTAGAAATTCGCAATTGGGGGGGGCACGGGGGTCTGGGGGCAAAGCCCCCAGCGCTTGAAAAATTTGCATTTTTTTTTCAAAAATAACTTAATTTTAGGGCTTTATTGATAAAAAATAATGCTTTTAAAACGTGGCATAGAAATTGGCAGTGCAAACCTGATTAAACTGTTTGCATAAATGGGCTATGTGGAAGGTGGCTAATGGTAAAATTTTAGCTTTCTTGCTTACATGCTGGTAAATCATAAAATCTTATAAAGAAAACTCCCACGGAGTAATCTATTTCGTCTATATTTTACAGAGAAACATAGTTGGGAAGGGACTAATGAAAAAATTTTTGAGGCAAGTGAATGGTAACTAAGTAATACTGAATAGCCCCCCCCCCCCTCTTCCTAAGTTTATAATATGTTTGTTGATGAAACCTATGTTTAGCATTTCTACAATAACGATCAAATTTAATTGCTTGTTTTTGGCCATTTTCAGAGTTTTTATTGATTTGTGGGTTTTATTTTTGACAAATTAGCCCCCCCCCCTAAATTTATGCTTCAAAAAATGTTTTAAATCACTTTTTAGTCCATTCCAGTGCAAAAACCAGTCTCAGAAGTGCTAGAAACGTGTATTTTCTTTATTATGCATTTTGGTTGACAAGCCAATGCGGGATCTATAACCCCCGCCTACGCTACTGAACTCTGACTCGTCACACGACATTCCAGATTTTCAGTATTACACTTAGTCGCTTACAATGTTGCATTAAATAAGGGGCTGTTCATAAAAGACGTCCGCACTCAGGGGGGGAGGGGGGTAATAGATTTGCGGACAAGGGGGGAGGGGGGGTTTCTGGAATGCGGACGTCCATATTTCAACTTTTTCCGCGACGGAAAATCGCAGATTGTTTTATTCCGTTTTCGGTTTTCCGGGCCAGTGTGAACCACGCATAAAACGTACAGTCATGTGATTTAAGGGCGCGAAGCGCACAAAAAACAAATCACATGACTGTACGTTTTACGTCACCTTGCGCTGTGCTTGCTCTGTGTAAACTTTGTATTAAAACTTAGTATATAATTAAACTTTGTAATTAAACTTATTATATAATTAAACTTTGTATTAAAACTTAGTATATAATTAAACCGTGCAAACTTTCTATTAAAACTTTGTGTGTGTCAGTGTCTAATTAACGCATTTTTGTGTCCGCATGGACAAGGGGGAGGGGGGGGTTAGTCATTGCGGACATTTTGCGGACATGGGGGGAGGGGGGGTCAATTTTTTGCAATTTTGTGCGGACGTCTTTTATGAACAGCCCCTAACAAAAAGATATTTACTATAATTAAATATTGGAAGGCTTTATTTCACCGGAAATTTTTATCTAGTTTTTTATTAATTCTGACTCAAATCTAACACAAACTCAAATGCTTACTCTAAAACTATTCCCAAATCGAACCCTAACCCAAACCCTAACCTAAACCCTAATCTTAACCCCTAAAAAAGCAAATGAAAAAAGCGCGGATGAATATTTCTCATTCTCGTTTTATTCTCTTTAAGTTGAAAATTTTCGGTGAAATAGTCACTACCTTAAATATTTCGCATTAATATGAGAAAAGAAAGAGCTTGTTTGTTTTGGGCAATAAGACGTTACGGTATTTCGAATGATACACGTCGAATCAATAGGGAGGATGGTTTTAACCCCCATCCCCTTTATTACGCCTTTGCGCATAAGTGAGCTATGTGGGTGGTGGCTAATGGTAACATTTCAGTCCTCTAATTTACAAGCCGGTAAGTCATAAAATCATAATTTGAAAAAACTCACAAGCATTTATATTCTGTGGTTTATAGAGTGAGACAGTTGGGGGTGGGGTGGGGGTGGGGGCGAATGGAACGAGATTTGAGTGGATTAATAATTAACTGATACTGAAATCCCATCTCCATATTTTTGATGAAGAAAATGTTAAGCATTTTTAGCGGTGAAATATGCTAATTTTGGCAATTTTTTAAAGTTGTTACTAAACTATAAGTTATACCTTTGACAAAGAAACCTCCCCTAAGAAACTCTAAATGCTTCAAAAGTTGCTTTAAATCATGTTGAAGTCCATGTCATTGCAAAAAAACAGGATCAGAAGTGCTAAAAACGTGATATTTTCTTTATTGTGCATTTTAGTCGACAGACCAATGGGGGGGGGCTTGAACCTCCAAACCCCCATCCCTGCGTACGCCCTTGGCAACACTAAACGAAAAGCTTCTCGCTTACTGATACGTCATTACAAAAAGAACATTAATAAAAAACTTTTCAAAATATAGCCCCGCAGAAAAAGTGTAAACTGAATCTGTGTTTTGTAAGGCAAAAAAGCAATGCAATCAAATTCTTCCGCTAAAATTATGAATTTTTTTGGTGAGAGAGATTTTTTTGGTTGAAATCGCTGCGCCATATTAATAAGACTGTCTATAGTTGAAGGACCATGATGTGATCATACGTAGCGGCTCACAGTCAGTCTAGAGCTGCTGACCCAAGAACTCTCAAAAAAAAGTGGGCAATGAAGAAAGAAACTCTCTTTTACCGCTTGTACCCTCTACATTGCTTTTTCAGATAAATATCTATCAAACTTTCTGTTTTAACTAATTTGACTTTGAAACTTCAACAAGAATAAAATGTCATGATAATGTTTCATAACACCTTACAGTTTTACATAATTATCATAAATTCTAGCTCAGCGCTCTTTAACTGCGTCATAAATTTAACCTAACTATAAACGCAATAAGGCTAACGCGCTAACCAATTACTCAGGCATTCAGTGCCTCAGCGGGTAGGCTGCCTAGAAGGCAGTAATAGAGAAAACAACCCAGCGCGATGTCTAAGGCAGTGAAGATATGCTTAGCAATCTGAAAACTGCCAATAAAAGCCAGAGCTTGCTCTCGGCCTCAACAATGTCATGCACACGCCATTCCTTGTCTGAAGTTTGATTTTTAGAATGAAGTGGGATTATCATCTAACATTGCTATTGTGCGTTTTTGTGCTTGTAATGTTGATGCTTGATCGTTTATTGACTTTTGAGCAGCAAAATGACTTTTCTGTTCTGTTTCGAGGCCGACAGATTTATGTACTGCTAATACCGCAAATTAACGGTGTCATTCCAGTGGTATCCTTTGTTTTTACTCGGCCATTTTCTAACTAATGAGTGCGAGATTTCAGACTTTTGCTTATAACTCGAGAAACGTTTGGTCTAACTACATGAAATTTTGACAGCAGTTTGAGATTAATGAGTTTTATGTTTGTACCAAATTTCGAGGCAATCGGTCACGTGACTTCGGGTTTATGACCCGAAAACCGCCCCGAAAGTTTGGCGTAAAAAGCGGTCTAAGTCAAAAACGGCTTAAGTACGGCAAAAAATATTTCTCATGGTTATATGTCTTAAGATATCCTTTCATCCCTACCAACCCACTTTCGGCCGCGATGAGGTTTTTTTCTTATTTTTTTCCTTTTTTTTTTCCTTTTTTTTTCCTTTTTTTTCTTCCTAAATCTTGTACGCTCGAGTTCTCCTAAACCACAAAACATATTCTTTATGTCCTAATTTTTCTGGTGTTATGCAACCTCGTTCTAATGTAAATATATGTATGAAACCTCGATCTGGGTTAGCATTAAATGCAAACTTTGTTTGGCCAAGATTTTCTAATTTCCTTCTCGTAACTTTGTAATTTTATCCATAAGGGTAGAAGTAGACTTGAAGACTACATTGGTCACTTCGCTTCTTCCCTATTGCCAGTAAATATTACCGTCAACATGCTTTGCTTTTGCTTTAATTGTGATTTTAAACTTCGCTGGCTTTGAAATAAATTACTACTACTACTACTAGAAATCTAATTTTTGTGTGAAGTTGTTGAGGTACATACGCAATTGTGTCTCCTGAAATTTTTTTGGGGCAACTCCCCCGGGAACCCCCCCAAAATGGGGCCCCAAAAAATCAATTTTTTGAACGGCTCAAGCTAGGGTGCCAGTTTTTTTGGATATCAGTAGATATTTGAGAGACAAATATTTTGACATAATTTGGGGGTACCACTCCCCCGGGGACCCCCCCAAATGGACCCCCCCAAAAACAAATTTTTTTAATCATATAACCTAGGGTGCCATTTTTTTTGATATCAGTAGATATTTAAGAGAGAAATATTTAGACATGATTTGGGGGTACCACCCCCCCGGAAACCCCCCCAAAATGGGGCCCCAAAAAATCAAATTTTTGAACGGCTCAAGCTAGGGTGCCAGTTTTTTTTGATATCAGTAGATATTTGAGAGACAAATATTTTGACATAATTTGGGGGTACCACCCCCCCGGGGACCCCCCCAAATGGACCCCCCAAAAACAAATTTTTTAACCATTTAACCTAGGGTGCCATTTTTCTTTGATATCAGTAGATATTTAAGAGAGAAATATTTTGACATGGTTTGGGGGTACCACTCCCCCGGGAACCCCCCCAAAAAATCAAATTTTTGAACGGCTCAAGCTAGGGTGCCAGTTTTTTTTGATATCAGTAGATATTTGAGAGACAAATATTTTGACATAATTTGGGGGTACCACCCCTTCGGGGACCCCCCCCAAATGGACCCCCCAAAAACAAATTTTTTAACGATTTAACCTAGGGTGCCATTTTTCTTTGATATCAGTAGATATTTGAGAGACAAATATTTTGACATGGTTTGGGGGTACCACCCCCCCCGGGGACCCCCCCAAATGGACCCCCAAAAGCAAGTTTTTTAACCATTAAACCTAGGGTGCCAGTTTTTTTTGTTATCAGTAGATATTTGAGAGACAAATATTTTGACATGATTTGGGGGTACCACCCCTTCGGGGACCCCCCCCAAATGGACCCCCCCAAAAATAAATTTTTTAACGATTTAACCTAGGGTGCCATTTTTCTTTGATATCAGTAGATATTTGAGAGACAAATATTTTGACGTAATTTGGGGGTACCACCCCCCCCGGGGACCCCCCCAAATGGACCCCCCAAAAGCAAGTTTTTTAACCATTTAACCTAGGGTGCCAGTTTTTTTTGATATCAGTAGATATTTAAGAGAAAAATATTTTGACATGATTTGGGGGTACCACCCCCCCGGAAACCCCCCCAAAATGGGGCCCCAAAAAATCAAATTTTTGAACGGCTCAAGCTAGGGTGCCAGTTTTTTCTGTTATCAGTAGATATTTAAGAGACAAATATTTTAACATAATTTGGGGGTACCACCCCTTCGGGGATCCCCCAAAAATAAATTTTTTAACGATTTAACCTAGGGCGCCAGTTTTTTTTTGATATCAGTAGATATTTAAGAGAGAAATATTTTGACATGTTTGGGGTACCACCCCCTCGGGAACCCCCCAAAATGGGGCCCCAAAAATCAATTGTTTGAACGGCTCAACTTAGAGTGCCAGCTAGTGTTTTATGATGTCAGTAGATATTTAACAGGCAAATATTTTGACATAGTTTGGGGGTGCCACCCCCCCGAGGACCCCCCAAATGGACCCCCCAAAAATAAATTTTTTGAACGGCTCAACTTAGAGTGCCAGTGTTTTATGATATTAGCAGATATTCAACAGACAAATATTTTGACATAGTTTGGGGGTGCCACCCCCCAAATGGACCCCCAAAAATGAGTTGTTTGAAAAGCTCAACTTGGGTGCCAGTCTGTTTTGATATCAGCAGATATTCAACAGACAAATATTTTGACATAGTTTGGGGGTGCCACCCCCCCCCCCAGGGACCCCCCAAATGGACCCCCAAAAATCAATTTTTGAACGGCTCAAGCTAGGGTGACAGTGTTTTATGATTTCAGGAGATATTTAACTGACAAATCTTTTGACTCAACTTTTCTGGAGGTTCCATAATCAGATATTTTTGAATAATTGCTGATTTTACGATAGACAAAAAGTACTTTTGAGCGTCACAGCATTAGCTGTGCGTCGGTCGTTCACTGGGTTTGCTGGCAAACTCCCATCTAGTTTTTTGGGGAAAACGTTCTGGCAATATCAACGCTTGACAAACTAATGTAAAATCGTAACATGTTTTATTTTCGATACTTATTAATACAGAAAACACAAAAAGCGCCACATGAATGAACGCTTGAAAAATTAAAGTCATATAAATTAAAACTGCACTCAAATCAAATCAATCAGACAATCAAATCTTTTATAATACTCGCTGTATTACGCCGAAGCGTATAACGAGTTGGCGGGGTTCATCTTTGCATCATTGCGCCCGGACAACAAAGCTCATTTCGAAGAAACGTCGCAGCGGTGGCGATAAGTTAGCAACACTTAAACAATTCCGATTTGACCTGCTCTAGATTTGAACCTCAGACCTCCCGTTCCAGAGACAAATGCGTTACCGCTCGAACAATTTTAATTTGGAATCCCTTTTTAATATATCTTTCAGCAGCAATATAATATTCTTTTGTTTTGAAATAAAAAATTTCATTTTTTAAATTTTTGTGTAAATAGGTCTATGGCAAACGTGTTAAAGTAGCAGCAGGTACCTTATAACCACAACATTTCAAAGCAGCACTTATAGAAATAATGTTGCATTCTGCCCAAGTAGGTTTAATGTTACAAACTTAAAAGGCTGCAATGTAGCAAAGTAGTGTAAATACTGTATAACTTTAAACCTCTTTGCTTTAGAGTAGGCCTGTAGTATGGAATCGAACGGAAAGCAGAAATACACCATCTTCGCCAAAATCGTCACTCAATTTAATTCTGACGTCAAGATCGCCGATATGAGACCAATTCAATGAATATTAAGTGCAATTTTCGCAAGTCAATCATACCGGCTGCGCAGTTTGCTTAAATTTCAGTTTGTTTTTCAATAAATCAACCAAAAAAGGTGATAAAAAATGAGCAATGATGGATAAGACTACATAGAGCAAGAATAAACGCTACAGTGCAACGGTGATTGTAATTATACTAAAGCCTACAGATCTTTATTTATCGGTATCAATTATACGTTGCTTGGCCAGCTTAAAACAGAAAGACCTTTCGGTCTTGACTTCAAGAATCCCAGCAGTTTTCACCCTTTTGGTTTTCCATCACATGCTACGAAAGTCTATTGCACTTCACGCTGTCTCTTGCAATACTAAACATCAAACGGGAAAGATATCATAAATATCTTTACTGTTTGTACATAACAAGAACAAAACAATTTGTACATAACAAGAACATCATAGATAGATAAATTAACGGAGAAATACAAAAAGTCAAGTATTTCATAGCAAAATAAGCTTATAAAATTAACTTATTTTGCTCTAATACATAACAGCCTCTATGGTCTACTCTTGTAAGTTAGAACCGTTATGACTAAACAGTATACTAGTATGCCTATATATTGTCCTTCACGCGTTCGTTGGTTATTTCTTAGTTTTTATTGGCATAAAGGATTAGGCCTGTTCTTCAAAGGGCGTAAAATAGTGTGCATACGAACGTAATTCCAGTATTATAAGTTTTGTTTCTAACAACTGCAGTTTGAACGCCTGTAAGTCGGCACCCCGTGGATATTGAATTTTTCTTCAAACTTTACTCCCTTAAAGAGTTATTTGCAGTTTTGAACAAGTCAAGCTAGAACCTATCCTCTAGTTTGCCACAAACGGTGGATAAGATTGCATTGAATAGAGTAAAGTAAAATAGAGTAAAGTTTGAGAAGTAATCTGTTACGGCAGTGACGCCAAAGTTAAAAATCAGTTGATGATTTCCGCCACTTGGCGGAAATACGCAATAGTGTTCCAAATTGAAAGTTATGTCGTGGTCTCTTGCCAAAAAGCGGTTGTTTAAAACAAACTTAAAATTAGCAGCGTCGGGCTGCATGTCGCGTACTGTGCTTATAAATGCAAGTTATTGTTGGATCGCTCACTTCTGTTGAGTGGTTAATATGCTTGATAACTAGTTAATTTTGCATGTTCATTCTCTTCAACTTTACCGTAAATTTCGCATCTTAATTTATGAATGTTCGCGTAATGAATTCTTTCGTCCTGTTTTGCACACTTAATGACTTTGCTCTTGCAATATTATTTTTTCAATCATCTTATAATGCTTTGTACCGTATGTAGTTTGTAAACTATTGGTGAATGGTAAATAAGCAAACGCATTATTTGCCAAGTTGTCAATGACATCAATTTTGACGTTTTGTTTGGTAGCGCTGATCTATTTTATCATGAATTTTCGACTCTACGTACTGTAGCCTACGACTTAGCAGTTGACGTGACAATCGAAAAAAGCGTGGGATTGACAAGATAAATTAGTTATGAAGATAAAGTTGGAAAAGTAGTCTGTTACAGCAGTGACGCCAAAGTTAAAATCAGTTGACGATTTCCGCCATTTCCGCCACTTGGCGGAAATCGACGTCAATTGGCGGAAATTTCCGCCAAGTGGCGGAAATTAAGTTTTTTTTTCCGCCAAAGATCTTTGGCGGAAACCCCTCCGATTCCAGTAGGGCCGGTAAGCTCTGAGTTGAGCTGGATAGGCTGGTGCTCTAGTCGTTAATTCTGTACCGGTACCTATGGTAATACCCTAGGCCATTGCACACCGGTATAGGCTATACTGCGTAACACCAGACACTAACAGATAAGGTGATATTACTATTACAGTATTTGGCGCAAGTCTATACTTACAAGTAGTAAATATCGGTACCTGCATAGAGTTTGACAATTAATAATAGTCAAACTGTAAGCAGGTACCGATAGGTCTACTTACCGGTACTACTTCAGTACATGTAAGTACCAGTACACAACTTGTACCAATACTGTAGCCGGATACTGGTGTAATATGTGATACTGGTTGGCCTAATGAAATACCAGTACAGAGTTGCTTACTGATGACTAAGGGACTAGGCTACTGTGTACTAGTAGTCTGGTACGGTAAGTCTACTTTAGCTTTTTTGACGTGTAGCCTAGTAAAGTTGAGTTTGTTGCATATATGCCAGTGTATCACAGTTCCAAGGTTAGTGGCTATTTCTAAAAACTAAAGGTTCCATTACATTGAAAATTAAAGTTTATCATTGAAGCATTAGTATTTAGTGGTAGGCTACTGAAAGCATGACAAAATTTTATTGACTGCTTGAATCTACAGTACCAGAGTATTGTAGTGTGAGCAGTGAGTTAGGAATTTCAGATTGATAGTTTGAAATTTTTGTGTATAATAGTTGGTAGTATCACTATCAGTCACCCAACCCCACTCGCCAACCTATTCCTGTACAGTGTACTGTACAGTGTAAAGTAGCCTCAGATTTCACTGTTTCAAGAGGAGCCATATTGAGATGTCAGTGTATCTTTTTCTCTCCATTCGAAATCAACAATAGATATAGATATTATAGTTAGTAATAATTGCTCGTATTATGGTTCAAATTCAACATGTCGATGCTTGTTGACTGATTGTGTAGAAGCACAAAGTGCTTAAATGTTAAACCACCTTTTTCATTTATACTTATTAGTATTCCCATAGCATATGTGATAGGCCTACCGGTTACAAAAACTAAGATGGAATGGTTAAAACTACTTTTGCATAACAATTCTTCACCTTAAGCTTAAGAAACTTGGAGCAGTACATTGTAACTTACCATATCAAGCATGACCATGACTTACTCTGGCAAGCCTAGTAATAATGTCAGATGTGACTGTGCTTTCAGTGCTACTGTTTGCATGAATGCAGCCATCAAACTTTGGCAGTTGGAACTTCTAAAGTGGAAGTGCTGATATATTCAGTATTCCAAACATACCGGTAATGTCCATGGTTTGATTCATGATTGGGATATTTTTTTATTGGTTAAAATTGAACTGAGACCTATCATCAAGGGCTGGGTTAATTGGCTTGTTTAGTTAAGTAACAGTTTAGACCAAACAATTATCTGAAGCTATTGTTTAGCTAGCATCAGGTGGACCATGGGGTGCCTAGCCTACCTGTTTGATTTGTAATTTTGCATGCAGTAAGATACAGTATTGGTGTTAGGCAATACTGTTAACCATAGGTGGGCAAGTTAATGCAAAACGTTAGCTTCGTTAACCACTAGTCCATTAACCAACTTCACACCTCCGTTAACGTTAATCCGTTAACATTTTGGGTGTAATTTACATTTCGTTTTATACACTCGCTTCTAGAACACGTATTGACGCTGTTGAGCTGATTGTAAGGAAATATTTATTGCTATGGTGGTCTTTTTGTGTTTTGAAAGATACATTTTACACTTATAGTCTAATCTAATTTCAAGATAAAAACAAGTTCAAATGCACAACGAAGCTGCATGATATTAACCAAATAAACCTTAACGGAAGTGAACAGAACTTAACGGAAGTTACTTTAGTCCGTTAACAGCACTCAACGGAAGTTAATTTAGTGCATTAACATGAAAAAACTTTTTAACGGATTAACGAGTTAGTGAAAAAGTTAGCTTCGTTATTAACGATTAACGGACTTGTGCCCACCTATGCTGTTAGCCATTATATTTTGGCTTGCGGTAGGATTTGCGGTGCGGTGTATTAAGTTCACAAACTTTTTGCGGTGCAGTGCTGTATGCGGCTAGAATTGAGCGGTGCGGTGCAGTTTGCAGACAAGAATTTTGTGCACCGCACCGTCTCTATCGGTGGCCACCGATTAAAAACCATGAACAATGGAATCAATGGGAGTGAAACTACTGTATCAGTAGGCTATACGGTACTAGGTACACAGTATTGATAAGCATAAGCTGCCAATACAGGCCTGTCGTTTGCCACCACCATAAAAACTATACCAGTGTTGCCTACAATTCCAAAAACGATATTGTTTACACGTACTTGATCTGATAGTACTCGCCAGCAATATGATCGATCGTGCAAGCTGATTTCTGCTTCTATATTCGCTTTTTTTCTGGACACTTTCTCGCTCTTATGGCAAAACCCAGCCAAACTGAACACTAGAGTGCATCAATCCCCCCTCATATTCGAAATCCATGTTCTACCTAGCGTTAAAATGTTGCATTTAGGCTAGAAGGAAGCCATTTAAAATTTTTTGAAATTTTATTGATGCTTAGGGGGGTCCCACTGAGGGGTCAAAAATTTCAAAATTTGTAAATTTCTGAAAAAACTAACAATAACTCTACAAATAGCAATGTTAGGTCATCCTGTTCTTGATAATTGTATTTGGGATAAAATTCTGCACCAGTTAGGACTTTATTTCACGTTTTTACACCAAATCTGAAGCAGTAATTAACCAAAATCATTGAACTGGAACGAAATCGCTACAGCAAATTTAAATGCTATTGCCCATAACTTCATTGTTTTAGTAGATAATGACATGGAGTTTCTTGCAATAGATTTATCTACTTGGAAAACTGTGCATATTTAGGAAGAAATATTGCGTGAAGGTTCTCTGTTTATGCAACATTTGCAATATTCTCAGTTTATCAATAAAGGTTTTTGCAAAAAAGTCCTGTGCACAAAGTAAGATACAACTATCAAGTCTAACTTTGTTGGTGTTATCCCTCGACAACCTATAGCGCGGCTATTGCATACTGTGCGTGATTGGAAGAACTAGAGCAGTAGAGTACTATATATATATCATCAATTACGATGTTGCATGCTAATCAAGAAGTCAATACAATGAAAATATATGTTTTCAGATACTTTGATACAAAATAAGGTTTGGTGAAGTTAATTAAGTAAAATGCTATGTGCAACATATTAGTAGCTGTGTGGTAATTTGCACGTGACATTGCGTCTTCAACATTAAAAAGGTAGTAAGATTGAGTTCCACAAGCAACTCCTCAAATACTACGAGAACTCGTACAACAAGGGCTATATTTGGGTTAGGAGAAGGAAACACAGAAGGTAATGGCACAATCAAGTTTCATCTTAGCCAAGTACTTTGTTTTCTGGTAGCACGAGAGTCTGGAGCAGTAGTGAAGACAGTGGCAGTGAAACTGAGGTTTGTAATACTAATGTATGGAACGACAAACAGAAAATTCTTCCACTATAGCAACTCTTAAATGTAGGAAAACTGGAACTGAAGCTTGTATTCCTTCCGACATTTTATCTTCAGCAAAGTTGGTGGCTATAACAACATGAATGCAAATAACAATTTGCATTTACATGCGCTTTTGTTGAAGAAACTGATGGAGATCCTGCAAAAGTCAAGCTTTTTTAAGTCGTTAAAAACGCAGGTTAGAGTAACTTCGCCAACATGATATCGATATCCTGACCATAATAAAGCACTTCGAAGATGGCTATGCCATGAGCGCCAGTGGTAAATGATGGAGCACAAAGTAGCTTGACTTCATCTCTTGTACCCACTGCAACTACAAGGCATTCTTCGTTAACATAATTACGATTATAAGACTGCAAAATTTTAGAGTCCCAATGCAGAGAAGCAAAACTTGGTGGAACCCACTGTCTTTTTGATGTGGTTATCACAGATTTTGTTTAACTTTTCTTTGAGATCTGTCTGCATGAGCATATGAGAGCTTAACTTTTGCAGGGCCTCCATCAGTTTTTTCAACAAAAGTGCATGTAAATGCAATTTGTTAAACTGGCATTATTTTCATTTGTGCTGCCATAGCCACTGACTTTGGTGAAGATAAAATGTCGGAAGGAATACAAGCCTCTGTTCCAGTTTTCCTACGTTGATGAGTTGCAAGAGTGAAAGAATTTTCTAGTTTGTCGTTCCATACATTAGTATTACCAGCTTCAGTTTTACTGCCACTGTCTTCACTACTGCTCAATACTCTCGTGCTACCAGAAAACAAAGTACTTGACTCAGATGAACAAGCTTTGCTTACTTGCTGTTTGGCAGCCTTGTCTGTCAGCAGCTTGCGTTTCAGCTTATCTTGCAGTACTTGATCACGAGAAGCAAATGATGCAACTCTGTCCATCTTCACAGAATGAAAATATTGTAGATCTTCAAAGTCTTTAATCAATGATGTTGCAATAGGTGGCCAAATTTGAACGTTTTGTCCAATTCCAGCTGTTGTTGCTGCAGATTAGTTAAGGTGCTGACTGTTGATCGCTTTGCAATTGGAATAGCTCTTTTTTTAACTTTTTGTCTTAACAGGTTTAACATTTTTGGCAAGCTTTTATTTCTGATATCATCCATGGGTATGCTATCTTTTTTGTAAAAGATGCTTACTTGATCAAACACTTGCTGGCCACCTGCGTCCTAGTTTTGCTTTTTGATATAACTTGTTGATAATGATACAGGATACAGCTAAGGACTTGGCGTGACAATGACGATCGAGAATCTGTGATTGTGCCATCACCCTCTGTGATTGCTTTTTCTCACTCAAATATAGCACTTGTTCTACAAGTTCTTGTGGCATTTGAGGGTGTGCTTGTGGTATTCATTCTTGCTAACTTTTTAATGTTGAGGATGCAATGTAACATGCAAATTACCTTACAGGTACTAATATATTGCACATAGCATTTTAAATAAGTTAATTAATTTGAAGCATAATGTTCGGAACATCGAAATATGTTTAATACAAAACACAAAGCCAAAATAACTGGAAACATATCTTGACGTTTCGTGAAACTACTTCTCACATTGTCAAAAGTAATGAATTAATGAATTACTTTTGATGAATTACTTTTGACAATGTGAGAACTTTTGACAATGTAATTACTTTTGACATTGTCAAAAGTAATGAATTTCTTTTGACAATGTGAGAAGTAGTTTCACGAAACGTCAAGATATGTTTCCAGTTATTTTGGCTTTGTGTTTTGTATTAAAGTTAATTAATTTGCATGCAGCATTGCAATTGATGATATATATACAGTACTCTAGTTCTTCCAATCACGCACAGTATGCAATAGCCGCGCTATAGGTTGTCGAGGGATAACACCGACAAAGTTAGACCTGACAGTTAGCATCAAAGCAATGCCTAATGTATTTTACTTTTGCACAGGACTTTTTTGCAAAAACCTTTATTGATAACCTGAGAATATTGCAAATGTTGCATAAACAGAGAACCTTCACGCAATATTTCTTCCTAAATATGCACAGTTTTCCAAGTAGATAAATCTATTGCAAGAAACTCCATGTCATTATCTACTAAAACAATGAAGTTATGGGCAATAGCATTTAAATTTGCTGTAGCGATTTCGTTCCAGTTCAATGATTTTGGTTAATTACTGCTTCAGATTTGGTGTAAAAACGTGAAATAAAGTCCTAACTGGTGCAGAATTTTATCCCAAATACAATTATCAAGAACAGGATGACCTAACATTGCTATTTGTAGAGTTATTGTTAGTTTTTTCAGAAATTTACAAATTTTGAGATTTTTGACCCTTCGGTGGGACCCCTAAGCATCAATAAAATTTCAAAAAATTTTAAATGGCTTCCTTCTAGCCTAAATGCAACATTTTAACGCTAGGTAGAACATGGATTTCGAATATGAGGGGGGATTGATGCACTCTACTGAACACCCATCAAAAAAGTAGATGCTCATTGTCGTCATACTCACCAAAACAATGGAACATAAAATTTGCAATTTTTGGAAAGCGAATGAGTTTTTAGAGTCATGCTTATGCTGCTGGGCTCAAAATAAATTAACGGTATTTTTGAAATATTTTCCAAATGCCATTATAGCCCGCCTTTTAAGGTAAATTAGCTCATAATTGACGTAAAACGTTACTTCTAGCGCCAACCCACTGCCGCAGTGTCTGAAATCTGTGTGCAGCAGACTGTAGGTTAATTTATAGGGAGACCCAGAACACCCAGAAAAAGAAGTGATAAGGTCCTAAAGAGTGACAGCTTTGCGTTAGTTACCGTAACTGACAACTGTAGCAGTGTACTGTAGGCCTACCTAAAGTTTTCTAACTGGTAGGTTACTGGTGGTATGCTATTGCTAGATCAGATGTTGATTTTTAGGGATTGTCTAAACATTGATTCTTTATTACTGTAGTAGACTGGAAACTGACATTTTTCTTTTTCTTTACGGTTCACTTCAGACTTGTACTAAAATATGCAAGTTTGTCCAATCGACGAGACTTTTAGTTCTAAACAGTTCACTTGGTTGCTCTAGGAATACTTAAGGCAAATAAAATCAGTCGAACATGCATGACTGCAAAAGAGCCTTTGCAACAGGAGCAAACTTTTTTTCTT
The DNA here is from genome assembly GCA_963965965.1 of Trididemnum nubilum. Lineage (NCBI taxonomy): Eukaryota > Metazoa > Chordata > Ascidiacea > Aplousobranchia > Didemnidae > Trididemnum > Trididemnum nubilum. The sequence continues at coordinate 35,603,617 of OZ014489.1, forward strand.
CATGGCTCTTGTTTTTCTCTGTGGGTCTGTTTCTGGTGTAGGCTACACAATAAAGATTCTGTGGTCTACTGCACTCTATGTCAGTAAGTGTGCAGTGGGCCTATTATAGTAATACTGATATTTTTTTTAGACTATAGAGCTTTTGTAATTATTTCTGTTGTATGCAACCTAGTTCACAACTACAGTACCTATTCAATAACTCTGGTACTAGTATACAATAGAAAATCACTTTTGTAGTTACCAGTATGGGAACATCAGCTTCAAAACCTAGAAAACATGTAAATGAACGACCTAAACCAAAAAAATCACCTAGACTTCAACCATCTCCACGTCCTCAAGTAAAAACAGAAATCACGTCTTTTAAATCAGGCTCATCTGACCTTAAAGGAAGAGATGTAATGATCAGTTATAGTCATGATGATGTTGAACTGATGCACAAACTAGAAGGTAAGCTTATTATGTAGGCATAGGTGTACAGGTATGTCGTTAAGGGCATGAGTTGTCCACTTTTTTTCAGAATCTTTGCAACTTGTGTATAATATAAGAGTTCATGTGCTCTTGCTCCTCTCACCATGCATGCACTCATTAGGGTTAGGGCTAGATTTGGGGAATAGGTTAGATTGGAGAGAAGGAAATAGTGCATGCAAACTCATACACGAGTTGCAGAGCTTGCGAAAAAAAAAGCAATAGCTCATCTGTAACGACACACGGCGTAGGCCTACTAGTTTTTTTTTAGTTGGCTTTGGGTGTCATTAAGAGATTAAACGAGCAATAAAGGCAAAATCAATGGGGGTATCTAAAGTTAGGCCAATTGCATAAGACTAGATTAGCGTTAACTCCATCCTTTTTGACCCATCCGTTGCTATTCTACTTCAAACACCACGTCAATGACTCTACTGTAATATTATAAATTTTAATAGTTTTTACCGGCAATCCTGTCGTTGATAAGCATTAGCATCTTAGAGATGCCTTCCCAGCTCTAACGTAAAGCAACATTAGGCTACTGCATTGGGCTGTTTCGCTGCGCACTAATCAGTTTGAACTTATAAGCACAACAGATCTGAGCCGGTAAAAAGAGTAGACTTTTCAGTAGCCTAGCGATTTCAGTAAAAATCAAGCTGGCAGATACGCATAAGTCTAAAGCCTAACCTAGTCTAGCAATAAGGTTTTTATTACTAGGCTAAACAGTACAAACTCATACCTGATAATAAGACTACCAATACTTGAGTAGGCCTATTGTATTTGCTTGCGGTATTTTGTGACCCTAGAGTAAACTTCTCCATCTAAGTTGAAAACAATGACCTTCTAGCCCACTCTAATAACTCTAGTAGTCTTACTTTATTTGTTCTTAGACGTTTGTTTTCTAGGCTATCGTACAGTCTACTCATTTTTCCAGCTCTGATCTATTCTGCTGATAAGATCAAACTGATTAGTGCACAGCGAAACGGCCCAATGCGGTAGCCTAAGCAGTAATTTAGAATAGAATAGAGAAGACGTTGCTAAGATGCTAATGCTTGTCAATGACAGGGTTGCCGGTAAAAACTATTAAAATTTATAACATTACAGCAGAGTCATCGACGTGGTGTTTGAAGAAGAATATCTCAGCAACCAATGGGTCAAAAAGGATGAAGTCAACGCTGATTTAGTCTTATGCGATTGGCCTAACTTATACCCCCATTAATTTTGCCTTAGTCCTCATTTAAGTTGTTGAGATAATGTTGAGTAAAAGTTCTGGTGGTACTGTGTGTAAATCTGAAATGATTGTAGGCTAAGCAATTGTGATCTAGCATCAAGTTTTAAACAGTTTTCAACTCTTACATTGTTTGTTATGATATTGATACCAACACGATTCTGTAATAAAAAAAACATTGTGTACAACTTGAATTTCAACATCTTGCCTTTGACCTAGTAACTTAACAGATGTCGTTAAGTGTAAGGTGTGCGATTTTTTCAGAACCTCTGCGACCTGTGTATGAGCGTCCATGCGCTCTCGCTCCTCTCATGCGTGCACTCATTAGGTTAGGGCTACACTTGGGGTATACCTTAAATCAGTGCTTTTCAATCTGTGGGCCACAGGGCATTTTGCAGTGGGCCACAGAGTATTTTGGTAAAAGTTGTATTTTGAAAAAGTCATGCTTGAATTTTTTTTAGCTGGAGATCACCTGTTTTTGGCCGGATAAACCGCTTGAATTTTGGTGAAGATCTTTTTTTTGGGGGGGGGATCACAGCCGGAAAAAACGTTTGAATCTTGGTGAAGACTCTTTTTTTTTTAGATCACCTGTTTTCAGCCGGATAAATGGTTTTAATCTACTTCAAAACTGATTTGGCCAGAAAATTTGGGTCAAGTTCTTGAGCAATACTTTGAGGGTGGGCCATGGACAATTTTCAAAATCAAAATGGGCCGCAGTTAGAAAAAGGTTGGGAACCACTGCCTTAGATTGGTGAGAAGGAGAGAGCCCACGCATGCTCATATACGAGTCGCAGAGCTTTTGAAAAACAGCGAACAGCTTAAACTTAATGATACCCTAACTTAACTCAAGAATTTTTTCTCTAAGCTCACTGAAAAATTCAATTGCTATTACACCGGTGTATACTCAATATTTTTCACTACTATAGCAAAACCTGAAACTGATCTGTGATAATCCACCAATTACGTCAATTTTTGTTTGTACATTCCATTTGTAGTTACACCCATGAATCTGTATGTAGGATGTTTTAAACTTTTTTTTGCAGGAGCATTAGAAGCAAATGATATATCTGTGTGGGTGGATGAAAGTGGTCTGACTGCTGGAGCAGTTTATTTAAGAGAAATTGGAGAAGCCATTGTTGCATCCAAGTTGTTCATTATACTTTTGAGCACAAGTTCAGTCCAATCAAAATATTGTCAGGTATGTGCAATCTGTTTGAAGCAATTGTGTTTTCATTACAAAATTAAGATCTGAGATTGCATTTACATGATCATCATCATCACACGTTGGATCCGGTATTGTCCTTGTCGACGGAGTTGGCCGGATTTCTTGTGGTCATTGTCTTTACCATGCCTCACCATTTTGTTTGATCACATTCATCCTCTTTCCCCAATCCATTTTTCTTCATCTCATTCTCTACTTGCTTTTTCCACGTTTGTTTCGGACTTCCTCTACTACCACTTATTGCATTTACATGATAAGTTTAGAAATTATTTTCATCATGAAATCAAGACCTTTTTTTATTGAAATCTTGAAATCCGGTGACATTTAAGTTTTATGTATATCTCTTGGGTCAAAATCGATTTTATTGTCTAAAAGGTTTTGTTTTTAAGATCACAAAGACTTTATTTCACTGGAAATTTCTTAACTGGTTTTTATTAGTTCTGATTCAAAGCTAACCTAAACTGAAATCCTAACTATAAAAGTTAAAACTATCCCTAAATCAAATTTGAACTCAAACACGAATCTTAACTCTAAAAAAGAAAATAAAAAATACACGAATGAATATTCCTCAATTTCATTTTATACTCTCTAAAATTTTCAGTCACTCTCTTAATATTATTGAGGGCGGTAGCCATTTCGAAATTGACTATAAAGTATAATAATTTTGACTTTAAGGATGAAGTTTCTCTTGCTTATATTTCCAACAAAAATATTTTTGCTGTCTCTGCTCTTCCATATGAAGAAATTTCCGAAGTAATGGATCTTGGAATGTAAGTTTTTTATGCTGATTTGCTGAAAATTTTGATATCGGTTTTGTACAAGTAAGATAAATATTGACTTTGTAATATTAGCATGATTATTTGCTTTTGAACAGTGTTCCCAGTTAAGTTTTGGTAGTTCTGCTTATGCCCAAAAAATTGTTAATTTTTCTGTAACAAAAAAAAAAAAAAAAAGGAAAATGAGATGGCTTACACTATTTCAAAACATTGATTTAATGATAAAAATGGCTTAATGGTTTCATAGGTTTTAAGTATTGTAGTGCTGATTGGTATCTGTGGCGTCTAATGCACTGAAGTATAAACAAAAAGGTTTGGATTAGATTTAGGGTTTGGGTTAGAGTTAAGGTGAGGGTTAGGGCTAGCATTGATGGTATGTCTTCGCTCTTCATTTTGATTAGTGCACAACGTTTCGTGCTTGATGTCTTTCCAATTTTTCTTGGCTAATTTTTTCAGTAAAAAAATTACATTATGTATTCTAGGAAGTTGACATTGGCTTGTGTCCAGTGGACTTTTCTTCAGGACGATAGTGATGAAGGATTGCAAAAATTTATTGGCAGCATACGTGCAGCTCTTGATAAAATGGATCAAGAAGTAGCTACAACAGATTATGAAACTGAAGCAATTTCTAGCGATGTCCAAACTGATGCATGTAAGTTAGTCTTGGACCTCCTGGTCTACATTGTGGTTAAAATTGGGAGCATACAAACGTAACCTTGGTTTGTTAAAAACAGAAATTTGGTACCCCAAGCATACTGCCTTGCTAGCAAACAATCTTCCGATTAGTTTAAATACACTTTACGATTTTACCTCCAGTGTACTGTAGATAATACCTTATCAGTAGTAAAGTCAATAACTACTAGGTTTACGTATTTCAATGTATTATGCAATACGTAGTTTGTTTGTTTTTGGTAAGAAAAATTTTGTAAAAGTGTAAAAATAAACAGGAGAAAATTGATCATGACTTAACGGAGTATGCCACCATAAAACTCTAGTAACATGCTTTAGAATTTAGTAGATAAGTGGTCATTTTCATAACACTTTAAAAACCAGGTATTGTTACTCAATCATCACTTTTCTGGGTCAGTGGTTTTGTGTTATCCCCCGGAAAACCACATACATAACCTTGTAAGTTTAATATCCCTACCTTATCAAAGACGTCGTGCGCGAATTGTAATAGTTTTTTCAAGAATGAAAATCTTTTTGTATCTAAGCCACTGACGATGAAAGAACGCCAAGCATGAATGTAATGAATAAGCAAGCTCTCAACTATCGCCTTCTTGGCAAACATGATTCACAATTGCTTCCTGCTGCCATTAAAATTGAGGACAGTCAGGCATCGGATAAATTCTGGAAAATGCAGTTCGGTGAACTCAAAAGTGTTGATTGGGATCAGTAAGTTGCGAACTTTCTATTTTGGTACTAAACAAGTATTCTACTCGATTGTAGTAGCACTAGTGTGTCGTACTAGAGTCTTTTTTGGCTCAAATAAATTTGTAAGGTTGGGTATAACTGCAAAGGAAGTTTTCATTTGCACTTGGAAGTCTTTTACATAGTTTTCAATTTCTTGCTGAAGGCTGACGTAAATCACGGTTCAATAATCAAAACTCTTAGCGATTTTTTCTTACTGTACCAAATTAAAAAAATTGCTGTTAAATAATGAACATATCTTGAAATATTAACAACATTCTGATATTATCAATGTTCTATTTAAAACGTAAATTTCGAGAAACTGTTTCCCCTGATAGATTCCCAATTTTATTTTAATCGGTATGTTTACTAATTCACATTGTCTTGTTTGATTTCGTATGCTTATTATTGCAATTTGCAGGTTTACCGATGTTGTAAAAAAGCATATGGGAAAGACTTGGACCCAGCTATCCGTTACTGACGAAACAATTAAGCACCTTATGACGTTACTGGCTAAAGAGATGAATGTCACTAGCAACAAACTTACCTACAAAAACTACATTAGTAGGTTTAGATAGTAGCCCACCTTAGGCTGGGTCTACATTGGGCATAAAATCATGAGTAAAATTAAAATTCAAAAGCAAAATTAAAAGTAAAATTCCATATACCGGCTCGCCGCCTTACCAACATACAGGCTAGCAGTTGGAATATATTATGGATACGCTCACGATTATACGCCCAGTGCAGAACCTCTCGGTTGTACGCCCAGTGGGCTTTACACGTTACAAGCTCAAAGTTTGTTAAAATATACAAAGTATACGCTCATACTCACGATTGTAAGTTAGGTGTAATCCGGAAACTGGATTTATTTTTTCGCTTGGAAATTTTGGTCGAACGTCCGAATTTAGACATAATTTTTGGGTCGTTTGAGAATTTATTTTGATCCTTTTTCATCGTTTCAACCTGATTTTTGGTCTGAAATGAAAAATCTTAATATTATTTTTGGTCATTTGAACCGAATTGGCGGATTTATTTTGGTTGATTGATTCCCCCAAAATTTAAAGTCAGTGGTCGACCAACAGATACAAAAAAACTAGGACTGGGACCAAAGAATTTGGTATTTTGTGCAAGTTGATTGAAGGGGCATTTCGCTTTGGTTCTTGGGAAAACATGATCCTTGCCGTATAGACTCGAAGCATATCAGGAATTGGTAGGCCTTAAACCCCCATCATTGCGCCTCGGCAGTACCACTTCTTTCTGATGAAAACGTATTGCACCTCTTTAAGAGCACTTAGTTCGGCTAGTACCACAGTATCTTAAGGAAATGTTGCTGCGGTTTAGAAACACTCTGCTCAAGTTTATCGGCCAGGTAACTAAACGTACCTGTCTCAAAAGCAGTTAGAACACCTGTGACAGTAATGAGAATGAAGCTATCGGTTTGATTTTTGTTGATAGAGGTTGAATTTTTGATTGCAGTGTTCTGCACCAGAGGCAAAGAAGTGGTTGCGCTTGATGAGGCCATCAGTTTGTTTGCTGCCGCGGCTGTGGCTGTTCGTGAAGTTTTCCAGATCGATTCTTCCGTCAGATTAACAGCGATTGAGCAGTTAGGTAAGTGAGAAGAGCTTTTGTTTTGCTTTAAACAGGATGCATATTGCATTAACATTTGAAGACGCTTTTTTGACCTAAATTTTTTTTTTCTTTAAATTGAAGTATTTGTATGAAATTCCTTCCCCTTGGTTTGCCATGACTGAGTTAGAAACTAAGATTGAGAGTCCATTATTATCCAGTCACTAATTCATGCATACTTTGCCACAAACTTCTTTTTAGAGCATTGCATACTTTGAAATTCCGAATTTTTTTCCTGGCGAATACTAATAGGATATTTCCGACAAGAGTCTGGTCCAGTTTTTGAAAGATTTTTTTAAGTTCCTATAGAAATACCTGTGCGAAATTTCATTGTGGTCTTCCCATTTTTAAGGAATCGAGTACTAGTAGTCTACATTCCAAGGTAATTAAACAATTGCAAAAAATAGGGCGGAAATGTAGCTCCTCAGTAACATGCAATCCAACGCAACTCGTTACGTGGTATTGAGGAACTAAATATCTGCCACTTTCAATACTTTCAATCTTATATTATGAGATTGCGCAACTTGACTTGGCGGAGTAGCTAAACAAATAATGTATCACGAAAGTCTGCTTCGTTTTTCAATGGAAAATTTTTAATTAGTATGCCATGGTGTTTCATTAGGTTTGTGCCGATTGCTACGTGACATATTGACATAAAGGGGAAGTGTCAGTCGTTTAGATTTTCCGATTGCGTTACTGATTTTGCAAGGTTCGTCATATCGGCCCTAACGATACGTTTTTGTTACGTAGTCTTCATAGAATTAATAATCAGCGGTTGTTGAGGCATAGGCACGGATTAAAGTTAGTTTTGCTGCTTTGCTGTGCAAATCAAATAATGCTATCGTTTGACTGATGATTGTGATGTTATTTGGTAAATCACACGTGGATTTTGTGACCAATGTTGCTACGTTTTGATTAGGATTCCGACATAACACAGTATTGAGCAAGACTAAAGAAACTATGACGTCTCTGTGACGTCATTTCAGTCTGATCAAAGTCCACTGTATTTCAACTAGCAATATAGTCCGATGTTATGAGCTTGATATCACGTTTGTAGCACGAAATGTTTATCACGTTTGTAGCACGAAATGTTGCCGAGAATTTACCAGTATTTTCCGGAATTAAACCATGCAAATATTGAGCGTGTGTGTCACCAATGCAAATTCTTAAAACGACTTTAAATGGAAAATTTTGAAAAGTGTCGGTCATCTTTGTGTGTCTTACAAAGACTTACATCACATGACAATGACTCAATATATGAATTTCATTACTGTATTATCAAATTTGCTTCAAGTTCAGAGAAAAATTCCATATCAATCACACAACTTACAGTCTAGAATAATTTTTTAATCGTTTTGCGTGCTTCTGGCCTAAAGGCTACCAGCTCGGAAGCCTAGGGAAGAGCCACCAGAACGGCGACTACTTAAAACAAGCAATGCGAAAAATTGTCTTCCCACAGGAATCGAACCTGCAGCCTTTGGATTACCGGTCCACTGCTCTACCACTTGAGCTAGAGAAGACGCCTCCTCGCATGCTTAATTTTGGCTATTTAAACCCAGCAACTTGCTTGTTGTATGATTGTAATAATAAGTCAATGAAGATGTTTTTTGACGTTTGCAGGCCAGAGTTTTAATATTTTAATCGTTTTGCGTGCTTTTGCTTCGTGCTTCTGCAGGTTCGATTCCTGTGGGAAGACAATTTTTCGCATTTGCTTGTTTTAAGTAGTCGCCGTTCTGGTGGCTCTTCCCTAGGCTTCCGAGCTGGTAGCCTTTAGGCCAGAAGCACGCAAAACGATTAAAATATTAAAACTCTGGCCTGCAAACGTCAAAAAACATCTTCATTGACTTATTATTACAATATAGAATAAATTAGACCAAAGTCTGTCCATTGCCCACTGACCAGCCCCCTGCTTTGTTTAGCTTTGTACGTTTTCGAATCGATTCACATGATCGTCCTTCATGTTAAATAAAATCAATAGCTCGACTGGCGGGTTAGAAAAGTTTTTTGCCCTACCCGTTGAGCTATGAAATTGAATTGATATTCCTGGTGACAGCAATTTAGATCTTCCTTGATGGTTACTGTTTACCTGTGCATTTGTTTGTAATGTTGGCTTCTTCACTGTCGAATAAACTTGATAGAAGGATTTTGTATCTTCATGTAGTGCTCTTCCAGCCGAAATCGGTTTCGCATTTTTATTTTTTAGTTAATTTTGACCAACTTTTTTAACGAAAAGATGCAATCTGGGTCCAGGTATGGATACACTTATTTCTTTGGTATTTTGTTTAAGAAAGGAGAATCACTAAAATCAATTTTTGTAGGCGATCACAAATCAAAAGCTGTCATCAATGTCCTACTTGACTTACTCTATGATGAAGATCAAGATGTCCGAGTCGTGTCCGCCATCTCCCTTGCCCATGCAGCCAGCGAAATCCGAAGCATCAAGACACGAAGTGAAGTTGTCAACGGGTAGGCTATCTTGCTAATTTAGTCTTGGAAATCTGACATAAGGGTTCGTACTAACGGGCGCGAACAATAAAGCGAAGTTGTACAATAAAAGACGAAGGTACACTGTGTCCTATATACTCTCAAAGCCAATCCCTTATGCCATAGAATTGTAGATCTTCAGTCTTAAAGACGATGTAAATGTAATCTACCAAGCTAGAGTTTCAACTATTATCAAGAAATCTAAATTTTGGGTTAAAACTGTATGCGAGATTGTTTTGGTTCTACATCTAAAACCGTTGAACTTTGGCTAATAGAAGCAATGAATCTAAGCAGTAGAAACAGGTCAGTTTTGAAAAATTCGATAAAAACCGAGTTGATAACAGAGTTAAATATCAAAATCATAGAGTTAAATTACAAATTTAATCTTAGGTTTGTGGTATTTTGAAATATCTGCGGAGTTCCGGAACCTAATTGATTGTAGAAATGTTGGCGTGGAGAAATGCAAAAAAAACTTTCAAAAATTCGAAGTTTTTCAATCACTTAATAAGATGTTTCTAGGCATAATGCTGTGATTTCTTAGAACTACTGTGTATTAAAAGAGACATCAATGAATACTGGACCAGTCTTTCCAACTCGAGTTAGTTGATAAAGTGTTCTCTAGAAAGGGAAATTTCGAATGCGAGCGTTAATGAATTAATTAGTTGTAGTGTCGTTATTTGTTTGTACTTTACCAAAAAACGGAACTTGTTTTTTGGTAAAGTTAAATAAGTCAGAAAAATTGTAAGTTGATAAAGTGTTCTCCATAAAGGGAAATTTCGAATGTGAGCATTTATGAATTAATTAGTTGTAGTGTCGTTATTTGGTTGTACTTTACCAAAAAATGGAACTTGGTTTTTTGGTGAAGTTAATGAGTTAGCAAAATTGTAAACATCCTGATCGAAATGACTGAAAATTTTAAGCCTAACTGTTTTAGCAAAAAATTTTGCAAGAAATTGATAGTTGTGAATGCTATTAGATACCAATCTTTTCGTGAATCCGATGTATTTGCAGCTGATAATTAGGTTTATTTAGTACCGTATTTTTTGTCAGAAATTATATCTTTAATATTTTGTTCATCGTCATTGCGAGAGACAACTAGAATTTTATCGGATTTATTATTGCAAAAATTCGAAAGAGATTGTTTGGAATGTGATTACACAATTCGAGTCACGTTGCGCTACTTGCAATGCAAAGGCGCACATTTTGCTTCATCGTGTCTGCAATGTGAAACGATCTAATTTTGCAGTAAAAGACAAATTGTAATAACATTCACTACCTGAACTGAGAAAAAAACGGCTACATGGGCCAAAATAAATTTAAATATTCATTTTGCATGCATGGCTCACAATAAATTTTGTTAAAAAAAAATCTTTTTCAAAAAAATTCATATTCCTAAATGACCTCAAAACTTTTGCGCAAATTTTCTGGCAAAAAATAGTCCAGTGGATTGAAAAAAGCTAGATGAGTTGCTGGGCAAGTTATTGATACGGTACGCTAAATGTCTAAAATTTTCGATTTTAAGATAACTTAGAATAACCGTTGCTTCGGCGTTAAGTAAATACAGTCATTAGTTATTTTTTGATCTTTAAAAGAAACACAAGGTTAAAGAATTCATTGAACGGTGTTAAATGGCGTGCGAAATCCAGTATCTTTCAAATTGTGCTATCCACAAACTTTAATTCAATACTTGTTTATATAAGCATTACTACGGTATAATCTATTGTTACCGTGAATTGGCAACGTTTATTTGCTAGCAGAGGTGCTCTAAGTGTCTATAATTATATGACTTGTTAACCTTGATCGTGGGGTCTGGGTTAATATGTTAGTATCAGTAGATTGTAACTTGGTAAAGTTCAGCAAACTTCCGACCTTCCCCATAAGGATTCTTTCTGAGGTTGCTTCTGTGCGCTTTAGCAGCCGCAAAGATATGAAAATGGTTTTGGAGAAATTTTTAAGTGATTGTCTCAAGAAACTCTTTGAATCAAGTTAAAAACTGGTCACATAAGGGCAAAAATGATCATGTCTTTTCCCAATTGCAGTTACTACAGAAGGTTTGTGTTAAGTGGAAAAGTTTCGCTTCTGCCAAAAATTTGTTGATGAATCATTGTTGTGAGTTTGAGCATTATTTTTCTGAACTTCGAATGTTAATGTTGGCAAGGGCGTCGGCAGAAAATTTTTCAGGGGGGGGCCAGTAAGAATAGACCCAGTATTAACTACCAAAAATGGAAGAATTTTTGTGATTTGGGAGGTTTATGAAAGAGTGTGTAAAAATCCAGGGGGGGCATGCCCCTCCCCTGCCCCACCCTTGCCGACGCCCATGAATGTTGGTTGGTTTTAGGATTAGACGTTAAATGAAAGAACGTGGAAGACCATTCAGTCAATTCAATTGTCCTCTCACATACAAAAATGTAGACGCTCAAACTACGATACCAGTGATTAACAATTCCTTATGATTTCTCAAGTTTGATGAACGGTATTTTGTAGGTTGCTGAGCTGCTTGAGCAACGATGACAGATTGGTGCGAGAAAGTGGATGCCTGGCCCTGGGACGGATGAAGAGCAAGATTGCGATTAAAAAACTCGTATTTCTTTGGTAGGTTTTAAGTTTTTGATCGGCTCGGTGTTGCGTAGATTTTACTCAAAAATCGTCGATCGAACTTTTATTTTTTTACGAAAGCCATTATTGACGTGGTAGTTTTGACGTAATTGAAAACCGCTAATAAAATAGATTTTATTTTAAAATTGCCTTAATGTGTGTTGTCTGATCTCACTCTCAAGTCAAATCTTTCACTGCAGTCTCTGTGTTGTGCCAATGTGAGTAACGAGTTTCCCGAAGCCCCATCATTATTTTGCTCCGGGAGTATTTTCCTTTTCTGGAGCCCAGCAGATTTTCCCCGCACGCGGTTTTTACAGCCTGGTTGATCTTTTCGGAGGCCCATCTCCGCGTCATTGCGCCTGGCTCACAGAACCTTTCGAAGAAATGCTGCAACAGTGGCCACTGGCCAGTCGTTGGCAATACTGTATCTGGTTTGATCTGCGCAGGATTTGAACCCTGACTTTTCGTTCCAAAGAGAACCGTTCGACCAACTTAGTCGATATTGAACAAGTGAAAAATCGTTTATTCCCCATAAGACCTCTGTCACTGTTGAAGCCATTAAGGGTTGTCCAGTTTGGCTGAGAGATGGCTGGGGGAACACCGCAACACCTTGGGGTTGGATATGCTGAGGGGTTCTGAGGAGAGGTAAAAGCGTGAAACAGCGCAGTCCAGCTCTGCGCATGAATTAGCCGGTATTCTTAGATCATGGCAAACCGTAATCAAATGGCGGCCGTTTTCATTCGGAAATAATTTACAAAAGTGTCTTTTCAGGCGAAATGACTACATCTCTACTGTACGCGAAGCCGCACGTGTAGCGATTGAACAAATAGGTGGGGATGAAGCAGAGCAGGCATTGCACGTTACCAGAGTGCTGGGGGAAGAAATCGAGAAGCTTCGGAAAACATGAGATTGAAAATTGGTGATAAAATCAACTACGCAATGGCGCGTTTTCATTTTTTATTTTAGTAATATGTTTTTGCATCTGATCGATATCGTACTCTTAAAATTTACATAATCTATTAAAGTTTTTGTACTTCTCGTAAAGTCACTGTTACTTGGAAGCTCTTAAGCATCACGATTTTTTTTAGTTTGTGTGATATCTAACTATCTGTACTTGAACACTATTCGAACCGATTAATCTTCGAAGCGTTGAATCACTCTGAGAGAAACATGACCTGACCAAATTTCAACTCTCTGCGACTTGACGTTTCGGTGATGCTTCAGAGCAAAGCTAAAAAAGATCTCATGCAGTGTTGCCCGTTAAAATTTGCATTCAATCCAACTTTGCTAAATATTTCATTTGTGAAACTGACTCATTGATAAAGTCATAACGAGTTTTTGCGTTTGTGAAAGTTTTACCTTAAGCATAATTTTAGAAAGAGCTTAAATTTCAAGTGGCAACACTGCAGAAAATATCTTTTAAAAAGAATTATCTTAAAAACGATTTGTTATAGAAAGCTGAAATTTGTTGAAGATGTATTTTGGATGCCTCTAATCTATAAGTATAATTTTTTGCTCATAATTCCAGCTGATGAATCGCCTCTTTTAATCGTGCATTTTGTCAGCACCTTTTAATACCTTTTAGATGTTTTTTTTTTAACCCTACGCATGAAATTGACTTTTGTCAAAATAATTATAATTTGATAATTTGCCGAAGTATTTTTAGTACTGTTTTATAGGCCAAAGAATATTGTTGCACTTTTAGCGTAATATATAAGCTTTGATGCACCGGTAATTAATACTGCTAGTCTGTTTCAAGTGGATTTTTCTTAGATTACCTAACTGGACGGGTTTAGTTTAAGATTTGATTTGAAACATGAAATTTGGCTAGGATAATAAGTGGGTTGAAAGTCTACTCCAGACCATATACCAGCAGTATTCGGTACCGGGTAATCTTCTTCAAAGTGTTTTTATTTTTAGTTAGTGTTATATCTCATTATAATTGTACTAAGCTATTAGTAGTGGATCAAGCTAATGCATTATTTTAAGTTTTTGCGTTTTTTTCTTTGTTTTCCACTACAATTGTATGGATGGTATCTGGAGCGGTGTATGCGTGTGTATCTCAATTTCTATCCTAAAGAACTCCAAAGCTTTCGGCCATTTTAATGAAAATGTGATACATATTTGTGTTTTCAGTCGCAATCGAATCCGTTCTTAAGCATTAAACAGTTCTAGGGTTGAATTAACATTGATTCCGTTCAAATTTTTGAATAGTATGAGTTTTGAAATTTCAGGTGTAAAAAGCTTTGATTTTCGAAAACAAAAGTTGAATTTTTGAGCAATTTAGCTCTTTATCTTAAGTGAATCTTGCACTGACGTAGGCAGAGCTGTTTCTAGCCGTTAACTCATTCCAAGATTTATGTAACTATTCACTGTTTCAGTTAGCAATTTTTTATATCAACATTTACTATTAACATTTACTTATTCAGTTAGCAATTTTTTTTTATTATTAACGTGTTAAGAGCCTTTATAAACTGTGTTGTTATGTCACCGAATAATTTTTTTGTAATTCGTTTTTCGGAAAAATTGAGGGCTTTTTGCTCAACAAGCTTTTGCCACTTGTGTTTGAAATTGATTTGTGACAGAGACTGATCTTATTTCAATACCACTATATTTTATTTTGCGTTACGGGCTTTAAATTGTCAATGCAGCCAAGTTATAGTTTATGCAATGAATATTTAGCAAGGACTACCAAAAGATACATTTGGCGCATACGTTCGCCTAACTTAGCTTTTTTACAATCTGTCGTATACTAGACATCTACCACGCCGTGTAGTCAGTTTAATTAACTTTTCTAGAACTATGACTTTTGCAAGTGTAATTTAAAAGCTCATGACTGCAATGTGGCTTTAGCAACGAGTCAATGTTAGGAGTGCCCGATTTGTGCCAGTTTGTCAAATCTTCTGTACCTCTAACAATTGTTTTAAAATTTTTAGAATTCACGATTTTTGCCTCGAAATTCAAGTAGTGTTAAACGATTTTATGGCTTAAAATAGTGCTGTATCTTACCGTTTTTCATATTTCATGTTTCTCGACCAAGCAAATCTTGCCTGCGCAAGGGCGCAGCCTACTAACTGATACAAGTGTAAAGTAAACAAATGCGATTACTTGCTTAAGTATTCATATGCGATTACTTGCTTGTCCGGATGGTGTAGAAAAATGAGAAATCAAGCTTTTGTGTAGAATTTACTAATTGTTCTCTTCGGGTTAGTCTTGAGCATCATCTCGATCGGGCGCGCAACCAAGAATTTTGCTACAGGAAGGCTTTGTACTCAAAATTTACAAAAAATACATAGCCTGTTTGTCAAATCTTCTGTACCTCTAACAATTGTTTTAAAATTTTTAGAATTCACGATTTTTACCTCGAAATTCAAGTAGTGTTAGACGATGTTAAGACTTAAGATAGTGCTGTATCTTACCGTTTTTCATATTTCATGTTTCTTGACCAAGCAAATCTTGCCTGCGCTAGGGCGCAGCTTACTAACTGATACAAGTGTAAAGTAAACAAATGCGATTACTTCCTTAAGTATGTATATGCGATTACTTGCTTAAGTATCTAGATGCTATTACTTGCTTGTCCGGATGGTGTAGAAAAATGGAAAATCAAGCTTCTGTGTAGAATTTACTAATTGTTCTCTTCGGGTTAATCTTGAGCATCATCTCGATCGGGCGCGCAACCAAGGATTTTGCTACAGGAAGGCTTTGAACTCAAAATTGCAATTTTTTGTTTGAAAAATGTCTTATCTGGCCAGCTTGCCGCCGGAATCCATAGGGGCCTTGCTCTCCAAGATCAATTTTCGCACCTTTTTAAGAGCCATTTAAAACAACTGATTTTCTTACTGCTTAGATTATTAGTAAGCTAGTCGAATTAAATTGCTCAGCCACTTCTTTACTTATAGGACAAGTCCAAAACACGTTGAAACGCTTGCACTTTTGGGTTAAATTTTTTTAAGTGAGTTGGGTATAGGGTAGAAAGGGGCTTTAGCCCCCTCCCCCCTATCTCGACAAAATGTTTCGTACTGAGATTCAGTTTTGTTTGGTTTTTGTGAAATTTAACGCTTGCACTGTTATGATATCTCAGTATGTGTTGCATCGTGTAATTATCAGTGACAAAATAAATCGTTATGCATGTTTGTATGCTCTGCGGTATTGCTGTCCTTGGTTAAATTGAAAGTAGAACGATGTCCTGCATTCCGATCTTAGTATTGCGTTAAAAAGTGCTCTGGAATTGCAAAGCTTTTCTTATGCAATTATCAGGTTGTTGGCTTCCAGTTTTATATCGCCCATGCATCGTTCTCGCTGAAAATTAGGGGAAGAAACTTTTACTTTCTAATATAGCCAGCTCTTAAAACGGTAAAATATTGGAAGGGGCGACGCTTTCGCAGCCGGACGCACCCTGGAATGAAAACGTTTCATGCCGAAAAAACAAAAACAATTCACGCTCATATAAATGTGTTCAAAAAAAGGTTTTCACGTCCGAATCAGCCATTTTTTGCCCAAGCCTAGGTGTAAGGCGAGCCAAAGAAAAAACGACCATCAAGCTAACTTGTCTGTGAGGGGAAAGCTGATTCTCGATGGGAGACTACAATTCGATTGACGCCGTTGCAACCCGGTCCTAACGAGATTAAACTCAATAAAATTGCTGTACGAGTTAATGTGGGTGAACGGGCCTGGTTCATGCTCAAATAGCTCCAAAGTCGAGGTTCTGGTGATTGATAAACAGATTGTTCGTTCCCCAAACTTGCGTTATTGAGCTCTCGAGAAAACAACGCTTATTTTCTAATTGGCTTAATTCACGTCGCGGTAGTCCCGACTGACTTGCTTACAAAACCCCAAACAATGCGCTCAACGTTGGTGTAGTTGGACTGAAAAAGAGCCATGTTTATACCAGGGCTGCGAACTCGAAAAAAAATATTTTTCTGAACTCACAAAAATTAAAAAGGTGGCTGTTTGACTGGAACTCTTCGTGGGTCCCTTCACAGTCCCCGGTCGGAAAATTTTTATTTAAACTACTTAGCTAGATTAGTTTATTGTTATACTCAGTTAACGACAAATAAATAATTGAATTGGAAAAAATTATTTTTTGTGGATTAAGCCTGATAAATTGATTGACGACTAAGTGTTTTTGTAAGCCTGAACTCGAAAAACTTGATATTTTTGCCGAACTTGAACTCGAAAAAATTTAATTAGGGTAACTTTCTAAAACTAGGCTGCACTCGGAATAAAAATCAATCTAGTTTGCAGCCCTGGTTCATGCACATAAATAAAAATTAACTTACCTAATTTTAGAAACTCGACCATATTTGTCCGTCCAGTGACAAAGTGAAATTACCTAGCGGACACTTTTCTTTGCAAAAAAACGATAACCAGCAAACATTTACCATAAAAATTCTTTGTTAGCTTCCAAGACATTAAACAGCAGCTTCACTCACCTTGCGCTATAAAGGCAGCTAAATTCGATAGGAAAATTACATTATGGCGCCTCAAAAGGTTTATTACGAAGCTCAAAATTTCGCCTGGCCTTTCAACCTCATTTCAAAACATATTTGACCTGTCGCCAATTTGCTATACGTTATTTGGACAACGTGATTTTGTGAAAGAAGGTTTGAGCGGTGTCGTTCGAACAATTAACTGAAACAGAATAACCAACATAAAACGAACTCAATCATTAAGCACTTGCAGACGAACAAAAACAAAACGCCGTCACAGAAAATCTGCTGCTTTGTTCCGTCAAAGACCAAAAAAAAAAAATTTGTAGCTTTGTTCCGTCGAATTTAGGTGAAGACTTCTTTAAAATTATAGGGTTGTCATATTTTTGAGGTAGAAAAAAAGATTAGAATACCGCAATTCTCGTGGGATTTAAGGTGAAAACCGAAAGAAAAGGTCTTCGCCTCAGGGAGTCAAAATCACTCAGTGAAATAATATCAACAATTATTCCGCAATCATTCACGAATTGCGGTAAAAAATGGCCAACCGCGCGGGACACCGGGACAAAGTCTTACAAACGGAATCCTTGTATTTCATTAAAACTTGAAGAGGCTAAAGATTACAGAACATTATTAGATTTGATAATACAAGTTTTTTCAAGTTTATTGGTAGTTTTAGCGTGAAGTTAATAAGCAAGTGATACACGTAAGAAATTGTTCAATGAGTAAGAGACGACAACGCTATGGAAGCAGCGAAAGAGCGACGCTCATCTAGTCTGCTGCCAGTGCCACCATTTAGTTATGAAACCTTTACACATTCTTTGAAGCAAAAAAACAACAAAAAACACACAAACGACTAATATTTACAGCTACAGCACATACAAACCTATACATATGACAAATATTTACAAAAAAACACACATACAACTGAACACACATATTAAAATATAGGTACAACGCTGTAGATATGCAAAATGCAGATATTTGAGATAATTAAAAATTTTAAAAATTGTTTGGTTGGAACTAGTCATTAGGGGTGATGAAATAAATTATTAGTTTTGATATTTGTGAATTAGATAATTCTTGTAATATTTAACAAATTTATGATATGGATTTTGTGTTATATCAACCGGAATTGCATTCCAGAGTTTTGTGCCACGGAACAGTAATGAACGCCTGCTTGCTGTAGTGTTAACAGAAGGGAAAAAATAATACTTGGATGAGCTACTTTGAGTATTATAGGAGTGGATTTCATCAATTGGAGTGAAATAATTTTCTATAATGAATAAATTAGGTACCATGAATTTGTGATAGCGGTACATGAACTTTGCCAATTCTAATCTAGCGATGGCTGAGACTTTTAACATCTTTTCGGCATGATAAACTTGGTCTAATTTAACATAGTCGTTCCATTTAATACCAGACATAAGTTTAAGATTTTGTTTTGTTGTTTTTGTAAGGGTTCTATCATTGTTTTGCTGGAGTTGCCCCAACACAAGACTCCATATTGTAAGTAGCATTGCATAAAGCAGTTGTAAACTAATTTTAAATGTCTACCTGAAACATAATTTCGAAGTTTTGCAATAATGCCAGCAGCTTGAGACATTTTCTTGGAAACATGTTCAAAATGTGTTTTCCACTTCAGATCGTCATCAAATATAATACCAAGGTAGCCTATTTGTAAGAATAGCAGTTATTGATTGGAACTTTGTTTATCGTTACTTCAAAATTTGATTTAGCATTTTTGTCATGTGAGATTATCATAACTTTGGTTTTTGTGTAGTTAGGAGTTAATTTGTTAGATTTGAGCCAATTGTCAATGCTAACTAATTCATCATTTACTCTTTTGTTAAGGGTGTATAAATTTTTGTCAAACATAAATAAGGCAGTATCATCTGCATAAAGCCTGGTGTAAAAATTAGTCGCGGAAGGAAAGTCATTCATGTAAAGTGAAAACAACAAAGGTCCAAGGGTAGATCCTTGCGGAACTCCACATTTAATTAATTGTGTGGAAGATATGTTTACTCCGATTTGTACATATTATGATCGATTTGTAATTTTTTACCAAATCTCCAAAACTTCCTCTCAAGCCAAATTTGTGCAGTTTTTTTAGAAGTATGTCATGATCAACTGAGTCAAATGCCTTGGACAAATCTAAAAGTATTAAGCAAGTGTGGAGCTTTTGATCTTTTTCTGCCTGTAACTAGGTGTATACATCACAAGCAGCATGCACCGTAGAGTAGTTATTTCTAAAGCCAAACTGTTTATCACTTAAAATATTTAATTTAGCCAAATATTTGTCAAGTCTATTGTATATTAATCTTTCGAACATTTTTGAAAACGAGGATAAAGCTGATATTGGCCTGTAATTCGTACTGATATGTTTAATTCCACCTTTATATATCGGGGTACTTTAGCTTGTTTTAAGCATGTAGGATAGACACCTGTGGTAACAGACTTATTGAAGATTAAGGCAAGTAGTGCTGCTATCGATTCATTGGCTAATATAATGAAATTTATTGGTATACCATCATGACCAACTGCTTTTTTTTGATTTAAGGAATAAATTTCACGCCACACATCATATGAAGAGATTGGTTAAGAAAAATGTTATTTCACAAGATGAAACAGTTGTCAAAGGTTTTGTCCTACTGTAATTTGAGATTTTTGATGCCATAATCGGGCCAATACCTACAAAAAAATTATTTAGCTCATTAC
This sequence comes from Trididemnum nubilum, assembly GCA_963965965.1. Taxonomy (NCBI): domain Eukaryota; kingdom Metazoa; phylum Chordata; class Ascidiacea; order Aplousobranchia; family Didemnidae; genus Trididemnum; species Trididemnum nubilum. The sequence continues at coordinate 35,623,564 of OZ014489.1, forward strand.
AAATTGCTTTTGAATCGGTTAATACTGTACCATTGTCTGTCACAAGCTTGTAAATGATGTGGGTCTTTTTCGATTTTTTTCTAATATTTTGTTACCAGTAATAATATTTTCCATTGCCGTAATACGTTGTTCCTCGTTTGTAGCAACTAAGACCTGAAATAATCTTGCTTAGCAATACTCTTAACTGTAGTCAATTTGTTAGAATACTGCTTAGATTGAGTGATTAAATCTGAATTGTAGCGTTTATAACATTGATTGAATAATCTATTTTTAGTTTTTATTGATTTCAAGATTCCTTTTGTTATCCAAGGTTTAAGTGCTAGTTTTTGTTCTTTTCGCGAGTTTAGTCTTAACGGTGAATGCATATCAGTTATCTGTTTGAAAGAGGATATAAGATTGTTCATTGCCTCGTCAATATCATCATTATCATTAAAACTGAAATTAAATACAATTTCATCATCATTCAATGATCACAAATGGTGTTTAAAATGCATGCAAACTAATCTTCATGCAACGTAAGCAAGTTGTGGCGAGTCAACAGGAGCGCTTTCCAATTGCAGCTAACCGGCTGCGTTGAACAACGTATGAGCAGGCGTGAGTTGTTGAATGGATAGAGGCTGTTGATTATGCTGTGCACTTGAGGCTGGTGGAAAGCGCTCGGTTTGCGGTTGACCGGCTCATTGCATAACCTGTGAGCTGCAATGGTCGGTTATGTTAAGAAGATATCGGTTCCAGTTATTTCTTGCTTGTGGGTATTTCACTGCTAGCTTCCACAACGTCATTGGCTGGAGCAGGAACTGCGACAAAGTGCTCAATTCATTGCATAGCATCAGTTGAAAAACCACAAGCAAAATAATTACTCTCTATAGCAATTAAAAGTGCAAACACACAATTCCGAAACAAGACAAGACAAATTTTGTTTAATCGCTCAGTAACAATACAATGGCAGTCATTAAAATTGATTAGAATTGCGACAGGAAAGTTGCGAAGGGACCTCGCGGTCATCAAGTCAAGCAAGTCAAGCACTCTAAATGTCAGGAGAATTTACTGATTTTGCCAGTAATATTGAGATTTGAATATTTTTTGGTGAAATGTACCTTTATTAAATTTTATTGTTTTACTAGCATGTCATTGACCAAACTACATAAACCTACCGAAGAAGAATCGGAAGATCCAAATAGTTATTGCGAGACGTGCAAGCGAAACTAATTGCTACTGATTTAGCAGAAAATTTTTATACTGAATTTTAAATCTAATATAAAATAGCACCCTAATTTTTTGAGGTATGGAATTCCGGATCTTGACTCCCTGATATTTAATGCACCTTTACAATTTATTTGTTCGGTAGCGTGGAATATAACGATTTGAATTAACACTTGTTTGTCTCGTAACTCGGCTCGAATATTCATCAGTTTTGCAAAAATAATTGCGAAACGAATCAGGAGTTTTGTTGGTTATATTACAATGAACAAATTTAGCAATTTCATACTTTAATAGATCGTCAATTTGCAAAATCCTAAATTGATTGTAAAATAGTTTTACTTCATCTCGGTAGTGGCTAGTATTGCTCGATTCTGTAAGGATTTCAATCTTTTAATGTAGGTGGGATAAGTGGCTACCCAGATAATAATACCGTAGGATAAGAACGGATGCACTAATGCATAATAAAGTTGCAACATAATGTTTTGAGGAAAGAAGTCCTTTAATTTGGATAATATTCCAACGGAGCGAGCCACTTTTCCTTCCATAATTTTAATGTGCTGTTTAAAATTGAGTTCGTTATCGATCACTACTCCTAAATATTTAGCGCTATCAACAATATTTATCGCGGATCCATTACTTGTCAAGTGAAGATGAGGAATTGTTGCATTCGTTTGTTTAGGGGGAATAATTATGATGTTGGTTTTGGAAGGGTTGATCGCAAGTTTATTTACGCAACACCATTGATGGAGGTTTTGTAGTTCCGAATTAATTTTGATTTGCAATTGTTCAGGATTTAAGCCTTTCACAATTAAACAGGTGTCGTCAGCAAAAAGTCTAGGTTGGCTTTTTAAGCAAAATTTAGGTAGTTGATGTAAACGAGAAAAAACAAGGGGCCAAGCGACGAACTCTGGGGGACTCCACAATGAGTTAATTTTAGGTCGGATTTTGATTAATTGTTAGATACAAACTGTTGTCTATTATGAAGATAACAGTGAATCAAATCATAAGCCACACCCCTAATACCATAGTTGCTCAGTTTTATCAAAAGTGTTTCATGTGACACTGTGTCGAAAGCTTTTCTTAAATCGACAAAAGTTTAAGCTGTATAACAGGATTCGTTAATATTATCGTAACAGGAGGTCACAACATCCAGCATTGCATGCACAGTAGAAATATTACTTTGAAATCCATATTGATTTTCTACTTTTACATTTACTATTTAATTTGCAAGTGTTCAAAAAAGTTTAACAAATGAATATGTTTGATCTTTGACGCAACTTTTAAAACTTTGGCGTCTCCACTTTCCTCTTTTGTTTCTAGAAGTTTGATTTCACAAACTCTCCCAAACAAGTCTTTAATTTCCTCCGGAGAAATGCTGTAAGGTGGGCCAGTGTACTGGACTCCAGTTAAAGTCAAAGTACTTGTTAAATACTTTCCATTAGAACTCAACAAATCAATGATAACCTTTGCATAGTCCAGCCTTTTGGATGGGTCAATCGCCTCTAAGGACGCTCTATCCCAGATGGCATTAAACTTTCCAACATCAAGAGAAGTCAAAGCAAAAAAGTCGCCTTGATAAATAGTTATTGGCTTTGACGCAGCTTGGTACACTTTAAACATGCCACATGATAACTGTTTTTCTTCGCACGAGTATTCCAAAGAATTTTCAGAAAAGAAATCAATGACACTCATTTCAACAAATTCGCATCCATAAACATCATGGCCTTGATCAGCAAAATAAACTAGGTCTTTTGTTTTGCCGCAAAGCGGAAGAAAAACGCGATTGTTTTCCCCAAGTAGCAAATGCGCGTATTTTTGCAAATATGCATTAACAGCAGGCAAATGAAATCCGATTAGATTTTGCTCCCATCTGGAATCCCAATCATCTATAGTTAATTGAACATTTTCAACTTTTCCGTAATAATTCAAACCTTTTTCGTTCATATCTGACGTCATTCTTGCTCTCGGTGCAAAACAACAACTCACACAACAATCTTAATTTGTATGGTAATTACACAATCTTGCTAATTCCTGATCATAAACAACTCACCTATTGTCCAAATTAAAAAGTGCTTGGAGAAAATCATGTTAAAGAAAGTATAAAAGCGACTAGTTTTGGCTAAAATATTTGATCCCGCAAACACAAGCACACAGCAAACTTAAAGTGTTTTATCATTTATAAACTTAAGATTTCTCTACACGCTTGTGCAGCATGTAAACCATTCAAACAGTGAGGGGCGAGAGACACTTCGTTCCCTTGAATGCCAGATCGCATCGCCCCCTCTCCCCGGAAATCGCCAGTGATAATAAACAACTGATCAAGTGAATAAATTAAAAAGTGCATGGAGGATATCACATTAAAGAAGTCTAAGTGCGCAAATAAACAAAACTAACGGCCATCAAGATGGATTGTATCAATGTCACGTTATACATTCTTAATATTTTTAATGCTTAGTGTACAGTGTACACTGTTAAACTTGTCAAGCAAACAACATTTTTGCTCAAAAAAAAAACTATAAAACTTGGAAATTAATCACAAACCCAAACACAATTTGTCAGCAGGTAACAACGTAGAAACGGCAAATAGACCTTAAATTTGTAATTTTGTTTCGTAAAAGACTACGTTACGTATCTTAAATATAGTTGACGTATATGGTATGAAAGTACGAAAAAACTTTCTAGTTTTTAGTGTACAGAGTTCCCGCTGCTTGGACGAGTTGAAGCAACCTAAAATATGTTCGCATCAATAACTTGTCTAAGTCGTCTCATTGGCAAATTATAGTTTGAAAACCTTTGATTTTAAAGTCTGGGGTGCCGCTCTTAAACAACCGGGCTTTTCCAAATTCACGCAAAATGAAATAATTTCGAAGCACAAAATATCTTTTCGACTTCTTGCGTTTAGCAGAGCACCACAAAACCATCTCAGAAATATGTCTAGGTTTTTTTTGGGTCATTGATCTGAACTTTTAGTATGACCGAATAAATGAGCCGATTCGGTCAAACTGACCGAAAAAATTAGCAAGACATCGAAGTCATGAGCTAAAATTATGCTTGCAATGATGAAAATGACCGAAATTCTGAAATGACCACACAAATAAACAGAATTATGTTAACCATTTGCAAAATCGTTTTCTCAAACCCTAGACTTAGCAGATGGTTAACATGATGCGTAACAACAAAAATCAATTTATTTTGATAACTGCTTCAGCAAAACGTTGGATGCAATATCAGCAACCAAAACGCACAATTGCGAATTAGAAAAAAAGGCAGTTAATTTAATGAAATCATGATTCACACACATAGCTTTAACGATTTGAATATGAATCGAAAAATGATTGAAAAAAGCAGGTATTTTTACGGCGAAATTAAAAAAACAAACCTAGTAAAACAATTGTATTATTTATACTAAATTATGGTGTTCAAAACAGCCTTGCAAGGTACACATCAAACACAACGTAAAAAAATTCATTCAATAAATCTATGATTCATTGCATTATGAACATGATTCGTAATAAATTAACGTGCACAACAATCAAACATAAATTAAAATGCACAACAATCAAACATAAATTAAAGTGCACAGCAATCAAATCTAAAATAAAATCAGACACACCTAACAATTTCCGTTATTTTGTTGTTTCTTCAACAGCTGGTTTCGGCGTTAGAAGAAACACGTGTCTGAATTTGGAGGACACTTTTAACAATGTTGGATCTTCTTCGTGCGTTTCTAGTACTGTAATGTTGCAATATTTTCCGAACGATTCCTCTATATCCTTCGGGGATACACTGCAAGGAGGGCCAGTATACGGCACTCCAGTCATAGAAGGGGTATTAATCAAATGCTTTCCGCCAGCATGCAATATATCGTACATTAATAGGGCAATAATCCGGTCTTCTGGAAGGATGTAGACTGTAGAGCCGTCAAAGACGCTCTATCCCAAATAGCATCAAATTTACCAATGATATCTGTTGGCAAAGCGAATAAGTCGCCTTGATAAATAGTTAATCGCTTATTCTTGGCTTTGTACACGTTGATGTGACAAGATGGAAGAGATTTTACCTCGCAAGAATATTCCAAACAATTCTCAGTAAAAAAATCGATCACAGCTTTTTCAACATTATCGCATCCAAAAACATCATGATCTTTATCAGCAAAATAAAGCATATCGTTTGTTTTGCCACAAAGCGGTACAAAAATCCTGTTGTTTTCTCCCAAAAGTAAGTGCTGAAATTTTAACAAGTAAGGATCTGTATTGGCTGCGTGAAATCCAGTCCAATTTTGCTCCCAACGATAATTCCAGTCATCCACAGTTAAATAGGAGTTTTCCAAGTATCCGTATCGATTAATTCCTTATCCATTACTATCCGAAGACATTCCCTAGTTATGTGATTAACGTATCAAACACTTTCTACAATAAATATTTGTAACTGCAAAGTGAATACATTTTAGCTTTATTTTAAAGAATAACTGCTTAAGCAAATTTCTGCATAGCATGAAAACAAGTACTGTACTAGAAACTAGAAAACAACCCATAAACTCCTAACACATAACGCACTATCCACGCGTAAACTCTAGAACTTAGTAGTTACAGTAAATTGCTCTTAACATATCCGTATAATAACAAATAATTGAAATCTTCGCAAGAAATTTTGAAAAAAATTTTTATTTGTGGTCACCAAAGAGTTAACGATTTGGCTACAACTTTTTCGAAACACTTAGCGACGTCGTTTATTGTTTTTTTACCCAATAGGAAAATCACAAACCCTTACTTGTTAAATAAAAAAGTCTTATACGTTTCGAAATACGTAATTACTCTATCATTAGTAAAGTCCATCACAATTTTGTGCTAACACATTATTACAACCAGCTGGTAATAAACCAATAACATACTTCAAAAGTTATGCTTTACTGTTTTCATGAAAATAATAAATCTTTTTTTGCTAGCTCTACTTTACGAGATACTACAAATATACTACATGGAAGTAGACTACACGTGACGGCAATTACAAACAAAGTGTAAAAACATTTTTAAAAAGGCAATACACAATTTTAATTTATAAATTCTACCTTATGCTTAAAAATAACTTTTTTGTCATTATGAATATTAAGCAAGTTACCATGGCTATAGTTAACCGTGAAGAGACCTTTGAGGTCTTCGAGTCAAGTGCATGGCCACATGTCCACCTGTCTACCACACACGGTGAAGGCTTTACTTTATCTTTTTAATTGCTGAACGTCAAGCAGAATAGCTGTCAGGGCTGTAGATCTCGAGACCGGTCTTGGTCTCGAGACCAATTTTTTGTGGTCTCGGTCTCGGTCTTGGTCTCGGCTGTTTTGCACCGGTCTTGGTCTTGGTCTCAAACCGTTGTGGTCTTGGTCTCGTAGCTCAAAAATTGGTCTCGAGACCGGGTAATTTCTGTAAGTAAAATAAAATAGCTAATTTTGTAATGTTTGTAAGAAAAAATAAAATAGTGAGATCGAGTAAATTTTGTTAGTAAAATGTAGTTTTGTAAGAAGCTAACGAAGCGGTTACATTATCGGTAGGACAAAGAGGTTTCGCACCTGGAAATCAAGATTGTCGCATTTTTATGTGAGAAAATACGTCATTCAGGCATAGCAGTTTTGATGACGAGGAACGAAACTAGAGTCCAAGCAAAACTACAAAGTTCTTGCCCAATTCTAGCACTGCAGATGTTTTTGCGACTTTTTTTATCCCCATGTGATAGAAGTTTTTGTGTCAAAGGATGTACACTATGCTACTATTTTGAGATTGTAGAGTGCTGCACAAATAAGTGAGAAATTTTTTGGTAGTCGTTTAAGCAGTTGTTAAAAAAAGTTCGTCTTTTCGCTTTTGCAATTTGACGACGCTGCTAAAGAAGCAAAAAACCTCAACTCGAAGTAGACAAGGCTATGGAAATTAAACTGTTTTACAAACATAGTCGCTAAAATTGATGTCGATGCTCTCAAAATTTAAGAACAAATCAAACAACAAATGAGGCTGAAAATCGGCAAAAAATTAAAAACAGCCAGTCAGAATTCAAAATTTACTGATTCTTATCAAACAAGAGTGAATACATTGTGTACATTATGCTTTGTTGTCGATTGCAGTCGCGTAGCCAGGATTTAGCAAAGGGGGGATAGGGGGCTTTTTTGGAAGTTTGAAACAACCGAAAACGAACTTGACCCAAATTTTCATTAGTCTTAAATAAGATTCAGGTGGTTTTTCTGTCAAAATTAGATGATTTCCAAAAAAAAAGGTCTTCACCGAAATTCAAAGGGTTTTTCCGGCCGAAATCAGAAATTCAAGGGTTTGTTTCCAGCAGCTGAAATCAGAAATTCAAGGGTTTTTTTTGGCCGAATGCTGGTGATCTCCAACAAAGAAAAAGGTCTTCCCCGAAATTCAAAGGGTTTTTCCTGCCGAAATCAGAAATTTAAAGGGTTTTTCTGGCCGAAATCAGGTGATCTCCAAAAAATATGTCTTCACCGACTTTGGGTGAGCTTCTGAACCAAAAAACTCCACTATTCTGGTCCAAACAACGGCAAGTTCTTCACAACTTCGGCTCCCAAAACTCTTTGGGGGGGCTGTTTTCATTTTTGGAGCAAAAATCGGCCTCAAAAGCACTAGAAACGTGCTATTTTGCAAATTTTTCAGGCCAATGGGGAAGGCTCGACCCCCCCCCCCCCCGCCCTCCCCCCTGGCTACGCTACAGGTCGATTGTCGACAACAGTTATATGCTAACCTACAGTATATATTTTGTCTCTTTGTCAACAGCGAACAAACCCACTACTTCAAAAGTGGCAAATTTTGTTTGTTCATGATGTCTAGGCCGAAGCTAAACGTAAAATGGCAAGTGACGCAAACAGGAGGGCAAAGTGGGCTGCAGCTCTCCTCTTTTTAGTCATATCACTTACAAAATTTGATTCGTGAATACAAGCATTTAAACGTGTCTTGGACTTGACTTGTACAGATAAAGAAGAGGGGCTAAAGTGGTTGAGCAATTTAATTCTTTCAAACGGCTTCCGAATCTTATCAATTAAGTTCTTAGCGATTTTTGCAATTAAGAATCTTAGCTATTAAGCAGTTCTAAAAACGTGCAAAATATGATTCAAATGGTTATTTTTTACAAAAAATCATAAAAATTGTCTAGCGACTGGGGCAAACCTCCGGATGTGATAGGATTAAGTTACAACAGTTTGCTGAGCGCGACGACAAGACAGTGCTGCGAACTCGAACTTGAACTCGAAAAAACTCGGTATTTTTGCCGAACTCGCTCACGAAAAAATAATTTTGCTGAACTCGAACTTCAACTCGAATAAAATTGTCCAAGTTCGTAAAACGAAATTTAAAGACTAAAAAATCGTTTGAAATATTTTTTTTTGATCAAGCTTTGTAAATTGAGATTGTGTTTTTCCCAACAGTGCATGTTTTCCACTTTTTATGCTTAGGCGACCTAGAAAAACAGCTAGGAGTATAAAAAAAGAAACGATTAAGGTGGAAAAGCGACGCAACGTTTTATCTTGAGTTAATTAAGTGATAAGAAATTTGTCTCTTATATAGCGAAAACTTTACTATTATTGTGTTAACAGTTATCTACTCCCGTGATTCTCAACCTATGGGTCGCCTAAAAATTTTTTAGGATAGTTTTTTTTTAAACAACTGCAAAGAGTAAAACTTGCAGAAAGTAATACAGTAATAAAATAAACGCATATAGTAGTCAACCCTAGTTGCATTTTTGTAACAAAAAACTCCAGCAGTGAAATTTTGAGGTTCTCAAGATCACAAAGATGTAAAACGCTTAGAAGTAGTAAACGATATATTTTCAAATTTAATCTTTCATTATGCTCGCTGTAATACGCCGAAGCATTTAACAAGGTTACTGGGTCTATCTCCGCGTCATTGCGCCCTGGTAACACAGCTCTTTTCGGAGAAATATCGCAGCGGTGGCGAGCCGTTGGCAACACATTGTCCGATTTGACCGGACCGAGAATTAAATCTCACACCTCCCGCTCCAGAGACGAACGCGTTACCGCTCGACCAACTAGTGTAGAATTCAAGCAGTGAAGAAGCTTTGTGCTCGTGGAGACTAGAAATCAAAGGTCATGTATGTCAGACCACGTAAGGACGTTATTGGTAAGGATACTGAAAGCTAAATAGCAAATATTCATAAACATTATTTTCAGTGAAAACTTCTTTGTAACATTTTCAACACAGTTCTGTCATCATGAAAAGTTTTTTTTCTACATAGCTTTTAATTTAAACTATGCATCAGAATATACATGGGCCACAAAATTTTACACCATTGATTTGTCCGATAAACTTAAGTCGCATTGAAAAAAGATAGAGAAGCAATGGTCTACTCTACTGCTTGTAGAAAAAGTACAGAACTTGGATAGTATTTGCAGCTCACTGGAATAAATCTGCGAGTTTAATTTTTGGCAAAAAATGTGCAATTATAAGAAATAAGTTTGAGATGGAAAAGATTCACGATATATGAAATAAGTCGCGGCGGTTAGTTATTGCAGCAAAATTAATTTCGGTTACACAATTTTCGAATTGAACTTTATACAAAATTTTGTATTAAATAGGTTAGCGCAACGCAAAAGTGTCAAGTCTTTGTGAAAAGAACTTTTAAGCAAATTAGTGCGGTCTATTCGTGACAGAAAAGTACGTTGGTTATCGTATTTGATGAATTCAAAAACCTATATTTTACTTTTAACAGAACATTAAACAACATATGATAGTTCTTAAAATATCATTTAGCGTTTCATTAATTTTGTAGTGGCAAATATTCATTGCGTAGAGCCATTGATATTTTTGAACTCAAAAAAATTTAAATTTTTGAACTCGAACTTGGACGTGCTAAAATATATCGAACTCAAACTTGAACTCAAATAAAAATCGCTCGAGTTTGCAACCCTGCAACAAAATATTTTTCGGGTAAAAATTATATTGTTTTGTTTAAGCCTTCTCTCAGCATAATCATAGTTATGCGCTTGGAAATCCCCCCCCTCCTACTTGAAACTCCTGGCTGCGTGTTTGTAGCTATATCTTTAATACGGTACTTCAAATATACAAATAGCTTTTTACAATTTTTTTTGTAATTTTATTTCATTAAGTTTGCGTCAGTTTTATTGACCCGCAATTTCTGACAAAAATAAAGGTGACCAGGCTTCGAGCTTTGAACAAGAGGCATTAAGTTTAGTTGAAGGATCTCTTTTTTGGTGAAAATCTACATAAAATGACATATTTAGATGTTTTGATGAAGTAATCGTCGCTTTGACTAAAGCATTTTGTCATCTGAATCAATTTATATAATCATAAAACCAACTCATGAGCAAATAATATGAGCTTCAAAAACTTTTTTTCAAAAAATTGAAAAAACTATTGATGACGTCATTTTTTCGGTCTCGGTCTTGGTCTCGAACTTTGCCGGGCTCGGTCTCGAAGCCAAAATTGAGATCGAGACCGAACTTGGTCTCGGTCTTGGTCTCGGAAAAATTTTGCGGTCTCGGTCCTGGTCTCGGACGAGTCGGTCTCGACTACAGCCCTGATAGCTGTGAATACAAATTTTTATAGTCTTTGGATTGACCCGACCGGAAATCGAATCAAAATCTACCGTTTTAGTAGATGCTCTTTCTATCAAAAAATTGTGATGAGTTAAAGAAAAGCTGATAGCTTAACAGTACACGCCAATATCTTCTTTTCAATAAAAGAATATTTATATAATGATATTTTCTGATATAAGCAAAGCGTAAAAAATCCAAGACCAACAATGTTAGTGAAATTAAAATAATTTCTCATAGCTAGTCGCAGTGCTTTTGTAAATGGATTACAACCTTTAACACTTTAAAAAGACGAAATAACATTAAATTTGCTATTAAGAGCGCCGTAATAGAATACTCCATTCTTATAAATCCTGCATTAAAGAGAATTTACTTGTTGATCAAGCAATGTCGGTAATTTTGTGAAAAGAATCACCATGACTACTATCAGTTGATCATTAGCGTGCCTTTGAACAAAAAAGCTTGACGATAGATCATAAATAAATTGGCCTCAAACCTAAGCAAAAGCAAGGCTAAGCATTCCGGCTTGATCCTTGGTTGCTTAGCCGATTCCTTAATCGTCACTTTAATTGTACTTACGCTATCATATGTTAAGCTATTATTTGTTACTAGTGTTTGCACTCCAATAACTTTGATAACATCAATAAACCATGGAAAATAAAAATTGGTCTTGAGATACAGTTTCACTAAGAACAAAAGAGCTAAAGCTGTCGCAAACAATTTATTAAAAAGAGATGTTTCGACGAATTACTTAAATCATTGTCAATCAACAACTCTTTTCAAATAAAAGGTTTTCGACAGCTCTGGCTCTTTTATGAACAATAACAAACCTATATTACAAGTAACTAAATTTATTCAATATTTCATTAAAAAAAAACAGCTTCGGTTTAAACACTTCAAGTTTACCCAGGCAGAGTTCAGCATGTATCTGAGGGCATAGGGTTTAGGCTTTCAATATTGTAAATGAGATAGCGATGAACATGGCATCACAAATAAACAATTAATTATTGTACTTCACTGGCGCTATTCAAACGCTATTCAAACATCCCGAACACCCAGCATGCACTTCCTCAGTGCAAAAGGGCAATAGCTTACCAGAATCAAATCGATAATTTAAAAACGAAGAAAAATACCAGAAGTTTATCAACAGATGAGACAAAACACTTCAAAATCAATCTTTGCGAATAAGTAACATGATCTGCTTGAATTACAATAGTTGTACTGTACTACACATTTGAAATTTAACAGTTTAAGTAGGCCAATATTTAAAAAAATTTGTGCAAGTAAATAGAAAAACGGGTTAGAGCAAACGAAAGGTAGTTAAGGGTCTGAGTGATGATTCTACAATAGAGCAAAACAACGAAAAAATGAAACAATAAAACGGGCAACTTCGACAGAATAAAGAAAAATAACAGCATGCTGATCATGTCCAAAAGTTAATTGCTATGATTTTAATTCAATTTAGGGCCAGTGCTCTTTTCTTGCTGTAAAATTTTTGCTTGTATAGAAAACTTTACCAAGTAGATGTGTTTAAGTTTGCAAGTTACTTTCAAGTAATTAGTGTCTTCGGTTTCGTCTTTGGTTTCTAACAGCATTATATCACAAAACTTCTCATACAGTTCCTCAATGCCATCCAGAGAAACCCTGCCCCAAAAAGGCATTTGTTAAGAACTTGCCATCAAGACTTAAAAGATCTAGTATTTTCCAAGCATATTCAGACCTTCCTATTGGGTGAATAGCTGTCAAAGATGCTCTTTCCCAAATTGCATCGAACTTGTCAACTGAATGGGATGACAAAGCAAAAAAGTAGCCTTGGTAAATAGTTATTCGCTTTGATGTAGCTTTGTGCTCATTGATGCTGCCAGTATCCAATTTGTTTTGACCTTGCGCGTGCATTCGACACCATTTTTAGTGAAAAAAAATTTTACAGCCTTTTCAACAAACTCACAACTATTGGACATCATGACCTTTCTCAGCTAGATATACCAGATCGTTCGATTTGCCGCAAAGTAGAAGAAACACTCGATTGTTCTGTCCAAGTAGTATGTGCTGATACTTTCATTCATTTATTCTTTTTTTTGTTCTTGGCCACCACAACAATAGCGAATGCTTAGTAACACAATAATAACACGTAGAGTCAGGAAAGGAAGTAGCGACACAACGTCAGACGTTAAGACATGCAGAGAATACTGAAGACAAAAAGGCGATTTTTATTTGCATGGTTGCTACACCTGTCACACCACCTTAAGTACATTGTAGGCCTAATCAAACACACTCAGCAACATACACGCCGGCACACAAGCTGGAAGTAAAGCTAACAGCTGGAGTAGTTGTTCGAATGATTGATAAAGAGAAAAGAGAGGGACAGTGACCAGTGCAAGGCCAGGCACGGTTACGTAGGTGGTCAATGGGTGGCGCAACCGGCCCAAAATTATGTTTAGCTCAACAGAGCAAGGTGAGGAAAGAAAAACCACCGTGAAAATGAAACCTCACCGGGTCCGGAAACCCTTTCAAGTAGCAGCTGGCCATAGCATCAAGACAATAACAATTTTGCAATAAATTCTATTATTAATCAACTATTGATCAACTGTAGCCAAATGAAATCCAATATGATTTCGCTTCCATCGAAAATTCCCATCTTCTGCAATTAAGTGAATGTTTTCCGAATCTACATACACATTTATCTCTTTTTTGCTAATATCAGCTGCAAATTTTTAACAACAACACTAAGAGTTCAATAATACACGTAGAAAAGCTTTCTAAAACCTGACCAAAAATAACGAATAAAATTAGAGGACAATTGCACCATTAAAATTGCGATTAAATTGCATGACTGTTTACTGTACTGCATAGATTAGACGCCACATGAACGTTTGGATCCGAGTCTTTAAAAAAACTGGTCTATCATTGATGTTTTAATAACAAACAGCTACTGAAAAGAATTTTTTATTACCTCACTTTGCAAATTAGTCACCAGTATGTAAGAGAGTGAAAAAAACTTTTGAAAATGATTTCTCAATGTTTTTGAGCTGAGAAGGAAAACTTTTGTTTAGACCTGTAGTGCAAGAAACTCCTGTTTTCTTTTGGTGGGTGTAACGGTTATTTTGCATAGCAGCATTGCCCAAGTGATATTCTTTTTAGGTTTTATTTGCTAGTGCTTAGTAACATTGGTCTATCAATATTGGTAACCTACAAAAATCGCTTTTATTGCTTCCCACAAGTGCTCTGTATCGACATACAAATAATGCATATTTCTTTTCTTGTTTTCTTTCTTTTTTTTGTTTTGTTTTGACGTGACTGCAAGCCCAATCACATTCCAAGGTTTAAGTCTCTTCAAAAATTTAAAAGTGATGTTGCCGAGTGGTTAATGAAAGCACAGCACAATAGGTAAGCATTCCTTGCAAAAGTTAAATCAAAACCGGAGTGCCTACTTAACCAGAAAATTTTTGAGTTCAGAGATTGAAACAAAATGGTCGGAAACATAAGCGTCGATTTTGGGGGGAGGGCTGGGGGCGGCGCCCCTTCGGGTATGACACTGAAGGAGGCGAAATATGTCTGGCCCCATCGGTTTTTGGCAAGTAATACCCACTTGGCAATAAGAAATCCGAAATTCAGAACTGAGATGGAACCAGAATGCGGCAAAGACCTTTTTTTGGTCTTCACCTGAACTCGGGGGCAAAATTCCGGACTGAAATAGAATTATTAAGGTTAACCAAACTTTGCAAAAACATTTTCCCCCTCGGAATTTGCTTAATCAACAAAAAGTCGACGCCTATGGTCGGGAATGTTCAATTATTTTATTTATCCGTACATTTTTCATTAGTTTTTCAAGGGTTAAGATAAGGTTAGATGTGAGGTTAAGTTTAGAGTAAAGATTTGAGTTTGGGTTAGATTAGAGACAGAATTAATAACGAAGTAAATAAAAATTTGCGGAGAAATAGTCTCTTCCAATTAAAATATGCCACCTTTCAAATGCCCTTGTATCAAGCGTAAATTTCCACCTCGAAGAGTCCATTGGGGAGAAACAGTGTGTAGTGGGGTTTTTCAATTATTTTATTTACCTGAACTTCCGTATTGTTAGCTGGCTCTGGCCTATGTCCATCGAGCACTTTGAAAACTGGGAAGACAACATATAAGCGAAAAATAGATTGTATAGGACTATTGTTTCGTGCAATAAAGGGTCAGTCGCGCAAAAGAAAAACAAAAAAAAGAACGGTAAACAAAAATAAATCTTTCTTACAAAAACTATTTTTTACTACAAATACAACCTAAATAAAAAATTTGGAGCAATCGTGTTAATACGACTCGTAACAATCAGGAAAAGTGAAAATAAACATTTTTAACAACTCTTATGTTTGGGTATTGAAGGGTGGGTAAACAAAAAGCAGAAAAAATAAACATATCACAAATCAAAGTCATTTCAGCCTACAATTCAAAAAAAGCAGACTAAGGCTACGTTTATAGTAAATGCAAGTTGACAGTAAGGAACAAAACTTCACTAAAGCCACTGCAGAACAATCGAAATTGCACTAAATTTAATTTTAAAAGGTTGATGATGACTACTATAACTTACAGTGGGTCTCAATATCAGATTTCATGCAACATGCAAATGCATTACGATGAAAACGAGAGGTCGTTACAGGTTGTGAAAGGCGTAAATGCGGCACTAGTAACAAAAGCAAACTTGAAACCATTCTGGAAATCATAGATTGACAGCAAATACGAAAACTAAGACAAATTGACCACTAGTATGCAACCACGTACAGTACATTCGTTAATGCAGAAACTAAATAATTTCTATTGTACTAATACTGGTACTTAGTGAACACTATTTTCTTTTTTAAAAGAAAGATATGACTGAGCTTTGTGGGCACATTCAAAGTTTCTGGTTCGTCTTCTTTTGTTTCCAATTCCGTGATGTGGCAAAATTGGCCGAGCAATTCTTTTATATCTTCAGGAGAAACACTGTAAGGTGGGCCAGTATAATGCACTCCAGTCATAGAAATAGTTTTGATCGAATACTTGCCACAAGCAGCACATAACAAATCCAAGATAGTGCGAACATAGTCCTGTCTTCTAGAAGGATGAATAGCCATTAAAGATCCACAATCCCAGATTGCATGAAATTTACCAATATTATCGGAAGACAAAGTGAAGAAGTCGCCTAGATAAATGGCTATGTGCTTATCCTCGGCTTTGTACACTTTGACGTCAGGAGGTGATACAGCTTTTTTGCACGAGTAATCTAAACCGTTCTCTTCAAAGAAATCTAGAACACCTTTACTGACAAACTCGCATCCAAAAACATTATGTCCTTTATTCGCAAAATATAGCATATCGTTTGTTTCACCACAAAGTGGAACAAATATCTTGTTCTTTTCTCCCAAAACCAACTGCTGAAATTTCAATAACTGTGGATCAGTATCAGCTTGATGAAATCCAGTTAGATTCTGTCCCCATCGGTAAGCCCAGTCCTCTCGAGTTAAGTGAACATTTTCCAAAAACCCATATCTATTGATTCCCTTTTCAATACTAGCTGACGACATTAACTCACTGCTAACATTAACTAGCTACACATGTAGCAAACATACACTTTCTACACTTTCTCAAAATGTGAATACTTTTTTCTGAAAACAATTTAAGATAAGCAGCCCCATCGACATTTTTCTCATAACGATTAATACAAAGTAAAGAAAAATATCATCGCTTGCAAATGCATTTGCACTTAAAAAAGATTGGTAGGAACCACAGTCGTTTAAACACTCGATATTTTTAAGCGATTTTTTTGAAATTTAAAACAGAGAGTCAGGATAAAAGTTTATAACATAGTTTTGATTTTTCAGCTGAAATCGAATTGTTTTAAAATTCCTAAACTTTGTTCAGAGCATCTTGAACAAATAAATGTTACATCGAAAAAACGACTATGTAAAATACTCAATGAACTTAGAAAAAATACATAATATCAACAGCTTGCAGAAAAATTTCACAAAAAAAATACACTTAATGCAAAAATTATATACTGCACCTAGAAGAATAGATGGCAGCAAATCTATCCATCTATGTAACAAAGAATATTTCAGTAATTATTGAAAATAAACAACAGAAAAAGATGTCGAAACTCGAAAAATAAAAACATAAAACGCTGTCCAGTGACAGGAGGATAAATATGCGCTACAATACCTAAACTGACAAAAAACTAAAAAGTCTGCTGATTCTAATAACATGGATAGTCCGCTAACATATTGAACAAGATGCTCTCAAAAGTAAACCAGTAATATGTTATGGAAAACACTACAGCTTTTTTAACATCAAAGCCATTTTATACTGGCAAAATGCATGGCCAATTACCAAATCAACTTTTTATTATTTTTTCTTGTATTCTGACTAAAGCAATTAGCACTTAGCAGGTCAAACATAGCATACAACTTAATATTGCAAGCCTATTTAAAAGCACAATGAGGTATAAATGGTCATAGTTTTAATGTGTAACGTTTTTCCAAATTTTTCCGAATGCAAAATTTCGCTTTTCTATGCATTGGGTAGTAACAAGCTTTATCTTGGACAAATAAAGCCAACAAAAAGCAGCATTATTTTTCCACATGCAAAATTTCGCTTCTTTGCGCATGGGGTAATAACACGATTTATCTTGGACAATGCAACACTGTAAGTATCGGGTCTCCAAAAAGTTTTGTCCGTTTTTATATTGTTATAAATATATAATCGGGCGAAACTTTCTGGACACCCTGTACAGTGGCTTATAAAACCAACAAAAGGCAGTTTCAAACGTTAAGTAGAACACTTCAGACACACAAAAAAACACAAAACCTCATTTCCTAACACATATTACAGAACTTTCATCTCAGTATGTAATACATGATTGATCTAATGTTTATTTCAACTTTAATTTATATATGGGAGGAATAAAATGTCCCTCTTGGAATAATCCTTTCAGAAACAAGGTAATTGTAATTGCATTTTATTCACCAAGTTGCCTTGGCATGGAAACAGCAAAGGGAACTTGTCGTCTTCGAGTCCAGCTGCCACCTACCCAGTGCCCACCTGTCCACCACACAAGGTGGAGGCTTCTTACATTCTCTTTTAATACTGAACGTCAAGCAGGAAAGCTGTGAATACCAAGTTTTATAGTCTTTGGTTTGACCCGAATAGGAATCAAATCAAATTCTTTCGTTTCAGTTGCAGACACTTTATCCACTTGACCACTGATCGGTTTAACGCTTTTTATTTCAAGCCAATCTGACTTTGAGTCAAATATATTCAGAAATAACTTTTGAAAATTGGAAGTTTTGGGGTAAGACAAAGTTTCCAAATTTCAAGATTTGCAAAAGTCATTTCACAGAACATTTTTTGCCCCATATTAAATTA
Organism: Trididemnum nubilum; assembly: GCA_963965965.1. Classification (NCBI taxonomy): domain Eukaryota; kingdom Metazoa; phylum Chordata; class Ascidiacea; order Aplousobranchia; family Didemnidae; genus Trididemnum; species Trididemnum nubilum. The sequence goes on from OZ014489.1 coordinate 35,641,715, forward strand.
ACTGAAGTAATATCACTTTGATTTAGGCACTTGATAATCCAAGTTTCAAAAATAAATACATGCAAATTTGAACTGTAACACCATCATCAGGAAGAATTCGGTAAAAATACTTATTTAGTGATCCCTTGGCTCCAAGTTTAGGAGTTAGACTGAGAAGCATTTTGCTCCCTCCCTCCTCCCTAATGTAAAATGTGTGGTCAAATAAACAGTGGAACATAGAATTGAACGCATGGAGATAAATTTTAATCCTGGTATGGATAAATCAAATTGAATTTAACAAGTATGATATTTGAGCATAAAACAAATTGAGTGTAAAAACTTTTTGCTAGCAAACATATCAGTACTGAATTGCAATTAAAATTAATTTCATTGTCCAAGCATTCAGAACTGATTTAATAAACCTCAAATCTAAAACTGTTTTAGCCTATTCTAGTCTGAAAATTTGTTTTGTGTAATAACTATGCAATGCAGTCTAATCTCAATCTTATTCAAACAAATTCCATTTAATCTCACATTCTTAGAGCTCTTAAGACAGCCAGTTGTCGTAAAAGGGAAAAAGCATCTTTGGAACATGATTCGACATTTTAATTTCTTCAAGATCACGCTTATTGCTGAAATAAGACTCCATTTTCTTCCTTGTTATTGATTGAAATTCTTTTGCATATTACTTTGCTCGATTTAAACCAGCACAGAAAACTGCACCACCATTCAATTACAACTGACTTTAGATTTCATTAGCATCACTGAAAAATACCCAGTGTCAAGCTTGATTTAAAGTTTGTTTAATCCATAGCTAATCCAGCTTTAATTTGCAATTGACATGAAAATCCCAGAGCAAAACAGTCATACAGAAAACATGAACGTTCACTTATGTTTTATGCTTAAAATTTGTGTATACATTTATTTGAGAGCAACAAATACCTACCAGTATGCCAGATGCTGGACCTTGCTGGCAGTAACCGATAGTTGGATGTTTTCATCAGCAATTGTTTCTAGCAGTATTATTTCAAAAAACTTTCCAAGCAAACTCTGGATTTTTATATTGAAACCACTCAATTGAGGGCAATAAACTACACTTTACTACCTGTACATAGAACACTTAACCATAGAAATTTGATAGCAAAAAAAGTGTAAAATCCAGCATCATTCAAATATACCTAGTTTGTTCTTCTCAGTAAAGCTATTGCTTGGTGAGACACTCCATCCTACATTCCTCTGAATTGACCAACAACTGCACCAGGGATGGCGTAACCCAATGAATTACTACATCAAAATATTTTAATTGCTTTTAATATTTGTTTAAGATGTTGTAGCAAGCGAAGTGTTGCATTATAAAAGTTCAAAAGTTAAAGCTAAAAGTTGTCCAGATAGCCTTAATTGTTATTTACTTATTCTTGAATTTATACTATACCGGTTATTCATATTTTCATTAATCTTACAAAAATTTGCTAATATTACAACCAATTATTCCAGCAACGAAATCCAATACTGATACATCAATTACAGAAAACCAGAAGTTCAGTATAGCTAAGCTTAAATCATATCCATTATTTTAGCATAAAAAAAAAACTTCAAAACGTTGTTGCTTTTCACAAAAAAATCTTCATATTTTAGTGAGTACAAACCAATTTTGGACCTGTGAAAAGGAACCAGGACTTACCTACTCCCACAAAAAATTCATATGTCTGAATCAGAGGCAATTAAGCAGGCATTTTCACTCAATGAAACTATTTCTTCCAACTTTTTTTTGAGAATCCCATTACTAAAATTGGTTTCGGCTATATGTTTTTAACTAATCTTAAAACAAAATACTAACAACTAAACAAAATACCATCCTGAAAAATAATGAAGTCTGTCATTGAATCACATCAGTAATGGCATACCATACAAAATCCATTTTAAACAGCCTTAATTAAAAGTGGCCAAGTTTTACTCTCCGAAATTTCACTTTGGAACATATATAAAAAAAAGTACTATTGTGTTGAATCAACATAAAAGATTATCAATTGGCAAATGATAAGAACGTTAGCTAGGTCAATATTATCTGCTAGGTTATCGGTTTCAAAACTAAAAATTTAGAAGTTTTTAAATTAAAGTACAACATTTCGATCATCATACTTGATCTGATTGCAAGTTAAATTTGATCAAGAATGAAAAAAAATAGCTTGGTCAAAGCAATATGACTGTATAAGCGTCAATTCAAGCTAACTCAAAACAAAAAGCTGGTGAAAACAGAGCCTGCTAAAAATCTTATCACCATTAACTTGAAAACAACAAAATACTGTTTTATCAATTGTTTTCGTGTGTGTTTTGATACTCAAATATCTTAAGTCCAGAAGAAGTTTTCCAGTTTTGGATGAGGAAAAATTATAAAAAAGTGGTCTACTGGCATCAGGGTCATAGCCTGAAGGGAATCAGGCAAGACTCAGCCTATCCTGATCAATTTAAATTCAAAATTATACCTTTAACTAAACGGTGGTCTGGTCAAGTAACTGATAAGTTGTTAAGTAGATAGAGCGTCTGCTGTTGAAACAGCAGACTCAGATTTGATTCCCGGTCAGGTCAAACCATAAACTACAAAAATTGGTATTTACAGCTTTCCTGCTAAATGTCCCTCAGCAATTAAAAAGGACAGTACCAAAGCCTCAACCGTGTAGGCAGGTGGCAGCTTGACATGAACAGTGAAGGTCTCTTCGCTGTCTCCTGGATATTGCCAAGGCAACTTGGTAAATAACTATTATAATTACAATTACAAAGTTATAGTAGCTGTAGCGTAAACGGCAATTTAGGATATGATGAGCTTGCCAAAATTTAGCTGAGCCCACTTGTATATTTGTACAATGTATCAGGGTACAGACATTCGACAAATAATTCAAGTGTCAATTGATATAAAAAAAACAATGCTATGCAATACGCATGATATATGTAACTGAAAATGTCTGCATAATTACTAATACATCAACTTCAAGATTGAACAAAATATTTGAAAAATATTTATGTGATAGTTCGCTGAGTGTGCATGTGGTGTAAACTCATGAGCACACTTACTTTTTGTTTATTTTAACCAAAAATTTGGCATGCCTGCGTGGTACCTTCCAAGAATTAGTTTTGGTTAGACCAGAGGAAAAAAAATTTTGTTTCAATTAACAGTTTAAAAAAAACAACTCTTTAATTATTTTTTTCGAAAACGAATTTTTCTTTCAAATAAGAGCTTTTTCCAAAAAAAAGTTTTTCAAACAAAAAAGTTTATCAAACAAAGTTTTACTTCGATTAAAATGTTAATATTTTCGAAGCTTTTCATCTGACACTTGTCAAGAGGAATCATCAGAATAGAGAGTACAAGAAAAGCAGCGGCAATAGGAAAAAGCCGAGCGGTGATTGGCTGGAAGAGGATCGACGAGAGAGTGTCATTTGTGTACGTACAGCCTTTAAGTTGAGAACGAATTCTTTTTGTTGGCAGATGGCGGGTAAAGAATTTGCTCTCAACTTAAAGGCTGTACACAAATGACACTCTCTCGTCGATCCTCTTCCAGCCAATCACTGCTCGGCTTTTTCCTATAGCCGCTCCTCTTCCTGCGCTTTCTATTCTGACGATTCCTCTTGACAAGTGTCAGATAAAAAGCTTCGAAACTATTAACATTTTAATCGAAGCAAAACTTTTTGTTAGAAAAACTTTTTTTTGGAAAAGCTCTTGTTTGAAAGAAAAATACGTTTTCGAAAAAAAAATTATAAGCATTGTTTGCTTTTTCTTGAAAAAAAAATGTTTTTTGAACCAAAATTTTTTCTTGGAAAAAAAACTTCAAGATTGTTTTTCAAAAAAAAATTTTTTTTGGCAAGAGTCTTTCTTTGAAATTTTTTTTACCTCTGGCGCCTAAAACCCGTAGAGCGGTCTGATTAAAGGGGGCCCAATTAAACAGGAGTTGACTGTACTTCTACTACTGTATGCCGATTCGCCTAGTGTAGATCCGCACCAAGTCAACTGACTGCCACAAACTGACTGCAAACATTAGGGTTAGTTGGCAGTAACTTGGTTTGCGGTCAGTTTGTTTGCGATCAGTTGTCGTCAACAGAGGTGGAGTCGAGGACACAAGGCTCGAGGCCAAGGCCAAGGACACAAAAAAAATCTGAGGCCAAGGACAGCCTTTCCGAGGACAGACACTCTCAAGGCCAAGGACAGGAATGCTCAAGGCCAAGGACCAAGGACACAAGCGCAAGTGCTCTCCTAAAAACAAAAAAAAAGGTCTTCACAAAAATTTTTCAGGCGATCTCCAAAAAAAAAAAAAAGGTCTTAACAAAAATTTTTCAAGCGATCTCCACAAAAAGACGTTTTCCAAAAAATTTTTCAAGCACTCCACAAAATTTTAACAATTCAAAAAATACTGCTGTCCTCGAGCCGAGAACAGGCCAATTTTCGAGGACTTGAGGCCTCGAGGCCAAGGATTTGACCTTCGAGGCCAAGGCCAAGGACTTCAAAATCTGTCCTCGAGGACTCCACCTCTGGTCGTCAACCCTGTAGATCAGATATTAAAAGTAAAAATTGAAAGCTAACACTTCTAAGGTGTCGATTTTGGGGGATCGGGTGGCGGCCCCTCGGGTATGACACTAAAGGGGGCAAAATATGGCTGGCCACCTCGGTTTTTTGACAAGTAATACCCACTTAGCAACAAGAAATCCAAAATTCTGGACTGAGATAGAACCAGAATGCGGCGAAGACCTTTTTTTTTGGTTTTCACCTAAATTTGGGGACAAAATTCCGAAGTGAAATAGAATCAGAATGCGACGAAGACCTCTTTCTTGGTCTTTACCGGATTTTGGGGGCAAAATTTCGGACTGAAATAGAATTATTAAATTTAACCAAACTTCGCAGAAACATTTTGCCCCCTCGGACTTTGCTTAATCAACAAAAAATCGACGTCTATGCATGTGTAGCAATGCTACCTTAAAAAAAAGGAGCATGACATATGACACAAGTCTCAGTTAACAGAATAACCATTTTTTGATATTTTTGAAAATCAAAATAAAAACAATTAATTTTCAAGAGATAACATGTAAAAACTGACTAGCCCTTATGCAAAATTAATGCAAAGATATGTTTTTAACCATCATTATCAGTGTCTGCTGAAGAGGCTTCTTGGCCAAATAAAAACCAAAGTTTTGTTGTGTTTTCTCCATCATTGCTTTTACAAAACAAAACCTCTCTATTTTCATCATCACTATCACAGACTTCTGGAAACCATCTTTGGCCTGACGATGTAACTAAAAGAGGTAAATAAGGATGAAAACTGCAACCATTTGTACAATCATTATGGGCTTTAAACGAATAAGCATTTTCAAGCTCTTTTGTTTCCCAGTAAGCATTTTCATGCATTTTGTCCACCACATCACTTGTTCTCCACAAACAAACATCTCCGTTGGTAGAACCGGATATAATTGATAGCTCAATATCATTATTGACATCATACATTAAGGTGAATTTACACAGTATCCGTTTTTCGTACGTTTTCGTCCGTTTTTTACGTTTTTGCTTCTCCTTGAAAAAGTATGCGCTTTTTCATCCGCAATTTTTAGAAGTACATATACGCACTAAGTAGACTGTTATATATGGATAAAAATTTTGTTCAAAAATTTTGTGTATGAACGATAAGAGCGATATTTCGAAATAGAGCTGTACCCCTTTACAAAAAATTTTTTTCGGAAAACTTTTGTCCAGTATGTGACTGTCTGGTTAGTGCGGATATGGACACATAAAAATGCGGATGAAAAAGCGCATACTTTGTCAAGGAGAAGCAAAAACGTAAAAAACGGACGAAAAAGTACGAAAAACGGATACTGTGTAAATTCACCTTTAGATCGAAGTAAATTCGTTGATTAGTTGTTACAGTACGGTTTATGGTAAAAATAGGAGTTTGAATATTGCTGATATCCCAGCATTTGATCGATTCTGCATTCCGTACCCCGGTATAAATATGATAACCATCTTTCGAAAACTTTATGCAAGTTATTCCAGTGGAATGAGCAGCAGTAAGATCAAGCAGATGTCCATTTATAAGGCTATAGATACCAATTGTGCCATCATAACAGCCACAAGCAAACATGGAATCATCGGGGCAAAATTCCACGCACGAAATAATATTATTTTGACTTTTTCGCTGTTTCTTTTTCATAGTTGACCGTCTTTCGTAATGTGCACCCGGTCTGTCAGTGTAGAATAAACACACATCTCTGCAACAAAACATGTAACAATTAAAACAAAGAAAAAAATTGAAGACAATTTAATAAACCGATTATTACAATATTTTCTGTTGACAGTCAAAATACAAAATCTAATAACAACTGCAAAGCAATATCCGAACCAACTTCCTAGCTGTTCAAATACTGTATAGCATACATTCTAAACAGGTTATATACTGTACCAGAAAAAATTTTGAAATCAGATACAGATTACTACTTACTGTAGGCAAAAATTTTCAATTAGATTACTTCATTCACGGAAGCAAAATACGAATATACTAAATTTTTTATAAAATTCAGATCCACTACCTTAAAAAGTAGCAGTATGAGTGTATAGATGTGAAAACTAACCGTATAATAGGGTGCATCAAATGGCCTGAGGTAGTTGAATTTTGATGTCTATTTTCTCAACTGTTACACTTCTTGGTAGAAGTGTGTGGGCCAAAAATGAATGAAATTGATCTTGGTCTTGGGGGCTACCAGTCCCTTTTATTTTTTACGACCATTTTTGAGGGGGCGTTAAATAAAGAAATTTTGATTTGTTGTTTTTCACCCAAATCTAGTCATGTTTGGTATCAAATTGAAGGTCTTGATCAAAGGAATACACTTATGGCAGTGCAAATAAAACCAAGTTTTTTCAAAAAGAAAGATATGGCAATTTGTATGTTCTTTTTACATAGAAAAGCAGCTTAATAATCCTACTTCTTTTGGATGCAATTGGAAGGAAAACAATTTACCCTTCTTTGTTTTGCTTTTATTAAATGCTGTTAACCTAATTCTTTAATTCAACTACGTAGTCAGTAGCATAGCCAGGAGGGGCGGGGGGGGGGCTAAGCCCCCCATTGGCCTGTCAACCAAAATGTAGAAAAAAGAAAAACACCACGTTTTTAGCTGTTCTGAGACTGTTTTTTGCGTTGGAATTGACTAAAAAGTGATTTAAAGCATCTTTTGAAACATATATTGAGGGGGGGCTAATTTATCAAAAATTAAAGTCACAAATCAAAGAAAACTTTAAAAAATGCCAAAAATAAACAATCAAATTTGATCGCTAGTGTAAAAACGCCAAACATAGGTTTTGTCAACGAATGTATACTATAAACTCAGGAATAAGAGGGGGGCTATTCAGTGTTAGTTAATTACCAATCACGTCCCTCAAATATCTTTTCATTAGCCCCCCGCCCAATTATTTTTCTTTATAGAATATAGACGAAATAGATTACTCCATGTGAGTTTTATTGAATAATAAGATTTTATGATTTACCAGCATGTAAACAAGAGAACTGCAATGTTATCACTAGCCTCTTCCCACATAGCCCATTTATGCAACCAGTTGAATCATGTTGCGCTGCCAATTTCTAAGCCACGTGTCAAATGCATTATTTTTTATAAAAATAGCTCTAAAATTAAGTTATTTTTGCAAAAAAATGCAAAATTTTCGAGCTCCGCCCCCAGACCCCCGTGCCTCCGGCGGCTGGGGGCTTTGCCCCCAGACCCCCAGCCTCTGGTAGCTGGGGGCTTCACCCCAGACCCTCAAAACAGCCCCCTCAATGCAAATTTCTGGCTACGCGCCTGTACGTAGTCACAATCTATCCTGGTGTGGTTTAACTCAACTTAATCCTGCTGAAAACTCCTTGTAAACAAAGCACTGCTTATTAAATCAATTTTGTGACTCAGTTGCTTGAAAAAACTTAGACCTATTTAATTTACACTTCTTAGTCCTCATTTATTATGCAGCAGCTGTCCTAGTTCTTCAAATCAAGTGTGATATCATAAACTGCTCACTTTGCAAGCATTCACTTACAATTGATACCAAAACAGCTATTTTGACTTGAACAAACTTTTACTTATTGGTGGTCAGCCATGGCCATTTCAGCATTCAAGAGTATCATAATTTCATTTGGTTTAGTCTAGTAGATATCCCACTCAAACTTCAAAGAAGTATAGGTATGACAGTACTTGTGAAAAAACCTAAATACGTTTACATCATCAATAGTTTATAACTATTATTACAGTCTTTTCACTTAAGTTTGTTTAAACTTTAAAGCTGTGAGAATGGAATCCGAGAAGACCAGATCGGTGAGAGCCATACATGGTCTTGGCAATGCTGTTACAGAAGAAGATGGAACAATGACGGGAGTACGACTTCCGACTTGCCGTCAGGTTTTTTGATGTATGATGTGGCACATCCAAAAAAAGTATGTGAGGGCAAGCAAACACAGGCACCAAAATGGAAATCTGCCAGCATCGTTCTGAGCCAGTTGAAAACATTCTACGCTAAAACAAATATCGCTATGCTTTCAGACCATCACTGCTATGAATTGATACTTGGCCTTCTTAATGACAATAACAAATTGCGACAAATACCTGTGTCTCGTCGAGATTCTCCAAACAGTTTAGCTTAGCTGCAATCCATGAATGTACATCTCAATAAGACTTTTGGTGTATGAAAAAAAGATACATTGTAAGTGATTAAAAATAAAGAAGATCAAATATTTTTGGAGTTAATGAAATCCGATAGAGCAGCTTCTTTTGGAGCTGTTGACAAAAAAAAAGCTGATCAAGATCGAAGAAAGCAAAACGTTTCCAAGAAGAAACTTCCAGGCAAGAACGTCATGAAACAACTAAGGAGTAAGAGATGAAAAGTCCTGTGTGGTCTCATAACAGTGCATTGCAGCTTGAAGACAGCTCATAACAGACAGCTTGGAAGAAAGTGAAGAGGTGATTCCAGAGCAACAGAAAAAGCGTAGTCACCACCAGGGCCTCAGAGAGAAAATTTTCCAGGGGGTACGAAGGTTGTTATCGCGCCCCCCAAATCTTATTGGGCCCCCCAAACCTTATCGGGGGGCCCACGTCGTTAAATCATTTTTTGCTCGATGGGTGTAGATCTTCATTTAAAAGTGAGAGATTAACGATATTGGCATACAGTTAAGGACCTATGAAAAATATAACTAGACATAAAATTGGTTTAAATCCAGCTAGGGGGTCTCGGGGAACGCTGTGAGCTCTCCCAGTGGGGTCCGGGGCAGAGCCCCGGAAGCTTTAGCACTTTTTATGTTTCTCGAGCGTAAAATACAGTATTTGATCAACATCCCAGCATTAAACTTGCTTAAATTGACAAGCAGAAAACGTGATATACATGAGAGAAAGTATGTGAAGTGGGGGATGATGACATTGACACAATATTATATAATATATGACTTTAAAACTGCAAATCCAAATATTTTACTGATAAAAGTTTTAAGAAGTCATCTGCAATCATAGACTTCGCAAACCCAAATACTTATTAAACTCATACAGATAGAGTGAGTTACTTAATGATAGTAGTATAGTACGGTTGAAAACAAATGCTTTTGGAACTCTGGAAATGTGGGCCCTCGTACATTGTTATACTGTAGAATTAGGGCTCTCAAGTCAGAGAAATGTAACAAAACGTTAATTTCGGTGCAAGTGTATGGCTTTTGATACATTTTCCTCTTTTTTTAATCAAATCGGCCACTATTGGATGCCCTAAAAGCTGTGTAGCAAAAATAGCAACCAATTACCACTACCGAATAGGCTGACTGATATTTTTGCTGTAGACAAGTTTGATTAGGGTGTTATGGTGTGATACCAAAACTTAATGCGAAAACCTGAACTTTTCCGGGCCCGGAACTGAACCCCCCTGAACCCCCCTCTCGCAGGCCCTGGTCACCACAGATCAACATATGCTGGCACTAGTACAAAGAGACCTTCAGTTGTGTCTGTAGTTGCTTGACATCACTCCTTTACAGCAAGCTGCACATACCAAAGCTGTAATTGAAGAGACAGGGGGTGATACATGTCATGTGGCCAAGTCGTACTCAATGGTGGATACGGTTCGACAATAACAGCAAAAGTTATTGCCAAAAATTTTCAGAAAAATTGGATTTCCCCAACAGCTGTAACATTTCACTAGGATGGCAAGCAGGTGCAAACTCTTGCAAATAAGAATGTGAAAGAGGAAAGATTGTCAGTACTGGTTGGAAATGCTACCGATCTAAAGCTACTGAGAGTGGCAAAGTATAATACTGGAAGTTTAATGATTGGAACGTTTAAATAATCTTAATATAAAGCAAAGAGCCAAAACGTGAGCGAACATATTTTTTCCTGAACGTTTCAACACATTACTAGTCTCATCATCAGCAGATAAATGATATAGGCAACAGCAACTTGTCACGAGCAAAGCACAGGAAAAAAAATTGCAAAGCAATGACGCTTAAAAAAGAAGGAATCGAGCGTAAAATTAAAAGCAATTAGATGGGAGTTTGCCAGCAAACCCAGTGAACGACTGATGCATTGCTAATGCTGTGACGCTCAAAAGTACTTTTTGTCTACCATAAAATCAGCTATTATTCAAAAATATCTGATTATGGAACCTCCAGAAAAGTAGAATCAAAATATTTGTCAGTTAAATATCTCCTGATATCATAAAACACTAGCACCCTAAGTTGAGCCGTTCAAAAAATTAATTTTTGGGGGTTCATTTTGGGGGGTCTCCGGGGGGGTGGCACCCCAAACTATGTAAAAATATTTGTCTGTTAAATATCTGCTAATATCATAGAACACTGGCACTCTAAGTTAAGCCATTCAAAAAATGGATTTTTTGGGGGGTCCATTTGGGGGGTTCCCGGTGGAGTTGCCCAAAAAAATTTTGGGAGAAAAAATTGCGTTTGCAGGTCAACAGCTTTACACAAAAATTAGATTTCGATGCTTTGAGCTTTAGGAGAAGAAGAGCGTACAAAAATTAGGAAGAAAAAAAAGAAAAAAAAAGAAATAAATCTCATCGCGGTGAAAAGTGGGTTGGTTGGGATGAAAGGGTATCTTAAGACGTACAACCATATGAAATATATTTTGCCGTACTTTAGCCGTTTTTGACTGAGACCACTTTTTACGCCAAAGTTGCGGGGCGGTTTCGGGTTCTAAAACCAAAGTCACGTGACCTATTGCCTCGAAATTTGGTACAAACATATAACTCATTAATCTCAAACTGTTGTCAAAATTTCATGAAGCTAGACTAAACCGTTCTCGAGTTATAAGCAAAAGTTTGAAATTTCGCTCTCGTTAGTTGGAAAATAGCCGAGTAAAAACAAAGGAATGACGCAACTCGAGCGTCGGTCGTTCCAATTATTGTTTTCACACGTTGAATAAATATTTCCACTCGTTGAGCAAATGTTTTTAGGTTTTTCACACGTTAAATAAATGTAATGGAATTGAAGCTTTGTCGGAGTTTAGATCTGGATTTCTTTGTTGAATCAATTTTCGCCAATGGTCAGATCTAGCCAGGTGATGGGGTTATTAAAACAAACTGCGTGATTAGGGTTATCGGTCAAATGTCGAGTGACGTCAATATCCTGTGGTGTTTTAGAAGAAGGATCGTGGTTATTGATACGGGTAATTAGATTCCGTGACGTTTGGCCAATATAAGAACCGCCACAGTTACAACTTATTTCGTACCCAACGCCATATTGATGGAGAATTTGTTGTTGCTCTTTATGTTTAAACACATTTTTTAAACTATACGTATCGTTAATCAATAAAAATTTGGTTTCAAAATCAAGCTTGGCACAAAAAGAATTAACTTCTTTTTCTATTTGCGGTGAAATTTCGCAAATAAATGGTAACCGCATAAAATACTTTTTAACTCGAGGGTCCTTGAAAAAATTTTGTTTGGGGATGTCTTTTTCGTAGTGTTTTTCCATAAAACGGTTAGTGTGCTTGTTTAGAAAGTTTTTGGGGTAGCCATTTTTTTCCAAAACTAAAGAAATTTGATTAAATTCTTTATGAAGCAATGTGAAAGAACTGCAGATCTGATGAGCACTATGCAATAAAGTGTTAATTAGATTGCGTTTGTATTTGGTTGGAGTATAGCTGTCCCATTTAGTATATAATCCTGAAAATGTTGGCTTTTTATGTACTGCCGTTTCGATTTCGTTTGATGTTTTGGTAATTTGAAAAATGATGGTTTCAGTTTTGTACAGTAAACTTTTGCGAAGACGATTGCAATGACATAATCAAAAACAGGACAACGTTAAGAGTTTCACAACTCAAAACTGGAATTTGAAACTATCGCAAGCTCAAACAAGTTAAATGTATGTCAACCTAAGCACAAAAAATCATATACATTGCTTTTAAATGACTAAGTTTAACTGAAATGCTTGCTTTAATTGTTTCCTAACCATTAAAATAACATTTGACATCAATTTCGCACTATAATATATGGGGTGCGAAATGTAAAATCAGCTAAATCTGTAAGATATCATTATATCTACATTCTTGTTGTGTTGATATATAAATCTACATACAATGTAATTATATCTACATGCTTGTTGTGTTGATATCTAAATCTACATGCTGAAATTTTCCCAAACTATGCATAAAAAACATCGATTGCAATTTTACAATAAGCCACCTCTTGTGGTTTGTAAATGTAGATATCGCTAAATCTACATGTAAAGCAGTAATGCGAATTTGCAATTTTACAATTCGCGCGTTACGTTCGTGATGTAATGTGGATATAACGCTCATGTAGATTTAGCTCGAGCTCATCGGCGCATCGCCTTTTTTCTTTTTTTGTTAATAAGGTGCGAATTCGCCACGCCGGTTTGCAATGTCTGAGGTAAAATAGGTAGATCGCTTGCAAAGCAGTGCAATGCCTCTCGGTTCGCTTCGCAGTGGAATTGCTTTTTTTTTTCTTCAAAACCTTACTTTTTTTTTTCTGCAAAACCTTGCATTGTCTTTTTTTTTGTGCAGAATCTTTGCGTTATTTAGTTCGGGCAGCATTACGAGCCTTAAAAATGCTTAATAAACCGATCAAAAATACGCTTCCAGCCGTCACTGCTTTCAGTTCAATTTGAACTTGAATAAAGTCACAAGGTTAGGACATTCCAGATTCGTTTGGTTCAGAAGCGAAAAACAAGCAAAGAAAAGAGGTGGATCAGATAGCTCGTTTTGTAGCTAGCTTGGTATCGGCAGCCTAATTACAAGTGAATTGTTTGGGTTATGCTATTTGTAGTCGTAGTGCTTGACGAAATGTACTTGAGCTTCAACTTCTGTTACCATTGGCGACTTTGCGTTAGTTTGAATTAAACTGAAACATCAAACAGCGACGGCGAGAAGAATTTTCCCACGTGTACCATTCTTCTTTTATTATAATATCATTTTGCTATTTCTAAGGCTAGTAGACCAAATACTTTGCATTATCATATCACTTTGCTTTTTCTAAGGCTAGTAATACTTTGCCTTAGAAACAGCAAAATGATATTATAATAAAAGAAGAATGGTACACGTGGGAAAATTCTTCTCGCCGTCGCTGTTTGATGTTTCAGTTTAATTCAAACTGACGCAAAGTCGCCAATGGTAACAGAAGTTGAAGCTCAAGTACATTTCGTCAAGCACTACGACTACAAATAGCATAACCCAAACAATTCACTTGTAATTAGGCTGCCGATACCAAGCTAGCTACAAAACGAGCTATCTGATCCACCTCTTTTCTTTGCTTGTTTTTCGCTTCTGAACCAAACGAATCTGGAATGTCCTAACCTTGTGACTTTATTCAAGTTCAAATTGAACTGAAAGCAGTGACGGCTGGAAGCGTATTTTTGATCGGTTTATTAAGCATTTTTAAGGCTCGTAATGCTGCCCGAACTAAATAACGCAAAGATTCTGCACAAAAAAAAAGACAATGCAAGGTTTTGCAGAAAAAAAAAAGTAAGGTTTTGAAGAAAAAAAAAAGCAATTCCACTGCGAAGCGAACCGAGAGGCATTGCACTGCTTTGCAAGCGATCTACCTATTTTACCTCAGACATTGCAAACCGGCGTGGCGAATTCGCACCTTATTAACAAAAAAAGAAAAAAGGCGATGCGCCGATGAGCTCGAGCTAAATCTACATGAGCGTTATATCCACATTACATCACGAACGTAACGCGCGAATTGTAAAATTGCAAATTCGCATCACTGCTTTACATGTAGATTTAGCGATATCTACATTTACAAACCACAAGAGGTGGCTTATTGTAAAATTGCAATCGATGTTTTTTATGCGTAGTTTGGGAAAATTTCAGCATGTAGATTTAGATATCAACACAACCAACATGTATTGCATGTAGATTTATATATCAACACAACAAGCATGCAGATATAATGATATCTTGCAGATTTAGCTGATTTTACATTTCGCTCCCCATAACAATAAGCCAATTATAGTACTTTTTGTATTTCTGCCGCTAGAGGCAGCATTTTACAAGTTCAGCATTTTATTGCTCATAACTTTTGACCCTATTGCTCAATTCCGTTCAAATTTTTTTCAAACTGTGTGTAGTTATAAAGCCCATCCACCTGCAAGGTTTTTAAGCTGGCAAATTGTCTTTGTCGTGCACCACAAACCAAAAAACCCAAAATTTTGAGCAAGTGAGGTCAGAAAAATGTGTTGGTGGGGGACCTTATTGTAAAATTTTCAAAAATTGTTTTAAAATCTTTCATACATAACAAAAAACTCATCCATGCCATAGCAGGCAATTTAAAATTCTGCAAAAAAATTTTTGTCATTGCCCTAGAGTACACGTTTAGATTAAGTGAAGTAGTTATCAAATTGAAGAGGAAGATGCAATCTACTATGGAAGTAAACAAATCTAGCAGTTGAAAATTGGAGCAATAAAGGTAGAGGCAAAATTTTTAAACTTGATAAAGAGGAGCAGCAGTTTCATTCCCTTATTTCCAGTAATTATTCTAATGGCTTTATTTTACAGTTTATGTGATTTAGAAATATAAGTTGGGAATGTTTTACCCCACACAGTAAGCCCATAAATAAAGTACTATGAATGCACTCTGAAAAATGGTGAAGTTGCATTAGGGCATCTTTTGGTAAAACATAGTTCAAATATAAAATTCCAACTGACCGTGCAACTTTAATTTCGACCATTTTGATATAATCCAAAAAATTTAGTTTGTATTCCTGGTGTATACCAAGGTATTTAGCTTTGTTGATAGATTTAATGCATCCAGCGGGGCAGATTAAGTTCATTTCAGCCGGAGGAGAGTTTAGTTTGGGGTTAATTACAAGTAGATTTGATTTCTTAGCATGTATTGTCAGTTTATTGGCTATTATCCAATTATTAACTTTATTAATTTCATTGTTTGATCTGCATTCTAAATTATTTAAAGAAGATGGATTGACAAGTAAGCAGGTGTCATCTGCAAACAAGCGAGGTACACTATCAACACTGTTAAAAAGATCATTAATATATCATAAGAACAGCACCGGCCCAAAGGTTGATCCCAGTGGAACTCCAATGGTAACATCACGTAGAGCAGAAGAAAATTTATTAATGCTCACAAATTGCTTTCTATTTTCTAAAAAAGGTTGATGAAATTGCAGAACTATACCTCTAATACTATAATGCTCAAGTTTATGCTGTAGAATTTGTTTATCAACCGTGTGAAAAGCTTTAGCCAAATCGATCAACACTAAGCCAGAGTACATTTTCTTTTCAATATTATCCCAACAGGTATTCACTATATCAAGTACAGCATGCTCTGTTGAAAAATTGGACCTAAAGCAATATTGAATTGGACTTAAGCACAGATTGGTCATTCAAGAATTTAGTATTTCTGTCATACACTGCTTTTTCTAAAATTTTTGAAAAGCATGATAATATAGATAGCGACCTATAATTAGTTACATGGCTTTTTTCTCCAGATTTGAAAACAGGAATAATTTTGGTTACTTTAAGAATTGAAGAAAATACACCAAATTTAAAACATGCATTAAAAAGAATAGACAATGTGGGAGCGAGCACCATCGCTCCAGCCTTTACAAAAGAAACGTCAACCCCATCTGTACCACAACTGCTGTTACAGTTTTAGTGGTTAATTAAATTAAAGATTTCAGAAACAGTTGCTTGACGCAAAAACATAGAAGACCAAATTGTATTAGTAACGTACGGTACTGGTTAAAATTAGGCGGGTTGAGATTATTATTCTCATCAGACAATTTCTTGCAAATACTTCAGAAATGGTTATTAAATTCATCTGCTATTTTATCTGGAGTGTTTATAACGGAGTTACCAACAATATATAGATAAAGGATAGCTAGGCGACGGCTCAAATCCATTTATTAGCATAGTGTCATTAAATCATTATTTATTTTGTGAAACAATGTCCCAAGTGCTCTTGTCCTGAATCCCCTTAACTGAATTGGATAGCTAGGTTTAGTATTTTGAGGAGGAAGACATTTATTACTCGCTAAAATTTGCGCATGTCATGTCTGGAATTAACAATTTCACTTTTAAAAACTTGTCCTGGCAGATTAGCTAAACAAATAATGTTTCACGATAGTCTGTTTTGTTTTTGAATGGAAAAGTTGTAATTAGTGTGGCGTGATGTTTCCATTACCTGTAGCTTTGTGCCGATTGCTACGTGACATATTGACATAACGAAAAATGTCAGTCGTTAGATTTTTCGACTGCATTATTTGTTTTACAAGGTTCGTCATATCGACCCTTACGATACATAGCTGTTATGTAGTTGACGTGGAGTTAATTATTGGCGTTTGTTGCGGAATAAAGGCGGGTTCACACAGAAGCCGTCAACGTTTACGTCACCGTTTCGTCACCGTTCAGCGTTCTACCGTTATTTGGCGGTGACGGTAACCTGAACGTGAGAGGTTCACACTGATCCGTCACTGTTACGTATTACGAAGAACCTGTAACTGGTTGTAATGCTTGCATAGCAGTTTTGTTAATAAACCAATAGGCCTATCAAGTTTGGGTTTTGTAATCAGTAATCACTATACCATCAAACTATGCTTAAATTGAGAGCTACTGATAATATGCGCAGGCTATTTAATGCACTTTATCCTGTGGGGTTAACTTGTTGGTTTTGAAGTGCTTGCCAAAATCATCAACAAACATTTATCAAGTATCAGTGATAATTGTGGAAACAAGTGATGAGTTTTAACTTTAGTTTTACTTAGTCGTACAGCGGTACTGCTCAAGTAATTTTTTTTCATGGTACTGCTGCTAGGTTAAAAAACTGCTGAGATTTTTTGTTAAGTTACAGCTTACATACCGGTATTTGTTGAATTTCTATAAAATAATTAAATTTCTTTAACAGTCAAATACTGATATGATCACAGATTTTAAGTCTATTTTGCAAAAGTAAAAAAGTGATTAGTAAGTAATTGCATTTAGAGTACAGGGTGGGCCAAAAGTAGGTATACAACAATCACAATATAAATACTTTAAATTTCTTTTTACTTCTAATAAGCAGCACATTCCAAAAGACTTTGCATTACTTGCTCAGCACTAGGAACTGTAATATGACTTAAAATCAAGTAAAAACCGTAATGGAAAAAAAATTTCAAGCACTTTTGAGCGATGGCTGTATACCTACTTATGGCCCACCCTGTATATCATCTAAATTAGATTTGCATGAACAATTTTTAGGTGGTGTAGAACTTAAATTTAAATTTACTGTAAGCAATATGATATGAATTCAAATAGCCTAATCACTAGATTTTGTTTTTCAGAAATAATCTGTAGATAAGATATAGGTTGGTACCGTACTGAAGTGGAATTTGAATTTGGCAGATTTGGTTGGTCAGTCAGTAGGCTTACTGCAATAGTGAGTAATGTAAGAAGTAGAAGACTTTAAAAAGCTGAAAGTACTGACAGAAATTACTTTAAAAACTGAAAAGTACTGGTAAAAACTGCAGAACTAGAAATTTTTATACTCAAAATTGCGGTAAATCAGTGTTTGAGTTTTTTGAAATGTTTCAACTCTCAATATCTGATGTGATTGCAATTTTTGACTAACATCGATAACAACAGTTAGCACGTCAGAAAGTGAGGAAAAAGATATCTAATGCAGCACATGCAGTTTATTACGGCATTTATTATCAGAAATCGTTATCGCGCAATCAAATTGAAAATTGCTATTACAGTATGTGTACGCTTAAAGAAGTCTATTTTTTTGTACGCTACCGTATCGCGAATTGTTTCGGTAACCGATATCATACACTTGTTATCTGTCATATGGCATACTACTAGTACTAGAACATACAGAATCATAAGTGCAGCAGCACAAAAACCCAACCCAAACCCATGCGGTCCAGGCTCAGTACCACTATGTTCCTTAGGTATGTGTGCAATGTCAGAAATCGATCTCGCGTATTCGGCATCTGTTATATTGCGAAGTGATGATCTACTGTACTGGTAGGCTATCACAAACTGGTACAGTACTAGCGTATGCGTGAAGTGCAGCGACAATTGAACTGTACGGAAACTATCACTAGGCTACTCAACTCTTGATTTGTACAGTACTGTACCAGTGTACAGTATGTTTTCTCCACTCCAATTTGATTGTATGGTACTGGTTCGTTGATTTTCTAAAGTAGCTATAACCCCAAACCACATTAAGCTTAAAACAAATAAAGCTCAATGCAATTCAAAACCACAGCCAACTTTGTATGTGCGTTGTACCAACACTGTGGAAGTAAACCAGCTATTTTTTTGGCATCTAGTGATCCACTGCTTAGAATACAAGATGATTCTAACATCATACAATTTCATTTCAGTGACTGTTCAGCGTTCACACAAAACAAACTGCAGAGTATACAGATACAACAACTACCAGTAGCCTCTACCTGACTATTATTAAATCAACAAATAGATAGGCTTATGAGTTCCTAAAAATAAACAAAAGTTAAGAGTCTATGGTATTGGTAGCTAAGCAATCACTGGTCAGTATTTATATGCATCATGGCAATAATCATGACCACAGACCAGTATCATCATCATCATCATATTTGTTTATTTACCAAGTGACGTCATATCACAAGAAAAAACTGCAACTTCCTCTAGGTCTATCACCAAAGCATCGAAATATGCAATTCCTTTAAAACCAACACACAAACTTGCAGAGTCAAAGCAATATTTAGTCACTTGGTGAGGAGACAGCAAAGGACCGAAAGGTCATCTAAGTCTACTGCCACCTCACCAAGTTAAGGTTAAAAAAGCAGCTTCTAGATTTTCTCAGTCTGCTAGCCTACTTTCTATGATAAAAAATTTTATGCAAAATTAAAACAAAGAGTTGCAAAGATATGTACACTTTGTACAGTGTATACACAAAACTCACAGTCAACATGTAAAGAAAATGCAAGGCAACATTAGAATTGTTCTAACTCTAAGCATACTAAAAATAAAAATATACTGTAACTGCAGATTGGATAGAAAATAAAATCAATAAAGTTCATAATGCTTATTTATGTTTTATAGAATTTAAAGTGGGCAATTGGAGTGAAAAAAAAACCTCCTTGCTTTGTTTTGTATTGTTTGCCAATATGTCATTAGTAGGTACTGGTGCAATTTCCAATACCAGTATATATCAACCTTAGTCAGTTTCTGCAAAATTACTTATAGTATCGGTACTGGTACAAAGTACCGGTGCACTACGGTATATGATCATGATTAGGCCTATTGATGATACAGCGTCCAAAATGGTCAAAAGTGGCCACTTTATTTAAAGGCAGTGACTAGTCCTAACAGCTATTTTGCTGCAAATGCCAAATTAGCCGTAAGCCTCATGCTAACCCAAACCCTAACCCAAAGTCTAACTCTAATCCTAACCCTAATCCCAACCCTAGCCCTAACCCTAACCCAAACAAAGGAAAATGTTTGGGTTAGGGTTAGGGTTTGAGTTAGGGTTAGGGTTGGGATTAGGGTTAGGATTAGAGTTAGACTTTGGGTAAGGGTTTGGGTTAGCATGAGGCTTACGGCTAATTTGGCATTTGCAGCAAAATAGCTGTTAGGACTATTTTGCCTCCAAATTGCAAAATAACATGGGGCTATTTTGCCTCTAGAAGCAAAATAGTCACTGCCTTTAAATAAAGTGGCCACTTTTGACCATTTTGGACGCTGTATCATCAATAGGCCTAATTGTACCAAAACAAGAGCAAGGAAAGCCAAATTGAATTGGCTTTTTCAACTGGCTGCTAGCAACCATCTCAGATTTAACATGCCTACCCTGTACCAATTACCGGTAGTTTCAATATCTCTTTCTCTCTTCTTTTCCCAAACAGAAAAAAAAGCAATCCAGTCTGAAGTACCGCTAGGCTAGATACCAGTATCACTGCTACTGTACACTACCTATACTACAAGTATCGGTACATGACTAGACCTAGCCTACTACATAGCCTACATCTCTAAGCACTTAACATTGCCTGCTGAAAGCTACTTTTCAACAAAAACCAATTATTTTTTCAAGATTTTCAGTTTTTGTGGCTCAAAGTTTGCCCCAACCACCAAAAAAATGCTCGAAATCGCTTACGTTACTTACGTAAAGTTAAAATTATTTTAACTCAACGTAAGACGGATGAAATCAAGAAAATCACTTCCGTCACCGCTAAAATTTTCTGTGTGAACACCTTGACGTTAGACGTAACTGCGACGGAACAGTAACGTTGACGTTGACGGCTTCTGTGTGAACCCGCCTTCCGTCAACGTCAACGTTACCGTTCCGTCGCAGTTACGTCTAACGTCAAGGTGTTCACACAGAAAATTTTAGCGGTGACGAAAGTGATTTTCTTGATTTCATCCGTCTTACGTTGAGTTAGCGGTACTTTACGTAAGTAACGCAAGCGATTTCGAGCATTTTTTTGGTGGTTGGGGCAAACTTTGAGCCACAAAAACTGAAAATCTTGAAAAAATAATTGGTTTTTGTTGAAAAGAGCTTTCAGCAGGCAATGTTAAGTGCTTAGAGCTGTATGTAGTAGACTAGGTCTAGTCATGTACCGATAGGCCTACTTTGTAGTATAGGTAGTGTACAGTAGCAGTGATACTGGTATCTAGCCTAGCGGTACTTCAGACTGGATTGCTTTTTTTTCTGCTTGGGAAAAGAAGAGAGAATGAGATATTGAAACTACCGGTAATTGGTACAGGGTAGGCATGTTAAATCTGAGTTGGTTGCTAGCAGCCAGTTGAGAAAGTCAATTCAATTTGGCTTTCCTTGCTCTTGTTTTGGTACAATTGGCTAAAGTTCAATTTTGAATTTCAATTGACTTGACTCTTGAAAGCTGAAATTATGAACTACTGGAAGCAATCAATTTCTACAGTAGACACCTTTCTCATGTCTGAAAGTGGCTATTGTGCCTCTAGAGGCGAAATAGTGTTTTTCCTTTGTTTGGGTTAGGGTTTGAGTTAGGGTTAGGGCTAGGGTTAAGGGCTAGGGTTGGGATTAGGGTTAGGATTAGAGTTAGGATTAGAGTTAGGATTAGAGTTAGAGTGTGGGTTAGCATGAGGCTTAGGGCTAATTTGGCATTTGCGGCAAAATAGCCGTTAGGACTATTTTGCCTCCAAATTGCAAAATAACATGGGGCTATTTTGCCTCTAGAAGCAAAATAGCCACTGCCTTTAAATAAAGTGGCCACTTTTGACCATTTTGGACGCTGTATCATCAATAGGCCTAGTCATGATCATATACCGTAGTGCACCGGTACTTTGTACCAGTACCGATGGCGATACTGGTCTGTGGTCATGATTATTGCCATGATGCATATAAATACTGACCAGTGATTGCTTAGCTACCAATACCATAGACTCTTAACTTTTGTTTATTTTTAGGAACTCATAAGCCTATCTATTTGTTGATGTAACAATAGTCAGGTAGAGGCTACTGGTAGTTGTTGTATCTGTATACTCTGCAGTTTGTTTTGTGTGAACGCTGAACAGTCACTGAAATGAAATTGTATGATGTTAGAATCATCTCGTATTCTTAGCAGTGGATCACTAGATGCCATAAAAATAGCTGGTTTACTTCCACAGTGTTGGTACAACGCACATACAAAGTTGGCTGTGGTTTTGAATTGCATTGAGCTTTATTTGTTTTAAGCTTAATGTGGTTTGGGGTTATAGCTACTTTAGAAAATCAACGAACCAGTACCATACAATCAAATTGGAGTGGAGAAAACATACTGTACACTGGTACAGTACTGTACAAATCAAGAGTTGAGTAGCCTAGTGATAGTTTCCGTACAGTTCAATTGTCGCTGCACTTCACGCATATGCTAGTACTGTACCAGTTTGTGATAGCCTACCAGTACAGTAGACCATCACTTCGCAATATAACAGATGCCGAATACGCGAGATCAATTTCTGACATTGCACACATACCTACGGTACATAGTAGTACTGAGCCTGGACTGCATGGGTTTGGGTTGGGTTTTTGTGCTGCTGCACTTATGATTCTGTATGTTCTAGTACTAGTAGTATGCCATATGACAGATAACAAGTGTATGATATCGGTTACCGAAACAATTCGCGATACGGCAGCGTACAAAAAATAGACTTCTTTAAGCGTACACATACTGTAATAGCAATTTTCGATTTGATAGCACGATAACGATTTCTGATAATGAATGCCGTAATAAACTGCATGTGCTGCATTAGATATCTTTTTCCTCACTTTCTGACGTGCTAACTGTTGTTATCGATGTTAGTCAAAAATTGCAATCACATCAGATATTGAGAGTTGAAACATTTCAAAAAACTCAAACACTGATTTACCGCAATTTTGAGTATAAAAATTTCTAGTTCTGCAGTTTTTACCAGTACTTTTCAGTTTTTGAAGTAATTTCTGTCAGTACTTTCAGCTTTTTAAAGTCTTCTACTTCTTACATTACTCACTATTGCAGTAAGCCTTGGATACTGATTACCGGTAACGTACCAAATCTGCCGAATTCAAATCCCACTTCAGTACGGTACCAACCTATATCTTATCTACAGATTATTTCTGAAAAACAAAATCTAGTGTTTAAGCTATTTGAATTCATATCATAATGCTTACAGTAAATTTAAATTTAAGTTCTACACCACCTTAAAATTGTTCATGCAAATCTAATTTAAATGATATACAGGGTGGGCCATAAGTAGGTATACAGCCATCGCTCAAAAGTGCTTGAAATTTTTTTTCCATTACGGTTTTTACTTGATTTTAAGTTATATTACAGTTCCTAGTGCTGAGCAAGTAATGCGAAGTCTTTTGGAATGTGCTGCTTATTAGAAGTAAAAAGAAATTTAAAGTATTTATATTGTGATTGCTGTATACCTACTTTTGGCCCACCCTGTACTCTAAATGCAATTACTTACTAATCACTTTTTTACTTTTGCAAAATAGACTTAAAATCTGTGATCATATCAGTATTTGACTGTTAAAGAAATTTAATTATTTAATAGAAATTCAACAAATATGTAAGCTGTAACTTAACAAAAAATCTCAACAGTTTTTTAACCCAGCAGCAGTACCATGAAAAAAATTACTTGAGCAGTACCACAGTACAACTAAGTAAAACTAAAGTTAAAACTCATCACTTGTTTCCACAATTATCACTGATACTTGATAAATGTTTGTTGATGATTTTGGCAAGCACTTCAAAACCAGCAAGTTAACCCCACAGGATAAAGTGCATTAAATAGCCTGCACATATTATCAGTACGGTAGCTCTCAATTTAAGCATAGTTTGATGGTATAGTGATTACTGGTTATGTATAGTGATTACTGATTACAAAACCCAAACTTGATAGGCCTATTGGTTTATGAACAAAACTGCTATGCAAGCATTGCAACCAGTTACAGGTTCTTCGTAATACGTAACGGTGACGGATCAGTGTGAACCTCTCACGTTCAGGTTACCGTCACCGCCAAATAACGGTAGGACGCTGAACGGTGACGTAAACGTTGACGGCTTCTGTGTGAACCCGCCTATAGGCTAAAGTTAGTGTTACTTTTGCTGCTTTGCAGTGACTAAATCAAATAATGCTATCATTTGACTGGATTGTGGCGTCATTTCGTAAATCGCACGTGATTTTCGTGATTTTACGCGTTTTGATTAGGATTACGACTAAACACAGTATTGAGAAAGACTAAGAAATTATGACGTCACTGTGACGTCCTTTTAACGTGTCAAGGTCCACTGACTGTACTGCGACTAGCAATAAAGTGCAATGTTATGTGCTTGATATCACGTTTGTAGCACGAACTTCATCCGGCAATTTACCAGATTTTTCCGGAATTAAACCGTGCAAATATTTAGCGTGTGTGTCACCAACGCAAATTCTTAAAACGACTTTAAACGGAAAATTTCAAAAAATGTTGGCAATCTTGGTGTGTGTCTCACAAAGACTTACATTACATGAAAATGACCAAATGTATGAATTCCATTACTGTGTTATCAAAATTACTACAAGTTTAGAGAAAAATTTCATATCAGTCACACAACCCACAATAAATTAGACCAAAATCTGTCCATTGACCACTGACCAGCCACCTGCTTTGTTTAGCTTTTTGCGTTTTCGAATCGATTCCCATGATCTTCGTTCCATGTTAAATAAAATTAATAGCTCAACTGGTGGCGCAGAAAAGTTTTCTGCCCTGCTAGTTGGTCTATGAAATTAAATTGATATTCCTAGTGACGGCAATTTAGATCTTCCTTCACGGTTGCTGTTTACCTGAGCATTTGTTTGTAATGTTGGCTCCTTCACTGTAGAACAAACTTGATAGAAGGATTTTGGGTCTTCATGTAGTGCTCTTCCAGCCGAAATTGGTTTCGCATTTTTTAAGTTAATTTTGACCAATTTTTTTCAACGAAAAGATGCAATCTGATCAGGTATAGATACAATTTTTTCATTGGTATTCTGTTTAGGAAAGGAGAATCACTAAAATCAATGTTTTTAGGCGATCACAAATCAAAAGCTGTCATCAATGTCCTACTTGACTAACTCTATGATGAAGATCAAGATGTCCGAGTCGTATCCGCCATTTCCCTTGCCCATGCAGCCAGCGAAATCCGAAGCAACAAGACACGAAGTGAAGTTGTCAACGGGTAGGCTGTCTTGCTAATTTAATCTTGGAAATGTGACATAAGTGTTCGTGCAAACGGGCGCGAACAATAAAGCGAAGTTGTACAGTAAAAGACGAAGGTACATTGTGTTCTATATACTCTCATAGTCAATCCCTTATGCCATTGAATCGTAGATCTTCAGTCTTAGAGACGATTTAAATGCAATCTACCAAACCAGAGTTTCAACTATGATCAAAAAAATCTGAATTTTGGGTTAAAACTGTATGCGAGATTGTTTTGGTCTTACATCTAAAACCGTTGAACTTTGGCGAATATAAGCAATGAATTGAAACGGTAGAAACAGGTCAGTTTTGAAACATTTGATAAAAACCGAGTTGATAACAGTGTTAAATATCAAAATCATAGGCTTAAATTAGAAATTTAATCTTAGGTTTGTGGTATTTTAAAATATTTGCGGGGTTCCGGAACCTATAGTAATTAACCCGGAACATATTTGTAATTAATAGCAGAAATGTTTAGCGTGGAAAAATGAAAAAAAACTTTCAAAAATTCAAAGTTTTTCAATCAGTTAATGAGATGTTTCTTGGCATAATGCTGTGATTTCATAGAACTACTGTGTATGAAAAGAGACATCAATGAATACTGACCAGTCTTCCCAACTCGACTAAGTTGATAAAGTGTTCTCTAGAAAGCGAAATTTCGAATGAGAGCGTTTATGAATTAATTAGTTGTAGTCAAGGATGGCAGTACGGTACGGTACGCCTCAATTTTTCTAAGAAGTACGGTACGCTTTTTTTGTAATGGTACGGGTACGGTACGTTGGTACGCTCTTTGAATTAAAAACCCAAGACTTTTCGCACATTGCGCCGGCTTTTTGTATACAAAGGTAAAAAACAGCTGAAACCGGCGCTAAATGAGTGAACTGAGATCGCTGATTTATAGGTTAGTGATTTTAAAGTCAGTTAAAGTTGCGAGTTGCTAAAAGCAAGGATGGCAGTACGGTACGGAACGTGAGTACGGTACGGTACGCATTAGTTTTTGCCAAACAGTACGGTACGCTAGTATGGTACGCCTTTTTTTAGTGGTACGGGTAACGATACGTTGGTACGGTACGCTCAAAAATTGAATTGAAGTACGGTACGCTGGTACGGTACGGTTCAAGGTGCGAGGGACATAGTACGCAAATTCTGAACGTACCGTACCGTACTGCCATCCTTGGTTGTAGTGTCGTTATTTGGTTGTACTTTACCAAAAAACGAAACTTGTTTTTTTTGTGAAGTTAATGAGTCAGCAAAATTGTAAACATTCTAATCGAAATGACTGAAAATTTTGAGCCTAACTATTTTAGCAAAAAATTTTGCAAGAGATTGATAATAGTGATTGTTATTAAATGCCAATCTTGTCGTGAATCTGATATATTTGCAGCTGATAATTA
Source organism: Trididemnum nubilum (assembly GCA_963965965.1). Classification (NCBI taxonomy): domain Eukaryota; kingdom Metazoa; phylum Chordata; class Ascidiacea; order Aplousobranchia; family Didemnidae; genus Trididemnum; species Trididemnum nubilum. The sequence goes on from OZ014489.1 coordinate 35,668,250, forward strand.
GGTTTATTTATTACTGTATTTTTTGTCAGAAATTATATTTTTAATATTTTGTCCATCGTCATTGCGACCGACAACTAGAATTTTTATCGGATTTATTATTGCAAAAATTCGAAAGAGATTGTTTTGAATGTGATTACTCAATTCGAGTCACGTTACCCTACTTGCAATGCAAAGGCGAACTTTTCGCTTCATCGTGTCAACAACATGAAACAATCTAATTTTGCAATAAAAGACAAATTGTAATGACCTTCAATACCTGAACCGAGAAAAAAACAGCTACATTGGCCAAAATAAATTTAAATAATGATTTTGCATGCATAGCTCACATTAACCCTAAAGAGCCTGGGGGGGGGGGGGGGGGCGAAAGTGCCCGTGACCTCTACAATTGCATACAGCTTTTAAACGACTAGTCCTATTGACTTCATATTCTATGACTTTGTCCAAAATTTATTTTTCTAACTACCAATATAATTTTCAAATTTTTTGAAGGTCAAAAACTGCACTTATTTAATGATATTCTGAAACTTATCAGAAAATTTTTGATACTTGGACACATTTTGTTTGCGTAGTGTGTATACAAATCTTAATACTAGACATATTTAGACAGAGCAGTCGTGGCAAGCATTGTGTCAACAAACAAAATTCTACAAGAAACAGCACCTTCGAAAAGTAAATAAAAACTTCTAACAAAGTTTGAATCTTAGTGCACAAAGCCATATATAACAAAAGTATAAACAAAAACTGCACGAAAATTTGAATCTTTTTTGCGTACGTACGCATAAAACCGTATTTTTCAAGCAAATTTTGGTAAAACCTGCAATTTTGGTAAAATGTCCTTGGTGAATCGGAAGGAACTTCATCTAAATTTGATTTGTCCAGCAGCGTGGCTCTGTATCGTTCCCAGGGAGAAGTAAGAAAACGGTGTGAACATTGTAAGAAAGAAATCAGTGGACCCAGAGCTATGCAAGCTAAAGACAAGCTGTCGAAAATTCTTAGCCAATGCCAAAGCTGTGGCAAAGCTGTATGTCATCGTCATTCAATGCGGTACTGCTTAGATTGCCGATAATAACACTACTGAGAGGCCTATCATTATCAAATTAGTCAGTCATTTCCTGAAAAATTTCATTTACTTTAACAAAAAGAAGCTCAAAGGAACGGTTTTTCTAATCACTGAATCCTTGACAGCTCCTAGATTGCGTTGTCTCAACATCCTGGAAGAATTAAGAAAGCAAAAAAAAATATCCTTTTGGACGATAGACGGAAACATCACATTTATGAAAGAAAATTCTAAAACAAAAATTTGGTTCAAAGATATTCACAAATTTGACTCATACTTCGCTGACATCTACTGATGCTGAGCTAATGGAGCAAATCATACTTCTAAGTATACTTTACAGTTAATAAGAACATCTCAAACCTGCAAATTGACATTAAAGTCTTGTATTATTTTTGTGTTTACAATTGGCATTACTTTCACACCCACTTCATCCTTAATGCAGAATGCGCATAAAGTCTACAATAATGCAAACATCTGGAACCTCCATTTTGATTTATGCTAATATATCTGCAGTATCTAGTAAACTGAGAAATTGTTGTACGGCTGAAGCGTGCATTTACTAATTTTTTTCTCTTCCTATCTGTCCTGACTCTATAAAAAATTGCAAGACAAACCAAATGTCAGTGCTTTTTCATAGTAATGAGAAGACAATTGTTGTAATATCTGCATTAGTTAAATACATTTTAAATGTATTATACTTTCTCAACCATAAAGCAATTTAAATTAGTAGGTGACTCTGATGAACATTATTTTTGATCATAATTGTCTACTTGAGATTATTGTCTGTATTCTTAATTGTCTACCTGGCATTACTAGAAGTTAATCAGTCTTTTTAAGTCTATACGAAATGCTGAGAAATTGCATAAACATTACCAATATATGAAAACCTACTATTTAAGTCATTTTTCATTCAGGCTCATTTTGATAAACTGTAGTAATGAAGCATGTTAGTCCTTGCATCTGCTTCATTGATTTTGCCAAGTACTGCTGAAGTTGTACATAATCTGTGCATTTCCTGCTGTATATAAACATATTTTATTTTTATTTTCCGCATTTGTTTGGATACTAGTAGCAGCAAAATGACCAGACAAAACAAAATGTCAATGTTTAAGAAACCTAAATGCCCCATGTGTACTATGTGTCTTAAAAATAACCAGAAGATGATTTGTTGTGATATTTGTAATAATTAGATACATTTTGAATGTATCTCTTTAACTACAAAACAGCTCAATATATTAGATGACTCTAAAGAACCTTATTTCTGTAATAATTGTATACACGATATTATACTTTTCCAAAAATTAACACATTCTGAATTTGCTGATCTTTACCAAATAGCACAAATAGAATTGAGCAAGGAAATAAATCATGTATTAAATTCACTAGATGTGCGTGGTACATCAGAAAATGTAAAAGCTTATGAAATTTAAAAAAGCTTTTGTAAAGCAAATTCCATTTCAGTAATACACGTAAACATTCGAAGCCTTGCAAAAAATTTCTATAAGCTTGAAGAATTACTTCATGAAATGCAGGTTCAACCTGACATTATTGCCGCCACAGAAACATGGCTTGACATTTACACTACCAGGATATAATTTTTTTCATACAGATGCATTAACAGCTTCACCTAATGGAACTGGTCTAACTGGAGGAGTAAGTATGTACATAAAAGCATCTATAAATGCAACAATCAGAGATAACTTTCGGTTAAAACTTTCGGGTTGTGAAGATTTATGGATTGAACTACCACTTAAAAATGGTATACAATGTTACATTAGTGTTATTTACAAGCACCCTAAAACCAACATATTAGACTTTCAAACTCATCTTTCAAAAAGCATCGAACAATTAAACAAAACGAACAGGAAATATTATATTTGCGGAAATATGAATATTGACGTTTTGAAAGTCCAATCGAATTCAATGATATAACAATACTATGATTGCATATATAGCCTTGGATGCTTATCATTACTTCACAGTCCCACTAAAATTACAGCATCACGTTCTACTCTGATTGATCATATCTACACCAATGATGTAGAACAAGATAAGAAATGCTCTATAATACTCTTTGAAGTTTCTGATCACTTACCACTACATCTAGTGATAAATTGTACTGTGAAATAAACCTTTGTCCTACACATACTGAAGTATGAAAAATTTTTCACCTGAAGAGTTTCTTGAAAATTTACATGTGCAGTATAGAGAAAAGCATGTCACAGAAACAGAATCAATAAACGATCCATTTAAAGCTTTTATTGATGTACTAAGACATACATTAAATAAACATGCACCCATTAAAAAAGTAACACACAAAATCCTTAAACTACGCACAAAACCATGGCTCACAAAGGCATTCTAATATCTATTAAAGTAAAAAATGAATTCTTTGCTTACACAAAAAAGAATCCAAGTAATGAGTTTGTGTATAAGCACTATAAAACGTATCGAAACAAATTGACACACACAATTGAACTTTCAAAAAAGATGCACTATGAACATTTATTTGATGCGAATAAACACAACAATAACAAAGTTTGGAAAATCATAAATGAAATAATAAACTACAAGAACAAAAAATTGGGCTCTATACCAGATACTATAATTGACAGCAACAACAAGTTGCAGTTAAATTCCTTTAACATAAGTTGTGCATTTAATGAATACTTTGCTAATGTTGGTGCTAAAATGGCTTCAGTAATATCCCCAAAAGACAAAAACAAAACCTCACTTCCCAGCTTGCTACAATCTCTATTTTTAACACCTATAACTGAGAAAGAAATAATAATGCAATTGAACATCTTAAACCCAAATAAAAGCACAGCTGTAAATGATATTCCAATCAAGTTCAGAAAGCTTTCTACTTGCATAATTGCATCAATACTGACTTCTTTGTACAACAGATGCCTCACAGAGGGCAATTTTCCAGAAGTGTTAAAAGTAGCCCAAATAACACCAATATACAAAAAAGGAAACAAAAAGACTTGTTCCAATTATTGACCAATTTCCCTGCTCTCTACCTTTAGCAAAATTCTGGAAAAATGTATTTATTATAGATTATCTTCATTTTGATCAGATCACCGCTTAATTACTGACAGTCAATATGGTTTTCGACCTGGAGTCTCCACTTCTGATGCTATATCGGATTTACACAATGAAATTCTGTCTGATCTAGACCAAAAAAATAATGTGTGCTGCACTTTCCTTGATCTAGCAAAGGCTTTTGACACAGTCGATCATTCAGTTCTACTAAAAAAACTTTCCTGTTATGGCATTAGAGGAATAGCACTTCAACTAATTGAAAGTTTCCTAGATAATAGAAAACAATACACTGTAGTCAAAAATGTTTGTTCATCGTCTCAAAATGTCACTTGCGGTGTTCCACAAGGGTCAACATTGGGTCCTTTATTGTTTACAATATACATCAACGATTTAGTCCAAACTACAAATTCCAAAGTAAATCTATTTGCTGATGACACAGTATTAGTAATGTCACACAAAAGCATAGAAACACTGCAGAATCAAGTCAATTATGAAATGAACAAGGTGGGAAAATGGATGAATGCTAACAAACTAACTATCAACTATTCTACGTCTAATTTCATGTTATTTACAAACAAAAAGAAAAAAAGCAAATTTAAACTTGAGATCAACAACAATCACATAACTGAATCTGATAGCGTAAAATATTTAGGTGTAATAATTGATAACAAACTTATTTGGAAAACACATATTGAACACATTTGCTCAAAGATTGCCAAGGGGTCTTGGGCTCTGACAAGACTGAAAAAGTATATCAGTAAACAAACATTGATTAAAATTTACTACTGCATGATCTATTCGCACTTGAGATATTGCATAACCACCTGGGGCTCTGCATCTAAAACTACTTTAATGCCATTGGTTAAATTACAAAAACGAATTGTTCGAATTATAGGAGGGTGTGATTATCGTGATCACACGGAACCAATATTTCAGGAAATGAAATTACTGACACTAAGTGATATATACTTCCTTGAAACTGCCAAATCTATGCATCGTATCCACTACAAGGAAAACAATATAACCTCTAATTTATTCAAGACAGCTGCTTCAATTCACAAACATCACATAAGATACAATGATAAAGGTAAATATTACATCCAACCAATCTTTCCCTCGGAAGAAAAGCAATAAATGTAACTGGTCCTGTAATCTGGGCCAAAATTCCCCCATCCCACAAAAAATATCCCCCAAAAACATTTGCAAGACAACTTAAGACCATTTAATCTCAAAACAGCAAGGTACTATTGCAACTTAATAATGTTATGATATAGTTGAAATGCACCGGTAAACGAAATTATTATGATGCCAATATGAAAAGTGTTTTTGTTCCTATTTTTGTGGTCACGGTAGTGTTTATTGGTAATGCCAACTAGGCTACTTATTTTGCTGCTTTTCTGTGCCAAAAAATGTAAAATGTTACATACTAAGTTGATCAATATGCTGTAAATATGTAAGTGCTGATGTTATGTTGCTTTTTTCTTTTGCTGTTTTTTACGGTAGCATTGAACTTTGAAGACCGTATGGTCATTTTCGCTGCTTCCATGTCAGACATGGCAAAAAATAAATAAATAAATAAATAAACTGACTTGAATTGAATCTTTGAAAAAAACACATGGTTAAAGAATTCATTGAACGGTGTTGAATGATGTGCAAAATCCAGTATCTTTCAAATTGTGCTATGCACAAACTTTAATTCAATATTTGTTTATATAAGCATTACTACAGTATAATCTATTGTTACCGTGAATTGGCAACGTTTATTTGCTAGCAGAGGTGCTCTAAGTGTCTATAATTATTTGACTTGTAAAGCCTTGATCGTGGGGTCTGGATTACTATGTTAGTATCAGTAGATTGTAATTTGGTAAAGTTCAGCAAACTTCTAAATAGGACCTTCCCTGTAAGGATTCTTTCTGAGGTTGCTTCTGTGTGTTTTAGCAGCCACAAAGATATGAAAATGGTTTTGGAGAAATTTTAAGAGATTGTCTCAAGAAACTTTTTAAATCAAGTTTAAAACTGATCACAGAGGGGTAAAAATGATCACGTCTTTTCCCAATTGCAGTTACTACAGAAGGTTTGTGTTAAGTGGAAAAGTTTCGCTTCTGCCAAAAATTGGTTGATGAATAGTATTGTTGTATTATTCCTGAAGTGAAATAGGCAGAACTAATTTAATAGTTCACAGAGACATCACGTCTTACAATCCTACTTCATTCGACAACACCTTAATGCTGTCTCCGCGTCGAAATGGGTAATCATTTCAACCCATAGTGACGCAGGTGAGGCGGAGCCCCCTATCGCGGAAGCATTCCCGTGTTTCGAAGTCAACTGATTTCATCTGTGAAGTGGAGTGGAGAGGAGTCGACACAATGCTAAGAATTTTGATCCCTGAATTAGGACAACTCAAACGGTAAATTTGAAAAACCAAGCTATCGGTATAGGCTATCGTCTTCATCTCGTAACTTCATCTCGTAAGTATTGTTGTAAGTTTAAGCATTAGTTTTTTGAACTTTGAATGTTTGTGTTGGTTAGTTTTATGATTAGACGTTAAAAGAAAGAACGTAGAAGACCATTCATTCAATTTATTTGTCCTCTCACATACAAAAATGTACATGTACAAACTACAATTCCAGTGATTAACAATTCCTTATGATTTCTTAAGTTTGATGAACGGTATTTTGTTGGTTGCTGAGGTGCTTGAGCAACGATGACAGATTGGTGCGAGAAAGTGGATGCCTGGCACTGGGACGGATGAAGAGCAAGATTGCGATTAAAAAACTCGTATTTCTTTGGTAGGTTTTAATTTTATGGTCGGCTTGGTGTTGCGTTAATTTTACTCAAACATTGTCGATCGAAGTTCTGTTATTTTTTCACGAAAGCCATTATTGACGTGGTAGTTTTGACGTAATTGAAAACCGCTAATAAAATAGATTTTATTTTAAAATTGCCTTAATGTGTGTTGTCTGATCTCACTCTCAAGTCAAATCTTTCACTGCAGTCTCTGTGTTGTGCCAATGTGAGTAACGAGTTTCCCGAAGGCCCAACATTGTTTTGTTCCAGGAGTATTTTCCTTTTCTGGAGCCCAGCAGATTTTCCATGCATGCGGTTTTTACAGCCTGGTTGATCTTTTCGGAGGCCCGTCTCCACTTTGTTGCGCCTGGGTCACCGAACCTTTCGAAGAAATGCTGCAACATGGGCCAGCCGTTGGCAATACTGTGTCTGGTTTGATCTGCGCGAGATTTGAAACCGGACTTCTCGTTCCAGAGAGAACCGTTTGACCAACTTGGTCGGTATTGAACAAGCTTGACGATGTGAAGTACCACAAATGGCGGCTGTTTTCCTTCGGAAATAATTTACAAGTGTCTTTTCAGGCGAAATGACTACATCTCTACAGTACGCGAAGCCGCACGTGTAGCGATTGAACAAATAGGTGGGGATGAAGCAGAGCAGGCATTGCACGTTACCAGAGTGCTGGGGGAAGAAATCGAGAAGCTTCGGAAAACATGTGATTGAAAATTGGTGATAAAATCAACTGCGCAATGGCGCGTTTTAATTTTTTTATTTTAGTAATATATTTTTGAAACTGATCGATATCGTACTCTTAAAAGTTACATAACTTAATAAAGGTTTTGTACTTCAAGTAAAGTCACTGTTACTTGGAATCTCTAAAGAATCACAATTTTTTTTAGTTTGTGTGATATCTAATTATCTGTACTTGAACACTACTCGAACCGATTAATCTTTGAAACGTTGAATCACTCTGTGAGAAACATGACCTAACAAAATTTTAACTCTCTGCGACTTGATGTTTCGGTGATGCTTCATAACAAAGCTGAAAAAGATCTCTCATGCAGTGTTGCCAGTTAAAATTGGCATTCAATCCAGCTTGACTAAATATTTCATTTGTGAAACTGACTCATTGATAAAGTCATAACGAGTTTTTAAATTTGTGAAAGTTTTACCTTGAGCATGATTTTAGAAAGAGCTTAAATTTCAACTGGTAACACTGCAGGAAAGATCTTTTAAAAAGAATTATCTTAAAAACGATTAGTTTTAGAAAGCTAAAATTTGGTAAAGATGTATTTTGGATGCTTCTAAAAGTATTATTTTTTGCTCATAATTCCAGCTGATAAATCGCCTTTTTTAATCGTGCGTCTTGTCAGAATCTTTGAATACCTCTTAAATTTTTTTTTTAACCCGGTTATGAACGATAAAGTTTTTATAACCAATCTTGCGAAATGTGTCAGTTTGCCAAACTGGTTCTCTTTTAAGCTTAATTTTTAAATTTGAAGATCTGCTAAGACTTGTCAATCAGAACCGTTTTGTGTTTTCTGCAGGGCAACGATGCGAAGTATTATAGCCAACTTCAATAACGTGTAGGAGAGCTATGCCAAACTCTCCCAATCCCTTTCCCCTTCTGACAACTGAGCACTTGATTCACTGATTTTTAATGGAATTTATTATTATATTGAATAAAGAAAAATACAGAAAAAACGAAGTAGTCTCAAATACGATGTAAAGGCCAATTCAGGGCCTTTCTTCCAATCTACAAGACTGTTCCCTCACAGTTAATAGTCAAATCCATAAACAAAGATGGAGAGGAAGGGAAGGGATCGCAAAACGCAATTTACCAAGTTAAGCAGCATTTAACACGTTTCACCAAAAACTGACCCTGTTCACTTGACTCATTTTTTGTCACTACTGAGCTACTAGGCTCCAAGCACGTTTAAATAGTTTCAAACCGTAAAACCACGTGGTAGATTGCTTTGTCTAGGACCAAAGGCAGGAAATTAACAAACAAAGGTTGTCAGCTGCTACTTCTACAGTCGTCTCAAAAAACAAATAATGCACGAAAAGAAACCTTCTAAAACAACGATTCTAAATACGCGCTGATTCGCGTTTTAAGGTCTTCGAAGATGCACCAATTAGCAGGTTATTTTTAACAAAGGACAATAATTACTCCGTAATTTAACTTAAACACCGATTAGACAATGACAAATAATCTTATCAATTTAAGTCACAAGATTGCGAAATCCAATAATTAATCAGACACAAATGCACGTTGCACAAACAAAGATTTAAAATTGGGTCTTCAGTCACTAGTTGAAAAGCAGGGCAGATTATTTTTAATGATTTTAATAAATCCCACGCATGAAATTGACTTTTGTCAAAATAATTAAAATTTGATAAGTTTGCCGAAGTATATTCAGTACTGTTTTATAGGCCAAAGAGTTTCGTTGCACTTTTAGCGTAATATATGAGCTTTGATGCACCGGTAATTAATACTTCTAGTCTATTTCAAGTGGATTTTTCTAAGATGATCTTACTGGACGGGTTTAGTTTAAGATTTGATTTGAAACATGAAGTTTGGCTTGGATAATAAGTGGGTTGAAAGTCTACTCCAGAACATATACCAGCAGTATTCGGTACCGGGTAATCTTCTTCAAAGTGTTTTTATTTTTAGTTGGAGTTACATCTGATTGTAATAGTACAAAGCTATTAATACTGTATCAAGTTAATGCATTGTTTTATGCTTTTGCGTCCTTTTTTTCTTTGTTTTCCCCTACAATTGTGTGGATGTTATCTGGAGCGATGCACGCGTATGTATCTCAATTTTTATCCTGAAGAACTCCAAAGCTTCCAGCCATTTTAATGAAAATGTGATTCATATTTGTGCTTTCAGTCGCAATGGAATCCATTCTTAAGCATTATACAGTTCTAGGGTTGAATAGACTATGATTCCGTTCAAATTTTTGATTAATATGAGTTTTGAAATTTCAGGTGTAAAAAGCTTTGATTTTCGAAAACAAGAGTTGAACTTTTTAAGCAATTCAGCCCTCTTTATCTTTAGTCAATCTTGCACTGAGCTAGACATAGCTGTTTCTAGCCGGTACGTCATTCCAAAACTTATGTAACTATTCACTTATTCAGTTGGCCATTTTTTTGTCAACATTTATTATTAACATTTACTTATTCAGTTAGCAAATTTTTTTATCATCAACGAGTTAAAGAGCTTTTATAAACAGTGTTGTTATGTCACGGAATGATTTTTTGCATTTCGTTTTTCGGAAAAATTGAGGGCTTTTTGGACGACAAACTTTTGCCACATGTGTTCGAAATTGATTTGTGACCAAGACTGATCTTATTTCAATACCACTATATTATATTTTGCGTTACGGGCTTTAAATTGTCAATGCAGCTAAGTCATAGTTTATGCAATGAATATTTAGCAAGGACTATCAAAAGATACATTTAACGCATACGTTTGCCTAACTTAGCTTTTTGCAATCTGTCGTATACAAGACATCTCCCATGCGGTGTAGTCAGTTTAATTAACTTTTCTAAACTTAGGTCTTTTGCAAGAACAATAATTTAAAAGCTCATAACTGCTATGTGGCTTTGGCAACGAGTCAGTGTTACGAGTGCCCGATTTGTGCCAGTTTGTCAAATCTTCTGTACCTCTAACAATTGTTTTAAAATTTTTAGAATTTACGATTTTTGCCTCAAAATTTATGTAGTGTTAGACGATTTTATGGCTTGAGATAGTGCTGTATCTTACCGTTTTTCATATTTCAAGTTTCTTGACCAAGCAAATCTTGCCTGCGCAAGGGCGCAGCCTACTAACCGATACAAGTGTAAACTAAACAAATGCGATTACTTGCTTAAGTATTTATATTCGATTACTTGCTTAAGTATTTATATGAGATTACTTGCTTTTCAGGATGGTGTATCAATGAAAAATCAAGCTATTGTATAGAATTTAATAATTGTTCTCTTCGGGTTAATCTTGAGCATCATCTCGATCGGGCGCGCAACCAAGGATTTTGCTACAGGAAGGCTTTGAACTCAAAATTACAATTTTTTGTTTGAAAAATGTCTTAACTGGCCAGCGTGCCGCCGGAGTCCATAGGGGTCTAGCTCTCTAAGATCAATTTTCGCACCTTTTCAAGAGCCATTTGAAACAACTGATTTTCTTACTGCTTAGATTATTAGAAAGCTAGTCGAATTAAATTGCTCAGCCCCTTTTTTGCTTATAAGCCAAGTCCAAAACACGTTGAAACGCTTGCACTTTTGGGTTAAATTTTTTAAGTGAGTTGGGTATAGGGTAGGAAGGGGCTTTAGCCCCCCTCCCCCTGATCTCGACAAAATATTTCGTCCTGAGATTCACTTTTGTTTGGTTTTTGTGAAATTTAACGCTTGCACTGTTATGGTATCTCAGTATGTGTTGCATCGTGTAATTATCAGTGACAAAATAAATCGTTATGCATGTTTGTATGCTCTGCGGTATTGCTGTCCTTGGTTAAATTGAAAGTAGAACGATGCCCTGCATTCCTATCTTAGCATTGCGTTAAAAAGTGCTCTGGAATGGCAAAGCTTTTCGTATGTAATTATCAGGTTGTTGGCTTCCAGTTTTATTTGGCCCACGCATTGCTCTCGTTGAAAATTAGGGGAAGAAACTTTTACGTTCTAATATAGCCAGCACTTAAAACGGTAAAATACTGGAAGGGGCGACGCTTTCGCAGCCGGACGCACCCTGGAATGAAAACGTTTCATGCCGAAAAAACAAAAAATATTTACGCTCACATAAATCTGTTCAAAACGAAGGTCTTCACGTCCAAATCAGCCATTTTTTGCCCAAACCGAGGTAAGGCGAGCCAAAGAAAAAAACGACCATCAAGCTCACCAGTCAGTGAGGGGAAACTCATTCTTGATAAGGTTCCCTACAATTTAATAGCCGCCGTTGCAACCCGGTCCTAACGAGATTAATCTCAGTAACATCTGTACGAGTGCATGCCAATGTGGGTTGACGGGTCTGGTTCATGCTTAAATAATTCCAAGGTCGAGGTTCCGGTGGTCGCTCTTGGTTCGATCCCCAAACTTGCGTAATTGAGTTCTCGAGAAAACAACGCTTATTTTCAAATGGGCTTAATTCACGTCGCGGTAGCCCAGACTGACTTGCTTACAAAACCCAAACAAAGTGCTCTACGTTGGTGTGGTTGTACTACAAAAGAGCCTTGTTTATACCAGGTCTGTGAACCCGAAAATTATTTTTCTGAACTTGAATAAAAATGCTCGAGTTTATTAAACAAAATTTTAAATGGTGGCTGTTTGTTTAGAAGACTCTTCGTGGATTCCTTCGCAGTCCCCGGTTGGAATTTTTTTTGTTTAAACTAGATAGCTATATTTATACCAAGTAATCGCAATGTACAGCAACCACAAAATTTGGTGCATTTTAGGCTTAGGCCTATCACTTTTATTTATTTACGTTATTTACAATTTCACTAAACGAACGTTTTCAGCACTGCCACTGGCCCTCTTCAGGAATATCTAAATAGCAATAATAACTTTAAGAATCCGAATCAAATAATAAACTAATCTTCAAAAGGTTAAAACATTGCTGTACTTTTTTAGTGTCTACTAGCCTACGTTAAGCTCAGCAAGAACGATTCAAATTTACAATTGAAATGACAAGAGTTAGCAATTATGACGAAACAAGCATTATGATTTCAGAAATATAGCAAACACTAAGTATGTCCAACAACTGTCATAGAATTTTATGGTTAAAAAACTTGCAGCAGAAATGATGATCCGTTGGCGTAAAGTTGACGATTGAGAGCAGGAGAGTGTTTCTTGGTCAGGAGAGCTTCGTGAATTTTGGTGTCATACTCAGAACGGCATTTTCGAATTATTTTGAATGAATCCAAGCCAGTTTTTTTATTAGAGCAAATGTTGCAGGACATTATGTGGTCTTTAATTGAACTTTTCTGGTTACTATTGAAATTTAGATGTTCTTGGACTCTAGTGCTCAGATGTCTGGAGGACATACCGATGTATGTCTTGTTCGTGTCACACGAACATGTAAAATGATAAACAACATTTGTACACAGAGCCACAAGTGTTTTGGATTTTAGTTGAAAATAAGATTTGACCTAAAATGATAAACAACATTTGAACACAGAGCCACAGGTGTTTTGGATTTTAGTTGAAAATAAGATTTGACCTTAAGTATGACACCAAAATTCACGAAGCTCTCCTGATCAAGAAACACTCTCCTGCTCTCAATCGTCAACTTTACGCCAACGGATCATCATTTCTGCTGCAAGTTTTTTAACCATAAAATTCTATGACAGTTGTTGGACATACTTAGTGTTTGCTATATTTCTGAAATCATAATGCTTGTTTCGTCATAATTGCTAACTCTTGTCATTTCAATTGTAAATTTGAATCGTTCTTGCTGAGCTTAACGTAGGCTAGTAGACACTAAAAAAGTACAGCAATGTTTTAACCTTTTGAAGATTAGTTTATTATTTGATTCGGATTCTTAAAGTTATTATTGCTATTTAGATATTCCTGAAGAGGGCCAGTGGCAGTGCCGAAAACGTTCGTTTAGTGAAATTGTAAATAATGTAAATAAATAAAAGTGATAGGCCTGAGCCTAAAATGCACCAAATTTTGTGGTTGCTGTACATTGCGATTACTTGGTATAAAAAGTCGACCTCTTTGCCGAAACTATATTTTGCCATTAGCAACAGAAGAGGTGTAACAGTTCGAGACCTGAGGCAGGTTGAAAAGTTTGGCTACAAAGTTTTGAAACTAAGGTTGGATGTCAAATATTTTGAAACGTGTACTGATTTAGGCCTGTGTCCACAATTCCTCAAGTTCAAAGCTCCAAAATTAAAAGTTTACAAAAACTCGTCAGAACTGTATCAAATTGTTGTTAGCAAAAAACTGAAAGAAGTGAGAAAAGATTTGGCAAGAACAGAAATAGAATATGTAAGAAAGAAAAGTGTCTTACAGCATCTAGGAATAGTAGAAAAAGGATGTCTTTCTTCTCTATTACAAGATAAGTTTCAAAAAGCAGCAAATAATACCATTGTGACTCATAAAAAGAAGCTTACACAACTTTGGTTGAAGCAACGGAGATGTAGCCCAGAATGCATAATCAATGTAAGTAAAAGAGAATTAACAATACTAGAAAAAGAAACCCTAAGATTTGGTCTCGATAATCATATTTTACCAAATAAACCAAAAGTTGATGATATTAAGTGTAGCATAGAACGAACCTTGCACTCACTCAAAACGATTGAAGGACTGGCAGTTGATGACGAAATCCGAGATGAAATAAAATTTGCCACTAAGAATTTTACCAATAATGCCAAAATATTATGTTCGGATCGAAAAAACACAGCACTACACCGGACTCTATATAACCTAAGTCAAGAACCGGACATTAAAGTGTGTAATTTCGACAAGGGAAGAGGTGTAGTAATTATGGACTCTAATGATTATTACTCAAAATTAGATGATATCGTTAACGACCAATCCAAATTCCATGAACTTAAAGTGAATTCCAAAATTCACCCGGTAATTGCAAAAGAAAAATCGATTAGTTATTATGTGCGCAAATATCTTAAAGATTTTGGTCCAGAAACTATGCGAAGACTAATTCCGAGTGGCAGCAACCCCGGAAAAATATACGGATTAGTGAAAATACACAAGCGTGACAATCCTTTAAGACCCGTTGTATCGATGATCGGCACACCAGAATATCAATTAGCTAAATTTCTTGATTCGTTGATTAAACCGTACATTCCGCAAACATACATGCTACAGTCGACCAATCAATTTCTTGATCATCTAGCCAATTTTCAATTTCATCCTGCTCATAAATTAGTAAGTTTTGATGTCTCATCCTTATTTACGAACATCCCATTAGAAGAAACGATCGAAATTATAACTGATACAATATACTCCGACCAATCGAGCCAGAATCAGCCAATTGTAAACAAAGAGATATTTGCAAAACTCTTAAGGCTAGCAACCAAAAGAATATTTATGCACAGGAATAAATTCTATGAACAGCATGACGGTGTTAGTATGGGCTCCCCTTTAGGTCCAACCATTGCCAATTTTTTCCTTGCACACATGGAGAATAAATTGCTTAATTCAAACTTAAACTTTCAGCCAAAACTATACCTTCGCTACGTCGATGACATTTTTGCTGTTATTAATAATGATACGTCTTGCTCAAAATTTTTGGACCTTCTAAATTCTCAACATAAAAGTATCAAATTTACAGTAGAGCATGCTTCTGAAACCATCGCTTTTTTGGACGTTGAAATTAAACTAAATCACTCTGGCATAGACACATGGATTTGGAAGAAACCAACTCATACAAATTTATTACTAAATTTTAATGCATTTTGCCCACTCAAGTGGAAATCTGGTTTGATTCTATGCCTTTTAAATCGTGCTAAACGAATATGCTCCAACAACACACTATTCCAGAAAGAAGCAGAAAATATGAAAGCTATGTTTAAGGCCAACGGTTATCCCAGCAAGTTTTTTGACAAATTATTGCAACAATTTCAAAGCCAAAACAACAGTAATCAGTCTTCCGTTGATACCGATCAAACTTCTAGCAGTTCTACCCATGAATATCCAATTGTTATTCCGTATTTTGGTAAAGATTCACGACGATTTGTTAACAAATTTTCAAAAATAATCAGAAATCAACTGAATGTTAAAATTATCCCGATCTACTAATCATTTAAGGTCAAATCTTATTTTCAACTAAAATCCAAAACACCTGTGGCTCTGTGTTCAAATGTTGTTTATCATTTTACATGTTCGTGTGACACGAACAAGACATACATCGGTATGTCCTCCAGACATCTGAGCACTAGAGTCCAAGAACATCTAAATTTCAATAGTAACCAGAAAAGTTCAATTAAAGACCACATAATGTCCTGCAACATTTGCTCTAATAAAAAAACTGGCTTGGATTCATTCAAAATAATTCGAAAATGCCGTTCTGAGTATGACACCAAAATTCACGAAGCTCTCCTGATCAAGAAACACTCTCCTACTCTCAATCGTCAACTTTACGCCAACGGATCATCATTTCTGCTGCAAGTTTTTTAACCATAAAATTCTATGACAGTTCTATATGCTTATTATATGCTTTATTATATTCTTATTATATTCTATATTATATTCTATATTCTATGCTTATATGACTTGAGCTACAATGTGAAATATCATTGGAGCTGCAGGGTTGGTGGTTGTTATAGCCACCTAACTGCCAGTGGAAGTTGACAAGGCTTCCCAGGAGTCGACCATGAAGGACATCAAGATAGTGCAGTTTTGATTTCCGTGGTCACGCAGAGGGGAATCCTTGTAGTAGGGATAGTCTTTGGCTGTCCTTACTTCAAGGATCCAGCGACTTTTTCACTTGTTTCTAAAGTACCACAAGTGAAAAAATCGTTTATTCCGTAGTAAAGCATCTGCCTCTGTGCAAGCCAATAAGGTTAGCCAGTTAGGCCAAGATGTTTGTTCAGCTGGGAATACCTTTGAAAAGATAGCTGAGGGCTGCCGATGAGAGCTGAAAGCTCGAAACAGCGCTGTCCAGCTCTTGCTTATATGACTTGAGCTACAATGTGAATTATCATTGGAGCTGCAGGGTTGGTGGTTGTTATAGCCACCTAACTGCCAGTGGAAGTTGACAAGGCTTCCCAGGAGTCGACCATGAAGGACATCAAGATAGTGCAGTTTCTATGACAGTTGTTGGACATACTTAGTGTTTGCTATATTTCTGAAATCATAATGCTTGTTTCGTCATAATTGCTAACTCTTGTCATTTCAATTGTAAATTTGAATCGTTCTCGCTGAGCTTAACGTAGGCTAGTAGACACTAAAAAAGTACAGCAATGTTTTAACCTTTTGAAGATTAGTTTATTATTTGATTCGGATTCTTAAAGTTATTATTGCTATTTAGATATTCCTGAAGAGAGCCAGTGGCAGTGCTGAAAACGTTCGTTTAGTGAAATTGTAAATAATGTAAATAAATAAAAGTGATAGGCCTAAGCCTAAAATGCACCAAATTTTGTGGTTGCTGTACATTGCGATTACTTGGTATAAAAAGTCGACCTCTTTGCCGAAACTATAGCTATATTTGTTTATTGTTACACTCAGTTTACGACAAATAAATACTTGAATTAAAAAAAAATTGTCGGAAAGAATTATTTTTTGTGGATTAAGCCGTATAAATTGATTGATGACTTAGTATTTTTGTCAGCCTGAACTCAAACTTTCTAAAAATAGGCTGCACTCGGAATAAAAACCAGTCTAGTTTGTAGCCCTGGTTCATGCACATATATCAGTGAAAGTTAACTCATCTAATTTGAGAAACCCGACCATAATTTTTCCGCACAGTGAAATTACCTTGCGGATCCTTTCTTTTGCAAAAAAACGATACCAACAAACATTTACCATGAAAGTTCTTTATTAGCTTGCGAGACCTTAAACAGTAACTTCACTCACCTTGCGCTACAAAGGCAGCTAAATTCTGATAGGAAAACTGCAGTAGCCTATTCACAATGAACAAGCAAAAAACGCCCTTATTTCATACATTATGACATCTCAAAAGATTTCATCACGTAGTTTCAAAAACCTCGCACGGCTTTTTAATCTCATTTCAAAACACATTTGACCTGTCGCCAATTTTGTTATTGATGGATTGCAGCTACGTCATAGCTTTTTCATGCCAAAACGATTGGACGCCAAAACGCCATTACAAAGCATTGGACGTTACCGCATAATTCGCAGAGGTGGAGTCCTTGAGGACACGTCCTTGGCCTCGAGGACACATTTTGAAGTCCTTGGCCTCAAATCCTCGAAAATTGACCTGTCCTCGGCTCGAGGCAGCACTATTTTTTGAACTGTTGAAATTTTGTTGGAAAGCGCCAGAAACCTCGCAAAAAATTTGCGAAGACCTTTTTTTGTTTTCCTCAAGTAAAAATTGCCTGAAAAAAACTTTTGAAGACCTTTTTTGCCTGAAAAAAATTTTTGAAGACCTTTTTTTGAGATGGCTTGAAAAATTTTTTTGAAAACCTTTTTTTTTAGAACACTTGCGCCTGTGTCCTTGGCCTCGAGAGGGTCTGTCATTGGCCCCGAAATTTTTTTGTGTCCTTGGCCTCGAGTCTTGTGTCCTCGACTCCACCTCTGATAATTCCTTCAGTGGGCATGTTTAAAAAATTTGATTGTAAAGTAATACTTTTGTAGATAGCCTGGCCTTAAATGAAAGCTACCAGAAGCGATTCTTGCAGCTTACATGGCTCAGCGGGTCTTGAAA
This sequence comes from Trididemnum nubilum, assembly GCA_963965965.1. Lineage (NCBI taxonomy): Eukaryota > Metazoa > Chordata > Ascidiacea > Aplousobranchia > Didemnidae > Trididemnum > Trididemnum nubilum. The sequence continues at coordinate 35,686,483 of OZ014489.1, forward strand.
GTTACGACTTACTTGAATTTTCATCGTCCATTGCATGATATCGTCCACTTTTACCGGCTTTAGCTTTGGTTCACATCGTAAATTCGGTTATATCCTAAAATGCTAAAAATTCTACGTCGCAGCACTACCGCATGGCAGATTAATGTTTAGTTTAAGCACAATTTATGAATAATATTTAACATCACTAGCCCAAGTCAAAATAAATGCAATTTAAAGCTCCATCAAAGTTACACTGAGGCCAGTTAAACATGATTAGTTTAAAATTTAAATTACATCTCTACGAAATAATTCAATGAAAACAACTGCGTTTGCGTTTTAACTTCTTGCAACCAATAACCATCGCGGTATGCCGCTAATGACAACATGAAATGCAAAACTTACCAAGATCCTTTAAAGCAGACGTAAAAAATTACAAAAGTTTGAAAGTAAGCTAATTTTGTTATAAATAGAGATACAACAGTTTAAAAGTACGCTAATTTTGTCACAAATAAGTCAATAGTAAGCCTCAAATTTGATAACCGAAGCGAACTACCACCATTTATATTACATGATTCTTAACAGCAAGCCGGATTTAGGTCACTGAAAAAAAGCATACAAAAACTGAATTCTTACTAATTAAGATCTTTACAATTTTGCAGGCTTTTATCTAGCATTTAATTTTAATGTTACTAAGAATCAACTCATTTAGAGCCTGATAATACGCTCTATAATCTTCGCTATCAGTGTTTTTGCATGCATTTAAATAGCGCCGATCATACCTGTTTACTCTCCCGATTTTGTCGGGAAACTCCCGATTTTGAGGATTTTTTCCGATCTCAACAAAAAATCTCCCGATATCACGATTTCACTCAAGATTTTTTGAATTTAAAAATTAATCAGTTTTTTGAAAAATTAATGAATTTTGTTCGCGAATCTTGTTTACTGAAAGGGAAAGAATACACTTCCATCCCTGCTTCGACCGATTTTATTGATTTGAAAAAAATAATCTGTAATCTTGCTTTTACGGAACGGGTAACATCAATTCGAATTGTTTAGAATTGACGACGTAACAATTAACAATAGCATGCACAACCTGCAGTCTCTGGTACCGGCAGGGCATGGTATGAAATGGAACAGAAATTTTGATTGGAAAATGCCGAAATGTAAGATTTCAAGAGTGGAATAAAAGACAATCTTCCATACTAGATTTCGTGCGTTGTATTTACAGAAAAATACATACCGATGTCGGTTAGTAATAAATAATATTGTCACAGAAGTATTCAACTTCAATATCTACTGATATTATTTGTTGACAAATCGCGGTACTTTGGTTGCGTACATTGCGCAAACAGTGTACGTATTGCATCATTGTAAGTATAGTGCAATTTAATTGCAGCATTGATGTTACAGTTGACGACCTTGATAGGTTTGATTTGTTTTTTTTGTGTTGAGGCTGACAATTTGCCCAGTCGTAAATTTTGTTTTCTTGCATCGTCACGAAAACTCGTATTTGCTATTTCATCCCCGTTTCCGCTTAATTTTATTTATATTTTTAATTTTTAAGCTTATGTAATTCTTTTTGGTGCCAAAGCTTGATATTTCTATTACGGTAAATGTTCTAGTTGATGTACGGTAATCATTAAAACATAGGCATAGCCAGGGGGCCCGGGCTCCTGCCTCCCCCTCCAATTGAAATGCTACCAATGATAAAAATGATGACACAAAGCCTATTTATTCAGTTTCATTTAGCATTTTTCGAGTGCAACAGTACATGCGTACCACGGCAATTAGCAATAACTTAATATTAATATTTACAACCAGGGGGCCCAGGCCTTCTCAATTTAAGTTTTCACCAACCAATTTAAATGTACAAGCCGGGAGAAAATACAGTGTTTTTGCTTTAAAAGGCGCAATCTCAGGCCCTCAGTTTTTATGTAAAAATACGTTTTAGGCCCCAGCTTACTTTTGCATTGCAATAACATGATTTGTAACCATTTATTGCATTTAATGTACCAACTTCAATAACTTAAATTTACCTTACAAAAATTAACTTAAACTAATAGTTAGAAAGTGCAAATGTCTAACTTAGGAGACGTGTTGAGTAAGCTAGTGTACTCAAACGTATCACAGACGGGGGTCTGGGGGCGAAGCCCCAAGCCGCTGGGCGATTTTTGAAAGTTTTTGGAAAAAAAAGCTATTTCAATCCCATTGGATCACGTTTCGCACGTGTTCAAAGCCATTTGAATAAACTAGATTTTTAATATTTGAAAGCCAATCGAAATAATTTAACTGTTCAATCCTCTTTTTACTTGCAATTAAAGTCCAAAACACGATTAAAATCTTGCATTGTGGTGTAAAATTTTAAATGTAAGTGATTTGGTCCATGTAAGGATAAGTAAGGCATATTGCATCCTGCAATATTTTTGTAGTAAATAGTAATCCACTCAAAGTTTTTCCTTTAAGATTTTTGTTTTGTCATGAAGTTAACCAGTTATTGGAGTACATGTACGGCCAGTGGGCCCAGGCCCCCTCGATTGAAATTCAATAATTTGTTCAATGAGCATATTCTCTAGCTATTTTTTAAAAGTATTTTGTGCGTAAAAACTGGCGAGGTGGAGTTGAATCGTTATTGAAAAATGGTACAATAGATGGTTACGCTTACTCAACATGTTATTCCTGGGCCGGATTTACACTGCGCGGGGCCCCTGGCACTTGGGGGATTTTTGCAACATCTTCCTGCCAAATATAAGTGTCAAGTGAAGACCAAAAAAAGTCATATCTTCTGAGCACAGGGCCCTGACGCTGTGCCATACGGAAAATCTGGCGCTGGTTATTGCATTACGTTCATAAAAAGTTTAGATGAGGGCCCTGAGCTTGCAATTTTTAGGACAACAACCCTTGATTTCATCCTGGTTATACGTTTAAATTGGTTGGAGTGAAGAAACAAGGTTTTTTTGTTAAATTTTTGTCATTGGTGGCATTTCAATTGAGAGGGAACGGGCCTCTGGGCCACCCCCCCGGCTACGCCTATAATTTTGAGATAAGATCGCGCCCTTAAGTTCTTTCATAAAAAAAATTATAGCAAAAATAAAAAAAACTTTTTTTCCAAAACGTGGAGGACTCAAGTCAAGTCACTTGACAGTTTTTTTTTTAACCTCCAGGAATTACATGGCATTATTATGACGTGGACAGGTGGTCGTCATTATTATTACTTGTTTTTGTAGGCGTAAATCCTAAATCAAAGAAACTGCAAATCCGGACAAGGACAACATACTGGCTATGCTCTCATTATATTTATCATTGGAAGTATTTCAGTTGGAGGTTTGCATTACCGTCTGTGTTATAGCATTAAGTTCATAATAACGTTAAACGAGGGCCTGGGATTGCAACTTTTAGCTCGAAACTTTTACATTTTTCACAGGTTTTGCGTGTATATTGTTAAAAAATTTGAATTGCGGGGCCCCTGGCCCGGGACTCTTGGTCATCAGTTAGGGGCCCTGGGGTCCCCTAGTTGTCAGTTAGGGGCCCTGGGCCCCCTGGTTGTTAGTGAGGGGCCCTGGGGGCCCCTGGTTATTAATTAGGGGCCCCAAGGCTCCCTGTTTCTCAGTTATGGGTTCCTGGGGCTCCGTGGTTGTCGGTTAGGGGTCTCGGGGCCCCTGGTTGTTAGTTAGGGGCCTTGGTAATCAATTAGGGGCCCCAGGACCTCCTGTTTGTCAGTTAGAGGCCCCGGGCCACCCGTTTGTCAATCAGGGACCCCGAGGCCCCCTTGTACTCGGCTGGGGCCCTGGGGTCCCCTGTTCGTTAGTTAGAGATCTTGGGGCCCCCTGGTCATTAGTTAGGGTCCCCCTGGTTGTTGGTTAAGGGCCCCCTGGTTGTTAGTTAGGGGCCCTGTGGGCCCTCTGGTAGTCAATTAGGGGCCCCCGTTTTTCACTTAGGGGCCCGGGGACCCTTGTTGTTAGTTAGGGGCCTGGGGCCCCCTGGTTGTTAGTTAGGGGCTACTGGTTTGTTAGTTCGGGGCCCCGGGGCTCCCTCGACGTCTGCAACTGCAACTAAACAGCGTTAGGCTATGTTGTTTTAATTTTTTATCATTGGTGGTGTTTCAATTGGGGGGGGCCCGGGCCCCCCCTGGCTACGCCTATGTTGCAAGGTAACTGAAAAATTGAAGAAAGATGAAAGCAAATTTAGTTTCAATGCCTAGAAAAACCTTTGTAAGTAGGAGTCTATGTGTAATGTTATTATAAGATAGTACGTCAGGCAGCAGTATGATTTTTGTATTGAGCGGTATTAGAAAGTAAGAAACCAAGATTTTTAGAAAGAAACCAGAAAGTTTTACTTAACAATCTCGACTTTCAAAAACATTTACTATTGGTAAAAGAGTAAAAACATGAACTGTATTCTTAAGTTTAGCAAACAGTTTCTTAAAAGCATGAATAAGGCTGCAGTAATAAAAAACAAAAAATAACATGGCGTTGAGAGTAACTATTAATGTAAAGCCAGGTTAGTAACTAGAAACCGCCAGAGCAATTTTAGAACTATGAAAGTAATTTTCTGGTTGCTTCCAAAGCTTGTTTTGCTTAAAAACTTTTAAAAGTTGTTTGACTGAATTAGAATTATTTTAGCTTATTTTGAGTGCGAACGTTTCTAGATTTAAAAGTGCTAAGATGAACTAAAGTGTAATTGTAAATAAATACAATATCTACAGACTAGTTTTCTTATGAGCTCTAGCTCAAAAAATTGGTAATTGAATGTGTTTTTTCCTGGTCAGGTTTTATTGCATTGTATGCAATTTCTTTCTGATTGTCAAAGTTATATAAACACTGGATTAGAATATTGTGAACAAGTGTGTAGTTTATGGTTAAAGATCTGGATATATATCAAAATTTTAAAAAGACAACAAAACAGTATCATCATTTTCATTTCCTTTCTATAAACCTGATTTGCTAAAGACATGGACAAAATTTGTCAATCGTGCAGACTGGTCTCCAACTTCAAATTCTGTGATATGCGTAAAGCATTTTGAAGAAAATTTGATCATTGACAATTAAAAACGAAAAAAGCTAAACTGGAGTTTAAACCAGTGCCAACTATCAACACTAAAGCAACATTGAAACGACCGTCAACTTTCCCAACTTCAAGCTCATCTAGAAAACCGCCCGAAGTACGAGTGTATCAAAATGACCAGCTTGCTGATTTCAAAGAAATGGATAAAATAACAAAATTTGAGGATATGACCCACAGTCAGGCCCCAGCAAATTATCTGTTTCATAAAACTTTGGAATGTATCGTATTTTATAACTTAGTTTTTTGTGCCACAACAGCATTTCCCAAAATATTCGGTGCTATAAAAGTTGATCAAGATTTGCATGTAAAGTTGGAGTGGTATTGACTTGGTGTGCCATGGATGGCTTTTTTAAAAATTGCTGTTGTTAATCACAAATTTAATTGATATCTTGAAACTCTGGTATGACTGGTCTGAGATTCTGTTTTCAATACAATTATCTTCTGAGTTTTGCGTGCAGGTTTGTGCAGGTAATGTTTTTTCATTACCTAAACTTTTCCACTTGGTAGTCTACTCTTCATCACCTAGCCATTATTGTTTTAAAAGTAATGTCACTCTATTGAAATAGATAATATTTGTAGAGATTTCTGTTAACAGTGAAGTAGCAACTGTAATATTTGAAGCTGTATTGCCTCCGAAAATCTTTTTGCTAGATTTATGCCACAATTTTGCAAGTGTCATGTTTTTGTTGCATGTGTTAGAATTAGACCATCTAGCTGTAAAACATTACTGACTCAAAATAATTGTAATTGTGTACTTCTTCATCTAATTAGTGCACTTTTCATTATTATTTTAAGTATTATGGTCGAGTTTTCGCAGTGTTATTTTGATCCCGCAAATTTGAATGCAGAAGGTGCTTGTATTTACATCCGTATTTCAGTGCCGTATGACCTGAATCGCTATTAGGCCCTTTGGGATTAAATTTGCTATTTTTTGTCATTCTAAAATTAAAATGCAGTTTAGAAACGATTCTTAGGATTGCATAAAACCTTGGTAAATTAAATTTAACCAACAAGTTTCATCGTTTTTAATAGTAAAGATGGCTATTGCTATTTGGGTGATATGCTGCTAATGAGATTGATAAGGTTTTGATTATTATTTCATCTTTTCATTTCATGAAAATGGAAGAATAACCTTGCAAGTTTTTTTTTCTACGTTGCAATATGCACACTATTGCCAAGAGTGATTTCAGTTGACTTTTGCTATTAAAATGCTGTGCTATTAGAATTGCAAAAATTATAGAAGTATGTAATGAATATGGAAAACTTGTTAATATTAGTAAATATTGCTGTAATTTATTATCTTTTGGTAATAATTTTGTTATACAATGAAAAATGAAAAGGATCGATCATCTAGTATTCCTTGTAATGCTTGTTTGTTCACTGCAATTCTCAATACATCGAAATAAAAGTCGGCCTGTTAGCCTTGGCCTGCTCAATGTGAAAAATCTGGCCGTATTCTTTAGTAGGCCGTGGTTGCATCGTGTAATTATCAGTGACAAAATAAATCGTTTAGCATGTTTGGATGCTCTGCGGTATTGCTGTCCTTGGTTAAATTGAAAGTAGAACGATGCCCTGCATTCCTATCTTAGCATTGCGTTAAAAGCAGAGGTGGAGTCCTCGAGGACGTCCTTGGCCTCGAGGACGTCCTCGAGGACAGATTTTGAAGTCCTTGGCCTTGGCCTTGGCCTCGAAGGTCAAGTCCTTGGCCTTGGCCTTGGCCTCGAGGCCTCAAGTCCTCGAAAATTGGCTTGTCCTCGGCTCGAGGACAGCACTATTTTTTGGAAAGTTAAAATTTTGTGGAGCGGTCGAAAAATTTTTTGGAAAGCGTTTTTTCGTGGAGATCGCTTGAAAAATTTTTGTGAAGACCTTTTTTTTTTTTTTTTTTTTTTTTTTTTTTTTTTTTTGGAGATCGCCTGAAAAATTTTTGTGAAGACCTTTTTTTTTTTTTTTTTTTGGAGAGCACTTGCGCTTTGTGTCCTTGGTCCTTGGCCTTGGCCTCGAGCATTCCTGTCCTTGGCCTCGAGAGTGTCTGTCCTCGGAAAGGCTGTCCTTGGCCTTGGCCTTGGCCTCGGATTTTTTTTGTGTCCTTGGCCTTGGCCTTGGCCTCGAGCCTTGTGTCCTCGACTCCACCTCTGGTTAAAAGGTCCTCTGGAATGGCAAAGCTTTTCGTATGTAATTATCAGGTTGTTGGCTTCCAGTTTTATTTGGCCCACGCATCGCTCTCGTTGAAAATTAGGGGAAGAAACCTTTACGTTCTAATATAGCCAGCACTTAAAACGGTAAAATACTGGAAGGGGCGACGCTTTCGCAGCCGGACGCACCCTGGAATGAAAACGTTTCATGCTGAAAAAACAAAAAATATTTACGCTCACATAAATCTGTTCAAAACGAAGGTCTTCACGTCCAAATCAGCCATTTTTTGCCCAAGCCTAGGTAAGGCGAGCCAAAGAAAAAATGACCTAACCATCTAACTTGTCTGTGAGGGAAAAGCTGATTCTCGATGGGAGACTCTACAATTTAAGACGCCGTTGCAACCCGGTCCTATAACGAGATTAAATTCAAAAGCTGTACGAGTTAATGTGGGTGAACGGGCCAGGTTCATGCTCAAACAGCTCCAAAGTCGAGGTTCTGGTGATTGATAAAAAGATTGTTCGCTCTCGGTTCGATCCTCGAACTTGCGTAATTGAGCTCTCGAGAAAACAATGCTTATTTTCTAATTGGCTTAATTCACGTCGCGGTAGCCCAGACTGACTTGCTTACAAAACCCCAAACAATGTGCTCAACGTTGGTGTAGTTGGACTGAAAAAGAGCCATGTTTATACCAGGGCTGCGAACTCGAAAAAAAATATTTTTCTTGAACTCGAACAAAACTGTTCGAGATCATTACACAAAATTTAAAAAGCTGGTTGTTTGTCGTCGGTCCCTTCACAGTCCCCGGTCGGAAAATTTTTATTTAAACTACTCAGCTAGATTTATTTTTTGTTATACTCAGTTAACGACAAATAAATAATTGAATAGGAAAAAATTGTTGGCAAAGAATTATTTTTTGTGGATTAGGCCTTATAAATTGATTGACGACCAAGTGTTTTTGTTAGCCTGAACTCAAAAAACTTGATATTTTGGCCGAACTTGAATTCGAAAAAATTAAATTGGGGTAACTTTCTAAAAATAGGCTGCACTCGGAATAAAAATCAATCTAGTTTGCAGCCCTGGTTCATGCACATATATCAGTGAAAATTAACTCATCTAATTTTAGAAACTCGACCATATTTTGTCAGTCTAGTGACAGAGTGAAATTACCTTACGGACACTTTCCTTTGCAGAAAAACGATAACCAGCAAACATTTACCACAAAAATTCTTTATTAGCTTTCAAGACATTAAACAGCAACTTCACTCACCTTACGCTACAAAGGCAGCTAAATCTGATAGGAAAATTTCAGTAACCTTTTCACAATGTCCCAACAAAAAACGCCCTTATTTCTTATATTACGACGCCTCAAAAAGTTCCATTACCGAGTTCAAAACCTCGCACGGCATTTTAATCTCATTTCAAAACACATTTGACCTGTCGTCAATTTGTTCTATTTGGACTACGTGATTTTGCGAAAGAAGGTTTGAGCGGTGTCGCCCGAGTAATTAACTGGAACACAATAACCACCACAAAACTAATTCAATTATTCGGCATTAGAAGACGAACGAAAACAAAAGGTCTTCACAGACAATTTGCTGCTTCTTTTTGTCAAAGACAAAAAAAATTTGCAGCTTTTTTCCGTCGAATTTAAGTGAAGACTTCTTTAGAATTATAGGGTTGCCATATTTTTGAGGTAGAAAAAAAGATTAGAATACCGCAATTTTCCGGGGATTTAAGGTGAAAACCGAAAGGTCTTCGCCTCAAGGAGTCAAAATCACTCAGTGAAATATCAACAATTCCGGGAACATCCACGAATTGCGGTAAAAAATGGCCAACCGCGCGGGACACCGGGACTGTCCCGACGAAAACGAGATGTATGCGAATCCTTGTATTTCATAAAAACTTGAAGAGGCTAAAGATTACACAACATTATTAGAATAATGCAATTTTATCATAAATCAATGATCACAAATCTTGCCTAAAATGCATGCAAACTGATCTTCATGCAAAGTAAGTAAGTGCTCTTCTCAATTCATTGCATAGCATTAGTTGAAAAACCACAAGCGAAATAATTACTCTTTAAAGCAATTAGAAGAGAAACACACAATTCTGAAACTACTTTTACGTTTACTGTTTAATTTGCAAGTGTTCAGAGAAGTTTAACAAATGAATATGTTTAATCTTTGACGCAACTTTCAAAACTTTGGCGTCTGCACTTTCCTCTTTTGTTTCTAGAAGTTTGATTTCACAAACTCTCCCAAACAAGTCTTTAATTTCCTCCGGAGAAATGCTGTAAGGTGGGCCAGTATACTCGACTCCAGTCAAAGCAAATGTACTAGTCAAGTACTTGCCATTAGAACTCAATAAATCAATGATAACCTTTGCATAGTCCAGCCGTTTGGATGGGTCAATCGCCACTAAGGACGCTCTGTCCCAGATGGCATTAAACTTTCCAACATCAAGAGAAGTCAAAGCGAAAAAATCGCCTTGATAAATAGTTATTGGCTTTGACGCAGCTTGGTACACTTTAAACATGCCACATGATAACTGTTTTTCCTCGCACGAGTATTTCAAAGAATTTTCAGAAAAGAAATCAATGACACTCATTTCAACAAATTCGCATCCATAAACATCATGGCCTTGATCAGCAAAATAAACTAGGTCTTTTGTTTTGCCGCAAAGCGGAAGAAAAACGCGATTGTTTTCCCCAAGTAGCAAATGCGCGTATTTTTGCAAATATGGATCAACAGCCGACAAATGAAATCCAATTAGATTTTGCTCCCATCTGGAATTCCAATCATCTATAGTTAATTGAACATTTTCAACTTTCCCGTAATAATTCAAACCTTTTTCGTTCATAGCTGACGTCATTCTTGCTCTCGATGCAAAACAACAACTCACACAACAATCTTAATTTGTATGGTAATTACACAATCTTGCTAATTCCTGATCACAAACTATTCACCTATTGTCCAAATTAAAAAGTGCGTGGAGAAAATCATATTAAATGAAAATATAACAGCGACTACGTTTTGGCTTAAATATTTGATCCCGCAAACTTAAAGTGTTTTATCATTATTAATAAACTTAACATTTCTCAACATTCTTGTGCAGCAAAGTGTGGGGGGAGAGGCATTTCGTCTTCTTGAATATCAGATCCCCTTCTCCAGAGGTGGAGTCCTCGAGGACATCCTTGAGGACACATTTTGAAGTCCTTGGCCTCGAGGCCTCAAGTCCTCGAAAATTGGCCTGTCCTCGGCTCGAGGACAGCAGTATTTTTTGAATTGTTAAAATGTTGTGGGGCGCCTGAAAAATTTTTTGGAAAACGTTTTTTTGTGGAGATCGCTTGAAAAATTTTCGTGAAGACCTTTTTTTTTTTTGAGAGCACTTGTGTCCTTGGTCCTTGGCCTCGAGCATTCTTGTCCTTGGCCTCGAGAGTGTCTGTCCTCGGAAAGGCTGTCCTTGGCCTCGGATTTTTTTTGTGTCCTTGGCCTTGGCCTCGAGCCTTGTGTCCTCGACTCCACCTCTGCCCTTCTCTCCTCCGGAAATTGCCAGTGATAATAAACTGATCAAATGAATAAAATAAAAAGTGCATTGAGGAAATCACATTAAAGAAGTCTAAGTACGCAACTAAACGAAACTAACGGCCATCAAGATGGATTGCATCAATGTCACGTTAAACATTCTAAACATTTTTCATGCTTAATGTACAGTGTACACCGTTGCACTTGTCAAGGAAAACACCTTTTTGCTAAAAAAAAACTATAAAATTGGGAAATTAATTTTAAACCCAAACACCACAACTTGTCAGCAAGTAACAATGTACAAACGATAAATAGACCTTAAATATTCGTCATTTTGGTTAGTGAAAGGCTACGTTACGTGTCTTAAAGATTGTTGACGTATATGGTATGAAAGTACGAAAAAACTTTCTACTTTTTAGTGTACAGAGTTCCCGCTGTTTAGACGAGTTGAAGCAAACTAAAATATGCACGCATTAATAACTTGTCTAAGCAGCCTCATTGGCAAATTATAGTTTGAAAACCTTTGATTTTAAAGTCTGGGGTGCAGCTCTTAAACAACCCAGCTTTTCCAAATTCACGCCAAATGAAATAACTTCGTAACACAAAACATCTTTTCGATTTCTTGCGTTTAGCAGAGCACCACAAAACCATCTCTGAAATATGTCAAGGTTTTTTTCGGGTCATTGATCTGAACTTTTAGTATGACCGAATAAATGAGCCGATTCGGTCAAACTGATCGAAAAAATTAGCAAGACATCGAAGTCATGAGCTAAAATTGTGCTTGCAATGATGAAAATGACCGAAATTCTGAAATGGCCACACAAATAAACAGAATTATGTTAACCATTTGCAAAATCATTTTCTCAAACCCTAGACTTAGCAGATGGTTAACACACGTAACAGCAAAAATCAATCTATTATGATAACTGCTTCAGCAAAACGTTCCATGCAATATCAGCAACCAAAACGCACAATTGCGAACAAGAAAAAAAAAAGGCAAGTAATTTAATGAAATCATGATTCACACACATGGCTTTTACGATTTGAATAAGAATCGAAAAATGATTGAAAAAAGCAGGTATTTTTACGGCGAAAGTAAAAAAACAAACCCAGTAAAATAATTTCATTATACAGGGTGGGGCAGAGAGGACGGACGTTTTTGAAAAGTTCACAAAATAATAAATTGTAGGTACAAGCAAATTTTATTGATATCAATGTGTTCGTATAGAAATAGCATTTGACACAATCACGTGTGGAAAACAACATCCCTCATATGGTGTCCGTTTTCGCGGATGCATTTCTGAAGGCGTTGATGGAAGTTGGCTTTGACTCTCTCCAACATTGCTCCGTCGATTTGAGCGACTTCCACGCGTATAGCGTTCTTCAACTCGTCCAGTGTACGGGGACGATCACTGTAAAAAAAGTTGGGTATTTTTTGCCCAAAAAAGTTGTGTATTTCAACTATTACTCTACACAGTTGAGTATTTTAAGAAGTACTCTAATGTACACTTTGGGTAATTAACTACTTTACCCAAATGGAGTAAGCTTTTTCATTTAAACCCAAAAAATGAACCAAATAAAGATTGGGTAACGTAAAATCTTTGGGTAATTTCAGACATGCCCAAGGTGCACAACTGTGGCAAAAGACATTTTACCAAACAATAATCACAACAGTTAATACCAATTTGGGTAAAAAATGTATTACCCTACACTATTGAGCAATTTGCTATAATACCCAAGAGGCAAAGCTTGGTAAAGCTAAGTTTACCCAATAGTAAATTTTACCCTAATAAATAAAAATGGGTAATGTAAGACAGTTGGGTACATTATGATATACCCACAGTCCATTAATTTCGCAAAACAAACTTTACCAAACAACATATACCTCAGCCCAAAAAAATTGGGTAAAGTCTGTTTTACCCCACATTTAAAAGGTTACTAAGCGTAGTTCATCTTACCCAATACGCAGAAAGAAATAACGCAAAATTTATGCATGGGTGGTGTAACTTTTAAGAAACAAATCCTATCCTTGCAGCAATAAACAGGAAAAAGCATATTATCCAACCATTTTAATGCCAAGAACATAATCAGGCGAAATAAAGGTTTACCAAAGATGAGAAGCGCACGGCAGCAGCTGATTTGCTGCATGAGGTAAGTTATAAAGATATGCCATGCAGAAGTATATTGGAAGAGGTATAGGCACTATCAAGCGACAATTTATTTTACGCAAAATGAGAAATCAATTAAAAATGCGCTACCAAACTTTTAACAGCAGGCTACCAACTGAAAAGCAAAAATTGGACTTAACACAAATATACCGTTTTTCACATCAATACGCCATAAAGTAAAGGCTTAATCCAAAATATTTCCATTTTTAGCACAACTGCAGCATGTTGCAATACATATAAGTTATTGAATGACACAAGACAACCGCTCAAACAATTTTTATCGCTGAAAATATTTGTTGGAATTTAACTGTGAAAACTTTCATATGACGAAAACTTTTATTTAAGTGATATTTTTTGAAGTAGATTATTCTGCCGGTGTGGGTATAAAAGCGAGATATAGAAACCGTAAACTAGCGAGATATTTAACTTTAAGCACATTATTATAAACTCACATTTCTTAATTGAAAAACTTTTACTATACGTGGCCAGTAGCATCAATTAAACCTTACAGACGGCAGCATGCGAGACGCTTCTACTATTCCTATTTGCAATGCATAGAGCTCACAACAATTTATGCAACGGCGTGTTATCACAGAGTATAGGACAACGCTGTTTCGATCTGTTAAATCTCCTCGCTGACCCTCAGAACATCTGTAAGATTACTGTCAACCCTTCAAGTGATCAGCCAGCGAAAATTTTGCTAATAAAAACTAGAAAGTCGTTGCAATTAGGGTCAAAGAATTAGGTTGCGCACTCCCACGAACGATAAGGTTCAGTAATTTCTTTCCACTGAAAAAGCAATATGCAAAAACATAATTTCTTCACATAAGTAATCGCAAGCTACTTGGTAATATAGACAAGTTTTTGAGTAAACATTCGTTCTGACTAACCAAAATTAGTCAGCAGCACCTCAGCATTAGTGAAAGAATTCACTACACAATAGTTCTTTCAAGTCTAAATTTAGGCCGCACAAAAAGTGAAAACGAACCAAATGGCGAGATCAAAGAAAGTGTATGAGGGTAAATAAGATCAGTTTGAGAGACACAAACTAAATCATTTAAGATTTCGACTTTCCAGCCACAATAGTGTTCTTCAAAACATTCAGTAGTAAGTTTTTGGCCAATAAGCCAGATATTATCATAGGAGTTCCAGCAGATAAAACGGACAAGCAAAAACTCTGGAACACAGTCTTGGTTGACAGAATAACATACTACCGACCGCATGTCATACGTAATACCATCAATTGTACCTTTTTCGGAAGCATTTAGATTACGGTCAGTACCATTCTTAAAACAAGGGAAATCGTATTGTTGAAATAAATCCACATCGTTACAACTTATGGTGTTAGAAAAAGTGCAAGAAGTTTCATACAGATCCGTTTGGTTCAAGCGCACAGCAAGTTGCAGTTGGTGTTGCATGGAAATAGTGTACGCAACATTTTTGTAGTTGTTTCCTCTAGTAACAAGCTCTTTCAGCTGCTTATGCTTGGACTCAAAACGCATGCAGGAAAATAATACTAAAGGGCCTATCTTCTTGATAAAGTGAGGGTACAACAACAAATAATGCATTTTTGGAGTAACAGCACAGTTTGGAAAGAGCCTCTTAAACTCCGTAACAAATTCTTTTAGAAGCACTTCTAGGTCAAGAAGAGAATCAGAGGATATTCTCGGAGAAGAAACTATATCCAAAATATCTAAGAAAGTGAGATAGAAAGTCCAATAGTGATCATCCGAAGGAATTCGACTACCAACAAAAAACGGAAGACAGCGTGCTAAGCACCAATACTGCGATGCTGAAAGAGAAAATATAGCATGTCATGTCATATTGAGCAAAGCTACAAACAATTTTTATTGCATTCTACTCTACAGACTGTTTCACGCCGAAGCGATCTTCAGGAGTAACAACAGATCTTATTCAAATAGAATGTCATGTCATATATATTTCGGACAAACATAAAGATAATCGAGCACAGACATTTGTTTTTACTCGGATTCATTCAAACATGGTTGTGAATTAGCCAGCCACCTAGTATATGTCTACCACTACAACGCTTTTGGTTGCATCGCAAGTTTTTTAATTACTGTTAACTAATAATGGGTGATATGCTCGACCCCAGAAGAAAATAGGTGAAACCTGATCCTACAATACAATCATATTAAGTTGCTTGCGTTGTAGGATAACATGCACTGAAGCATAAGTTGCAACTATTCAGTACAGTAGTAAAATAAAATAACTTACCATTTTGATGAAGATTTTTTGTGTGATCATCCACTAGTTTGCTGCGTGTGATATTAGACGGTTTATTTTTTGCATCAACTCCATAGTTGAAGAAAGCCATTGCGGCATTCAGGCTCTCCAAATTGAAATATTTTTTTTCAAAAATCAGTTTCTGTAACATGCAAACCATGATAACATATATCAAAATAAACGTAAGTAGCAGACAGCTGCACTTCACAGAACCTTTGATGTGCTAGCTCTTTCGGGCAAGTTTTTTTGATCAAAGTTTCGCATCTGAATTTGGCCGTGTGCACTATCGGTATTCATCGGGAAGAAAAGAGTAGCCGGAGACCGAAGTATAATGTGCTCAAATCGTTAAATGCTTCACTGTTACAACAGCACCATTTAACCTTTTTTGAAAGAGAAACGTGTCCTTAAACGATAACAACAACGAAATGCTGATGATGGTGGTGGAATTACTCGGCTTTTTTCCAGGTATGAGAGCGTTGTGTCATGTAAAATAACACCACGGAACCCCAGCCATGCACTGGAGAACCCGGAGGAAAGGTGGCCACTAAAACAGCACGCCCCAACACCGCACAGGTGGCCACCGTTGATGGGTACCCATTAGTTGCCTCGTACGATACGCTGGGTAGGCGGCTTCACTATTCTGTCCCAGTGAAGCATGGGAGAGCACTTCTTCGTGAAGGTGGGTTGTGCACAATCTGAAGCCAGTGACGAGTTTGGCACTCTTCACAACAGCAACGTTAAGTAGTGGAGCGGCAAAAGCTTATTGAGCCATTGATGGTGTTCTTCTAGTTAGGCCATGAAATGGAGAAGCGTATGAAAACGGAAATGCGAAAACAGTCATGGAGTGTACAGCAGTCATAGCATGGTGTGTATATCAGTCATAGTATAAACAAACACTCAGAAAGACCAATAGACCTTGAGAAGCAAACAGTGCGAAAAAAAGGAGGTAGATTCGTTTCTCACCAATTGAAAGTGCAATTAATGCATCTAACAGAGATGAGTTCAATAGCACAACAATGATATCTATCGCACTAACCAAGTGGAAATG
This sequence comes from Trididemnum nubilum, assembly GCA_963965965.1. NCBI lineage: Eukaryota > Metazoa > Chordata > Ascidiacea > Aplousobranchia > Didemnidae > Trididemnum > Trididemnum nubilum. The sequence continues at coordinate 35,702,643 of OZ014489.1, forward strand.
TATTGCCTCTTTAAAGGCAGCCATTGTTTATAACCAACAAGACTATCATCACTTTTAATACATCAACATTTTTCCAGCTTCTATGCAATGGGAATCCATTTCATGGATCGTAATACAATACCGTATAAGAGGGGTGACTAAAAAGTTTTGAGCCTTAGAAGATTTATAGCTCAGCACTGGTTGGTATGTGTGAAATTCAACATTTTTAGATACCAACAGCAACGTTGTTTTGCAAATTATATTGTGAAATTTTAGAAATAACACTAAAATAATTTGGAACACAATATTTGATAGCAGAAGGTGCAAACCTGTAAAACTATCTTCAAAATGTACGGTACAACACCTTCCAGAATATCGTGATGGAAATCAGCGGCAAAATTTTCTACAGGGCAAAAATATTTTGATTGCAAAGAACAACTGCGCTTTATGCCATGCTGAACACCGCCACTTTTCAGCACATGACTTAAAGTGTTCAAGTACGACGTTTTGTCTCTGGTAACACAAGGAAATTCCTGAAAACAAAGATGATTTGTTGAGCCACCAAAAAAAAAAAAAATGCTTCGAACTGCCATTCACCAACCGCTACCGGTAATGTATTTATCACAATCATTAATTGCCGAGAAAGAAGAAAGTTTGTCACCACCCCGTGAACTATTCCAACAACTTGAAAAAATGAGGTCAGAGAAATAATAGCCGAAAAAGATCATTAATGACATTAATAACTGCACTTTAAAACTTGAACAAAAGCAAACTAAGAGGAAGACCTGCAAGTGTAACATTATGAATTAAATACATTACAATGTTAAACAGAATAAATAGCACAAAAGTGCTGTAGTATTGATTCGAACATCACAATGCAGTAGTAAGCCATCGAACGCTGATATCAAATTCAGTACTCAAGTCAAAAAACTTCTACCTCTATTGAAGAGCCTAAAACAGTGAGATGAAAATACAGCCAGCAATTTTAAAAACATTTTTTACTAGGCTCTAAAACAACGAAAACTGCAACCTCTATTGCTCTTATTACAATCAAGCAATACAAACTTTTACCTGATCTTGTATCGCAGAACCAGTGCACAAGCAATATCTAGATATATATACGTTTTTCCCTGCAAAGCATTCTGTGAAACTCATTATAGCATGAGCCGCTAAATTATCTGCAGCAAGTTGAGTAATAGTCCCTTTCATTTCAAGTGGGGTTCCGTTCACGTTTACATCAAAACCGTTTTCCTACAATAGCGTAGTTACGTTACAGAAGACATGTGCTATGCGAAACAGTGTTTAATTGTCAGCTGTCAAAAGTATGACATGCATAATAGTTACCGGTAATTTTACGTTTTTTTTTTAAATTGCGAACAAAATTTTGCAATACGCACTTTCAATGCGTTGTTGTACCTGAGGACAAGACTCTCTGACAATTAATGTACTTAATGTACGGTACTACTCTGATTCAAATCGATTTCGGCTCATATAGCCCTTTGCAATTCTAAATGAAAACAAAAACTAAATATTAATGCTAAGAATATTGAGGTACCGAAATAGCTGCTGCTGCTGCATTTAAAGCTACAAACTACCTACATTCCATATGATAGCATACCGGTACTAATCATTCAGAGTTGCAGTATATACCGATATCCTAACAACTTTAATTGACTTTTCATAGGCCAAACCAGTGTTCCCTCTTAAGATATGCAATTCTGACAAGCGTTGCAAAATAATCAAAATGGAAATTCTGCTGAAAAGTTTCAACTATTTAAGACAAATGTAGTCCAAAATTTTGCTGTCTGATCATATTTCGCAATTCTAAAAATTTTCAATTTTCGCACCTTTGAGAGAACACTGCTCAGAACAATACTAAGCTCTTAACAATGTCATTCAGAGCAGTACTTGCAACACAGTTAAGCACTGCGATGAGTACCGGTAACTAGCACTTTCTAAGTCAGTCAGTCATCTTTGCTAAGAAACACTGGTCTGAAAGTATTCCTAATCAGTAATCACGAGTTTCAAAGCAATTTGTACAATACCAAGTTCAAGGGATTATGATGTAACATAGTTAGTGCAGGAACACCAATGAAGCTGCTCGCTCACTTTCGCAAGCATCAAAGCAGTCAAGTGCCGTTGCTCGAATCTCAACTGAAGCAGTCTGACAAACAGCCTTATTATAAAGGGCAATGTCGCTCCCATACGTGGCCATATTTTGCTGATACATCCTGAGGCTGGTGTGGCTTGTGGCATTAGTCTTGTATTTTCAAGGGATTTTGGCCATAAAAAGCGTACTTTAAATCAAATTATCGTTACCGATTCCAACACTTGCAAATCTTCATTGAGCGGTTGCAAAATTTTGTCCCAACCAATTTCAGTATGTTTTAGATCTTTGGCATAAAATAAAGTGCTTAGAAAAATTCGATGCTGACAAGAATTAAATTTGTGATGAACATTCAATATCACAAAATATATAGCACCTGCAACAATTGACAACATGCATATTACGTTTTTATCAGCTGGAACTTAAAGCATTCATTTTATCCAATTCACAGCTCTAACTAATAAAACAACTAACTGCTAAGTAGTCTAACTTGTGCACAGACTGCACAGGTACTGCGTCATTGCAACCTTGGTAGGGGCCGAGCAGTTTTTCCTGCCATGTTGGGTGGTACCCAGTCTGACTTACGACATGCACTGCAAACAGAACATAAAGAGTGCGTCTTATTTCGTATGTTGGAATGGTAAACAAACATGGGGAGCCTGGTTGACACACACAAAGAAAAAATTAAAAGTCATAAATTGCTTTACTTGCTTATTGTAAAAACGAGTTTAGGGCAATACTGGCTAGTTATGGCATCTGAGGCTGCATTGATAAATAGGCCCCAGCAAAAGTAGTTACCAGTGTTCCTCTAAGATGCAAAATTGAGAAATTTGAGAAACATTTGGGCAAATTTTGCAAAGTGATAAAATCATGATTGGGCAAATTATGTTGAATCTTACTCAAAAAGTTGAAAATTTTTGCCCAAAACAGTAGACTGTTGTACCGAAAAATCCGTTTTCAATTCAAAATTTTGGGCACAACTTGCCTAAAGAGGTGAAATCCTTTGGGCAAATGTTTATGAAAATTTTCATTGGGCAATTTCACAGCTGCCCAAATCTTAGAAAGAACACTAGTAGTCACCATTTAAGTTGATGCTCGCTCTTAGCAGAAGTACCGGCACCATACAGCAACTGCTTCACAAAGATCACAAACACGTTAATATAAGATAAGCAATTTTGATATGATTGATCTAAAAGATAAAAATCATGGTAGGTACTGTTACTGGTACTTATGAATGCTGATCTTTTCCCAAAATGAACTGTTGCTAAGGGAAAACTGTCGTAATTGACATCAAACACGTTAAAAAAATCTAGCAAGATTGTATGAAATACCGTCATCACATTTAAGAAAACATTGACACGGAACAAAGTTAAACTACACACCCATTTTATGAATACATGTCTTGGAACCAATTGGGTTAACAACTTCGAAATCATCATAATAAAACAGTAATTCCAGAGCATCATTTGCAACTGAATACAGTGGGTGAGATTTGATATAATCGCCATGCCACATGTTTTCCACCACACCATTTACAGTGGAAGAACGTTTTTCATCATGAAACTGAAAGTTAAAATAGAGTAAGAAAAATTGTACTAAAGAGCAACAAAAAAGCATTTCTTTCCTCAGCTAATTAAAACTATGAAAATGGATCTAGCAAAAAGCATGTTTTCAAACTTCAGCAGAGTAGCACTTTATGGAAAATGGAAGTGGTAAACTTTTCACAAGGATATGATATATACCATACTGGTAGTAAGCTAACAACTATTGAGCTAATTACTGAAATGTAAAACCATAGTACAACATTAGTTAAATTTATGACTATGAGCTTTAAAAGCTGATTTATCTTGCACTTAAAAATCTTGTTTGTTCGTTAGTTTGAACCAGGCTTCCCTGCAAAGTGCAAATGTCTAGCACACCAACGCAAGGAATACCTCTTTTAGGTCTGATTAGCCAGCCTTTAGCCCAACTGCGGGTCACCTCGACAGGTAGGCTGCTTGACCCCAATAGGAATAGGCGCTAACCACGGACACAACGACGCAATGCTAGTTAGGGAGTCGAAGTTGGAGTGATAGCAACCTTACAATTACTAGCCCGATGCTCAGATCAACTGAACTAATCTTTTTAAATGGTTTAAATAAATCTTAATCAAATGGCATTAAGAAATAGTCAATACGTTTTAAAGATTTAATAAAACTTAAAAGTGTCACTTTTGTTCAAAATTTCCGTTTTGGTGCATGCTGTTGCATTACAGTAAGCTCATGAGATTATTGCACAGCAGTATTAAGATGGCTATGACCAATGACGGTTAGACAAGAAATTTTCTTAACAGTATCATATCACACAATGATAAATCAATCACAAGAAATGCGTGTTAGGTCTCTCTCGCATCACCAATATCAAAAGTTTTACTTACATGATCATATAAACTAGAACAAGTGAACAATGTCTGTAGGGTCTCTATAAGTGGAATGTATTGCATTGAACGTACAGCAAGCTTCCCATTACTGTGCAGTTGTTCATGCAGAACTATTTGCTTTGGTGTCTACAAACGACATAGTGACTTTTGAAGTGCATGTAAAGCATTGTGTGAACCACTACTTGTTAAATTAAAATTTGTCTAGTTAAATTAAAATTTTACTGCGTCCTTGTGGAATCAACCAAATTCTGCCTTAATCATAATCTGTCAATGCCATGGTATCTATGTTTGATTTGGTTTGCTCAACACGTTTGCTGTGACTGCACATAATAAATAAATTTCTTGTCCTACTCAGCAAGCAAATTGTATTTGTATAAAACTACAAGGTAATACATGCTGCGCAAAATTAAGTGGTCCAGTTTTTTGGAAGACCACCCAATATACATTTAAATTCAACACTGGTAATATTATGTTTTTCTAACCACATCCTCAGGAGGCAGTTTGACACAATACAGTACTTGCTGCCTCCTTCTGGGCAAGAACGTGAATACCAATACAGCTAGTCAGATACTGGTAGATGATATGTTAATTAATTGCAAGTGAAAAATAAACTGCAAAAATCAAGGAACCAAAATTCTAGTTAGCAAGTATGGTATACAAACACGTATTAAGAATAAAGAAAAAGGTTGGGGTTAAGATTTGGTTCAGATTAATGTTAGGCTTACCATACTTTCAAGTAATTTTCTCATTTAAAATACTAGCGCATTTTTTGTTCCATCAGGCTGACCGGATTGCCAAAATGGCAATCACAGGAAGCATCGTTACATCAGGAATGCTCAGATGCATTTAAAAACTTGAAGTCCATCCACAGAATTCGAACCTGCAGCCTTATGATCACTGGTAGCATTATGCTCTACTTGCTGAGCTAAGAGACAAGTTTCTGATAGCATTTATCTTTGTATTTTAATCCAGTACTCAATGCTTCAATTATGATGTTGCAAGAGTTGTCAAGCATCATAATAAGTAAGTGTCGCTGTTCTAGGGGTGATCCCTGTGATTGGCATTCTAGTAATTCAGTCAGCCAGATAGAACAACAAGCATATTTACAATATTTATTCATGTATAAGTCAATAAATTTCGCACTAATTGTTTACTTCAAAGTTGGGGGTTGAATTATACATGAGGGTGCAACCTATACTCGAGTCTGCATGGTACTTTGTAAATATACATTCTTGTAGCTTGTAACAAATCAATTGCACAAGCACTGCTTTATTTGTCACATGCTAACGTGCACCTTATTGGCCTTAATGTGGCCATAATGCATGTGACCATGCCAATTGCGGTGCTCGATGCATTTGTGTGTGTACAAGGGTAATTTTGCGCCAGTTAAAATCTTAAAGAAAACACTGTCTGGTGTGGCTACAAAAACTGCAACTGAATACACTGCTCGCAATCTTCTACCATAGATATAACCAACTGTTACCTAACAAAAGCTGTGATGTGTGCAGTACCATACCCCAATCAAAGTCAATTATGAAACTGGCACAGTTTTTTACCGGTATTGCTTACATGGGTGGCAGGCCATGTTCCCTTTAAGGTGAAACTTTGAGAGGGAAAAGAGAGCAACCTTTGCATATTAAAAAAATTACAATTGAACGAACTATCTAGAATCTCTTGCCAAATGTTTGAATTTTTTGTGTAAAACAATAGTTTGTGGTTTCAGAAACCACTCAAAGGAAATTTCGAACAAAAATAGTCTAAAGTGGCAAAAACGTTTGTGCAAGGTTTTATGAAAATTTACAATTGAGCAATTTTGCAACTATCATGATCTTAGAGAAAACACTGACACTAACACTAACAGGTTGACATCAAAAACAGATTATTGCTTACCACAAAATATGGCAACAATTGCTTTCTCTTGTATTCAGTTTCCACACCCTGAAACGGATTTGCTAGACCACTACCAAAATGAAACATTTCTTCAACCTCAGGTGTTAGCACAAAAGTTTTGCATTTCTTTAAACCACCCACAAAACTGGAAAGAGCTTCTTCTAGCAAATCTTCTGTCCATAATTGAATTGTTTTTAATGCTGTTTCAGTTAAATGGCAATCACACTTAAGCTTAAGCAATGACATAGCCATGTTCTGTTGTTTTTTCCCAATGTGTTCCATGTATTTGTTATATTGATCTATATCTGGATCATCCACCACAATGGTTGAAGGTGCATTATCATGTGTAGAAGCAGCATTGCATAAACCACCTGAGAATAGTTTTGAGTCAGTGCACTTATCAACAAGCCAAGCAGTATCATGCGGTTGCAAGAAAAGAGTAAAATAATATTGCTCTTTGCAGTGGCATAGGACAGACACCACTAATTTAATGAGCATGGGAATGATTGTCAATTTAAGGAAATGTCGAAGTGCAGCAATTAACAGAATTTAGTTGAATACCACCCCTAACCCAAATATCAAATGTTTGAGCCCCTTATAGCTGTAAAAACAAGGTATTTTACAGTATTACTAGGAGAAAGTATAGTATCATTAAGGATAAAGGAAAGTTGAGGTTGTACAGAATTTAATTTTGGAGAAATGATTACGTACCGGTAGTTTGATTTTGTTGAAGTGAAGCTTAATTTATTGGCATTACACTACCGGTAGTTGCATATGTTTTTAATATTTTGGTTTATTTTTATTTCTAAACTGGAGAAGTTTCGACTATCAATGACAAAGCATTTATCATCGGTGAACAAACAGTAGAGGGTTAGGATTTCAGATTTGTACATACTTGTACATACACTTATACCAGTAGGCTTACCTTCTCTTAAAACTGGTATGGGTAACTCAGGTGAATGCATGTCATCTTTACCTTCTCTTAAAACTGGTATGGGTAACTACGAAGGTGAATGCATGTCATCTGTGTCATAATCTTGTATATCAAACATGTTTGCACTAATAGTACCGGTGTCTTTCTCCAACAACTCATTTGACTGCATGCCACTGTCATTACATGCACTGGTACTAGCATCAAAAACATTATTATCCTTTTCCAAAAACTCAAGCAATAGCAAGCTATCATCATAATAATATGTTCCAGGAACAGCAGTATCTGGTTCCAACAATTTAAATGACTGCATTTGATGTCCATCATAACAGGTACCGGTATGCCTACTGTTAACAGAAATATTGATATCAGCATCTTCTTCTGGTAACTTAGCATGAACTTCAATTTTATTTATATTATTTTCTTTAGGCACCAGTATGTCAACTTCATCTGCAGGTAAAGAACTGCAACCTGACATGCATTGATACCAATTTGTTGGAACAGTCCATTGCTTTCCTTTATGATGTCGAAACCTATGCTTTCTCAAAGCTGATGCGCTGTTTAACTGCTCTCCACAGTTATCAATGGTACAATACAATTTTACATTCACTTCACCACATTCATTTTTTAGATGGTCTTTGAAAATATGGCGTTTTACAGCAAGAATGTTTTTAAACGAAGACTTACAAAATTTACATAAATATATCATAGGCATACTGTCATATAGATATGGTGCTGATAACAGATAACCTAAATAGCTTTTGAAATTACATTGTACAGTGTGCAACTTGAGCATATTTTAAGCAAATAACTAGGCCTAAGCTAAACTGTAAACTAACATGATCGGTGATGTAACAGCATAAAATCTGTTTTCACACAACTTATTACTAGCTGCAGAGCTATTTCCAATTGGGTTAGTGCTTACTTCTTTTACATTACAAAAAATTTGCTCACTGAATAACTAAAGTCTGAAGTGTCTTGTTTATTTCAATTTGTCTTCGTTTAAGTCATTTGGTCAAAAACAACTTAAAGGCCAGGTCAGAGGTAAGATAAAAAAATTTTGGCATTTGGCATTTTCTTTGGGTAAAAAATTTTGACAAAATGCATTAAAGTTTAGCATGCCTTTTAAAAAATATTTGGTTGTTGGGCATGCTTTCTGTAAACTATAATGAAATAAATAGAATTACAGTAGCACTAGGTACTTCAATGTACTTATGTGTCTGGAACAATGTTCTCTCTAAGGTGCAAAAATCGAGAAATTTGAGAAAAATTGGGCAAATTTTCTAAAGTGATAGAACTGAGATTGAGCATATCTCATTGTCTAGGCCTTACCATAGACTCTTTAACATCCTTAATAACCACAAAGTTTTTTACCGATAACAGTATGACACTTTAACCAATTTGACTAGCCTACTATTGATGAGTTGCAGTGACATCATAGATTTTTCGAGCCAAACTCCTTGGACGGCAAAACTTCGCAGAAATGCAGGTAATAATAATAGTAATAAGCCGATCCGGTGTCGAAGCACCACAGCATTAGTTGGGTGGCAGTTCGGTACAAAACATAACGATTAGCTAAATCTTGAGCATGTTCGCAACATAAATACTAATTAAGAGCAAAAGAGAAAAAAATGTAATTGAAGTATATGCAAAAGTTTTGGCAATTTGGTTGGTAGGCTAGGGTACCAATCACTACCCGTACCGGTACCCTACATAAAGTGTAATCTACATAAAGCAATGCAAATAAACATACTAACAGTACAACATATACACATAACAACATGCATAAATACACATTTCAAGGCAAATTTAGTGATCTTTTATTGCTTGAAGAAATGGGTGTTTACTGTTTAGTACAACTTTACAAGTAGAAAAGACATTCTAATATTATCGCTTTTTGATCCTTCCACGCTTACAGTACCATAAATCAGTTTGGTTAGATGTAAAACTGAAATTTCGGTGAAACAGAATTTTTTTCTTCAAACTGTTAATTTATTTCAAAATAACTTGTAACTTCAAGTTATTAGTTACCTTTTTTTGAAAATTAACGATAACAGTAACTTCGATACTTTTTTGTCAAGTAATGGTGTAAGTAACGTCGATATTTTTTGCTAGTAACTTGCCCAGCTATGTCCCCAAGGTTCCTTCAATTTGTAAGCCAAGCGTCTGAATATGCGCTTGAGTGCTGAGCCCCCACTTTGAAAATGGTTCTGCCATCGCTATTGAAAAGGGGCTCCACTGTAAGCCAAGCCCAGGGCCCCGCCTATCCTTAATCCGCCCCTGCCACGATAAATTGTTTTCCAGAGTTTGAAGAAAGATTTCAAGTTCAAAGATTGACATGTCCTGAAGATTCCATTGTTAAGGCGTTACCGGGCAAGTTCTTTTTTACCAAAGCAGCTGTAAAGGTTCCATAATTATCACTTACATCACAAATGACAATGCCACTAACATAAGACTGTTTACGGTTATCATTAACGTAAATGTGATCGACAAGAGTTTCGAGTGGTCAGTAATTCCAGTAGGTACCATATAAGCAGCACCAGATATTACCTTTAGAAAAAAGGATAAATCAAAAAGGTTACTATTGTTTATTTCTTTTGATTTTGTAAGGTGCAGTCATATGGTGCAGTCGTAAATTTTTGCCGTAACCAGAAAAATGATCGATGCAATATGATTTTGTTTCGCCTGAACACGCTAGCACATTTAGACAACCAACGCCATATTTGACTCCAATCCAATCCCAAAAATATGATATAGGCCAAAAATGACAAAAAAAAATTTAATTTGCTTACGCTATAATCTGACATTTTATGTTTGTCAAAAAACTGCATGAATGCCATGATCTTTTTTAGCTAGTTAGTTGCGCATAGGCATAACTATTCGATTGAATGATTTTATCTTTTTTATCAGAAAAACGTGGAAACATGAATAACTTGTTTAGGCGGGAACATAACAGGGCTAAACGTTGAATCAGGTTTCAATTTTCAACTTTCAGCAGTTTGGTGAGTGGAATGCCAGTGGGTAAGTACAAGTAGACCACTGATACATGTAAACTAAATTTACTGCGACAATTGAAAAATTTGTAATTGTGTATTGAAGTTAGAAAGACTTTTTAACTAAGTTCTATTTTTGAGGGGGGATACTGGTAGTTTATCATACACTGTCTGAGGGTTAAGCCTACGCTCTACACACTGTACAGTAGGCTACTGTGCACAGCTGTATGTAGGCCTGGGAACAAAACTGCAAAATGTGTGAGTTAGTTTTAGCCCTAATGGTAGTGTCCCACTTGCATTAGAACCTGCGTTAATGTAAGTTAACGAGAACGAACCTTAGCGAACGTTTGTTGAACATAGCAGCATAGTAGGAGCTGATCACCACTTCGAAAGTAGTCGAAAGCAGCATTCAAGTACTTTGAAATTTATTATTTATCGTAGCTATAGCGAGTTAGTTCTCGTTGTTGTACATTAATGCAGGTTATTAACGCAAGTGGGACACTAGCTTACCAGTTAACAACTTAACACTACTAGTAGCTGTTCAATGAGCATTATCATGTGTGATTACTGATATTGGCAAGGTCATTGTCAGGGATGAATTGACTGCAATTCTTATTTCATGACTGTAATTCTTATTTTGTATCACGGAGTTAAGTGACTCTTGCCTGAACTTAATGATTGAATGTAGCCGAATCTCTAAGCAATTGGTACCGGTAGGCTACCTCTACTGAATGCTGCGCAACCACAGAGAAAACACTAAGTTCAGTCTTCCAGGAACCTTGTCACTGAAGTCCACTGCATGAACTACCGTACTACACTAGAAGTCAGCTGCTAGCCAAACAGTAAACTCCAGCTGTTGAACAATGTGTAGAGTCACATGACGACTACATCATTGCTACCTATACTGCATAATCTAAACGAACCGTACGTACAGTCACATAACATTGTTATGATCTCGTAATAATAGACACTGCCTTTTTTTAAATTGCAATTGAACTTTATCTGATCGTGTTTGGTAGAACTACGAGTGAAAGCAATAACGAAACTTAGTCTACTGGTCTACCTCTCTGTGGTGGGCTAGAATCAGTACAGGTAATAGTCAAGCAAACTAGGCTATAGCTTGTAGGTTCCGGATTGCAGTCACATAAACTTATCTGCTGTGTTTCTTCAATCTTTTTTTATAAAAAACAGTTTAAAAGAAAAAAAAAGGAATCATGTCATAATGCAAAATTGGTTTAAAATATTACAAATTTTTCATGACAAAAACTGCACAAAAATTTAGACCTGAATGCTCCTTAAATGGAAAGGCAGTTTAAACCTGTGTTATCTTGTAAGCGCAAAATTTAAAGGATTCTGACAAATTTTGTAACGCTGTAAAATTAATATTGGGCCCAGTGTTCCCTCTAAGGTGCGAAAATCGAGAAATTTAGGAAAAATCTTTGCAAATTTAAGTGATAAAATTAAGATTGAGCAAATCACATGGAATCAAATGTAAAAAGTTGAAAATTTTTTGTCCTAAATAGTAGCTTGTTTTAAAAACCGATTTCCACAACAAAATTTTGGACAAAATTTGTCCATAATGATAAAAATGCTTGAGCAAATATTTATCAAAATTTCCATTTGGGCAGTTACGCAGCTGACAAAATCTTAGAGGGAACAATTCCGAAGATAATAAGCAATTGCAAAAGCGTTAGTCGTATGCAGTTAACTGGTTTATTAGGGTTCTATGAACTACAGGTAATAATTTCAAAATTGTAACTTTACCATTTCCGAAATATAACTAAAATGTAATGATATTTTTGGGTCTAGTTATAAAAAATTGGCACTCGTGAAATTGTGTCTAAGCATTTAATATAGTATTCACTTATTAAGTTCAATTTAATGGGAGATATCTGATTTGCTTCACTACCTTCTGGTGATTGCATTTTTTTGCGGTAATGCTACATACATGCTCGCAATGCCTGCAAATGTTTCCATCAAATATGTTGCCTACTTTTTGTATAATTTGACTCATTGAAAATAATTGGTATTCAAAAAAAAAGTAATTGGATTACTTGTATGTAGTGATGGGCTACATAGAATAAGCTGGTATTCTACACTAATCAATTTGAATCTAGAATTTTGAATCCTATTCTGGAGTAGGTTTTTCTGTAAGGTTCTTCACTACATTTTCTTAAGTTTATGTTAAAGCAAGAAATAAAAAAGCAAAGCCAATCTACCATTTAAGAGAAAGAACACATGATGTGATTCTCAATTCCTTGGGATAAGATGCATTACGATGCTTATCTTTGCTCGGTGGAATTTGGCAAGCAACAATAAATCATTTGACAAGAATGAAAGCAGTAATTAAGCGGATATTCAAACCACTGCAACTCCTAACCATGTGCGGATTCGTCCAACATATAGCATCACCGTCGGTTTCCCATGAGAAGAGGATAAAAATGGAAGAAATCAATTAATGGTTCTTATTATTTGAAGTAAATTGCAGTTTAGAATTAGAATCTTTTAGGATTTGGATTCAACAGATTTGAAATTCTAAACAGCCCGCCACTACATGGCTTTATAAACATATAAAATGCTCATGAAATGGCATTGTAAACAATGTCAACTCGCTCAAATAAAACCAAAATCATAACAAAAACATAGCAAATAACCTTTAAACGCATGAGCAGATACACTTTACATAATTTTATTGAACTGAATAGGACTGTAGTGTCTGCTTAGATGCTTAAAGCTTTTTGTTTCAGTTGTAATATTTTGGTTTTGTTTGCCAGAAATCTGTGTTGCTTATAATGCCATTCTAATAATTCACTTCAAATTTGTATAGCACCTTCTGTTCAACGTGACAAACAGCTTTTTTTTAAGCCAAATTGAACAGCCTGAAACCATGCATACATGACTTGTTTCCAATGAATTAAGTGCAGGTATTGCAACTACTGCAACTGTACAAGATTTTTAGCTAAATGTTGGTATTATTGATTCATTTTATGTTGCAGCATGTTCATGTTGCCACATTGCCAAACAACATAGTAGGCAAAACTGTACTACAACTCCTCACAGGCCAACAAGTAGGCAAAACTGTACTACAACTCCTCACAACATAGTAGGCAAAACTGAACTACAACTCCTCACAGGCCAACAAGTATTATGTCATAAAAGCTGCAACTGATACATATACCATTAGATGTAAAAAATGGTGACCGACTGTAATTGTGTCCATAATTAGTCAATTTTTGCCTGTTGGAATTTAAAAACAATCGTCACCAATGATGATGCACCAGAAAGAAGTAGTAAATAATGTCAGGAATACTGTCAAAAGGGGGGTTCAAAATTGCTTAAAAATTGTGATATGATATTGGAAAGCCCATTTCACCGGAAACTTACAACAACAAAAAAACAAGTGCGAGGTACATGGCTGCTCCGTTTCCTGCGAAATAGTCACTCGCTATGATATTTGAACCTTACAAAATTAGACTGAATTGTTTCATTAATGTATCTTCTAATGCTGGTATTTCAACAATAAGGGTTTTGAGCCAAATCAAATAAATCCTCAAGACCAAGTACTAATAGAATGATTATAATAGATGGCAATGATGACCATACATTTGTCTGATCATAAGTGTGTGATTGAATACAACAAGTATTTCATGCAGTTACATACAAGAGTACAATAAGGGTTGTATGAATATTTAAGCATACATGATGCTGCAATTAAGTTTCCCATCAGTAAACATACTTAGTTTTATAGTGACATGTTACGTGCTTGCAGATTACAGCAATGGATTTAAGTATGGTGGATGTTATTGAGCTGGTGAAAGATGCTTTGTCAGACTCAGATATTTCAAGTACAGAATTAGAGGCTATTTGTAATGATTTCAAAGGTAAAATTGTTTGACCTTTGGTAATCGATTTCAATAGGCCTGCTGGTATTCAAAATTACTATTTAGTCAGTGTTCATACTTCATATATCATGATAATATGACTTCGTACACATTCAAATACCTTTTTCCCGTTTTAACATTTAGTACATCTCTTTCCTCTTATAACACTGATACCTCTCTTGTACAGTTTGGATCAAAAGTTTTCAAAAGCTTCATAAATGTATGTTTATAAGTAGATTTACTGCAGTAACAGAACTGTTGCAGTTTGAATGTCAGAAAAGCACTTAATACTTGTAGCTTTTTTCTTGTGATGTTCATTTCTGATTGCCTTTGGTCAAAATGTCATATTATCCTAGTTGCTAAGCTTCCCTTTGGGGTATCATGTGATATGCAAACGATCTTGATGCTAAGTGGCACCATTTTTTCTACAGGGGTTGTGATCAAAATGCCACCTGCCAGCTGTTTGTGGCACATGCCAGTGATTTAGTGGCACGTGCCACTAATTTACTAGCACGTGCCACAAATTGCTGACAGGTGGCATTTTCATCACTATCTCTCCTCCATTTTTTTGTTCAGAGCTGTTGGGACTAGGTGTCTCATTTACAGCACTTTAAATTTCATTCCAAGGTTTCTTTGTTTTATTGGCAATAAGAAGCTAACTACTCTATTTCATGCTTGAAAATGTGGACATTCTAGCGTATTTTGTTTTTATTAATGACTTCAGCATTGTGTGTTGCAAGAAGTATGTACACATGATTGATGTAATTGTACATAGACTAGAATTGCACCAATATTTCAACATGCAAAATTGTGTGGCAATTGAAGTTTTTATTGTTATATGTGTAACAGTAAACCTACACCAAGTTTAAGAAGCAAAGCTGCACAGGCATTGGTTTTGCAAGGAAAGGCTGCTCTTGGCATGGATGTTTTATCTGCAAAGGTTTGCTATTTTATTAAATCTCATTTAATAACGATGCTGGCTGATGCATTGTGCATTTCAACAGCTTTATATTGTACCAGTACTGTAATTTTTTGTCTATGTCTCCACTGGTACCAATATTAAGGAACAACGCAAGTAGTTTTCAAACAAATTAAAAAAAAAAACTCACAAGAATGTTTTGGTTTCAAGTAATTGTTTTGAGGCCTCAACTACTTTTGCTTTGTTAGATATGCTTATTTAAACCTAGTGAGAGAATTGATTTGTCCCAGGGCTTTAAGCTCTAACTCAAAAAAACTTAAATGTTTTGCTGAAATCAAACTTTACTTAAATAATAAGATTTCTGAAGATCAAGATGAGACAAGACAGTCGAAGCCAATTATGATTGCAGCTTGCACCACTAAAACTACAAACCCAACTCCAAGCCTTTATTTATTTATTTATTTATTTTTTGTAGCCTAATCTTTTTCCTAACAGTGTGATTTGTTTCTACTGATGATGTAATGGGGTAAGCTTTCTGATTAATTGTTATTCAACTGTATCTAGGTTTATATTGGTGTTGTTTTATAGAGATTCTGGCAAGGAAAAATTACTCAAAAATTAAACACATATGCCAAGAAAGAACGAAAGAAGCTTGGAGTTGCAACAACTTCCAAACGTGCTGCTAACAACAAAAAAGGTGCGTTCTATTTAGACACGTGACATTAAAGCTTGAATTAACAAAAAATGTGGAATTTAGCATAATGTTAGTTAATAAGAAATTTTGTTGTATTTAAACTTCTGGAATGTCGACAATGCTGTTTTGCAGTATATACGATCTATTACTGTCATTTAATTAAAACTTTTGACATCTATCCGAAGAATATAGAAAGGCCTAAAGTGACCTATATGTTGCTAAATGCTTTGAAATCAATTATTTATCAGACTTCTTTTATTTGCAAAAGTCCTGTTCCTAAGGAAGTGAAGGCTACGTTTGCTAAACATGCACTATCAATTCTGTGAAACAAAAATAGTTCGATTTTCTACACAAGTGTTTAATAACTCTAAAATTGCTTCCTGTGTTATAAGCTTCAATTAGTGTTGTATGTATCAGCTGCAGGCACCTGCTTCGATGCATACTTGGGTGGCTGGATATTTAAGAGTGCTAGCTCACTTCCCAGTTATCCTGATGTCTACATTCTATTGGGTTTGTTGAGTTGAAAATTATCACATGATCTATAATCGATTTTTTGGATAACATTTAAAACAGTATAATAACTTTGGTTTATTATTTACTTGGCAGTGTTGGCATGATAGCTACTGGTGCTGATTGTTCCTTGTAAGAGTGCCACAGATGTGACCTAAAGTTTAGTTTTGTTACGATGATGAGAGTCAGAACTGATCTTTGACAGAATTTTTCCTGATGTTGACCGTACCAGTTACTTTTTCATGTGTTAAATGATTCAAAAAAGTTTTGAAACTGATACTGATATTATATTGTTACTGTACATAAAATTATAATATTCAGGTGTAGCCGTTACTGCTATTGTACAAAGAAGAAAAGTTTCTTCTAGTGAGCTTAATGATCGGTTTAATGAAGAAGAAATGGAAGAAGCCAAACAAGCAAGTTCTAAATATTGTTTTTTTAAGGCCATGCACACTTGAAACGTTTCAGTCCAGCGTTTTAAATATGCTCACTTACTAGGTGTGAGCAAAAAGTAATGGGGTATGGGACTGGTGCCACTGTTTGTTTTTTTTTGAGAAATGCTGAGCTTTAGTAGGCCTATTGATTGTTTGTTCCCTTTAAAGTAGTTTCCCAGAGGTTGGATGCACTTTTGCGTTTGTTCCTGCCATGCACAAATGCAGTTGGAAAACTCCTTCCTAATAAGGCTCGTTAGCTTCCTCATCTTTTAACACCTAACATTGTTGGTAGTGCAAAATGGGCTTCTTTTGGACAATTTTCAGACCAAGACAAAAACAAGTGCTACATTAAGCTAGTGAGGTAAACTAAAATATCTAGAGCCATATCTGTTTACAGGCGGTAGTTGTCTCAAACCAATTGCATTATATGCATGTATGGCACTACAGGTGAAAATTGTCACGGCTCCTCCACCATGACAATTCTCCTGCACACAATGCAGTCGGTTTGAGGCAGCTCTTGGCTAAAAAACTAATAATGGCTTTAGATCTTCGACCTCACTTGCCTGATCTTGTTCTTGGCTTTTCTCCAGACACAAAATTGTTCTAAACAGAGTTCATTTTGCTTTACAAAGAATGACAAAGTTCACTAATGAGGGAACTAAGGAGTCATATAGAGGAGGAGTTTTTCTACTGCATTGCGTGGCATGAACAGATGCAGAAGTGCATTAAATATCTGGATGACCACTTTGAGAACACTTTGTAACATACCTCAATGTGTTCAGAAAAAAAAAACTCGGCATCGAGTTGATTTTTGGTCTCAGTTAATCAGTTAGCTGCATGCGTTGTAACCAAAAAGTTCAACGTTGCGAGGTAGTTTAGCATATGTCTGCGTGATGTTGCGTTGTGTAAATTTTGGCTGAAACGTTAACAGTGTGACAGGGACTTACACAATGTTCACTGAGAAGTATGTATCAGAATTTTAGGTATGCTTTTATGTTAAAGTTAAAACAGATATTTGCAGTAACTGTACAGACTATTTGATGCAAAATGACGTGTACGAGTAAGTCGTAGCAGTTATATTCAAACTAAAATCTGCATAAAATTTTGAGCGAAAGTAGTGCAGTTAAAGTAAGAATGCTGTAATATTTTAGTATTAGTTAAGACAGCAATTAATCACAAATCAAGCTTCATATCTAGTTGTAAATTTCCCATGAGCATTGATTTCGACACAAGGTCACCTTCTACATTGTAATTAATTTCTAGATATTGATTGAAGAATTCAAAAAGCCATCCTCACTAAGAAATAAAAAAGTGATAAACGATCAAATGGCGCTGAGTTTTAGGTATCGCAGAAATGAAGTTTTAACACAGTCTCCGAACTCCAAGACTTTTTTAAAAGAGTGGCCAGCAATTGCAGTGTATGATGAGGTACCCACAGTTACGAGTTAGCTTACACTAAGCTGTTTTGTTACATGGTGTTTTTTTGTGTTGCGTATTATTCATGCATTCACTTACGAAATGATGAGAAATATTATATACCAGTACATATATTGGTTATAACCACACTACTTGACTCACGTGTTTGTTTGTTTCATCTCCTTTCTGTCATGGGAAAGTGACAGAAGTGCTATTTATTGGACGAATATTCACTCGCTTAGGAGTTTCCATATTTCCGAGTGTGTGGTTCTTGAGTTCTTGACGAGTTGTATTGCTGCTTGGTAGAATCTTCCATCTGATAGGCATTAGAACCGACACCAGACTATTTGCTCTGCTAACAGTATTTTGAAATCCGAAAGGCATTATAAGTGGCTTCCTAGCACTGTGACAATATACACAAAAATTTGTAAGGCATTTCTGGAATTTAAAAGTCAAATCCGGCATTAATGCAGGCCTTCAGTGTTCAAAGCACTTGTTCTAATTGTTTCATTCGATGTTCACTCTAAAAACATAAGAGATTTTGACAATGAAAATTTGCCAATAAGTTTTTACCACTTCAGTTTGGACGAAAATTTTCAACCCTAAAAGCAGATTTAATATAATATGCCAAATTTTGCTTTTGATCACTCTGCAAAGTTTGCCCAATGTTTCTCAGGTTTTTCAATTTTTGCACTTTATAGGGCACACAGGCTCCACTTTAAATGACTTTCATTTTCTTCCATCACTGTTCACTGTGTTTCTTTAGTAGCACAATTGCTACCTCCCCATGTTCGTGTTTTGAAATTATTTTACGTATCTGTATTTATTGTTAATTTGTGTTTGCTTTTCAGATAATTCGTGAATTTAAGAGGCTTCAAACTATCTCAATGGAAGAGATTGGAAACAATGCCAAAAGCTTGTTTTCTAAAATCATTAGCATGGTGGAAAGAAACACCAAAAAATCTTCTCGTGAATGCGCTCTTTTGGCAAAGTTGCCTTCTAGTGATGAACAGTTTGCAGGTAGGTGGTAAAAGATCTCTATAACTAACTGATTTGCACGTTAATCACCAATCACGACAACTGTGCGCGAACACGCTAGCTGAAATTAGGTAACGCTTGTGGAAAACTAGCTGGATACATTAAGTTAAGCATGTTCAATATATTGCAGCCCAGTTAGCTTTTGCACCATATTTGCATCGCGTCCAGTTGTTATTTACTCCTGTTGTTTGTCAATCGTTTTTATAACGTCATAACTTTCACAATCTGTTTAGTGTACATTTTTTTCATCTTTGTTCGTGGCCTTAATGTTAAATTAGCCATATTAACACAAATTCATTTTATTGTTTCTGGACTCGCTGTCGTTTTTGACGTTCAAACGTGCTTGGAGACTCTGTGGTCATTACGCTGCTTTAAAAGATTACTTTTGCAACTCAGTACTTCTTCTTTGTCTTTCGGCTTATCCCTTGTCAGGGGTCGCCACAGCAGATCAAGTTTCTCCATTTCGTCCTGTTTGCTGCATCTTTCTCTGATACTCCTACCAGCTGCATGTCTTCCTTAATCATGTCCATGTACCTTCTCTTGGGTCTTCCTCTTTTTCTTTTACCTGGCACTGGCATTCTAAGCATTCTCTTTCCAACATTATTTTCATCTCTCCTTTGAACATGTCCAAACCATCTCAATCTTGACTCTCTCACTTTGTCTCCCATCCTTCTTACATGTGCCGTTCCTCTTATGTAGGCCTATTCATTTCTGATCTTGTCCTTTCTAGTCACACCCAGGGAAAACCGCAACATTCTCAATTCAGCAACCTCAATCTCAGATTCATGTCTTTTGGTCAGTGCAGCTGTTTCTAATCCATACAACATGGCCGGTCTTACTACTGTTTTGTAGATCTTTCCTTTTACTTTAGCTGATATTCTTTTGTCACACAGGACTCCTGTCACTTTTCTCCAACTACACCATCCTGCCTGTATTCTCTTCTTAACTTCTTTTGTGCAGTCTCCAGTTTGATGCACTGTTGATCCTAAGTACTTAAACTCATTCACTTTTTCCAAATCAGATCCATGCAGTTTCACTTTTCCATTCTGATTCTTGTCGTTTATGCACGTGTATTCTGTCTTGCTTCTGCTAACTTTCATTCCTCTTCTCTCCAATGCATATCTCCACTTCTCCAGTTTAGTCTCAACATTTTCTCTACTTTCGCTGCATATCACAATATCATCTGCATAAATCATCGTCCATGGAGCCGGCTCTCTAACCTCATCTGTTAGTCTGTCAATTACTATTGCAAACAAAAGAGGACTAAGAGATGATCCCTGATGTAATCCCACCTTCACTTTAAAAGCCTCTGTCATTCCAGTAGCGCATCGTACTGCTGTGACACTGTCCTTATACATATCCTGCACCATCCTCACATACTTCTCCGACATTCCAGACTTTCGCATGCAATACCACAATTCCTCTCTGGGCACTCTGCCGTAAAGCCTTTTCCAAATCTACGAATACGCAATGCAGTTTCTTTTGTCCTTCTCTGTACTTTTCCATTAACAATCTCAAAGCAAACATCGGATCAGTAGTGCTTTTTCCCGGCATGAAACCATACTGCTGTTCTCAGATTTCTACTTCTTGTCTGAGTCTAGCTTCTATTACTCGTTCCCACAACTTCATACTGTGGCTGAGCAACTTGATACTCCGATAATTACCACAATTCATAACATCACCCTTATTTTTGAAAATTGGTATGAGAACGCTCCTTCTCCATTCACTGGGCATGCTTTCACTTTCCAAGATTCCATTGAACAATTTAGTCAAGAAAGCAATTGCTAACCCTCCTAAACATTTCCATGCCTCCACTGGAATATCATCAGGACCTACTGCTTTCCCATTTTTCATCTTTTTCATTGCGGTTCTTACTTCTTCTTTGGTAACTCTGGGAACATCCTCATATGTTCCATTTATGCTATCTATCCTTGTCTCTCGTTCATTTTCTCTGTTCATCATTTCTTCGTAATAATTCTTCCACCTTTTCAACACTTTAACCAATTTGTATAAATCCTTTTCTCCTTCCTGTGTATCTAGTTTCATATACAGCTCATCATATGCTTTTGCTACATCTCTTTTTGCCTTACAACTTGCTTGCTTGTATGCCTGTCTGCTTTCTTCACTGTTTTGAGTATCCCAGTTCTTTTTGGCCAATTTCTTTTCCTTGATACTATCTTGTACTTCCTCATTCCACCACCATGTCTCCCTGTTTTCTTTCCTTTTTCCAGATGTCATACCAAGCACATTCCTTGCACTCTCTCTCACTGCATTTGCCATAGTGTTCCAGTCATTCGATTGTGTATCAACACAATTGAGTGCTTGCTTCACTTCCTCTTTAAACTTCACGCAGCAATCCTCCTCCTTCAATTTCCACCATCTTATTCTTGGTTCTATAATCACTTTTTTCCTCTTCTTCACTGTTACGGTCATTTTACAAATAACTACTCTATGCTGTTTAGCTACGCTTTCTCCTGGTATTACCTTGCAATCTCCACATTCTTTCAAGTTTGATCTCTTGCATAGTATATAATCTATTTGTGTGCTTCTGCCGCCACTCTTGTATGTTACCCTGTGTTCTTCCCTCTTTTTGAAATATGTGTTAACTACAGCCATTTCCATTCTCTTTGCAAAGTCTACAATCATTTGTCCCTCTTCGTTCCTTTCTTTAAAGCCAAACTTTCCCATCACATGCTCATCGCCGTTATTGCCATCACCCACGTGGCCATTCAGGTCCGCTCCTATCACCACACGTTCTTCTTTGTCTATGCAATGCATCACCTCATCCAGGTCATTCCAGAACTGTAATTTGTGTTCCATTTCACAACCTACTTGTGGAGCATATGCGCTAATCACATTTATCATCACCCCTTCAAACACAAGGTTTACCATCATAATTCTATCTGAGACCCTCTTTACTTCCACCACGCATTTTGCATATTCCTCTTTAATGATCACACCTATCCCATTTCTTTTGCTATCTTCACCGTAATAAAACAACTTAAAACCACCTCCTAAGTTCCTAGATTTGGCGCCTTTCCATCTCGTTTCTTGCACACACAATATGTCGATTCTTCTTCTCGACATCAAATCAGCAACCTCTCTGCCTTTTCCTGTCATACTGCCAACATTCAATGCTCCAACTCTAATATCTACGCTTCTCGTCTTCCTTAATTCTCGTTTCTTCTTTGCTTTTCTTCCTCCTCTTCTTCGCTGTAGTTTGTCCAACAGTGGCATATTTTCCGCCGACATCCTGTTGGACCTAAAATGTCGGTGGCGGTCGTTGTAAACCCGGGTCACGACCGATCCGGTATGAAGTTTCGTGTTTTTGATCTGCATGATTTTATTTGGCATTATTTTTACAGTCGCATGCCCTTGCTGACACCAACCACAGTTATCGGCAGTGGGCCTAGCCTTTGCCAGAAATGGCATGTCCTGCAAGGCAGCAGGAAAACTATATTTTGTCTGGCGTCAATCTCTTGACCATTCTAGCATGGGAGACCCTAGAGGAGTCGATAAACTCCAGCTAGCACAGCTCTTGAGGTTATGGACGCACACAAACTCCCTTACCACGTTAAGGTAGTAGTTCATAAGGGAGACTTTTGCAACTCAGTACAGTAAACAAAATGCTATCATGTCGTTAACGGTTATGATTGTATAATACAGTCGAGAGTCAACAACATGAAAGATTTCTTGTAAAATAAGAGGCGTACATAAATGAAACCAAACGTTATTGTGAATTGCATTGCGAAGTTTTTAACAAGATTCTAATAGTATTATTTCAGAAGATTTACCGTATGTTTCCTATTGCTAAGAACAGTCAGTGGTTTTCTTGTCATTTCCCAAAATAGTCTCTACCAGTCTGCTTGGTGGTGGTGGTGGAATTACCCGACCGCTTCCTAGGGATGGGGGCGTGATGGTACATCACGGAGACCAAGTAGTCGGGCAATCCCCCAGGGTCTGGACCACAGATCGAGAATGGAGAGAGAGGAGCCGAAGATGGCTCTCCTTCGTGCGTCAGAGGCAAGGCAGTTAAGAATGAGATGATCAATATCCTCGGTTTCAAAACCACAGGCGTTGCATTGAGAAGTAGTGGGCCTGCTTAGCTTCGGAAGGTAAGAGGGAAGTAAGAGGCTTTGTCAATTGCAGCGAAGACGAGAGAGGACATAGCGGGCAGAACGAGGGAGAAGAACCTCTTACGCTGAGGGGAGGGTGTTTGGAACGGGTGGAGTTTGCAAGTTACAAAGTCGTTCGTACAGTGGTTATCCACCTGGGTGTCGCAGGGCACATACTTTAAATGTGTTATTTCACAAATAATACACGGAGTATCTTGACAAAAATTCCTAAAAGGGCATTCAATCCTGACTGGGGACTTGGAACTAGACAATTTTTAAAAATAACTCTTAAAACTACCCTCACCAAATTTGATACTTTTACCTTACCGCTTTTGAGATATTACAGTTCAAATTTGCGTATATTCCCTCAAGTTTTCAACTTAAAACTAATTTTTACAAGTTGGTGGCTACACCTTTAAATTTTTTTGGTACCAGCAATAGTGTAAGGCTTTACTTAGTATGGGTCAATGTCACCAATTAAAAGCTACGTATTAGGTTAAGTTTTTAAGTCGGTGTGTTTTTCACACTGCTATTAGACGGAAGAATGGAAAAACTGACTCCGTATGTTATGATTTTCTGGACAGAACTCGAGATTATGTGGACCGTGTCAAAATGATTAATTATCCAAACTCCAACTAACCAACTGAATCTACATAGTAAAGGGAGGGATCTAAATCTTAAGCTGACAGGTGGCGTTGCTAGAATGTCAGAGTTGTCACAGATGAAGGTCAGTTTTGGTTAAACGACCAGAGGCCTCTGGGAAAGGAAGAAAATCAGCAGAATTTTTCTCGTGGCGAAAGCTAAATCTCTGCTAGTAGAGACAGCATTTTTACAAAAGGAGTAATTTTATATGCTGATTTCCTGGCCCACCGCATCTATGAAAGAACCCATGCGTAATATGAATGGGGTGGTTAATTCCATAGGTCATATCATTAATGATTGCTTGTGACCTCAGTTATGTGACGGGTTTCGGAAGAATTTATGAGCAATGCTAGATTACGGCTATCACGTGAATGGAATTAATTGCGAAATATTCTTCACATGATTAATTAACATTTATATGCACTATAGTATAATTTTTTAGTCATAGTTTTAATGTAGGTTTTGATATTGCGCAGTGTTCAAGTTGCACTTTTATTGCAGACATTCATGTCATTATTGGTGTATTATTGCTTTGCTGCCAGCTCAAGAGCAATACCAAGCGCGATTGCGATCTGAGCAAGTATCTATTTGATATTTCCCCGGTAAGTAGTTTGTTTGACGTTTCATTTCAGCTCGTAAAACACATTTTGTTTTACCAGTGAGTTACCGCTTGTATACAAGCATTTATCATTCAAACTATTTGTTACACAATAGTGTTCAATGGCATATCAAGGCATCGGTATCCTAGTTAGCTTCACAAAAGTTTTATTAGATCAACTAAGTAATGATAATTACCAAATTGTACAAACATTTGGTCATTTTCAGCGTTCTTGTCAACATTTGCGTTTTTGAAGAAACGCAACGATTTACGTGAATATTTACCAAATGTTGCAGCTGATCCATTTGAAAGAGCTTCAATAACAAGCACTATATACAAAGTGCATGTGGGATTTGTTTCAGTTTTGTAATAGGCCCTGCTAAAAACTATAGTTTGTATGGTTTAAAGCACTATGATGCCTAGAAGGGCATCGTAAGTTTCAAGTAATGAAGTCTTTTAGTGAAAACGGTGAAATAATGGTAAACATACGTTGTTAACAACATATGGATGTTAACAACGCAAGTTTTACTTCTAAAGTAGTATTACATGAATCTGCGGTCGACAAAGCACGGGCAACCAGGTGAAAATAGTGTATTCAACCGTGCTGGATAACTGTTATCGCAATTTTACGTATTTCCGGGTGAGAATGACATTTTGTGTAGTTACTGTATACTCTTCGTTATTTTCAATTTGTTGTGCTGAATTTACTAATATCGGCAATGTTCGTGCTACGGTACACACAAATAAACTACTTGCTAAACGTTTGGAAAGATTTCGCAAAGTAATAAGCATTAAGATTGGGAAAATCATGTTCACTCTGATGCCAAAAATTAAAGATTGTTGCCAAAAAGGACCAAAACAATACGTTATTGTTTTAAAAACCAGTTTTCAAAGCAACGTTTAGACAAATTATGTCTAAAATGGTTAAAAATAACGTTTAGACTAACGGCGAATTTGCATAAGTTTGTTAAAATGAATGATTGAATGAATCGTGATAGGGAACACTTAAGTACCAGTATGTTTTCAAGCAGATTCTGCTTCGCTGTCTATGATCTTGCCTTTGAGCTTGATCAAAGTTTTTTATTTATACTGTATATTTTTTTAATATGCGTGGCCTGTAGAGATCTCATGGCTGTACTACAAGTGTTGCGATTTCAGTACCAACAAATTAAGTGCTCTATTTGGATGCTTTTTTTTTGGCAGATACTGGTAGTGCGTTAAGCGAGAATCGAACGAATGTGTTGACAATGAAAGATGCACGATTCATCCGTTAAATGACACTGGTTATTTTTAATGCCTGTAGAAAAGATGAGGAATAGCAACAAGTGACATGTGTTTTTTTTATTGTAGGAAAATACAACCTTGCAAGAAATCGCTCAGTCCATAAAAGATCGTTATCAACCATTTGTCGTGGCCTACGGTGATGCAGCAGTTGCCAAAAACTTCACAGTTTTTGTGGAGCTACATCCTGTAGTGACCACTGCAGATGCTTTGCAAAGTTTAGTCAGTGTTCTTGCACTGTATTACATTTTTAATATGGAGTATTCCAAACATGCGTGCAAGGTCCTGCAATTCCTTCAGCAGTATCTTCTTGGCATCAAAGAAGAACACCCTTTCAATGCCGTACAAGAACTGGCGATGCAGTTGGGCCTAAACCCATAAGCATCAGCAAATGACAGTTGATTATTGCCGATATGGAGTCTTGATTGCTTAGACTTATTGCCGATGTGGAATCTTGATTGAGCATCAGCAAATGACAATTGATTTATTGCAGATATGGAATCTTGATTGTTATTGTACAGTGATGCAAATCTTTGCTTTTCGGCGAATAGCAAATGACAGTTGATTATTGCCGATATGGAGTCTTGATTGCTTAGACTTATTGCTTGATTGCTTAGACTTATTGCTGATGTGGAATCTTGATTGAGCATCAGCAAATGACAATTGATTTATTGCTGATATGGAATCTTGATTGTTATTTTACAGTGATGCAAATCTTTGCTTTTCGGCGAATTTTGCCAATTTTTCGCCTGAATTTGTCATTTTTATTATTCGTCTATATCCGTTGAGAAAAGTTGGGGGGTCTGGCATGTGTTTACTCTAAATCCACGTTTCTGGCCAAAGGTTATTTATCACTGAGTATATACCTTCGATATAATATAGTGGGATCGCACTCACTGTAATTATGCCATCTGACATTAATCTTTAACTTCTGATTGCCATTTACTATGCCTTGTGCCCCCTCCCTTCCGAACATGGTGTGCCTCCCGGGGCCCCTGACGCTTTCATATAGCACTGACCTATGATTAAAAATAAACATTACTTTTCCAAAAAAATGTCCCCAGAAATTTTTTTTTTAATGTTTTTGAGTGTGAATTGAATTTTTGGAATGTGCATAATATGTCTGTTGCGGGAATCGAACAGTGGGAGGTCTGCGTGGCGAATAGTGTATTATCAAACTGCTCACCGATTTTTTGAAAAGCCGTTTGCATCTCTGGTTTTAATGTTTTTGCCCATCTTGATTATCAAAGTGTTAAAAGAAGTATCTGGCCAGGCTGCAATTATTTTTAAAACATTAAGAAAAATGTGAGTATCCGTTCCGCCAAGTTTTAAGTTTCCCAATGCTGCCGTTCTGTAGATATTTGAGTTAAAACCCTTGTCCCATATTGCTTATTCTGCTTTGAAACTATAAACAATAGACTAGTTTTTGGAATAGTTGCGAAGCAGTAAGCGATATGGGCAAAGGGCTCAACTTTGA
Source organism: Trididemnum nubilum (assembly GCA_963965965.1). Taxonomy (NCBI): domain Eukaryota; kingdom Metazoa; phylum Chordata; class Ascidiacea; order Aplousobranchia; family Didemnidae; genus Trididemnum; species Trididemnum nubilum. Next base: position 35,729,967 of record OZ014489.1, read on the forward strand.
ATTCCATTTTTTACTTGTTATGACACCAGATATATATTATAGTATAATAAACATAGAGCTGAACTGGCGAGGCAGTTGCAACAACGCCAACGTTTCAGCAGTTTTCGCTAGCTGCTTTCGTCAGGGCATCATAATGAAAAAAACTCTATTATCTAAGAAACGGCTGCATTTGAAAACTTCAAACTTGGCAGAACTGATACTCCTATTTTTCTCGATTTTTTTTTCAAATAAATGCAGCCAGACGGACACCTGTTTTACATTTTAGTTGGTTACCGTGATTGTAAATTAAGTAATGTGATCGTGATTCTAGATTACTGCAAACCGCTTTAGCAGTAATAAAACCAAGTTTTGAGTTATTAAAGAACAGCGGTACTTTTCGGTAAATGGTTCAATGTTTTAATAGCTATTTTGATAATTTACTAGGTGTGTAAATCTTGATAATTAGCCGTTACTTGAATGTTTGTACAGAATGTCGTTTTTACGGCGACCATGATCCAAAGATCTGTGCTTCAACTCGCATTCTCATCGCGTTGTTTCATACAATTATCTCTGCTTGGTGGATTCAAACAAGCAGCACTAAAACTCGACAAGAACTGAAGAAATCAACCGAACACTCGGAAATATGGAAACTCTTACACGTGTGAGGAGTCGTCCAATATATAGCCCCTCTGTCGCTTTCACGTAACAGGAGGATAAAGATAAAAGAAACAAGTGCGAATACGTTGGTTATCAACCGTGATTCTAAATTAATGTGTACCGCTTTATCTAAAGTAATAAAACAAGCTATATTCAATTAAAGATTATTACTGATATTTTTTCGTTGAATTTGTTTTCGTTCTTATGTTTCTAGTAACTTCTTCCATATTTTGTGGTAATTTACGTTTTGTCCAATATCATTTCTGCTACAAAATGCTTTAATAGCGCGCAAGTACCTCAGCTTATCGACATGCTGGTGATTTCTAAAATTGCAACGCATAGTTACTGCACTGGTAATTTCCAAATTTCCCAAGTTAAACAAAAATGCAACACTAACCAGCAATTGGTTATATTGCATAGTTTAACTTGGAAAATTTGTAAATTATCTGCACAAACTATAGCGTCGTAATTTTAGAAATTACCACGTTGATAAGTTGAGGTACTTGCAATATTACTTAAGATTGGTTACCATGGGTAAATTTGGAAATACAATAAATACAAGCCTAGGTACGTTAAACATTACCCATGTTGATGTTGCATGTTTCCAATACTAACTTATTTGAGTATACTTTCAGAAACTTTCTTTGGTGAAATTGGGTAATTGTACAAATTACTTTGACTAATCAGCTCAAGTATATTTGAGATGACCAACGCGTGTAAATTCGGGTAAATATAACTTTGCCAACGTTGAGGGAATTGGGCAACTTCAACATATACCAAATATAGTTTGCTTTGGTAATTTCACTGATACCATGCTTGGGTGTCCATACCAAGATGCCCAAAAATTTTGCCCAATTTTTTGGGGTAAAAAATACCCAATTTTTTAGGGCAAAAAATACCCAACTTTTTTTACAGTGATGCACATATACACAAGCCTTGAGGTGCCCCCACAAAAAATAATCACACATGGACAAGTCCGGGGACCTAGGGGGCAAAGGAGTGTCAGCAAACCTGGAAATGAGGTGATCCTTGAAAAGAGGACGAAGAACGGCCATCGATGCTCTGGCTGTGTGAGCCGTCGCTCCATCCTGCTGAAACCACACATGTTGGATGGTTATGTGTCTTCGTCGCAATGCAGGCACAAAGAAGCTATTTATCATCTCAATATAGCGCTCGGAGTTCACAGTAACAGCATTTCCATGATTGTCTTCGAAAAAGTAAGGACCGATGATGGCCGTTTTTCCCATAGCACACCAGACAGTCACTTTTGGACTGTGTAGTGGTCTTTTGTAAATTTCTCTTGGGTTTTCAGTAGCCCAATAACGAAAATTTTGCTTATTGACCATGCCATTTAGATGAAAATGAGCTTCATCACTCATTAACAAAGTAAGATTGTCATTTGCCTCAAAAATTGTTTTCATCTGTCGTGCGAAGTTAAGCCGCTGTTCATGGTCTGTTGGTTTTAACTGCTGTGAAATGACCACTTTGTATGGGTGGAAATGCAGGTCTTCATGCAAAATACGCCTTACTGACCGAGCACTGATCCCAAGTTCAGTAGAATGCCTTCAAGCCGAGCGTCTTGGACTCCGAAGCAAAGCTTGCCTGACGCGTTTCACATTTTCCCGGCTTCTTACAGTTCGTGGGGCCCCAACTGGTCTTGCATTCTGTAGCGTACCTCGAGTACGAAGTGATTTTACCCAACGTAAGATTGTGTTACGGGCTGGAACAGAATCATTTCGGTGAATCTTGAAATGACGCCGGAACTCATGCTGAACAGCTGTGACAAACTCGTTATTTTTTACGAAACTGTCGTAGGCAAACACGCGATGTTCTATCGTCCACAAAGTCATCATTAATCCTGAAAACTTAATTTAGGCCTACACATCTAAAAAGAAAAAACAATTGGTAATGCGCAACAGATCGATGGGTGGGTAACTAAAAGAAAAATGCTAAGCTGTAACAGATTACATGGTACCGGTCTGATGTATGTAACTACTACTTTTGCTGAGTTATAACCATTTTTAAAACGTTCATCCTTTCTGCCCCACCCTGTATATACTAAATTATGGTGTTCAAAACAGCCTTGCAAGGTACACATCAAACACAAAGTAAAAAATTCAATCAATAATCAGTGACTCATTGCATCATGAACATGATTCGGAACAAATTAAAGTGCACAACAATCAAATATAAATTAAAGTGCCCAGCAATCAAATATAAATTAAAGTGCACAGCAATCAAATCTAAAATAAAATCAGACACACCTAACAATTTCCATTATTTTGTTGTTTCTTCAACAGCTGGTTTCGGCGTTAGAAGAAACACGTGTCTGAATTTGGAGGACACTTTTAACAATGTTGGATCTTCTTCGTGCGTTTCTAATCCTGTAATGTTGCAATATTTTCCGAACGATTCCTCTATATCCTTCGGGGATACACTGTAAGGAGGGCCAGTGTACGGCACTCCAGTCATAGAAGGAGTATTAATCAAATGCTTTCCGCCAGCACGCAATATATCGTACATTAATTGGGCATAATCCGGTCTTCTGGAAGGATGTAGAGCCGCCAAAGACGCTCTATCCCAAATAGCATCAAATTTACCAATGATATCTGTAGACAAAGCGAATAAGTCGCCTTGATAAATAGTTATTCGCTTATTCTTGGCTTTGTACATGTTGATGTGACAAGATGGAAGAGATTTTACCTCGCAAGAATATTCCAAACAATTCTCAGTAAAAAAATCGATCACAGCTTTTTCAACATATTCACATCCAAAAACATCATGATCTTTATCAGCAAAATAAAGCATATCGTTTGTTTTGCCACAAAGCGGTACAAAAATTCTGTTGTTTTCTCCCAAAAGTAAGTGCTGAAATTTTAACAAGTAAGGATCTGTATTGGCTGCGTGAAATCCAGTCCAATTTTGCTCCCAACGATAATTCCAGTCATCCATAGTTAAATAGGAGTTTTCCAAGTATCCGTATCGATTAATTCCTTTTCCATTACTATCCGAAGACATTCCCTAGTTATGTGATTAACGTATTTAACACTTTCTACAATAAATATTTGCAACTGCAAAATGAATACAATTTAAATTTATTGTAAAGAATAACTGCTTAAGCAAATACCTGCATAGCGTAAAAACAAGTACTGTACTAGAAAATAAAAACAACCCATAAATTCCTAAAACATAACACACTATCAACGCATGAACTGTATAACTTAGTAGTTACAGTAAATTGCTCTTAACATATCCATATAATAAATAATTGAAATTTTCGCAAAATTTGAAAAAATTTTTTTATATGTGGTCACCAAAGAGTAAACAATTTGACTACGTCTTTTTCGCAACGCTTAGCAACGTCGTTTTTTTTCCAATAGAAAAACAAACCCTTACTTGTTAAAGAAAACGTTTAATACGCTTCGAACTACATAATTACTCTATCATTAGTAAAGTCCATCACACTTTTACGCTAACACATTATTACATCCAGCTGGTAATAAACCAGTAACATACTTCGTAAGCTATGTTTTACTTAATTTGATTAAAAACAGTAAAGCCTTAATTAAAATAGCAAAATTTCTAAACGTTGCGGAGTTAGCTATGTCCATCATCACTTAAAAGTAAACTCTAAAACCGTAAAAAATGTAATAAACAAGTCTCGAATGAAAGTAGCCACATTTCAGTACAAGTTGTAACATAGCGCTGCAATTGAGTAAACCCTGTTGATGTAAACAAGCTGCTGTGTCACTGCTAAACACACTAAGCATTCCTGCGATACTGGCGCTGTGCACTGAATGAAAAACGAGGAAAAAAACAATCACGTGTTGAACAGATACAAAGTTATCGATGACTGGTCAATGTTTAAGTCCGGTTTCAGTTTGTCGATGCTTAAAGTTTCTAAAATGAAGAGCTTAGTTCGGTTCCTGGCAGTTTCAAGTATCGTAGGTTTTGCAAAGTCACTTTTATGATCGGAATTTTCATAGAGATGGTTGGTAACGTTTGTGTTTTTACATTTTTTGGAGCCGGGGTTGTGTTCGTTGAGTCGTGTAAGCAAATTCCTAACAGTCTCGCCAATGTAGTTGCTGCCGCATGAGCTATGAATATGACAAACCAAATTATTAGATACAGATAGAGAGACCGCCAGAAACTTGCTTACACGACTCAACGAACACAACCCCGGCTCCAAAAAATGTAAAAACACAAACGTTACCAACCATCTCTATGAAAATTCCGATCATAAAAGTGACTTTGCAAAACCTACGATACTTGAAACTGCCAGGAACCGAACTAAGCTCTTCGTTTTAGAAACTTTAAGCATCGACAAACTGAAACCGGACTTAAACGTTGATCAGTCATCGATAACTTTGTATCTGTTCTACGCGTGATTGTTTCTTTCCTCGTTTTTCATTCAGTGCACAGCGCCAGTATCGCAGGAATGCTTAGTGTGTTTAGCAGTGACACAGCAGCTTGTTTACATCAACAGGGTTTACTCAATTGCAGCGCTATGTTACAACTTGTACTGAAATGTGGCTACTTTTATTTGAGACTTGTTTATTACATTTTTTACGGTTTTAGAGTTTACTTTTAAGTGATGAGGGACATAGCTAACTCCGCAACGTTTAGAAATTTTGCTATTTTAATTAAGGCTTTACTGTTTTTAATCAAATTAAATAAACTGTCGTGCAATCAGTACGGAAGATTATGCTTTACTGTTTTCATAAAAATATTAAATCTTTTTTTGCTAGCTCTGTTTTACGAGATACTACAAAATTAATGTACTACATGGAAGTAGACTACACGTGACGCCAATTACAAACAAAATGTGAAAACACATTTAAAAGGCAATACGCAATTTTAATTTATAAATTTTACATTATGCTTAAAAATAACTTTTTCATCATTATTAATATTAAACAAGTTGCCTTGGCTATAGTTAACCGCGAAGTGACCTTTGAGGTCTTCAGTCAAGTTGCCACATACCCACCTGTCTACCACACACGGTGAAGGCTTCACTTTGTCTTTTTAATTGCTGAACGTCAAGCAGGATAGCTGTGAATACCAATTTTTATAGTGTTTGGATTGACCCGACCGGAAATCGAATCTAAATCTACCGTTTTAGTAGATGTTCTTGCCATTAAAAAATTGTGATGAGTTAAATAAAAAGCTGACAGCTTAATAGTACACGCCAATATCTTCTTTTCAATGAAATAATTTTTATAATGATATTTTCTGATATAAGCAGAGCGTAAAAAATTCAAAACAAACAATAATAGTAAAATTAAAATAATTTCTCATAGCTAATCGCAGTGCTCTTGTGAATGGGTTACAACCTTCAACACTTAAAAAACACGAAATTACATTGGGCAATTTAGTATTATTCATTTCATTATGCTGAATAGCTTAATCTGCTATTAAGAGCGCCGTAATACAATAGATTACATTTTTATAAATGCTGCATTAAAAAGAATTTAAATGTTGATCAAGCAATGTCGGTAATTTTGTGAAAAGAATCACCATGTCCGCTATCAGTTAATCATTAACGTGCCATTGAATTAAAAAGCTTGACAGTAGATCATAAACAAATTTGCCTCAAACCTAAGCAAAAGCAAGACTAAGCATTCCGGCTTGACCCTTGGTCGCTTATCCGATTGCTCATAGGTGGGCACAAGTCCGTTAATCGTTAATCCGTTAATAACGAAGCTAACTTTTTCATTAACTCGTTAATCCGTTAAAAAGTTTTTTCATGTTAACGGATTAAATTAACTTCCGTTAAGTGCTGTTAACGGACTATATTAACTTCCGTTAAGTTTTGTTAACTTCCGTTAAGGTTTTTATCGTTAATATCTTGCAGCTTCGTTGTGCATTTGAACTTGTTTTTATCTTGATATTAGATTAGACTGCAAAATGTAACTTTCAAAACACAAAAAGACCACCACAGCAATAAATATTTCCTTACAATCAGCTCAACAGCGTCAATACGTCGTGTTCTAGAAGCGAGTGAATAAAACGAAATGTTAATTACACGCAAAATGTTAACGGATTAACGGACTTTATTAACTTTCGTTAATTAAAGCTGAAAATAACGGATTAACGTTAACGGAGGTATGAAGTTTGTTAACGGACTAGTGGTTAACGAAGCTAACGTTTTGCATTAACTTGCCCACCTATGCGATTGCTTAATCGCCACTTTAATTGTACTTACGCTACCATATGATTAGCTATTATTTGTTACTAGTGTCCGCACTCCAATAAATTTGATAACATAAATAAACCTTGGAGCATAAAAATTGGTCTTGAGATACAGTTTCACTAAGAACAAAAGAGCTAAAGCTGTCGTAAACATTTTATTAAAAAGAGATGTTTCGACTAAGTACTTAAATCTTTGTCAATCAACATCTCTTTTTAAACAAAAGGTTTACGACAACTCTGGCTCATTTATGAGTAATAATAAACTTATATTACATATAACTAAATTTCAATGTTTCATGAAAAAAAAAACAGCTTCGGTTTAAACAATTCAAGCTCACCCAGGCAAAGTTAAGCATGTATCTGAGGGCGTAGGGTCTAGGGTTCCTATCTTGTAAATGAGATAGCGTGGCATCGCATGGCATCACAAATAACCAACCAATTATAGTACTTGACTAGTGCTATTCAAACGTTAAAAATGAGCTTCGAACGAGTGAAAAACCATTACTTATGACATGCCGAACATCGAGCATGCACTTCCTCAGTGCAAAAGGGCAATAGCTTACCAGAATCAAATCGACAATTTAAAAATGAAGAAAAATACCAGAAGTCTATCATCAGATGAGACTAAACCCTTCAAAATCAATCTTTGCGAATAATGAAGATGATTTGTTTGAATTACAATAGTCGGACTGTACTACAAATTTGAAATTTAACAGTTTAAGTAGGCCAACATTAAGAAAAATTTGTGCAAGTAAACAGAAAAACGGGTTAGAGTAAACGAAAGGCAGTTAAGGGTCTGAGTGATGATTCTATAATAGGAGCAAAACAATGAAAAAATCAAACAATAAAACGGGCAACTTCGATAGCACATAGAAAACAGCATGCTGATCATGTTTGAAATCGAATTGCTATGCTTTTAATTCAATTTAGGGCCAGTGCTCTTTTCTTGCTGTAAAATTTCAGCTTGTTTAGAAAACTTTACCAAATGGATGTGTTTAAGTTTGCAAGTGACTTTCAAGTGATTAGCGTCTCCGGTTTCGTCTTTGGTTTCCAACAGCGTTATATCACAATACTTCTCATACATTTCCTTAATGTCGTCCAGAGAAACACTGTAAGGCGGTCCAGAATATTGCACTCCAGTCACGTAAAAGGCATTTGTTAAGAACTTGCCATTAGCACTTAAAAGATCCAGAATTTTTTTAGCATATTCAGATCTTCGTTTTGGGTGAATAGCTGTCAAAGATGCTCTATCCCAAATTGCGTCGAATTTGCCAACTGAATGGGATGACAAAGCAAAAAAGTCGCCTTGGTAAATAGTTATTTGCTTTGATGTAGCTTTATACTCATTGATGCTGCCAGTATCCAATGTTTTGACCATGCGCGTATATCCCAAACCATTCTCAGAGAAAAAATCCTTTACAGCCTTTTCAACAAACTCACAACCATGGACATCATGACCTTTGTCAGCTAGATATACCAGATCCTTTGATTTGCCACAAAGTGGAAGAAACACTCGATTATTCTGTCCAAGGAGTACGTGCTCATACTTGATCAAATATGGATCAACACTAGCCAAATGAAATCCGATATGATTTTGCTTCCATCGAAAATTCCAATCTTCTGCAGTTAAGTGAATGTTTTCCGACTTTCCATACACATTTATCCCTTTTTCGCTCATATCAGCTGCAATTTTTTAACAACGACACTAAGATTTCAATAATACACGTCGAAAAGCTTTTGTAATATCTGACCAAAAATACCAACAACAAAAAAATTAAAGGATAATAGCACCTTTAAAATTTTGATTCACAGTGCGTGAATACTACTGTATAGCATAGATTAGACGCCACATGAACGTTTGGGTTAAGTCTTTAAAAAAACTGGTCTATCATTAATGTTTTAGTTACGAACAACTACTGGTAAAAACTTTTCATTACCTCACTTTACAAATTAGTCACCGGTATGTCAGAGAGCGAAAAAAAACTTTTCCAAATAATTTCTAAATAATGTTTTTGAGTCGAGTAGAAAGAATTTTGTTTAGTGCTCAGTGCATGAAACTCCGGTTTTCTTGCAGTGGATGTAACGGTTGCTTTGCATATCAGCCATGCCCAAGTGATGTCCTTTTTAAGTTTTATTTGCTAGAGCTAAGTGACATTGGTCTATCACCATTGGTAACCTATTTGTTAAAAAAACAAGTACTCCCTTACCGAAATTGCTTTTGTTTCACCCCACAAGTGCTCTATAACGATTTCTTTTTTTTGTTTTGTATTTTTTTGTTCAAACGTGACTGCAAGCCCAATCACGTTGTAAGGTTTACGTCTCTTCGAAAATGTAAACGCAATGTTGTGGAGTGCTTGATGAAAGCACAGTGCAATAGGCAGACGTTCACTGCAAGAGTTAAATCAAAACTGGAGTGCCTATCTTATCCGAATTTTTTTAAGTTCACGAAAATGAAACCAAATGACCGGAAATATGCATTTTTTATTTACTTTTTTAACGGTTAAGATAGGGTTAGGTTTGGATTTAGGCTTAACTTTATAGAGTAAAGATTAGAGTTTGAATTAGATTTGAGACAGAAGTAATACATAAGTAGATAAAAATTTGCGGTAAAATGGTCTACAGTTTGTAGTGGGGTTTTTCAATTATTTTATTTAACTTAATTTCTCGTATAGTTAACTGGCTCTGGCCTATGTCCATCGAGCACTTTGGAAACTGGGAAGACCACCTACAAGCGAAAAATTGATTAAATTGGACTATTGTTTCGTGAAATAAACTTGTCAGTCACGCAATAAAAAACGAAAAAAAGAACAGCAAAAAATATCTTTTATCTGCCCAATGTCGCCAAACGGCGATGAAAATTATTTTTTGATAGTAACATAGCCTAAATAAATATTTGGTGCATACGTGTTAATACGACTCGTAACAATCAGGAAATGTGAAAAACAAATTTTTTAGCGGCTCTTATGTTTGGGCGTCAAAGGGTGGGTGGACAAAAAGCAGAAAAAATAAACATATCATATATTAAAGTCATTTTAGCCTACAATTCAGTTTAAAAAAAAACAAACTAAGGCTACGTTTACAGTACATGCATGTTGACAGTAAGGAACAAAATACCAACTAAAGCCACTTCAGCACCACCAAAATTGCACTAAATTTGATTTTTAAAGATTGCCGATGACTACTAACTTACAGTCGGTTTCAATATCAGATTTCACAAAATGTGCAAATGCATTACGGCGAGAACAAGATTTTATTACTAGTTGAGAAAGGCGCAAATGTGGCACTAATAACGGAAGCAAACTTGAAACCATTTGGAAATTCAAGATTGTCGGCAAATACGAAAACAAAGACAAATCGACCACTAGTATGCAAGCACGTACAGTTGTACAGTACATTCTTTAATGCCGAAACAAAATAATTTCTACTGTATTAATACTGGTACTTAGTGAACACTATTTTCTTTTTTAAAAGAAAGATATGTCTGCACTTTGTAGGCACATTCAAAGTTTCCGGTTCTTCTTCTTTTGTTTCCAATTCCGTGATGTGGCAAAATTGGCCGAACAATTCATCTATATCCTTAGGAGAAACACTGTAAGGTGGGCCAGTATAATGCACTCCAGTCATAGAAATAGTCTTGATTAAATACTTGCCACAAGCAGCACATAACAAATCCAAGATTGTGCGAACATAATCCCGTCTTCTAGAAGGATGAATAGCAACCAAAGATCCGCAATCCCAGATTGCATGAAATTTGCCAATATTATCGGAAGACAAAGTGAAAAAGTCGCCTAGATAAATGGTTATTCGCTTATCCTCGGCTTTATACACTTTGACGTCAGGAGGCGATACAGCTTTTTTGCACGAGTAATCTATACCATTCTCTTCAAAGAAATCTAGAACACCTTTACGGACAAACTCACATCCAAAAACATTATGTCCTTTATTCGCAAAATATAGCATATCCTTTGTTTTACCACAAAGTGGAACAAATATCTTGTTCTTTTCTCCCAAAAGCAGGTGTTGAAATTTCAATAAAAGTGGATCAGTATCAGCTTGATGAAATCCAGTTAGACTCTGTCCCCATCGGTAAGCCCAGTCCTCTCGAGTTAAGTAAACATTTTCCAAAAACCCATATCTATTGATTCCTTTTTCAATACAGGCTGACGACATTAACTCGCTGCTATCATTAACTAGCTGCTGACATTAACTAGCTACATACAGTAAGTAGCAAACATAGACTTTTTACACTTAATATCTCAAAACGTGAATGCTTTTTTTCTGAAAACAATTTAAGATTAGCAGCCCCATTGACATTTTTCTCGTAACAATTAATACTAAACAAAGAAAAAGCTCATCGCTATATCATTTGATTAATTCCTTAAAAATCACTTAAAAGATTGGCAAAAACCACAGCCGTTTAAACACTTGATATTTTTTCAGTGATTTTTTAAAATTTAAAACAGGATGTCAGGGTGAAAGTTTATGCAGTAGATTTGATCTTTCAGATGCATTCGAATTGCTTTAAAATTCCTAAACCTTAGAGCATCTCCAACGAATAAATATGTTACAGTGAAAATACGATTATTTAAAATACTCAATGAGCTTACGAAAATAAATCATTTCTACAGTATGCAGAAAAATATCGCAAAAAAAAGAAATAAACCTAATGCAAAAATTGCATACCTAGAAGAGTACAAGGCAAAATCTTTATCCATCAATGTTTCAAAGAATATATCAGCAATTATTGAAAACAAAAAAAAACATAAAAAAATGTCGAAAAATTCATAAACTGACGACCAAGTGAAAAGACTGCAGATTCTAATAACATTGATTGTCTGCTAACATACGGTATTGAACAAGATGCTCTTAAAAAGTAAACCAGTAATATGTAATGGAAAACAGAAACACTACAGCTACTTTGACATCAAAGCAATTTTATATTGGTAAAAACCAATGCCAATTACTAACTCTTTGTTATTTAATCTTGTATTCCGACAAAAGCAATTAGCAGGTCAAATACAGTACATAACTCAATACTACAAGCCTATTTAAAAACACAATAAGGTAGGTATAAGTGGTCATAGTTTTAATAAGAAACATTTTTCCAACTTTTCCAAATGTAAAACTTTGCTTCTAACACGATTTGTCTTTAAAAATGCAACACTGTAAGTACAGTGGCTTATAAAACCAACAAAAGGCACCTCTGGTACCTAAAAGTCCAGGAGCCTAATCGGCGATGCCTAAACGCCCATGCCTAAACATCCATGCCTAAAAGTCACAGTCCGGAGTCAAGCTGCCAGATGCCCACCTGTCTACCACACGCAGTGGAGGCTTCACACAGTCTATTTTAATACTGAATGTCACGCAGGAAAGCTGTGAATACCAAGTTTTATAGTCTTTGGTTTGATCTAACCGGGAATAAAATCCAAGTCTTCTGTTTCAATAGCAGATGCTGTATCCACTCGACCACTGATTGGTTTAAAGCTTTTTATTTCAGTCCAATCTGACTTTGAGTCAAATTCATTCAGAAATAACTTTTGAAAATTGGAAGTTTTGGAGTAAGACAAAGTTTTCAAATTTCCAGGTTTGCAAAAGTCATTTCACTGGACATTTTTGCCCCACATTAAATTACATGAAATCACATTACTTTGATTTGGCACTTGATAATCCAGGTTTAAAAAATAATACATGCAAAACCTGAACCCCTAGGATATTTAAAAAATCAGCCGCAACAATATCATGGGGAAAATGTCAGCAACTTAAAACCAATTACCTAAAAAGAAGTTAATGAAAATGCCAATTTAGTGCTCCCAAGGCTTCAAGTTCCGTAGTTAGGTTTGAGGCAGTTTGCTCCATCCCTCCTCCCCAATGTAAAATGTGGTGGTCAAATAATTAGTGGAATATGGAAATGCATGGAGATGAATTTTAATCCTAGTATTGATAAACAATTCGAACATAAACAGTTTTGCTAATTGAGCATAAAAACCACTTTGAGCATAAAACAAATTAAGCGTAAAAAGTTTTGCTAGCAAACATACCAGTACTGAATTGCAATTAAAATCAATTTCATTTTCAAAGCATTCATAACTGATCAGAAGAATCTCAAATCCAAAACTATTTTTAGCATATTCTAGTCTGAAGATACGTTTCATGTAATAACTATGCAATGCAGCCTTATCTCAATCTTATTCAAAAAAATTCAATTCCATCTCACATTCTTAGCTTGAAACAGCCAGTTGTCGTGAAAGCATCTTCGGAATATGATTTAATAATTTACTTTGTTCAAGATCACACTTATTGCTGAAATAAGACTCCATTTTCTTCCTTGCTCTTGATTTGAATTCTTTCGCCACGTTACTTTGCTCCGATTTAAACCAATACACAAAACTGGACCAGCATTCAATTACAACAGACTTTAAATTTAATCAGTATCATTGAGAAATATCCAATGCCATACTTGATTTAAAGTTTGTTTAATCCATAGTTAATCAGGCTTTAATTTGCAACTGACATGAAAATCCTACAGCAAACCGGTCATAATGAAAACATGAACTTTCACTTCAAATGAAGTGCTTTTTTCTTGTTTTATCATGCTTTATACTTAAAATCTGTGTTTACATTTGATGTCAACGTACATACCAACGCCAGATGCTGGACCTTGCTGGCAGTAACCAGTAGTTGGATATTTTCAACAGCAACTATTTCCAGCAATATTATTTCAAAAAGCTTTCTGAACAAACCCTGAATTTTTATGAAATCACTCAATAGGGGGCAGCAAACTACACTTCAATACCTGTGCATTAGGGTTGTTCAAAAAAAACTTTTTCTTCCATATTTAACCCATCACCCCCGCAAATTGTTAGGTTGGTGATAGAAACCCCACATACCAAATTTCAGATCATTCGGTTGACAGGGAGAGGAGGGCATGCAATATGAAATTTTGAATTTTCGTCGAAAGATGTGGATTTTTTGCGCACTTTAGCATTAATTTTTGCAATCAAAATATCTGGCATCTAAGCTTTTTTTGATGCAATATTGCTCAAAATACATATTAAACCCTGTTTAAACCAGTTTCCAGTGTTTGTTTTGTAAATTTATTAACAAAAAAATTTCGTGTTTTTTATTATTTTAACTAAAATATGTTAAGGTGCTTATGCCATCTCGACTACTTTCTAGCACTAATACTGCCTTACAAACTACTGCATATAATGAGATAAAAACAGAAACCCATTTAACGTCCCTCTTCAAGTCCAAGCGATGACATACACTAAGTTATTGGAACTATGTTTGGCAAGTTTAACCCGTATGAAACATGATTTATCATCGCAATCACAACTGCTGTAATGCAAGTCAACCACAGCAGTTGATAAAGTTTCAAACATTATTTTCTCGTGGTCCAGCATTTCTATGTTGGTTGTTCTGATTCTTAGCAAGAACAACTTCATGATCGTCCCATTTTTTGACTCTTTGGTTTTTCAAGGTACTGTAAAATATTACAAAGTTGAAAGTTGGAATGATTCATTGCGAAATGTTACAAAGTCTCATGACCAAACGCTAAATTATCTACCAAACTAATCAATTATATACAGTAATTTGGCTTAGCAAAAATTCAGAAAACACTAGTTTTTGCGTTGCTTTGATGTTACTAGTTTTGCAATATACTTGCATAATCAGCTTGAAGACCAACCTCTTATTTTCTTCTGGTTCTAACTAATGCCTTATAAATGAGTGGTAACAGTGTTTTTCCACGAAAATGAAAATGTTCTTTGATTAGATGGTAACTCTAACTACACTCGCACAATCTTGAGACAATTCTACGACCTTGTCGGGCACCCATTTTGAAAACGCAAATGTAACATTTGTTGCTGAACATAATACTATCAGTGCGATTGTATTGTGCATCTAAAAAGCAGCCTCTGAAGCCAACAGAGCATTTACCAATATTTGTGACTTGAATGTTAGCCAACAAAACTATATAAACAGCTGGGAAAAATTTTGTTTAAGATTGTTCTGCATAATATCGTTGATAGCCACACATTTGAGAAGCACTGCTATCACTCTGTTATCTTGCATTGTTTAAACAAGACCACGAGAGGTTGGCTATTGAGCTGATTGAATGGGTTGTAAAAACATATATTTAGTATACCTCAGATAAAACATTGAAAACTATTCAGTCTGTTTCACCCTAAGCTGTAATCGTTTCAGCAGCTAACCTCTAAAGATCTCGCTAAGTTATAGTAGTGAAACAGTACGGTTTTTAATGCTTTTGCTAAATACAGGGTGGGCCATAACTCTACGCCAAAGCATTTAAAACAGTTTTGATTAACTAGCTAGTTAAGTGATACATACAATGCTTTACTGCTCTAGAAAAAAACATGTACTTGACACCCTAAGAAAGTGCACAAAATACATGTTCATCATGGATTTTACTTTGTTTCACATCACACTCCATGTGATTCTTTGGAGTGCAACTTATGGCCAACCCTGCATATGAAAGAGCTATAACTACTATTGTTACTGAGCTTGTCTCAAGCTTGATTGGTAAAGGAGTATGAATGCCCTAAACCAAAACAACAAGTATCGTGCTTTGTGACGGTTTGTCGATTTGACTGTTTGTCGATTCATCACAAACATAAACGAGATGTATCTGGCCAGCTCTATTGGCGGGAACCCAGATTAGAATTTGAGCATAATTACCTGAAGACCGGTCAGCCGATACACGTAACTTTGTAACACTTTGCATTGAAACATTCCAACTTGAAAAACCAAAGAGTCAAAAAATGGGACGATCATGAAGTTGTTCTTGCTAAGAATCAGAACAACCAACACAGAAATGCTGGACCGCGAGAAAATAATGTTTGAAACTTTATCAACTGCTGGTGGTCGACTCGCATTACAGCAGTTGTGATTGCGATGATAAATCATGTTTCTTACGGGTTAAACTTGCCAAACATAGTTCCAATAACTTAGTGTATGTCATCGCTTGGACTTGAAGAGGGACGTTAAATGGGTTTCTGTTTTTATCTCATTATATGCAGTGATTTGTAGGGCAGTATTAGTGCTAGAAAGTAGTCGAGGTAGCATAAACACCTCAACACACTGGAAGGTTTTATTTCACCAGAAATTTTATCTACTTTTTTATTAATTCTGACTCAAATCTAACCAAACTCAAATGCTTACTCTAAAACTATTCCCAAATCGAACCCTAACCCAAACCCTAACTTAAACCCTAATCTTAACCCCTAAAAAAGCAAATGCACAAAGTGCGGATGAATATTTCTCATTTTCGTTAATCACATGATCAGGTTTTTTGCACAATTTGTTTGCATAAAGAATTTTGGACCTATCACATCTAGACGCTATTTTCTTGAAAAACTTCTTGCCAGACGGAAGCAGCTGGTTTTTTCGGCAAAAAAATTGTTGAAGGCGTCACATGTATTTTTTCGCTGTAAAAGCATTTACGCGGTAGTTAAGGAATTTCTTTGATATTTGCCGCGGCGGCGGTAGAAGTATTATACGCTTTGTCGATTCAATGTTATTTCTTTGCCAAAATGATACGAGCGAGTTCTACCGCAAACTGCGTGCACAGACTACGAATTTTTTTTTCGACCTGCAATTAAATGAAATAGATAAATGGAAAATGTCAAAATAAACTTTGCTTGTGTGGAACTCTTTAGGGTATAGCGTAGCTTTTTTTATGCTGCATCATCTATCACCAATAAAATTGCATAACTGATCAAGTAATATTAAACCACGTATGTTCTTTTCGGTACTTGTGGTTGCAGAAGGCTTAATAATTGGATGTCATGGCAAATTGAAAGTTTATTATTTTTAAACAAGAACAAGAGCGTTTTTCTTTGGTTTCTTACAAAATCAGCGAGAAATAGCTCAAAACTATCTACTGAAATTTATCGTAACTGCTTAAAAATGCAACAAGCTCTTTTGCCATTGGACACGTCAAATTTTAACTAAAAAAATATTAGAATCATCAAAAACGTATCACTAATTGCATAAATTCGGCACCAGCGAATACTGGGCCGGAAACTTTCTTGCGATCAAGGAAATTTTCAATATTTTGATTAAAACCACAAGCGCTGCCTTTCTTCGATATCTATGGGGCGCCGTTTGGAAAAAAATTATTTGTTTTGTGAACCATGTTTTTTGAGCTTATTTAGACCATTATTTGTCCGATATATATATCGGAAATATCCGACTTATATATCGAACAAATTGTGCTCTAAGTCGGACCAAAAAACACGCGCAAAACAAGTCGGATATTTCCGACTTATATATCGGACAAATTGTGCCCTAAGTCGGACCAAAAAACACGCGCAAAATAAGTCGGATATTTCCGACTTATATATCAGACAAATTGTGCTCTAAGTCGGACCAAAAAACACGCGCAAAACAAGTCGGATATTTCCGACTTATATATCGGACAAATTGTGCCCTAAGTCGGACCAAAAAACACGCGCAAAATAAGTCGGATATTTCCGACTTATATATCGGACAAATTGTGCCCTAAGTCGGACCAAAAAACACGCGCAAAACAAGTCGGATATTTCCGACTTATATATCGGACAAATTGTGCCCTAAGTCGGACCAAAAAACACGCGCAAAACAAGTCGGATATTTCCGACTTATATATCGGACAAATTGTACCCTAAGTCGGACCAAAAAACACGCGCAAAATAAGTCGGATATTTCCGACTTATATATCGGACAAATTGTGCCCTAAGTCGGACCAAAAAACACGCGCAAAATAAGTCGGATATTTCCGACTTATATATCGGACAAATTGTGACCTAAGTCGGACCAAAAAACACGCGCAAAATAAGTCGGACAAAACTTTTTGTCCGACTTATTTTGTCCGATATGGTTCATATGAGCTATCTCAGACAAAATCTAGAAGTATCACGCGACTTTCGTGATGTACGTTTCGTGATGCCGATGCACGTGACTTTCGTGATGTAAGCCTAGTCTAACTTACGTCTTTCAAGCTTTGGGTCAGTTAGGACCTAGAAATACTGAATATTTCAATGTGACTGTAAGATATCAAAAGACAAATGCTAGATTAGCATTAAGTTTGTCTTATCATAGTTAATGCTAACTTTCATATCTATTTCTTTAACGTTATTTTTCATATTCGAAGTGACTTGGCGAATGGAACATTCACGGTATTTTTTTTCCTCGCAAATGGAGACATTGCCTTTTTCATACATTTGGTTAAAATACGACATTTTTATGGAGTTTCGATGAAAGTTGCGTGGCCGAAAGGTTACAACGTCGTGGGTGGATCAATCGGCTCCGGGTTCGACTCCCGTCGAAACCATTGATGTGTGGGTAGAATTTTGGAAGGTACATTGCGGGTGTTTTTTTTGCTTTAAAACCTTGCATTGCGGTTAGGGTTGGGGCAGCGATGCCAGTCTGAGGGATAGCAATTCCCTGCAGCAATTTCCCGCGTGTTTTTTATTCATAGCGCATGATCCATTCGCGAGGGAAAAAAAATACCGCGAGTGTTCCATTCGCCAAGTCACTTCCTTTTATATTTGCATATTTTTTACTTTGCATGTTACCGGTATGTTTGATATTGTTATGTATCACATTCAGATTTTATTATAGTGGTCAGAGGTGGAGTCCTCGAGGACGTCCTTGGCCTCGAGGACAGATTTTGAAGTCCTTGGCCTTGGCCTCGAGGCCTCAAGTCCTCGAAAATTGGCCTGTTCTCGGCTCGAGGACAGCAGTATTTTTTGAATTGCTAAAATTTTGTGAAGCGCTTGAAAAATTTTTTGGAAAACGTTTTTTTGTGGAGACCGCTAGAAAAATTTTTTTGTGAAGACCTTTTTTTTTTTTTTTTGAGATCGCCTAAAAAATTTTTGTGATTTTGGAGAGCACTTGCGCTTGTGTCCTTGGCCTTGGCCTCGAGCATTCCTGTCCTTGGCCTCGAGAGTGTCTGTCCTCGGAAAGGCTGTCCTTGGCCTCGGTTTTTTTTTGTGTCCTTGGCCTTGGCCTCGAGCCTTGTGTCCTCGACTCCACCTCTGATAGTGGTAGTGCCTAGGCAACACAGCTTTGAAGCCAGAAGAAATATTGTAGAGATGGCGAGTTGGTGGTGACACTGTGTCCGATTTGACCAAATACAGTATACTGTGTAGCTTGGGCTGACTGCTATATTGTAGACTACCACTACTTTGTCAACCATTTGCTATTCCAGATGTTATGCTTATTTCGATAAGCTACTCATGTTCTTCTAGTGTCTAAAGTTTGTTTTAATATTCAGATGCAACTCTTATAATGTGTCATACGATTACAACTTTAAAATTGGGTGCTTTAACCACCGAACTCCTAGAAAGCCCATTCAAACTGACTTCAAGATTTATGATTTTTGCTTTTTACGCGGCACATCACGAAAGTCACGTGATACTTCTAGATTTTGTCTGAGATAGCTCATATGAACCATATCGGACAAAATAAGTCGGACAAAAAGTTTTGTCCGACTTATTTTGCGCGTGTTTTTTGGTCCGACTTAGGGCACAATTTGTCCGATATATAAGTCGAAAATATCCGACTTGTTTTGCGCGTGTTTTTTGGTCCGACTTAGGGCACAATTTGTCCGATATATAAGTCGGAAATATCCGACTTGTTTTGCGCGTGTTTTTTGGTCCGACTTAGAGCACAATTTGTCCGATATATAAGTCGGAAATATCCGACTTGTTTTGCGCGTGTTTTTTGGTCCGACTTAGGGCACAATTTGTCCGATATATAAGTCGGAAATATCCGACTTATTTTGCGCGTGTTTTTTGGTCCGACTTAGGGCACAATTTGTCTGATATATAAGTCGGAAATATCCGACTTATTTTGCGCGTGTTTTTTGGTCCGACTTAGGGCACAATTTGTCCGATATATAAGTCGGATATTTCCGATATATATATCGGACAAATTGTGGTCTAAATAAGTGGAAAAAACATGCATCACAAAATAGTTTTTTTCCAAACGGCGAGTGGCGCGCCGTTTGGAAAAAAACTATTTTGTCCAACTTATTTTGTGCGTGTTTTTTGGTCCGACTTAGAGCACAATTTGTCCGATATATAAGTCGGATATTTCCGATATATATATCGGACAAATAATGGTCTAAATAAGCTCAAAAAACATGGTTCACAAAACAAATAATTTTTTTCCAAACGGCGCCCCATAGATATCGCTAACTAAAAGTTCAATTTTATGAGTTGACCACGATGGCAAGTTAATTAACTATACTGCAGTTCTGGTTGATAAATTTTCAGAATAAATATGAAAACGGCCTAGCACAAGTTTGAAGTAGGAAAAATTGGATATTCGATACACGAAAGTAAACAAAACAGCGGGCAACAAATTTACCGTATATCCCCGCATATAAGCCTATCTCGCATATAAGCCGACTCAAGAAAAACAGCCCAAAAACGGTGATTTTATAAAATTCGCATATAAGCCAACCCAACAAATCGTAACACGTCGTACGCACCCTACCACAGCAAAAGGTTGCAAAAAATGATAAATGAAAATGATAACCATTATTTTTACGTGTATAACCAACCAATCACAGCTTGGTATTATCAAGTGATTGAAAAAAACCAATAGCGCAACAGCGTCCAAGCGCACATGCTGCTTTGTGTGTGTGCGTGGATGCTCTTATCGCAAGAAAAAAGAAAAGAACAGAAAAAAAGCAAATTGTGCGGGTATCGTTGCATTTAGCATGGTTTGAGTTGCAGTTGCTGCAATTTAGTTAGCATAAGGACATTTCGCGTGAGTACGATCCAAGTTACGCGCATATAAGTTGACTCCTCAGTTTGGCAACTTTTTTTTGGAGTTCTAAACTCGGCTTATATGCGGGGATATACGGTACGTCTTTGAAGGAATATGATAAAACAGCAGGCACGATGTTAAAATACGTCATTGTCGATTAAAACAAATGAGGTAAAATTTCTTTTAGCATTTTCGCTAGATAATCGTGAAGCATTGTTTTTTTACCCTGACATCGGCGGCATTGTTTTGTATTTTGCAGCTAAATATTTTCTAAGGCACGGCTAAAAGCTCAGTTTTCTTCCTTGAGAACGGCGGCTCTTTGAAAACTTGCTGGGAAAATAGAGCTCGGTTCTATTTCCCCGCAAGAAGTCAGCAAGACTTTCTAGCGTCTGATTTTCCTTTTCACACGGGCTATTCAATGTAATTGACGACAAGTGCCCGCAATGCCGAGTCATGGACTTGCACGACGTTTCACACGATTGATGCCAGAAAATTGTGCAGAAAACCTGATCGTGTGATCCCGGCCTAACTTGAAAATTTTCGGTGTAATAGTCACTACCTAACACATTTTAGTTAAAATAATAAAAAACACGAAATTTTTTTGTGAATAAATTTACAAAACAAATACTAGAAACTGGTTTAAACAGGGTCTATTATGTAATTTGAGCAATATTAAATCAAAAAAAGCTTAGATACCAGGTAATTTGACCGCAAAAAATAATGCTAAAGTGTGCAAAAAAACACATTTTTCGACGAAAATTCAAAATTTCAAATTGCATGCCCTTCTCTGCCTGTGATCCGAATGAGCTGAAATTTGGTATGTGGGATTTTCTATCACCAACCTAACAATTTGCGGGGGTGATGGGTTAAATTCGAAAGAAAAAGTTTTTTTTTGAACAACCCTACTGCGCATAGAACAGCTAATCATTCAAATTTTGCTAGCAACAGACAGTGTAAACTCCAACATCATTTAAATATACTTTGTTCTTCTAAGTGAAGCTACTCTGTAAAGTAAACCTGTTGCTTGATGAGACGCTCCATCCTAGATTGCTTTGAATCGACCTACAACTGCACCAGGGATTGCATAAGTCAATGAATTACCATATCAAAAGTTTTTGATTGTTATACATATAAATTTAGGACGTTATAGCAAATGACGTGTTGAATTATAAAACTTCAAAAGTTTAAGCAAAACTTATCCCGATAGCCTCAATTGTTATTTGCTTATTCTTAAATTTCTACATACTAGTAGAATGATATATCCTCATTAATGTCAAGAATGGTATACCATACAACAATTTGTTAATATCACAACGAATTATATCAGCAACGACATCCAATATTACTTACCGAAAACCCACAGTATAGCTAAGCTCAAATCAGATCAATTACTTTAGGATAAAATAGAGCTTTAAAACCTTGTTGCTTTTCACAAAAAAAAACGACATTCATATTTGAGCGAGTTCAGATCAATTTTGGACCAGTGAAATGAAACCAAGTCTTACCTACTACCACCAAAAATTCAATCGTCTGTATCGGAGACAATTAAGAAGGTATTTTCCGAATGAAACTATTTCTCCCAGCTTCTTTTGGCTAATCAATCACTAAAATTAGTTTCTGCTAGATGTTTTTAACTAATCTCAAAATAAATACAACTAAACAAAATAACATCCTGAAAAATAATGAAGTCTGTCGTTGTATTACGTCAGCAACGGCATACCACACAAAATCATTCTAAATAACCTTAATAAAAAGTGGTCAAGTTTTACTCTCCAAACTTTCACATTGGTACATAAAAGAACGAAGTACTATTGTGTTGAATCAAAAAACATTACCAATAAGAATGTTAGCCAGGTATGTATAATCTGTTAAGTTTTCAAGCTTTTGACTAAAACTTTAGAAGTTTTTATTTTAAAATAGCATTTTGGTCATTATACTTGACCTCATTGCAAGTCAAATTTAATCGAGAATGAAAAAATAACTCGTCAAAGCAATATGACTGTATAAGCGTCAATCCAAGCTAACTTAGAACAAAAGGCTGGTAAAAACAGTTGCTAAAAGTCTTGACACCATTAAGATGAAAATAACAAAATACTGATTAATCCTTGTTGTCATGTGTGTTTTGATACTCAAAAATCTTAAGTTTAGAATAGGTTTTCCATTCTACGATGTGAAAATAAAAAAGAGGTCTACCGGCATCAGTGTCATAGCTTAAAGGTGATCAGGCAAGGCTCAGCCTAGCCTGATAAATTTACATTTAAAATTACACCTTTTACCAATCAGTTGTCAAGTAACCGATAGTGGTTGAGTGGATACAGTGTCTACAACTGAAACAGTAGACATAGATTCAATTCCCGGTCGGGTCAAACCAAAGACAACAAAAATTGGTATTTACAGAACCTTTCCTGCTAGATGCTCCTAATAAGCAATTAAAAACGACAGTGTAAAGCCTCCACCATGTGGGCAGGCGGCAGCTCGACTCAAAGACTTAAAGGTCCCTTCGCTGTCTCCTGGATATAGGCCAAGCCAACTTAGTAAATAACTGCATAACTCCAATTACAAACTGAACAAATTTTTTGTCACCAGGTAAGATGTAGATATGTATTTTATTGTTCTGCTGGTGTCAAGGCTAATTTCAAACATAAAAAACTTAAAAACAGCCAATGTTTCAACAGTAAACTAACTGCTTTCATCAGGGCTGAAAGATCTAAAATGAGTTAAAATGCAAATAGACGCAAAGCAATCAACAAATGACGTAATCACGTGTCACATGAGTAAGCAATAACATTGTGTAAAAAAGCAGGTGAGTGAATGAATTAGGACCAAACTGGTATCTGAAATACTATGATAACAATTTCAATAAGTGAGCAAATGGAAACAAACATGAAAACCGGGTTCTAAACTCACAAAGATCAAATTATTTACAAACGAATGATGTATTAGTTTTCCAATTTAAAGTACAAAGATGGCACTGAAATAGATTTTCTATCATTCATAGTATTTGGAACGTTGTTAATAAAAAATGATTCAATAAATCGGCGTTTTCTATAATCAGTTTCAAATTCTAAAATTTGGCTATTGTTCCAGTCAATATCGTGGTGCAAGTTAATGGCGTATTTGCAAAGTGCTGTGGTGTTATCTTTGATATTTGCGGGTTTTGAATGAGCGTTTCTGATATCTCTAATATGTTCTTTTTTTCTGATTTCGAATGATCGTTTAGTTTCTCCTATGTAAACCATATTACAGTCTTAGCATGGAATTTGGTAGATTGCGCCTTGACGTTTATTGGATTGAATTTTGTCCTTGTGAGATGAAAGGATCTGTCCCAATTTTGTTCCTGGTTTCATGATCGTTTTCACGCCATGTGGAATCAAACTTCGTCTAATTTTTTCTGATAAGCCAGGAAAGTAGGGAATTATTACATATCCTTTCATCTCACAAGGACAAAATTCAATCCAATAAACGGCAAGGCGCAATCTACCAAATTCCATGCAAAGACTGTAATATGGTTTACATAGGAGAAACTAAACGATCATTCGAAATCAGAAAAAAAGAACATATTAGAGATATCAGAAACGCTCATTCAAAACCCGCAAATATCAAAGATAACACCACAGCACTTTGCAAACACGCCATTAACTTGCACCACGATATTGACTGGAACAATAGCCAAATTTTAGAATTTGAAACTGATTATAGAAAACGCCGATTTATTGAATCATTTTTTATTAACAACGTTCCAAATACTATGAATGATAGAAAATCTATTTCAGTGCCATCTTTGTACTTTAAATTGGAAAACTAATACATCATTCGTTTGGAAATAATTTGATCTTTGTGAGTTTAGAACCCGGTTTTCATGTTTGTTTCCATTTGCTCACTTATTGAAATTGTTATCATAGTATTTCAGATACTAGTTTGGTCCTAATTCATTCACTCACCTGCTTTTTTACACAATGTTATTGCTTACTCATGTGACACGTGATTACGTCATTTGTTGATTGCTTTGCGTCTATTTGCATTTTAACTCATTTTAGATCTTTCAGCCCTGATGAAAGCAGTTAGTTTACTGTTGAAACGTTGGCTGTTTTTAAGTTTTTTATGTTTGAAATTAGCCTTGACACCAGCAGAACAATAAAATACATATCCAATTACAAAGTTATAGCAGCTGTAGTGTAAACAGCAATTTAAGATATGAAGAGCCTGCCGAAATTTAGCTGAGCCCACCAATACATTTGTACAATGTGTCAAGGTACAGACATTTGATAAATAACTTAAGCATCAATTGATATAAGAAACAACGCTATGTAATATGCATGATACATGTAACTGAAAATGTTTGCATAATTACCAATGCATAAACTTCAAGATTGAACATAATATTTAAAAAATATTTGTGTGATAGTTCACTGAGTGTGCATTTGGTATAAACTCATAAGCACACAAATTTTTTGTTTATTTTAACCTGAAATCTGGCATGCCTGCATGGCACCTAAAAGAGTCAGTTTTGTTAAAACAAAGAATAGGCAACTACAGTCAACTCCCGTTTTAAATCAAACACAATTTGTTCTACTGAATAATGTTCGATTAGCGAGGTTGTCAGATTAACAAGTTAGCCATGTTCGTGGTTGGTAATTCCGTTCCTTGACGATTTGTGTCCAATGGTGAGGGTGTTCGATTAAAAGGGGCCTGATTAATGGGAGTTGACTGTACTTTTACAATTGTATGCCAATTTGCCAATTGTAGATTCGAACCAGGTCAACTGACCGCCACAAACTGACAGCAAACAAACTGATCGCCAACATTAGAGTCAGTTGGCAGTTACTTGGTTTGCAGTCAGTTTGTTTGTGGTCAGTTGTTGTGGGCCCTTTAGATCAGATATTAATAGTAAAAACTGAAAACTAACACTTCTAAAATATACTGCGTTTGTTGCAATGCTACCTTAGAAAATGCTACATGAAAGTATGACACAAGCCTCAGTAAATAGAATAGCCATTTTTTGATATTTTTGAAAATCAAAATAAAACTAAATTATTTTCAAGAGATAAAATATAAAAACTGACTGGTCCTTATGCAAAATTAATGCAAAGATATGTTTTTAACCATTATTATCAGTGTCTACTTAAGAGGCTTCTTGGCCAAATAAAAACCAAAGTTTCGTTGTGTTTTCTCCATCATTGCTTTTACAAAGCAAAACATCACTATTTTCATCATCACTATCACAGACTTCTGGAAACCATCTTTGGCCTGACGATGTAACTAAAAGAGGTAAATAAGGATGAAAACTGCAACCATTTGCACAATCATTATGGGCTTTAAACGAATATGCATTTTCAAGTTCTTTTGTTTCCCAGTAAGCATTTTCATGCATTTTGTCCACCACATCACTTGTTCTCCACAAACAAACATCTCCGTTGGTAGAACCGGATATAATTGATAGCTCAATATCATTATTAACATCGTACATTAGATCGAAGTAAATTCGTTGATTAGTTGTTACAGTACGTTTTATGGTAAAAATAGGAGTTTGAATATTTCTGATATCCCAGCATTTGATCGATTCTGCATTTCGTACCCCAGAATAAAGACGATAACCATCTTTCGAAAACTTTATACAAGTTATTCCAGTAGTATGAGCAGCAGTAAGATCAAGCAGATGTCCATTTATAGGGCTATAGATACCAATTGTGCCATCATAACAGCCACAAGCAAACATAGAATCATCGGGGCAAAATTCCACACAAGAAATAATATTATTTTGACTCTTTCGCTGTTTCTTTTTCATAGTTGACCATCTTTCGTAATGCGCACCAGGTCTGTCTGTGTAGAATAAACACACATCTCTGCAACAAAAACATGTAACCAACAATTAAAACAAGGAAAAAAATTGAAGACAATTTAGTAAATCAGTCATTATAACATTTTCTGTAGACATCTAAAATACAAAATCTAATAACAACTGCAAAGCAATATTCAAAACAACTTCCAAGCTGTTCAAATACTGTATAGCATACATTCTAAACAGGCTATATACTGTACCAGAAAAAAATTTCAGCATACATTCTAAACAGGCTATATACTGTACCAGAAAAAATTTTCAAACCAGATACAGATCGCTACTTACTGCAAGCAAAAAATTTCAATTAGATTACATTATTCATGGAAGAGAAATATGAGTACACTAAATTTTTTATAAAATTCAGATCCATTACCTTAAAAAGTAGCTGCATGCATGTATACATGTGAAAAATAACCATATAATTATCGAACTTACTTTTTATAGCCACATAATAATTGTCTTCCATCATTACTGAAGCAAATTGAATTCGCTGAAGATAACTCATGCACAGAATTCAGAGATATATATGAAGCCCTTAAAGCACCAGTGAATGCATCCCATAAATGGACAGGCTGGTTTAACGAAGTTGTTGCAAAACAACATGTGGAGGGGTCATGAGAGTTCATTAAAGGCCACCAGCAGTAATCATACACTAAACCAGGTTCTTTTACTCTTAAACAGTCATCTAAAATGACTGGACTTTCAATATTTTCAATCCTATTAGCTACGCACTCATGAGGGGTATTAAAAATTTTGACAAAGTTATCGTTTGAATTTGCCAAAAAACAAAGCCCATCGGGAGCCCATTTGCAGCCTCTGAAATAGTTTCCAGATGCAAGATTATTAGATTCCCCGATCAGTTTATGGCTAATAGACTGCATACTTAACAAAAAAGATGAGTTATTGCTTTCTTGAGTCTTTTGTGATAAACAAGTTGAAGTACTTGCATTTGAACTTTGCTCCAGTTTAGTAGCATTGCTACTGACACCACTCAAGTCTGTTTCTGGAATTAAAGTAATCACAGTGCTACTTTTGTCATTGCTGCTGGTCAAATTGGAGCTGTTTGCATCATTTATCACAAAGTCAGGAGTTAAGGAACAGCTTTCCGAAGATGCAATATTTTCTTCAATGACCATTTCATTTTGCAAATTATTAAACGCTTGTGCTTCTTGAATGATTTCAAAATAATGTGATTCTACATTAGAAGAAGTTGTTTTTTCAAAGTGAACATTTTTTACATTAGGATCATTGTTCTTTTGCTTATTTTCTGATGCCACCACTGCATTGCACAGCTCTCCCATGAGAGCTTCAACTGTATAAGCATCATGATCATGGCTTTTAGTGTTGAGCAAAAGATCATTCATATTTGAACTTATGAAAGACCTAATACCTAAAAGTTTTTTAAAGAAATTAACCTAGAGTACCATCCTGCCACTGCAAAAAAAAATTTTGCAGTTAAAAACTTTTGCAGATCAAAAAACATTTTGCAGTTAAAAGCTTTATTGCTGTATTGTGAACTCTTTTTGGCATGCTCAGTTGTAGTACCAATTTTTTGAACTACAAGGTGCAGTATATCAACAAATGACCTTTACTGCGTTTAATTCCTTATACACGCCAGTATATATGACACACTAAATCAGGGGTTCTTAAACTAGGGGGACGCCTTCCTTGGAGGGTGCAAAAAATTTGCTAGGGAGTGCAAATGATCTCGCCATTGTGTTTGTGAAAACGACAAAAGTAAATTAAGATATTCGACTTCTTTAATCTCATGGGAAACAGGATCTCCTGCTGCCATTTAAACATCAGAAGAATTTTAACTAACATAGGCATAACTTGTGGACATTTTTGAATTTCTCAATCATCAGAATCTGCTTTTGCAAGGCACAAACACTAACCGCATGAATGACTACAATGCAATTTGTGCTTTTACGGCAGAGTTGGGGATATGGCAGTGCGAGTTCAAAAGGAAAATGCAGCCTCATTTCCCAGGTTTGATGCAGTCCTGGAGGAAAGAAGTACACATCTTGAAGGTCAGCTTAAGTTGGAAATTGAATTTCATCTCCTACGATTGAAAAAAGAATGCATGTGTTACTTTCCCCACTTTAAATGACACAGAACTTTCAGTTTGGAAGATGACAAGGAATTCTTTCGTACGACTGAAGACATTCTTCCTGATAACTGGCAAGAAGAATTTTTGGAAATGAAATAAACTCCACAGCCAAAGGTTACCTCAAACACATGCCTCTCAATGAGTTTCGCGCGAACATGCATTTATGAGAATGTTGGTAATGCAGCTCTACAGACCCTACTTCCTTTTTTGTTGACTTACCTGTGTGAAAGTGGGTTTTGTACTCTGGTCAATGAGAAAACAAGATATCGCAGCAAACTAGATTGAAAGCCTATGTGCTTTACATGGATGGCAAATCATATCGCATCTTAAATCGCATGCATCGACATGCTTTTTCAAAAAACTTGCATGTACAAATCGCATCAAAATGTGGAAAAAAATCAAATCCATATCCCATATCAAAATTAAGCAGACAAAATCTGCTATTTTTTCGATTTTTTTCAAACCTTTTTTAGCCAAGTGGAAGTTTACTTCTCGTGATTTGCTAATAAGCAAGCGCATTGTTTATTGATGTAATCAGTCGTTACCGCTGATGAGTAACTGGGTTTATTAAGCAATGATGTTAGGGAGCTTGGTTACAAACATTTACCAATATACTTTTCTGGTTGCAATTCTTTTTTGTCATAATCATAATTAAGTTGTTACTGGCAAAGAAGCGTGTTTTGTTTGAGGCTGATCTTTTGTGTCACAAATCATCTTGAATGAACACAGTTTTCAATTTGTAATGAAGTTCTTATCATAGAACGATTAGCACCAAGCAGAATCATGCCGAATCTAAAGTTAGACTCTAACCTAAAGGATTTTTTTGAAGATAAAGAAGGAACCAAAGTTGTCGCCAAATGCAAGTTCTACAAGTTTGCGGGAACTCCAGGCGAGCCAGGTCAACTGATTGCAACAAACTGACCACAAACAAACTGACCACGAACAAACTGACCATGAACCAAGAGTTTCGTCACAGCGATTTGGTCACTGATTTCATCACAGTGATTTTATCACAAAGTGAGGGTCTGGGCAAGATGGCTCTGGGGATAGTAAATATGCTTATAATTGCTCTTCTCAGCTAATCGGCGTTATTTGGTTCACAGTAAGTTGTTGTGGACCAAACTCTAGGACTCAATAAGGTTGGCAAAGCATATTTCCACTCTGGAAACCTAACCCAACATCTGAAGCGAAAACAAACAGAGCAACACAAAATGCTTGTCTAGTCAAAGAAGCACCAGACTTCATCACCTGCAGCAACTGGCTCTACTCTGAATGCATTTGTCACTGTCAGCAGATCGGCAGAAAACGAATTCACAGTTGACCTTACAGAATTCAAGAAAGCGATTGTGGAAGCGATTACAGTAAACAGCTTGCTGTTTTTCGTATTTAAAGCTTACAGAATCAAAAAGATGTTACAGCCAATTATCAACAAGACTCATGCTTGCCTCAATCATCGTGCTGTGAGAAGCATGGCTGTAGACTACAGAAAGTCGCTAGCAGCTGCTCTCAAGAATAAATTGGTATCCACTAAATTTGATACTGCTTCTTGGAAAAGGACGAGGATTTTTAGAAATTAATGTGCAGTATATTAATTTAACAACTTTGAATTGAAGAAACTTGCAGTATAAGAGATGAAAACCTGCTACACTGCAAGAGATTTGAAGAAATGCATACTAAAGATAAGTAAAAAAGTTGTTCATAGCTATGCCAAGGTATACTATGGGCTACAAACTGTAATATAAACTGCTCTCAATTTCAGCTTCATAATGACTTTTTTCATCTTTCTCATATAGGGCATCAATCAATTATTATAAGCTGTATAAAGGGTAACAGGCCTGCTACACTACAGCCAGCTTCAAATGGAAATTTACTGGGTTTCATATTCACAAGCGTGCAGGCCTATTGTGTGAAAATACTATGCTGATAAGTGATAATATCTTTGTATTATCTATTTTCTAGATTCTGGCAAATTACGACTTGTCCATTACACAGATTTACTCCTAAACAACGGACAATGCGGCAAACATGTTGTCATGTGGGGACTTTCTGAGAGTAGAACATGCAAAGGCTTTTGTGCAACTGGACAAATCAGACGACCAAGATGAAGTGGAAGAAAACAACTAGGATGAATCGGAGGAAGCAGATGAGGACTGCAACACTGATTTTTTTGCTAGTGCTGTGGAAGATGCTGTAAAGGAATTGCATTTGTTTTTAATTCAACATTGTGGTTCTCATTCCCTGGCTCTTGCCATTTCTGAGGCTTGTGACGAGAAGTCTAACGCAGTCCTGGATGGTGCAAGACAAGTAGTCAAAAAGTTCCGAACTGCTAATGTGAACAAATTGTAGGTGCAGAAAGGTTTACCAAAAGCAATCCTGGACGTGACCAGGTGGGGCTCAACATTTGACATGTTGGATCGTCTTTTGAATCTGAGAAGTCTCATACATTGATCTTGCTGGTATCATTCCTCAGCTTCAGCTTTCTTCTAATGTTTGGGATGCAATAGAGGAACTTCACTCACACATGCGACCGGCACGAATGGCAACTGCTCGTCTTCCATCACCGCAAACTACCTTGGCTGACCTACTTGCGGAGTTTGAAGTTCTTATTTAGGTTAGTAATTGGCTTTTTCCTCCTGTTTATATTGCAAAAGGTTCCATTTAATATTTGCCTTTGTACTGTTTTACTGAGCATTAACTTTAACAACAAATAATAATTAAAGTTTTTGGTTTTGAACTTAGCACGCATAGCTCTTGAGAAGCTACTGTATAGGTTACTCTGTTCTTTGCAGAACAAAAGTTCCGGTATACTTTTTTTTTCGTGTGATACTGAATTTTGCTGCTTTTCAGGACACAGCCTCTCAACAAACATCCTTTTCCAAGCGTTTAGTAAAAAGGCCAAAATCCAGAAAAGAAGAGTTGCATGCCTGCAATGCTTTTTTGAGCGCTGTGTGTGTTGACATGCAATACCAGTGTCTGCTGTCTAATGAAATGAAGTAAATTACCCAGGACCATCTGATTGCCACTTGGATGCGGATGAATGTCATGCAAACCCATGTTCTGCAGGTGTCTAAGCCCCAACATAATGACTCCCTTCTGGATGATTTCAAAGTGCTAATACAGTCCAGAGATGCAAGACTGGATGTCGAAGGCCCTTTACTTATGCAATGTGAACCAAATATTTTAAAGGTGAGCTAAGCATTGCAAAGTTGCAAGAAATCTATCGACTTGTGCTTTCAATGTGATTGGCCAATAGTTTGTCATGTTATACGTTAGAGTTTAATGCAATTTGGTTAAGTAATTTCATTTTATTTCTACTGTAAGCCAAGTTGTCGACTTTATTAATAACTGGAGTTAGTAAAATACTGTAACTTCTGTAAGACCTACGTGTAACCATGCAAAATATACTGCTTTTAACTATGATCTTTTAAATTTAACTTAGATGTCAAGGGTCAACTGGGGCACAAGTCAGAGCTTCCTTGATCATTAAAATTGAGTGATTTATTAGCGTTTAAGGATAAGGATCTTGCCACGCTTGCCCAAATTGCACTGCAGATACAGTACTTGTAACCCAGGTCTCCATAGAAAGAGAGTTTTCAAGCTTAAAGCTTGTTTTGAACAACTTCAGGATGCATTTAGGTGATGACGTAGTGGATGCTATTTCGGTCTTTCGTGCTAATGGCAATTTGGAACAAGTTTATACAATCACTATTTGTAGGGCCGATACCAGGTAGACTATGGCCTAGGCATTATTGCACTCAGTACTCATTTTTTGTAAAAATGACTTTTCACACTGTGATTGATTTGGCCGAGATTCAAAATTCTGAAAAAATAACAGTGTACCATCTTAACTGGCTAAATTAACCAAACTCAACCCAAGTTTGTTTTTTTATTTTTACGTCATGTATTACTATCAAATATAATAAAAAAAAATTGAAAAATCGAAAAAAATATCGCAATTTATTTGTGATAGTATCACATCGACAAAATTTGAATTTTAATAATAAGTCAATTAAGATGTTTTTGACGTTTTTTGAATTAATTTGAAAAAAATTTTTCAAACAAAAAATTGAATTATTGCAAAAAAAATTGAATCCTCCGTCCCAGCGTGTAGTCGCATTGCACTATTGCTTCGTAGTAAGTCTACATAAGAAATATCGCAAAACAACTTCGATGTGATTGCCATCCCACGTGCTTAGTCTTCTACTAAGTCACGCAAAAAGCTTTTGGTATCAAACAAACAGCTACATCCTTCTCATTAACATAGTAATGTTTAAATAAATCACTGCGTAGTTTTTATTTGCTCAAGACTAGGGGAGGCTCAAATAATGAAGATTAATGCCAAGGGGGCGTGGCTCAAAAAGTTTAAGAACCCCTGCACTAAATTAAAATAACAAATTGCAAGCTCTAAAAACTGCAATAAAGCTCTAAATAACTCTGAATTAAATTGTGAACAGAAAGAGTATAACCTGATCCACTTATAAGGAATATCTTATAAGGAATATGTTACACTTATAAGGAATATGTTATACGTTAGAGTTTAATGCAATTTGGTTAAATAATTTCATTTTATTTCTACTGTAAGCCAAGTTGTCGACTTTATTAATAACTGGAGTTAGTAAAATACTGTAACTTCTGTAAGACCTACGTGTAACCATGCAAAATAATTGTGAACAATATAAGTGTGAACAAAATAAATTGTGAACAAAAAGAAATAATTGTGAACAAAAAAAATGTGAACAAAAAGAAATAATTGTGAACAAAATAATATAAGGAATATGTTACACTTATAAGGAATATGTTATACGTTAGAGTTTAATGCAATTTGGTTAAGTAATTTCATTTTATTTCTACTGTAAGCCAAGTTGTCGACTTTATTAATAACTGGAGTTAGTAAAATACTGTAACTTCTGTAAGACCTACGCGTAACCATGCAAAATAATTGTGAACAAAAAGAGTATAACCTGATCCACTTATAAGGAATATCTGAAGGCACACCTTCATTTTGGTAAAAATTTTAGTATGATCTTTTAAGTGTGCCTTATGGTCCAAAAGATACAGTATACTGGTATATATTACTTAATGATAGAGCTGTACTACAATATTCATTAAATCTTGCCATGTGCATTATATATCAAAGCCAGTCAGAATCTACAACAACAGCATAGAAAAGCATTACACAATTATTTATATAATGCGGCTTGAATAAATCCTTAGGAAAATATTGTTCAGTGGTTCCCAACCAGGGGCCACGGGACATTAAGCAGGGAGCCACGGGGCCTTGGACGAAAAAATACCTATTTTGGCAATGAATCTGAACGAAAATTCTGTAAAAAATACTTGCAGTTTGAAATGAAAACCTTCTTTTGGGGGAAGTCTTCAACGAAAATACAGGAAAAAATACCTTCGATTAGAGATAAAGACCTTTTTTTTGGTCTTAAACAAAAACTCGGGGAAAAATTTCTTGGTCTTCAATCGGTTTGATATTGCAACAGCCAATTTTCTAGCTGCGTAAGGGGCCACTGCTGTTGAGAGACTCTAGAAGGGGGATACAGGCCATGAAAAGTTGGGAATCACTGGTCCAAAACATGATTCGCAGTTGATTACAAGTAACAAAAAAAGTTACCACTATTAAGAATGAAATAGAAAAGAAATTTGAAAGTCTTACTGTTGCCAAACCCAGAGCAGCAAAAAAATTTTCAGCTACACGTTGAACTTTTACATAACTATTTTTTTTAATGAACAACAAAAAATCATGTCAGTAGCTGGTTGTCTTGCAATTAAACAATTCAAACATGACAAAACTAATGCAACAAACTTTTAATTCAAAATAAAATGGCAATGATTAAGTTGAAGAAAAACCTTCGACACTTTGATCATCAATTTTTCAACTTACAACAACAAATTTTTACCATAAACATACGACAATCAATTTTTTCAGCCAGAAATCCATTACCACACAAGCCCTGTATCACAAGAGAATACAAAAAATATGCATTAAAAGCTTGTTTAACATAATGCAGACTTTTTATACTACCATTAAAATGAATGACTCAGGCAAAAAGCTTCAAATAAGTATTTGCAATTTATAATACCAAATTATAGAACACTCTTAACAGCAGCCCATCATTTAAGTAGAAAACTGATAAATTACGTCAATAATCAATATTATAAATCATGCAAAAATTTGATTCCACAGAAGGATAAGCAATTGAGCAATACTTAAATACAGCAAAAATTTGCATGAAATACACAATATCTGTTTTTTAATCAAAAGCACAATTTTAATAACTCGTCTTGCTTACAAAACAAGCAGCTTTTAAATCCCTGTAAAAAATTATGATACACAAAGAAATAAAAGCAATGCTTCACTAAGAATGATATGCACAAGCATGGATTAGCCTCAATCCACAGACCAACAAAAATTTAGATAAAAATGCCAGGCAAATGTTGGTTAATAGCCGTTAAGAAAACAAAAATTATGATGATTCTATGATGACAGCAGATGCTTTATTTTCGCCCATGGCCACTCTCCCTTCCACCTATCTGCTCTTGAAGCAAAATTCAAATTTCACCCCAACCGGTTCAAATGTAGTAGCTCAACAAAATAGCATCCAATAATAAAGCACAACCACTTTTAGCAATTCCAATTCTATTTCGTGCAATAATCTTTTAATTATTAATTTAGTGTTTATATGCCACATTTTATAAAAAAGCAAAATTGTATAGTGAATTCAGGTTTGAAACTAACTGGGAAACACTATAGTTGCAAATGGCAGTAAAAGGCTTAAGCAACATGGTAGTCAGCAACGTTGTTAAAGTAGCTACCAATTAGTCAAACATATGCAAAAGGATCACAAAGAATGTGATTATTCACCACTGGTTTCCATAGCTATTTTGCATAACCTTGCAAGCAATGCAGACAGTTGCAGCAAAGAATTGACTCCTTTAATTATTCTCATATGAGTCTCAGCAATGAGCTTTATATATTCCAACTTAACATACTCCGTCATGTCATGGGTTTTTACAACACGAAAAATATTAGCTATGATATCATCAGGAGAATAACCCATTTTCCATAAATGGTCAATAATCTTATACGCCTCATCAAGATTTCCTTTGACACAATAATCAAGCATCTGTTTAATCAACAATGGATGAGGTTCATCACAAACTTTGAACACATTCTCACCATTCACATGAGCAAAGCCTTGAAATGTTGACTGTAGGTTGTTTAAAGCCTGCCGCATGTCACCTTGTGCTGTAAAAAGGATTGCTTCAAGTCCATCATCTGTGTATGGAACATTTTCTTTGTCTATTATCTCCATAACCCTTTTTAATATCTGAGCATCAGACAATTTGCTATATCTCAAAACAGCACATCTTGACTGTATAGGCTCAATTATTTTGTCAGATTGATTGCAAGCTAATGCAAATCTTGTCGTTTTGCTATAAATTTCCATCGTTCTTCTTAATGCCTGCTGTGCACCACTGGTCATAGAGTCAGCTTCATCCAAAATAATAATCTTATGCTTTCCTTTTGGCAAAGTAACTTTCTTTTGCGCAAACATTTTTATCTTGTTTCGAACTACATCAATGCCTCTATCATTTGATGCATTTAGTTCAAGAACAGCTTCTTTATAATTGGATCCAAGCATGGTATGAGCAAGACACATAATACTTGTTGTTTTCCCAGCACCAGGGGGGCCAGCGATAATAATATTTGGGATATTTCCTTCTTTTGCAAATACCTCCAGTCGACCTACAGTTGCTTCATTTCCAACAACATCACTCAATTTAGAAGGCCGATACTTTTCAACCCATGGTAGTTTATATCCACTTTTGGGTTTCGTACTAATTGAAGACATTTGAACTTCCATTGATTTTTCAGCCATCTTAACAATGATATCAATTTCAAAGTTTTGAGTAAAAGCTAACAAAAATAGCCTAGTAATTCGCAATTGAATTAATACAAAATATTTTAGTATCGTATCTTCATATGATTTAAATAATGTTAGTAACTGTAATGTTACAAACTAAAACTTAACAAAGTTAGAACAGAAATTTATTTAATCATCACCAAATCATTAGTATTTTGTGAGCCCTTCAACCACTTTCCCCATAGTCTGCATTTTTGTGGGTAAAATCTAAACAAATCACAAAAAAGCAGAAAATCACAAATCTTCCCCCTTAGCATTTCCGCAACAAATCCTCACAAATCGACAAGAACAACTTAGTAAACCATTGCAGTTTCCGGTAGCCCTTTAGCAAATTTTTTGAGATAACTATCCAGTACTTATGCTTATACAGACGAAATCGGTTAATTGCATACCACTTAAACGCATATATCGTTTTATTGCATACAAATCTGAAATCCCAAACCAAATCCAATCTAACATTAAGTAAAAACACCTGATAATTGCATACCATTTAAAGAAATAAATCAGATTATTGCATAAGCTTTATTGCCCTAATTGCTACCTTTGTTCGGTTAAACGCAATTTTCTTTAGGAAATCATCAATAACAAAGTGGTTTGTTGTCGAAAACATTGTGTTGGTTTGCTAAAGCGCAGTGTTTTATAGAGGCAAAATTTTATAAAGGAAATGCTTCCATGTTTTCAAAGGCAGACCAAAATGATGTAAACAACCACATCGCATGAAGTACTCTACAACGATAAAAATAAGGTTTTGTGTGAAACAGCGAGCGACCTTTTTCAATCACTTTCTTTTGTTACTACGCTGCGCTTAAACAAAAAAGCTGTTGCGCTCCGATCAAAGTAGCTGTGACGCAATAAAGACTTTTGTTGAGATCAATGCAATATTTTATCACAATTGTTTGTAGCGTAAGTGCATTACAGTAACTTGAAGTCGCGCTATTTATGCGACTGCTGGTGATACACAGTGTTTTGTAATAAATTGCTGTAGTGTTACTTTAGACAAGCATAAAGCGCTTCATGCCCCAGTTGACTGATATGTAATCCCTAGTACAACATCCGTTTACGATAAACTTTACTAGAGCATATTGCTTAAACGCATATATCGGATAATCGCATAAAAATGTCTGGCAAACTAGGTACGCGATTAACCAGTTTCGTCTGTATTGAATTTTAGGTCAAAGGTGCTAAGAACACACAAGCATTTAGGGCTTTGCCCACTACCCAGATTTGTCAATCCATCTAATTTTTTTGATTCACTAGCTATATCTGATATGGGTTTATTTAACGCAGTTATTTACATGAAAATAAAAGAATTTCAAAATAAAAAACAGTTTAGTAGAAACTTATGTTATTGAATTTAAAATACACTCTTGAAGAAAACTTCACAAATTTTTATGTAAACTGTGGAGGGGAGCTGCATTTTCAAAACATCCTGTACATGCCCACTTAGAACAATCTCGCAGATTGGTCTAAATAAACATAGTATGACATAATTTTTTGGTAGTGTCTAGTGCACCGTCCCGGTTTCCGACATCAAATCCCTGCTGCACCGGATTGTGTTTTTCGCATTGATTCGATTTAAATACAGCACTTTGATGCATCAGAGTCGAAGCCCTGATGGCGTAGTGGTTAGTGCGCTTGCCTGCAATGCAGAGGGTCGGGGTATCGAGTCCCGCAGAATACGCTTTTTAAATATAGCGCTAGAGAGCAAATTCGCTTCATACACCTTTTTTTTTCTCTAAAATCTTCTTATTAGAGTTAGGGTTTGGGCAGCGATGCCAGCCTGAGAGATAGTAAATTGAACAACAAAAGAAAACGACCGCCGCCCCGGACCAGTGCAGCAGACACTGCCTAATTTTTTTATTTATTTTATTATTTGTGTCAGACTCAACAAAGGTCCATTATAACACGAAAAACAAAAACACACAAACAAATTTATCAGGCACAACGCAAAGCATAAACATGCGTGCTAATTTAGCCAAAATGTAATTTTGAGTAATGTACTAAAAAATCAAATCAAGAAAACATGCAGAGCCAAAAATTTGTTGAATGTAAGCGTTTGGAGAGTGCTTGCATCTTATTATGAAATTTGCCGGATGTTTTGTCATTAACGAATAACAGGTCAAGATGCCGTTATTAACTA
This sequence comes from Trididemnum nubilum, assembly GCA_963965965.1. Lineage (NCBI taxonomy): Eukaryota > Metazoa > Chordata > Ascidiacea > Aplousobranchia > Didemnidae > Trididemnum > Trididemnum nubilum. Next base: position 35,768,600 of record OZ014489.1, read on the forward strand.
TAGTTTCATTGATGTGTATTCTTCTAGGGAGATTAAAAAGTATACAATAAGCATTGTTGTAAGCTACATGAAGACGATTTATACTGAACGCAGGATAACGACACCAAAGATTGATGCTGTGAACAGAGGAACAAAAATAACGAAACAATATGTTTTTTACATTAAGAGCATTTGAAAAACCTAGTACGAAGCATATTAGCTATGCAGTGTATAGATCTTACTCGAGCTTTAATATTAAGTTCATCAGAAAGAACACTGCTAATTGTAGCACCAAGGTATTTAATACTATTCACAAATTCAACATGCTGGTCATTCATAGTTAGATTATAATATCCAATGCCACCTTTAACTTACTATGCCTGTTTTAAAACAAATGGTTTAGAATAATCGGTCGAATTTTCATAAAAAGGCATAGTAGGAATAGGGTTGGGGTAAGCCACACATTGTCTAATATGCCTGTTTCAGGTTTAGAGCTATTTAGAACAGAATGCTGTGCCTGCTTAACACTACAACTACACCCCTGAACTTGGCCCTCTCTGTATGTTCAGTTTAAAGGTTAATTTAGTTTTCAATTGTCCGTTTCTTTAAGCAGACATGAGTGTTTTAATCATGTTTGTTCACACAATTACCATTTTAAAAACTGCAATACTGCATTTTGTTTAGGATTTTTTATTTATTGACATGAGCTACTGTAGGCCTTGTCTTCGAGAATTTGCAAACTTAATGCCTAAATTCTAAGTAACTTTTTTTATTTGTACCAGCACCAACTTAAGGTAATTAATTTGCACTGTAGTCTATTGCTCAAAACGCTATTTATTGTATTTCTTGCTTTACTGTGTTCCTTGTTCAGGTGTCACATATTTTTATTTTTTGTAACCTCATGTTTATTCTGTTTAGTTTACTCTATGGTTTACTGCTAAGTTGTTAACTTTAGTTTTTACTACCGGTATTAATTTTTTACCATTATATTTTACATTCATCTTTTAGTTTTGCATGTTTATATCAGATAGTTAAACTATCTGATCTAAATAATTTTTTGGCTTATTTACAGCAGCATAAATTTCTTGTCTTTTTTGAGCAGGTCTTGTCTCTTCAAGATCAGCAGCAGATGGAGCATTCAAGTTCCAAAAATGAAAAGTTTTTTCGTTGCAGGAAATTTTAACTCACATCCAACTTTATCAAGCTGTAGTTTGTTTAGGCCTACCATTCACAATGCAACAATTATGTTTTCACCATGATGGCAAGGGTGCTACTACAACATATGCTGATACAGTAGCACAAGGATCAAAAGAACCATTGCCAGTGATCCTGCTGTCTTGTTATAAAGTGATTTTGCAACAAACTGAGGGTTAGAGCAAGACAGCATTGGGTTCTGGGGATGGACTAGTAAGCTGTAGAAAGTTTCAGTAAATGCTTTTCTTTCAACAATGCAATATTAGGATGACAGTTGCCAGATAGGCAAATTATGTTTTTTAGTAAGCTAAGCAGGATGCCGTCTGTCACATACTGAAAATCACTTAGTGACAAAATCACTTTGTGATGAGATCACTGACAACTAAAAGAACCAAAAGATTCCTTCCCCAGAACCCTTGCACTAGCAGTCCTGTATATTTTAACAGCACCGATTGATATCATGAGTGTCAAGTATTGAGCAGTTGTTGGCGAACTGAAATCCTCTTTGAGGATAAGCGTTACCAAGACTTTTTATTGCAGAAAAACAGGTTTCAACAATAGGCCTACCAATCATTGCAACGCCTACAGTACTGAGTAGTTCTTTTTTCGCCTTTGTCCTTAACCGTTTAGTCAATAGTAATACATCAAGTAGTTCTCATTTCTTCAATATACAGAATAAAACCGAACAGTAGCCCTGAGCCTATCTCTATAACCTAAGAATCCATGCCATGGATTAAAATCAGGGATGTGGAAGATGCAATTTTTGAATTACTTCCGCTTCTGCTTCCACCCTTAGCGCTTTCGCTTCCACCACTTGATGACGTAAGTTTTGCTCAAAATTTTTTGATCTTAAAATTGTTTGGCAAATTGTTTTTCCTTATAAGTCAAGATAAAACAGCATTGTTATCATCATCTTAAAAACATCAAATACAACCAAATTACATGATGGTAATTGGTGGTTTGCCACTGCAAGGATATTCGCATGGGCGTAGTCCAGAATTCGAATTTGGAGTGGCCTAAAGCGACAAGTCAAATCACATGGTCATTATGGTTCAGCAGATGAGAATTTCTCTGAAGGTTCACCCAGAATTTTAAAATAATTAGCGATTATTTGGGGTCTGGAGATGGATTTCCAAGTGCTCAGGATACTAACCTATTTCAATTGCATCTGCGCCATTAAGCGCAAATCTTTGCTGGGCTATAATTAGGTAGCGCTGGGGCAAAACTTCCTCTTTCAGAATTTTATTTTTTTAATAACTTGTTTGTGTATGTGGTTTGCTCTAAATTTTTGCTCGTAAGTGTATGTTTAGGTGTTTACGAACAAAATCCCGAAAAACAAAATTCCAAATATAATAAAATTGGACAAAATCCCTAAGTAAAAAATCCATCATTGGACAAAATCCCTCATTGGACAAAATCTCAAATTGGACAAAATCCCAACTGGACAAAATCCCAAATTGGACAAAACCCAGAACAAACAAAATCTCGGTTTGGACAAAATCCCAAATGGGCAAAATCCCGAATTGGACAGAATCCCAAATAGAAAAAATCTCGAATTTGACAAATCCCAAATTGAACAAAATCCTGAATGGACAAAATCTCAAATTGGACAAAATCCCGAATAGACAAAATTCTGATCGGACAAAACCGCAAATTGGACAATTTTCTGAATGGACAAAATCCCAAACGGAAAAAATCCAGAATCATATCAACTTCAAAAATAGAGGAAGTCAGAATTAATAGTGTATTCACTGCTGGCTTATTAGCACCAATAAATATAAATCATTAATTTTCCGACAAAACTGTATATGTTTCATTTGCTCATGTCATGGTGACCTAGAAAAACAGCGCATGTACAAAAATAGAGTGATCAAGTCAAGAAACTTTGCAGCTTTGTCGAGTTAATTAGGTGCAAAGCAGTTTGTCCTGTAGCGAAAGCCACACGCTTTTGACATCCACTCCTTCAGTTTGCAGAAAAAGAAACTAGGTTAATACAATATTTAAAATAAACTAACAAGTTTTAGTTATTGACAAAAAAGCAAGCAATTAAGAGGTGAAGAGGAAATTGGCCTATGAACAAACTTCCTAAAAATAAAATTTTTTCTGTTACCAATATTGCCTTTTATTTTGGTCAAGAAAAAAATTTGGTATGAATCTTTACAAAATCAATTATTAAATGTTTTTTGCCTTGACTAAAATGATTTGCTTTGAATTAAACCAAAACCAGCAAAAGAGCAACAAAGTTTAGAAAATTATACTTCAGTTCAATGATTATGTGGTATGGTCATTATATGTTTTAATAAGTTTTTTTTTTTCTGGAACTGCATGTTGGTCGAGCGGTTACATGTTCGTCTCTGGAACGGGAGGTCTGAGGTTCAAATTTTAAGCCGGTCAAATAGAACACAGTGTTGCCAACGGCTCGCCATTCTTGCAACATTTCTTTCAAAAGACCTGTGTCACCCAAGCACAATGACGCGGAGATGGGTCCCGCCAACTCGTTACACGCTTCAGTGTAATGCAAAGAGTATAACAAAAGATTTAATTATTGTGTTTTAACTAATTACGTCAACAAATGAGACCAAACGAGTTTAACAATGCAGTTAAATGTCGGAAAAGCAGGCTAAACAGTTCACTAAAGTTGTCACTATAAATATTTTAAGTTTCAAGAGAACCTGAATATGTTATTGGGTAGGGATGGAATAGTAGGCTATTCCAGAATTATTATGAATAGCTAAAATTGAATCCAGAATACCGAATCCTAATCTGGTTTAAATTAACTGAATTTGCTGAAAAAGTGAACAACCAGTCAACTACCACCGGTATTCAGAAAAAATTTATTCAATGACTTGCTCAATTAAAGCAGCACTTTATTGCAGCGTATGACACCATGGCATTGAGTGCTTCTACATCATCACCACTCAGTTTCATTCTTACTTCCCTTACAGTCAAGCCTACACTGAAAAAACACCTTTTGGAAGAAGCTGATGTTGCAGAAATGCAAAGGTATGTTGAAGCAAGTTGCTTCAAATGGAGAAGTTGAAAATTTGTGGACCACTATTTCATGTGTCCATACTAAAAGGTTAAAAAGTTTGAATTTTGGCGGCTCCAATTGGGGCACCCCCACATTTTGTCAAATATTGTCTTTCCTTTATATTTATTTACCTTAAAAATCTCATGAGTCTAGCGTAAAAGGTTAAAAACTTTGAATTTTGGAGGACTCATTTAGGGGAAATCCCCATCATGGCACCCGTAATTTTTGTTAGGCTTCGTTCAGTTTTGGTATCTACCCATTGCAAAAATTTGATCCATCTACCTCTAACGGCTTAAAATATCAAAATATTGGAGGATCCAATTGAGGTGGATCCCCCAACCTGGCACCCTCAGTTTCTGTCACTCACTAATCCTCCCTAATATCTTCAATCACTCAAACTTTGAATACAGCATGGTTAGCAGTTTGAAAGAAGGTAGCGCAGAAGAAAACGAAAAAAGAAAATCCAAGAAAAAGATGCAAAACAAAAAAAGCAGTACTCAAGTTGGGGTAAACAAACATAACCAAAAGAAAGTGGTTGATAGTATGCCCAAAAATCACAAACCATTTTTCATTAATATTGGTAATTATTGAGTATTCAACTTTTTGACAATTTTCGGCCTGTAAAATTTTGGTCCCGTGACTAGGGATGTTTATTTCAGAATACTGAATCCATTGGAACCGGTTCCAAATTATGGAATTGAAATACTAAAGATTTGTCAAGATGCGCTGCTTCCGTGTTGTTTTCATATAAACGTAATTGATCGCGCATTGCTCACTTAGTAACAAGCGCACACAGCAAACGACCATTCCACACACGCTGCCCTAAGCATGCATCATGCAACCACGAGCAATAGCAGTTGTGTATGACTGTACGGAATACGCGTATGTGCGAGCAATGCATGACAATGCTTTAATTGCTTATTTCTCTCTAAATTCTTGCGTACCTCTTGTGGTTTGTTTTCATAGGAAAAAAGATTGAAAATTCATGTGTTCTTCCTCATGGCAGCAATAGGTGAGAGTATTACAATCTTCTTTATCATAAAGAAAAAGCAAAAAAATGGTGATCGACAAGTGGCCATAACAATGTATTAATGCCGCTATTGATACAGACATTACTAATGACATTCGGCTGTTGCAATATTGCTGTCAATTAGCATTATTTTTTTGTCTGAAATTGAATGATTGCAATATTTTGCAATAGGATTCGATATTCTAGAAAGATTCTGGAATTCAGAAAAAAAGATTCGAAATTATTCTACAATATGCAGATATTTTGAAATGAACATCCCTACCCGTGAGCGGGTGCCCCCAAACTCAGTTTGCAGAAAGCATTCATAAGCAACCACATTGTGTTCAAATTTCAGCTTTGCACGTTAAGTGGTTTTTGAGTTATAGATGAATTAATTAATTTTCAAGCCAAAAATCACCGTTTTTTCATGTTTTTTGAGGTCTCAATTCATAATCACATGACCTAAAATCCCCAAAGTTGGCACACATGATGCTTTCATTAATTCTTGTTGAGTCCAAATTTCAACTTTTTAGGTTTTACCTTTTGCTAGTTATAAGCAAATCAATCCTCATCTGCCAAAATTTGCAAACAAGATACTACGCCCTCATGCAAAGTTTCAATTGCAGAGCAAATGGCTCGCTTCATTTTTATGTGAGAATTAACTGCAAACAATTTTACCAACATAATTACATTGATTTGAAACAGGTTCCAATTATCCGGTTTATATCTCAATTTGAATTCTGGATAATTTGGGATTCGAATCCTTCTGGATTTGATATTCTGAAATGCCTATCCCTACAGTCCCTAGGTATGGGTGAGTTTCAAATTACTGCCACGACAAACTGGTGAGTGATCGAACGTTCAAACACTGCCTAAGCAATCAAAACATTTTTTACACAAACAAAGTTTTTGATTTTTAATTGCTTTGATAGTGTTTGATCATTAACTTACCAACTCGGCTTAACAGTAATTTAAAAATCAATCACAAGAGCTACTGCTTTAGATTTTACATATATTTGTAGTGACAACTTTAGTAACCTTTTTCGCTCACTTATTCAACATTTAAAGGCGGTGAATCATCCAGCCAATTCTGGTGGTTTACAAAAGCTAAAATTGAACTATAATTTTTGATAATTTTTGTTTGGATTTCGGGGCTGCATTTGCAAAGATATTCAACAAATACAAAAAGATATCCTCTGAAAAAAGTTTTTGGAAACTCTTAAGTTTTGTTCTTCCCACCAAAACCACAGTTCTCTAAACTATTACACCTACTGTAATCTTATTAAACTATTAGACCTAACTATCTCTAAACTATTAGGCCTAATAGTTTACAGATAGTTTAGCCTAATTAGGTCTGAACTATTTGGAAATAAACTATCTCAAAACTATTAAGCCTACCACAGTTCTCTAAACTATTAGGCCTACTGTGGTTTTGGCGGGAAGAACAAAACTAAGAGTTTCCAAAATTTTTTTTCGGGGGACATCATTTTGTATTTGTTGAATATCTTTGCAACCACAGTCCAAAAATTAAAACAAAAAATATCAAAAATTATAGTTCAATTTTAGCTATTGTAAACTACTGGAATTGGCTGCATAATTCACCACCTTTAATTGCACTACTTAATTCATTTCTTGTTGACAAAATTAGTTGATGTTAATTCAAACAATTGCAAAAGTAAGCGAAAGTGTAAATTAATTTTATGCTGTGTGGGAACTAGTGGTTTGTTGGTATATTGTTTAGATGCTTTGACAAGGGTATATACATTTTGCCAAAAACCTTCAGCGTAATTTTCATAAATAATGTAGCATATATAATTTAAAAAAATTAAAATACAGAAAAATTAATATTATATTTGAAGTTTCTTAATCGAACTATACTGCACTCCTTTTGAATTCATGTTTGTCACCTGTTTTTGTTTATGTTTTAGAAACAAAAAGCAGAATTAAAACATATAATGACCATCACACATAACCAGTGGTGTAAAGTAACGAAACACTTTTACTTGAGTAGATTACTTGAGTAGTTTTTTTCGGTAACGAGTACTTTTTTAAGTATTTTTTTTAACTACTTTTACTTTTACTTAAGTACTTTTAGTCTGAAGTAACACTACTTAAGTACTTATTATATGATGAAAGTACAAAGTAGTTTCAAAATTTGAGTCGCAGTGTTGACTGCACTTTGACTGTAGGCATCTGCTGCCAATCATTCGTAAACTCGCAGTCAGTCTATTCTCCTTGCTCCTTTCTTTCTTTAAATTCCACGCCTGACTGCGCTCATGTACTTTTGAAAACGATTATATTTTTTCTAATCAGGTAAGCTGTTGGACATGACACATCAAGCAATAAAATAGTAGGATAAGATTTGTGTTTGTTTACATTGACTTCTTAATCAGGACTAGGAACCAAAGCTCTACCGAATAGTTAGCAGTAGCGTAGCCAGGGGGGGGCTGTTCCCCCCCGTTGGCCTGTCAACCAAAATGCAGAATAAAGAAAATAACATGTTTTAAGCTCTTCTCAGACTGTTTTTTTGCGCTGGAATGGACTAAAAAGTGATTTAAAGCATCTTTTGAAACATATGTTTAGGGGGGGCTAATTTGTCAAAAATTAAAGTCACAAATCAATAAAAACTTTAAAAAATGCCAAAAATAAACAATCAAATTTTATCACTAGTGCAAAAACGTCAAACGTAGGCTTTATCAACAAATATATGATAAACTCAGGAATAAGTAGGGGAGGAGGCTATTCAGCGTTAGTTAATTACCAATCACTTCTCTCAAATATCTTTCCATTAGCCCCCCCCCCCCCCCCAATTATTTTTCTCTGTAAAATATAGACGAAATAGATTACTCCATGTGAGTTTTATTGAATAATAAGATTTTATGGTTTATCAGCATGTAAACAAGAGAACTACAATGTTATCATTAGCCACCTCCCACAGAGCCCATTATTACAACCAGTTGAATCATGTTGTGCTGCCAATTTTTATGCCATGTTTTAAAAACATTATTTTGTATTAAAATAGCTCTAAAATTAAGTTATTTTTGCAAAAAAATGCAAAATTTTCGAGCGCTGGGGGCTCCGCTCACAGACACCCGTACCTCCGGCGGCTAGAGGCTTTGCCCCCAGACCCCCAAAATAGCCCCTTATTGCGAGTTTCTGGCTACGCGCCTGAAAGTTAGTCTGCAATACCACAGGTTAACCTAACCATTTTAACACCAATAAAATGCAAAAGAATTGTCAGTTTTTCTGAAGTCATGAATAGAGTTAGTAGGTTAGGGTGCATTTACAATCGAGCTGTTCGCAATTAGGGTGAAAGGTCCATTAGCGCTTTGCTGTTCTGTAGGAGTAGAGGATTTAGGCAATTGCAGAAATTTATGGATAAATGGAGATATGAGATCCTGGCAGGCGCGTAGCCAGGAATTTGCAGTGGTGAAGGACTGATTCTGAGGCTGGAAACAACATCAAACAATCTTACCCCAGATTTTGATCGGTTTTCAAACAGATTGAGTCAATTTTACAGTCCAAATTTAGGCGATCTCCAAAAAAAAGGCCTTCAAAAACATTTTTCTGGCGATCAACAAATTTTTAACAATTCAAAAAATATTGCTGTCTTCGAGCCGAGGACAGGGCAATTTTCGAGGACTTGAGGCCTCGAGGCCAAGGCCAAGGACATCAAAATGTGTCCTCGAGGACTTGACGGTGAATAAATCAAAACTGAAAACAAACATGGTGAAATTCAGGAATTGTATGATAAACTTTGTCCATGCAGGTTTTCTAAAGTGCAGCAAGTAAATTGAATTGGAATTAAATTAAGCTGCAATCTAACCTACTAATGCTGTTACAGGACACTGGTATCAACCATTGAGTGACTGTGCTTCACTTGCAGTTTCAGTTATGTTTCTTCCGGTTTCTATCTGCCTTCACGTGTAAAATACATTCAATTAATAAAAATTCACAATAATTTTTTCTTCATTAATCCAAAAAAAGTTTATCACAGACTACCGAATTAGCTTTGGTGTGTGACTTTTGGCGCACCCTGTAGAAACAGTAGGCTGTTCTCTGATAAGGCACTTCCACTGTGTTTTTACTTTTTAGCATATAAATTCAACAATGGCAGTGAATTAGTATTTGAGCAAATTATGGATTGATTCCGTGAATATAGGAACAAAAAACCTGCAGCAATTAATACTTCATGACTTCTTAAGATAGTGAGGGGTTAGAAAACCAAGCGCTTGTGGCACTGATGTGAAGGTAGTCGACCAGTTGTCATATGTCAATTAAATAGTTTGTTTATTTTGCGTGAATACTTTCAGAAATACTTCTACTTGAGTAGTTTTGAAATGACTACTTTTTTACTTTTACTCAAGTACTTTTTTTGATCAGTACTTTGTACTTTACTTCAAGTAGTTTTTTTGTCAGTAACGAAACTTTTCCTTGAGTACAATTTTCGAGTACTTTTTACACCACTGCACATAACCATTGAACCAAAGTATAAATTTTCTAAACTTTTTTGCTCTTTTGCTGACTTTGGTTCAACTCAAAGAATTCCTTTTAGTCACGGTAAAAAACATTTAATATTTAATTTTGTAACCATTCATACCATATTTTGTTCTTGACAAAAATAGAAGGCAATATTGCTAACAGAGAAAATTCTGTTTTCAGGGAGTTTGTTCATAGGCTAATTTCTTCTTCACCTCTTAATTGCTTACTTTTTTGTCAATAACAAAACTCACTAATTTATTTTAAATACCGTAGGTGCATTCCTTTATATTTCAACAAATACTGGTACCAAATACCCTAGGATGGAAAATTTATATAAAACACTTATAGATCATCTACACAGCATGGCACAAGCTATATAAAGATTTTTGAAATCAACCTGTCCCTTAATGAGATATTGAAAATCACCACTTGATGTCAGATGAGAGTACATAAAAATACAAAACTAAATTTTGAGGCACTTTTGACTTGCTTTTAGCAGAAAGTTGGCTTTTGTGTCAAAATAAATGTTCTTGGGGATGGGGAATCTAAATTTGGGGTTTAATTAAGGCTAATTTTGCTATAAAACTGTGTTTTGATTGTTTTTTTAGGTTTTTGAGGGGTAAATTGGGGTCAAAAATTGGGAATGAAGGATTGAATAAAATTTTGAAGCAAAAATATTTTTGGGTAGTATAAAGGTTGCACTTTCTTTTTTATAGAATTTAGGATGACAATTGATTAGCAATTTGTATAAACAGAACAATTTCTTTTGCTGTTATATCACAATCTGCCTCATCAGCTACCAAGATAATGCAACAGAAACTGCACATGAAAATTTCATTTAAATGAAATGAGAGTATGGACATGTAATTGTAAAGAGACAAATTTTGAGTATTTTAGTTTTACTTTTACCATACATTGCAGCTGAGCAAATAACAATACACCTGCATCTCAACTGTTGTCACCAGCAAAATAAATTAAATCAAGTTTATTAGTTCAACTGGTGGGGCAGAAAACTTATTTTTGCCAATGTTTTAAGGTTACCAGTGATCTCGTCACACGGTGATTTTGTCACAGTGATTTCGCCACAAAGTGAGGGTTAGGGCAAGACAGCTCTGGGGATAGTAGAATAGTTTAATGACTGCTGTTCTTAGTCAATGCTTTAACTTCAATACATTGGTGGTACAATACGGTTAGCAGATAGGCCTATTCTGTTTTTTCTGTGCTCAAAATGCCGTCTGTCACGTAATCATTTGTGACGAAATCACTGTGACGAAATCACTTTGTGACGAAATCACTGGCAACCCGTTTTAATAGGCTAGGCTATGCTCATTGCATGTACTACCTATCTTCGTCAGGGTAGAAGTCAACATGCTTGTTGACCGACGTTGTTTTCTCTTTTTTATTTGAAACACTGTGGTTTCCTGCCTGGAAGTGTGATATCTCTGGTATATAACCTACAGGGTACCCTTGTGATTTCCTTGGTGGTTTTACGTAGTTCTTGATTAATGATAGTCTACCAGTCTACTTGGGGTCCCTATGGCTTAATGTTCTTTTGCACTGCAGACTGCATTGCTTAATTTGGTTTTCTCACACCTGAAGCCCCAACCTATTTTATTCTTCCACCTAACAAGTCCCTTGAGCAAGGACAAAACCGGTTGCGAATGCTCACCTGCACAATTTCTACGGTGTTGTGATCATCAACATGCTTGTTAACCGACAATGTTTTCTCTTTTCCATGTAATTGTTTTGAACAATTAATATTTGCATTCATACAGAGCAAGCAATAAATTCAGAATTTGAAAAACCGAAGTAGGAATTTTCAGAAACTTGTTTTGAAAATACAACATAGGTGACGAAGACTACAATTGTCATGCAGCATGAAAAAACGAAAAAGCAATGAAAAATGGTTATTTGTCAAGCCTTTAAGGCATATTTGTCCTTTTTTTTTTGCGCAATCCTTCATTTCCACTTTTGGACGTCGTTAAGTACGGCAGGCTATAGTATAAACCGTCCACTTTTTTTTGAAATCTCTGCAACTCGTTATGAGCGTAGCATGCTCTTGCTCCTCTCATGCATGCACTTGTTAGTGCTGGGGCTAGATTTGGGGAATAGCTTAAATCGTAGAGGAGAAAGCGCACTCGCGCTCATACTGTCATACAAGAGTCTCAGAGCTTCTGAAAAAAAAGTGACAGCTCATACTTAACGACATCCCTATTTTTGGGCCTCAACTTAGCCCAAAAAATTTTTTAAAAACTTCAAATCACAGACTTTTCTTAGAAATTGTCATGCTAATAACCTACAATTATGATTCCTTGTCTCCTAAAACATGTACGGTATATACCAGTCTGCCAGTATTTAGATACAAAAACCAAGTTGATACCTCAAGCAAAACTCGTAAAATCTAAATTTAAAGTGTTTCATACTCGCATCTGCCATCCAGTGTTCCCTCTAACTTTTCACCTCCTGCAAAAATGCCAGAAATACAGTAGTGGGAACGTTCTGAACTCAATATTGAAAATGCCGCAGCTCTTGCAGCGTTCTGGATCTGCGCTGAAAAGCTTTCTGTCCGATTTTAATGGTTTTTCAAATAAAAAAGTTCATCGCGCTGACGGGGGCATCTTTTTCTCCGACTTTATGTTGATCTCAAAAAAAAAAAGGTCATACATCTGAGTTCCACAAGTTTTCTATGCACTTTGTGCAACATATTATAAGAGCGTTTTATTCAAAGCAGCGCTCTCCGATGTATTTTTATTATTTAAAAATATGTATGTATGTTTATTTTTTAAAATACATGGGAGAACGCTGCTTTGAATAAAATGTTTAATCCCGATGAACGAGCTCCTTGCTTTATTCTCAAGTATATGACCGTGGCGCTGTGAACCGCAGCAACTGCAGCTGTCTACAATTTTTGGCGGGAAATCAAAACGCCGGTTTTTGGCGGGAGAAAAAACGCCAGTATTCGCAAAAATTCAGTGCGAAAATGCGCGAAAAAATTTTACACTTTTTGCACTTTTTTTGCGCTTATAGGGAACTCTGCTGCCATTTAGTGGTGACTTTAAAAATCTTGCTAACCACTGGGCCAATTTGAAAAACTTTTCTAGCAGGTTGAGCAATACGCCAGCATCTATCTATAAAATAGTTAATTGACTTTTTTCCAGAGGTTGGGTATAAAAATGCTCAAATTTGTTTTGAAATATCATCGAATAAACTTGTACTAATATAGTTTCTTTTCCTACAAACCAGAGGTGGAGTCGAGGACATAAGGCTCGAGGCCAAGGCCAAGGACACAAAAAAAATCCGAGGCCAAGGCAAAGGACAGCCTTTCCGAGGACAGACACTCTCGAGGCCAAGGACAGGAATGCTCGAGGCCAAGGCCAAGGACCAAGGACACAAGCGCAAGTGCTCTCCAAAAAAAAAAAGGTCTTCACAAAAATTTTTCAAGCGATCTCCACTAAAAAACGTTTTCCAAAAAATTTTTCAAGCGCTCCACAAAATTTTAACATTCCAAAAAATAGTGCTGTCCTCGAGCCGAGGGCAGGCCAATTTTCGAGGACTTGAGGCCTCGAGGCCAAGGCCAAGGACTTGACCTTCTAGGCCAAGGCCAAGGACTTCAAAATGTGTCCTCGAGGACTCTACCTCTGCTACAAACTGAAGAAGTTGGAGTCAAAAGTGTGAGGCTTTCGCTAACGAATAAACTGCTTCGCACCTAATTAACTCGACAAAGCTGCAAAGTTTCTTGACTTGATCACTCTGTAGCAATAGCACTCATTGCCGCTTCCATAAATTGAACCATTGTTTCTCAACTACAGCGCACCAATCAAATTTGCCCATTGGTTTTATCACTGTGACGCTCTTGTTTAACTTGACGTAACAATGATACACAATAGCAGTTATAGTTTATAAGACTGGAGCAAGCCGACGTTGAGGGCCCCCATGACCGTCTCCAGACAATTTTGTTTTGAGGTCAAGTAGCACCGTAATAGGTACTAGCGGGGTTATATTACCTAAATTTTGGGATGGGGACGCGGATCTTTTTTTTTTCGACCATTGAGACTATTTTTAGAGTTAAAGGGATTAATAGCGAGTAGTCAAAACTTGATAGCCTGTTAGCCGCACTAGATCTTCGGCATTTTCGGTTTTTGGAACACGTGCTTCCAGATTCAAACGCACAAAATGCGTACAGCAAAGCCAAAAGCGTTTTGCTACAGCATTTCGCACCGTCCAGCGATGACAAGCAGAGGTGGAGTCGAGAACATTAGGCTCTAGGCCAAGGCCAAGGACACAAAAAAAATTCGAGGCCAAGGACCTTTCCGAGGACAAACCCTCTCGAGGCCAAGGAAAGGAATGCTCGAGGCCAAGGCCAAGGACCAAGGACACAGCCGCAAGTGTTTTCCAAAAAAAAGGTCTTTAAAAATTTTTTTCAGGCAATCTCCAATTTAAAAGCGTAGCCAAAATTATTAATTTGGGAGACTAAACCACAAATCACATGCAATGACGTCATCAAAAATTTTCAAAAGATGAAGTTTTTGTGGGACAAAGATATCGTGGGATGGAAGATCTGAAATTGTTGCCTATTGGCACTTAACCACGATTTTGCAACAGGAGAGGGCTTAAACTAATAGTTGAAAAGTGCAAATATCTAACTTTGGAGACGTGTTGAGAAAGCTAGTGTAACTCAAACGTATCACCAGGGACGTGCGGTTAGGAGAAGCAGGTGAGGCCGTGCCTCACCTGAAGAATTGTACAAAGAAAAGCAAAAATAAAAGTATATAATTAAAACAAAATGTTTTCACACAAATCAAAATATTTCTCAAAAACTGTATTAATTTTTATCATATTTACTTTTTTTATGTATTCACTGCTTTTATGTTATGCTCTTCGCATTAAAACGCCCAAACTATTTAGTGTAATTGCTATCTCTACGGCGGGCCAGCGAGCATCGCTTCAAATATGCGAAGTGAGGCATTTTCGATTGTGCCTCACTTCAGCCAAGCAAATTTTAATAAACGAACTAAAAGTATGCGTTTTTCTCTCAGACAAATCGCGGACAACGCATAATGTTTTAAAATCTGATTTTGAGGCACGCCTCAAATATGACGTCATAGAATGAGAAAAAGTCAAGCAGTTTTTTTGTAGTCTTTCGTTCATTGCGAAATTGAACGAGTTAATTTTCTGGCGAAATAAAACAATTTATTACGAGGAAATGAACTAAAATGGAACAAAATTTAGTCTTAAAGCTTAGAGATTTTTCCAAACTTAACTTGAAGTTTTAGCTCGAACAAAACCGGTTTAAAAGATTTGTTCAAGACTTCAATACCAAAGAATCCCTCATTTCAGGAAGAGTACAGCTGTACTCAAGAAAAAAGTGGTTGCGCCGTAAAAATCGTCATTTCTGCTTTCATATTTTTACTTTCAGCAAATAATAATGTTGGGACTGAAACCTGGTTTTTGTGACATAGCAAGAACCAAAACTTCAATCATGTCCAGATTTAAAGTCAAATAATTGGCTACCTTGATAGATTTTCGAAACTTAAAGAATTGATTTGGCTTTAAGTAAACTGCAGAGATTAAACGAATAATTAATTATCAAAAAATTTGGTCTTCGTTTAATGGTTGTGAAAACAGTTATTTGCTTGTCATTCATTGTCTTAAATAATTTCATTGCAAACATGTGTCAGGGCCGCAACTAGGGGGGGGCAAAAGAGGGCGGCGCCCCCCTAAACACCCCCCCTCCAAAACTGCCCAGCATGTCCACCCAAACTTTTCTTACCCTTGTAGCAGTTTCAAGAGAGTGGCTTTTGTTTTTTGGAAACCAACAGAGACCTTGGAGAAAAGTAGACCAAATTGGTGCGAAGACCTTTCTTTTTTTTTTTTTTTGGATATTAACAGAGAACTTGGTGAAAACTAGACCAACCCAAAAATTTTTGCCCCTCCAGAAACAAATTTTGCCCCCCTTAGAACAACGTATTAGTTGCGGCACTGACATGTGTGTGAAAAAAAATTGTTCTTCACCAACCAGAAGTCTCACCGCACGTCACTGCGTATCACAGACGGGGTCTGGGGGCAGGGCCCCCAGCGGCTGGAGACTTTGGGGGTCTGGGGGCAAAGCCCCCAGCTGTTAGGCGATTTTTTGTAATTTTTTGGAAAAAAAAGCTATTTTAATGCCATTAAATCACATTTCGCAGGTGTTCAGAGCCATTTGAAAGCACCAGATTTTTGACAATTGAAAGGTAATTGAAAAAATTAAATTGTTTAATCCCCCTCTTAGTAGCTATTTAAGTCCAAAGCACGTTTAACATCTTGCATTTTAGTGTTAAAGTTTAATTGTACGTGATTTGGTCTAGGTAGGAGGAAGTAAGGTGCATTATCTCTTGCAGAATTTTAGCAGTAAATAATTATCCATTCGAAGATTTTCCTTAGAGATTTTTGTTTTGTCATGAAAATAACCAGTTATAGAAGTGCATGTTGGGCCAGGGGGCCCAGGCCCCCTCAATTGAAGTTTAATGATTCTTTCAATCAGCATTTTCCATGGCTAATTTTTTTTTTTTTTTTTTAGTTTTATGCGTAAAAACTGGCGAGGTGGAGGTGAATTACTGAATTGTTATTGAAAAATGGTACAACAGATGGTTACGCTTACTAACCATGTTATTGCCTAGCCTGATTTACATCGCACTGGGCCCCTGAAACTTTGGAGATTTTGCCACATTTTTTCGCCAAATAGAGGTGAAGACTAAAAAAATTTGATTTGAGTGCGGGACCACTAGCTGGTACTGCGCCATAATGTGGTAAACCCGGCCTTGATTAATGCACAACGTTCATAAAAAGGCTAGATGTGGTCCTGAGATAGCAACTTTTTGGACGAAAACTCTCCATTTCTTCCGGGTTATACGTTTAAATTGACAGGCAAAAATTGAATCGAGGGAGTCCTGGGGCCCCTGGTCTTCAACATTGTTGTTAGTGACTGCTGTAAGCGAAAAATGCCAAAAAGAAACTAAAGAAACAATAGGCTTTTTTGTCACATTTTCGTCATAGGTGAAATTTCAATTGGGGGGGGGGGGGATTTCAATTGGCTGAGCCTATGCTTCAATTGAGGAAAACAAAAAGGTGTTCGCAAATTTTCCGCGAGGTTTCTGGCGTTTTTCGACAAACTTTCAACGGTTCAAATAATTGTGCAGTCCTCGAGCCGAGGACAGGGCAATTTTCGAGGACTTAAGGTTTCGAGGCCAAGGCCAAGGACTTGACCTTCGAGGCCAAGGCCAAGGACCAGTAGTGGTCTTAGGAATGTGCAAAGTGTGCAAATGCACAGGGGCCCCCCCACTTCTGGGGACCCCCCCATTTAACCTATCGCGCGCAGAAAAATTTGATTATGAAAAACTATAGCAAATTATGATAAAAAGTTTATGCATTTGTTTTAAGTGTCATTACATATGTAACCCCTCCCTCAAGATGCACTTGTTCCAAGTGTTATTACGCATATCCCCCTTTCCAAGACAATATTACTTTTAACTTTTAAGTCAGATTTAGTAAACAGATACTAAAAATTTGCTGGTAAAGTCAACTTACTACTCTTTTTTTTTTGCTTGCTACTGTTAGGCTACTGAGGTCATATGCGTAACCAGGGGGGGGGGGCCAGGGGCCCCCCAATTGAAATGCTACCCATGATAAAAATGTCACAAAAAAGACTGTTGTTTCTTCAGCTTTAGTTTCTTTTAGCATCTTTGCATATAACAGTGCCCCCGTACAGCAGTAATTAACAATTGTATTGAGCCAGGGGGCCCTGGCCCTCTCAATTTAATTTTTACCAACCAATTTAAATGGGCCCCCTACAATATTAATTAAATGGGCCCCCAACAACAATATTGATCCAGGGGCCAGGGCCCCTTAATTTAATTTTTGCCAACCAATTTTAAGGGGCCCCCTACAAGAATATTTATATGGCCCTCTAATTTATATGGGCCCCCAACAATAATACTGTTTCAGGGGGCCATGGCTCCTTCAATTTAATGTTGCCAACCAATTTAAACGTATAACCCGAGTGAAATTAAGCGTTTCTATCCTAAAAGTTGCTAACTGAGGTTCTCATCTAACCTTTTTATGAATGTAATGCAATAACCAGGGACAGATTTAACACATGGCACAGTGCCAGGGGCCCCGCACTCAGATAAGACTTTTTTGGTCTTCACCTGTATTTGGCGCGAAAATATTGCAAAAATCTCAAAGTGCCAGGGGCCCAACTCAATGTAAATCCGACTCGGGCAATAACATGGTTTGTAGGCATAACTATCTATTGTACATTTTTCAGTTAAAATTCACCTCCACCTCGCCAGTTTTTATGCAACAAAATACTTTTGAAAAAAATTAGCTTCAGTAAGGGGAATGCTCATTGAACAAATTTTTGAATTGAGAGAGCCTGGGCCCCTGGCCGTATATGTACTCCTATAACTGGTTGTTTTCTACACAAAACAATAATCTATAAAGAAAATAATCGACTGAATTGTTATTTACTGCTAAAATATTGCATGAGGGAATGTACTTTACTTCCCCCTACCTGGGCGAAATCACTAATAAAATTTAACCACAAAATGCAAGATTTTAAACGTGTTTTGGACTTAAATTGCAAGCAAAAGGAGGACTAAACAACTTAATTTTTTCAATTGGCTTTCAAATTTAAAAAATCTAGTACTTTCAAATGGCTCTGAAAATGTGCAAAATGTGATCCAATGGTATTAAAACTACTTTGGTATTAAAATGGAGCCGAATTATTCGAAACAGAGGCTGATTTTTCGGCCAAAATCGTTACTTTTAGGCTGGTGGGGGGGGATGCATCCCCCCATCTCCCCCCCTAAATCCGCCACTGGCTACGCCTATGACTCAGGTAGTCGTTTTTCCACTTGTTTTTTTCAACTGCTTTCAGCAACTGGCAGTAGTAGGTTTTTGACTAACGTATACAGTATATCATATGCTAAGCAGTATAAAGCATTCAAACATTATTGCTAAGTACTCAAACATATTCTTTAATAACACAAGCATACTGAAAGCAATTGCTGAAAGTTTACGTTAATTTACTGCAATTAATTGAGTTGATAATCTAGATGAGAGGAACTTATGAACAAACATTTGATTTAATTAGGGCTGCAATTGCATTGGTCTTCTGGTCTTGTTATTTATGAAATGCATTGTTGCGCTCAATTGCAAATGCAGATAAAACATGTTAAAGTAGTGTGTAAAGAAAAGGGCCCCCCCATTTAATTTGCACAGGGGCCCCCCCTTTCCTAAGGCCACCACTGCCAAGGACTTCAAAATGTGTCCTCGAGGACGTCCTCGAGGCCAAGGACGTCATCAAGGACTCCACCTCTGATGACAAGCTAGAGCGATTATTAAATCGGAGTAGATTGAGTGATAAGACGTCGCTGTCTAGGCTACTGGCTGGAATCCATTCGTTATTAGGCGAGAGTGGTTCACAGGATAGGCTTTTGCATAACTTGTTTTTAGATCGCTTGCCTGCAGGCGTTCTTCGCATTGTTGTCTCGCACCTGTTCGAGGATTTAGATCAGTTGGCTAAAATTGCAGATCGAGTCATGGAGGAGGACCATAAATACACATCAGCTTTTGGTGGTGGACCCGAGTATGATGATTCCGCATCATCAGTTGGCACCTCTAATATTAGTTTATCAACACTACATGAGACTGTCAGAGACCTTGCACAGACTGTCACCTCACTTACACATTCTCTCCAGTCCAGGCCACACACACCACATCATTCCCCGAATACTAGGGATAACAATGCCACGACCACTTCTTTCTCCCAACATTCACCAGTTGCGATAGACACCTTGCCACCTCGCTCTTCCACTTCTGTAATACTCCGATCGTTTTCTCCTTCCCCGTCGAGTTCGGGACAATTGCGTTCCTGGAACCCACGAAGGCGGCCAATTTGGGGTGAACGCCCACTGCACTCGTCGACACCCGCACCTAGCCTAAATTCACGCTCTTCGAGACCACATCCCCAATCATCGGTCTGTCACATTCACCAAAAATATGGCGATCAAGCCAGACATTGCGCAGGCAACTGTAGTTGGAGAGTTATCAACCGGAATGCGTTTCGCAACCCCAATAGTCCACACATCAGCATCATCACTGGGGAAACTCACCCATGGATCGTCCGTGAGCACAATACTAACATTGCATTCATCATCGACACCGGAAGCAGGGATACTATGATACCATGCCAGCGATCAGCAGATGACCCCAGAACTTCGGGCTATCTTTCTGCTACCAACGGTAGTCAAATAGCCACATACGAGAGGATTACTCTGCGCGTGACTTTGGGATTGCCCACTGAATTCTTTTGGGATTTTCTTGAGGCAAGTACTTCTCATGCCATTATTGGATTGGACTTTTTGGAGCACTTCCAAATTTCACTGAATCCACACAGACGCTTGATGATTCTTCCAGAGATGCATGAGAAGACAAGTACTCCAAGTACAACGTCTACCAAACTCACCGAACACGAGGCAATTGCTGAGCTGCATCGACCGATTTCCACAGCTCAAACTGCATCTTCGTTGGAAAACTTATTTTCACAGTACCCATCAGTTTTCGAAGTGGACAACTTCCATCGCCCCACCAGACATCAAACACTTCATCACATTCGGACAATAGGATCACCGGTTTGTTCCAAAGTTCGCCGCTTGAGCCCTGAGAAACTTGACGTTTTAAAATTGGAGCTCCAAAAGTTACTCGATCTGGGAGTAATTGAACCAACTGAGTCTCCATATGCATCTCCAGTGCACTTTGTACCAAAAAAGAATCCCGGAGAATTTCGCTTCACCAGTGATTTTCGTTCTTTGAAGGAGCAGACGATCGCCGACAAATAGCCTACTCAATTCCTCTTTTGACAGATTTCATTGGGATGTTGGCAGGATCAACTGTCTTCACTACTCTGGACCTCTACAAGTCATATCATCAGATTCGAATTGCTCCTGAAGACGTTCACAAGACCGTTATGATCACCCCTCTTGGAAATTATACGCTCTCAAACGCTTAGCTATGGGTCTTAAGTCAGCTGGAAACACCTTTTGCCGACTTAAGCATGAAGTGCTACGAGGGGTGCCCAATTGCTTCGTCTTCATCGATGATATAATGATCTTTTCTGAGTCCGAGGAAGACCATTAGAAGCATCTTTCAAAGGTTTTCAATCGCTTACAACATTTCGGCCTCTTATTGAACAGACCAAGGACAAATGCGTTTTCGCTGCAAGGGAGGTGGATTTTGTGGGACGCAGGGTTGACTCATAAGGTGTACGCCCATTGGAGGCCAAAGTTTCCGCCATTCGCGACTTTCCCAAACCCAGGACAGTGAAAGACCTTCGCAAATTTCTTGGGGCTATTAAATTCTATCGCCCTTGCATAGCCAACGCACGTGGAATTTTGCAGCCATTGGATTCGCTTTTGACCCCGGGCAAAGAGGCTAAAAAGCCCGTACAATGGAGCACGACTGCTGATGTAGCCTTCCGCGCTGCAAAGTCATCCCTTGCACAAGCTGCCAGCCTTGCCTTTCCCGTCTCAGAAGCCAAGATTTCCCTTATGACAGACGCATCCGATATAGCAGTAGTGGCTACTTTGCAACAGGAAGCCGATGGTTATCAACAACCATTGGGATTTTTCTCCAAGACTCTATACCGCGCCTAAAGGAACTATTCCACATTCGATGGAGAACTACTGGCCATTTATCTTTCTCCCAATTACTTTCGCTACTTTCTGGGAGGGCGCCCTTTCACCATTTACACAGACCATGCTCCACTCACTCACGCCATTTCCTCTCCTCTAAAGGATGCGCCAGGACGACGCCTTCGCCAGCTCCAATTCATTTCGGAGTTCACTACAGACATTCAGCATGTAAAAGGCACAGATAACGTTGTCGCCGATCTTCTCAGTCGCCCTACAGAAGTGAACGCTCTTTTCAGAGGATTTCAAGGGATAGATCTGGAACTTCTGGCCCGGAGCAACTTCAAGACCCGAAAGTGCTTGAGCTTAGCCGCTATAACACAACATCGCTTCGCCTCAAAGAACACACCGTACCAGACTCCAACTCTCCTTTGCTACTTGACACCTCTCTGTCCATCCCCAGAGTCATTGTACCATACAATCTCAGGAAACACGTTTTCGACGCTGTACACTCTCTTTCTCACCCGGGAATAAGAGCTTCGATACAACTGATCAGCGAACGTTTTGTCTGGGAAGGGATGCAAAAGGATATAGCTAAATTTACCAGAGGTTGTGTCTCTTGTCAAGATTCACCGTCACAACTCTTCCCCGCTGCAATCATTTCTACAACCAGACTCGCGATTTTCAGCAATACACTGTGATTTGGTAGGTCCCCTTCCCGAAAACTGTGGCCACCCTTACCTACTCACCTTTATAGACCGGTTTACCAGACACCTCAAATGCATCCCTCTCCGCGAAATAACTGCCAAAGCGTGTGCCGAGGCTTTTGTCCTCAACTGGGTGGCCCGATTTGGTTGTCCACAAATCATGACTAGTGATAGGGGCGTCCAGTTCACCAGTCACCTTTGGGAAGAGCTCTGCAAATTTCTTGGCTGCAAACTAGTCCACGCCACAGCCTTCCATCCTGAGAGTAATGGGTTTTTGGAACGCAAGCATCGAACTTTGAAGGCCGCTCTCAAAGCTCAAGAAAATCCTCGCGATTGGTTTCCCAATTGGGGTTTGTCCTTCTGGGTATACGTTCCACTTCCAAATCTGACTTCAAGGTTTCCTCTGCACAGCTTTGTTTGGGAACTTCTCTACGATTACCAGGGCAATTCTTTAAGCCCTCTTCCGAGACCCCATGAACGAATACTGCGCTCAACTTTACCAGTTTATGTCGACCCTAAGAGATCCGCCCCCTCACCATCATGGCACACCACGTTCGTATGTCGAAAAAGCAACCCAGACCTACACTCACCTCTTTGTCAAGAACGACACCACCCGCTCCTAGTTTGATCGACCTTACAAAGGCCCATACAGGGTGCTGAACAAAGGGGACAATTTTTTCACTCTTGATTTGTTCACTCGCCGAGATGTTGTTTCCATTGACCGACTGCGAGCTGCTCATCTTCTCACACCCGATAGTGAACCCAAAACACAGCAGCTCTTTGAAGGACGTTCTCAACCACTTCCAGTACCGCCATCCCAGCCAGTAGCTTCTTCCCAATCTTACGATGAACAACTAAGTCTATTTTGCGAACTCGTCATGGACGTATAATTCACAAACCAAAACGCTATGTACACTTTCTTCTTCCCACACGCTAAGGAGAGAGGTCCTCACCTCCCCTGCGTCTCACCGGGGAAAGAATAGTGAGATCGCCCGTTGCAGAGCAGGGTGTGTCGTAAGAGGCAACTTCAAATTGCTCAGCTCTTTTTGCGCTACTTTTTTTCACACCACGTCTAATGCATAAAATACTATATCTTCTAAATCAGACTTGAGTGCATTTGGGTTTTCGGCTGCTCCCTATGATACGGAGCAATTTTTGGGAGATTTCGATCATTTGCTTGCATGGAGTGACGATATTCGCCTGGCCAGTAGCATCGCCGGCAACAGATGTTTCGAAAATCACGTTTTGTTTCACAGCGCGTACGCAGTGCGGTAGGAGCTCGAGATCCTAGTTGCATTTGCATGTCTCTTTAGTAGCTCAGAAGGCTCACACCAATTGCCCGACACAATACATTTTCTTATCACCTAAGCATTTCAAAGTTAGGGCACTCACATTGCCAGACACACATCGCAGACATCACGCTTGCACCATATACGCGTACATTTTTTTTCAAGCCTCCGCTCGAGTGTTTGTTCCCGCCGGAACTGGTTTTGCTTGTTGCTAAAAATCTGTTTCATCATTAATTTAGAGATAGTGTTGCTCCCTTGCATGTCTTTTTGTTTGCTGAACTGATTGTTATAAAAGTCCGTGATAACGATAGTCAGGTGCTAGTTAACTTTTGTTTGCTCAATCATAATCGCAGGTTTGCAAATTTCAGCCTCGATCTAATCTAGCGTTTGTCTCGCTGGGCACCAAATTCGGCCTTTTAAGGGGGACATGAGTTTTTTTTTTTTTTGGTCAGTTTTTCGCAGGGACTGCGGCACCCTGTGTTTGCATACCGGAGGACTTTCACGTCCTGCTTTTGGACCTTGCTTTGCGCCTTGCATTGCGTGGAGATTCCCACACCGTTCGCTCCTAGAAAAGATTTGGTGGACTTTGTTCGACGTTCCCTATTGACATTCTGGCACTGGACGCTTTTGTGAACTGAACATTGAACGGTTTTGCATTCCAGCCTTGGACGCTTTTTTGAACTGAACATTGAACGATTTTGCATTTCAGCAATGCATATATTTAAACTTTGATGATATACGTTTCCCATCGTTGCGCGGAACGGGGCGCTGAACCGTGCTGAACTAACTGAACATTTTCTTTGCGAAGACCTTTTGTTACTGACGACATTTTTGTTTGCCATTTTGAGCTACAGCGTTTTGTTTTCCACATCGCACGCTCCAGCCGCCAGCTTCTCCAGCACCTCCATGCAAAAGCTAACTGCCTAGCCCTTGCTGGCTCAACTGCCATTCCCGTCCACCTTCACCCCCGTCCGAGCGTCACAGTTGAGGCCCATTCATTCCTCAGACCCGTGCTACGCTACTGCATCACTCCTATCAGACATTTATTTTTTTTATTCTCATCTAAAACGAGCGTGCTTCCAGTTCTTCGGACTTGGCCCACGCGCATTTTGGAGGGGGGCCCTGTAGCGATAGCACTCTTTGCCGCTTCCAGAAATTGCACCAATTTTTCTCAACTACAGCGCACCAATCAAATTTGCCCATTCGTTTTAGCTCTGTGACGCTCTTGTCGACTTGCCGTAACAATGATATACAAAGGCGGTTGGTATATAATGCTGAAGCGAGCCGACGTTGAGAGTAACTTACTCAAACAGAGAAACAAAGTTCGTATGTTGCGTTTACTACGAATAAATAAGCGGTTTAAATTAATCGGTCTGCTTGACCTTTTGCTAGTATACTGCAGAACCGTTAAAACTGTGTTTTTGTATCTTATGCGCTGTTTCTCTAGGTCGCCACGACCCAAGCAAATAAACGACATGCAGGCTTGTTGACAAATTATTTATACTTATTACCGCTTATAAGCCAGCAGCAGTGCTGGGCACCGCAAATTTAAACTCTATTCCGCAACCGCAAATTCCGCAAAATAGCAATAGGTGGTCCGCAACCGCAAATCCGCAAGTTTGCGGTACGTTTGCGGTAATTTTTTGCACTTCCGCAACCGCAAATGACTTTTCACTTCCGCAAACTTTTCTTTTTTTTGCCTGGTTTGATAAATAGAGCAGACCTATTGCAATATAACAATGCTTGATATTTTCCATATCGGCTGCAGACCTGTAATAAACATCAGTAAGTTTCCTTAGGTTTATTTAATATTCTGTTTTTCTAAGTTATGATACACATGTCAGCAGCAGGGCCTAGTGGAAATATACCCAGGTTTGTTTAAACAAAACTGCAATCGGAGCTGGATAACGACTGCGATTCTGGTGGCTGGAGTAGACACCTAGAAGAGAGTAACTTCACCTGCCAGTCACTTTCGTTGCTCGTTCTAACTTCTACTTACGGTATGTTTGTAGAGTTGAAAATCCTTATTTGATTTACATACTTGTACAGTACATGTACTTGTCATATAGGACAAACAGAGATGCACAAATCTTTACTGAGTCGCGGAAAAGTAAAAACTCGAGGCGCACGAACTTGCGTTTTTGCGTTCTTGAAAACGATACTTTACAGGCATACATGCTAGTATTTACTGCTTGAGTGACGGAATGGATAAGGGGGGGGGGTTGTTGTCGATGTCACTTCTTGCTCCTTTAATCACGCATGGCAATTTGCAGATCACGATTAAAATAGCTTAGTTTCAAACGTGATAATTGCAGGTAGCGTTTTTTTTTTTTGCTTCTGTACTGGTGCAAAAATTATTTAAATTGTTTTGAAAGGTGTTCATATAAAGGCAAACTTTTGCCAAGATGAAAATGCGCTAGGTGTAAGAAGAACATGCCAAAAGTCTGGTTCCTTTGTTTACTTTATTTCAGTTGCAATACAGTCCTGAGTAAAGGTTACATGAAATCTTAACGCTTGAACTTCTAGTCGAACTTTGGATAAGAGCAGTCTTTTAAAAGCTTTCAAATTATATACAATATAATTACGGTGCAGACACCAGCGTACCTAGGAGGAAGACCACAGTGCCATGGCTTTCCCCTCAGACTCTAAAAATGATACACGATAAAGCAAAACCAAGCAGTTCTAAGAGACTGTACGTTATTACTGCGTAAATGCAAAAATAAATCGATCTTTATTTTGGTTTGTTTTCTTCCTTCACAAATGACCTGGTTTTTTAATTCCGTAATGTTTTAGAAGCATTTTCATTTTACGATTTCATTTTTCTAGTAAGCTCGTAAAAGCATTAGGCTATACCAAAACTTGTTTCCAGAATGCACGAAAACGCGTATTTTTAGTGTAATTTTGCAAATTTTTTCAGGAGCATGCCCCCGGACCACGCTACAATGGTCTTGCCTTGGGCACTTTTCATAATATTGATTTGTGGCGTCACAGTGCGACGAAACTTTAGGCCCCCTTGGAAACTTTTGACGTACGCCACTGGGTGCAGATATTAATTTTGTTTGAAAACTGGCTCTCATTTAAAGTTACGTGTTTCTCTTTAGCGCTGACGAGCAGTCAGCACCTAAGGTAATTGCAAAAATAGAAAATTTGGGTTCTAAGTCTTGGTTGTCGGTATGTTACGTAGGTTCAACTAACGGTCACTCTTAAATTAGAAATTTGTTTCGACAGTGGCCAGTTTGTTGGTGATGCTAAAAATCTTCACGATCAAAGTGCTGTAGTAATTTACTCGCCAAAAAGTTTGTCATAATGATTAATTTTGCTCGTGAATGTCGGAAAATTTAGGAGTAGCACCGCCAACTGCTTAGAAAATTATGCCATTTCTTAAATAAAAAATACGCTAAGCATTTTGACGCATCATTTGCACAATACACAAACTTTGGAAAATCAAAAAGGCAAAGTGCTGTGTTATGTATACATCACCTAATATCACAAAATTATTCAGGATACGGAAATTTTTTCCAGGATTTGAAAGCGGGCAGTAATATTAACTTCCAAAAATCGTAGGAAATTTCTTAAGCGGCAACGCATATAGTCTAAAGCATGCCTTCCAAAAAAACGATCAACGATACAAAACGACTAAAAAGATAAAACTAAGATTGAAAGCGTAAGTAGGCCTGCAGCTTATTTATCTACTAAACGTGCTGGGCATGTCATCAAAGTCGTCTTGTGCAACCTTTTGCCACTTCAAAAAGTCTAAGTTTTCCTTCACAAAAACAAGCCGTTGGAAGTTTGTTGACCTTAAGCCAACTCATTTTGCTGTAAGAATAGCAGCACCTTCGGCCTCTGGGAAATAATCGTTCCACAGCAGAGGATCTTGGTGAGAGGTGTTGTACATTAGAAATACATCCACCCAAATCTGTCGATGCATTGAATCGTAAAAACGCATTTTTTTGGAAATTGCAGAAACGATCCCAGTGATGTTGTTGATTTGCGGATTTGCGGTAGATTTCAATTTTTTACCGCAAATCCGCAAATGTTTGCGGTAAGAAATCGGTTCGCAAATCCGCAAACCAAAACCTTAAGTCCGCAATTTGCGGATTTGCGGACTTGCGGACCGGTTTGCGGAAGTGCCCAGCACTGGCCAGCAGTGAGTACACTATTAATCCTGAATTTCTTTAGTTTTGAAATTGGTTCGATTCGGGATTTTGTCCAATACAGGATTTTGTCCATTTCGGTTTTTTTCCAATCAGGATTTTGTCCAATTCGGGATTTTGTCCATTCCCGATTTTGTCCAATTTGAGATTTTGTCCATTCGGGATTTTGCCCGTTCGGGATTTTATTTTTCGGGATTTTGTATAGGACCCATTTTTAGAATAGCAAAACAAAAAAAAAACATAACAAGAATTATGCGGTTATACACAGTACCATAATATTAGAATAATTCTTATAGCAAACGGTACTTAGCAATAATTAAGACAAACATTATAACACTCTGTTAAAAAGTCAATATTAAAGTTTGCTTGAGAAACGTTATGATGCTCTCCTCTGTTTGCGTTTCAAGAATATATTATCGCAATGAAAGAAATATTAAAATACTGGAACTAGAAACTTCGTTTATGTTTTCCAATATACTGTGTTCCAGTGCCGTCGCCAGAGCAAACGAAGTGTGGGGGCACTCAGAGCCGAAAGTGGGGGATGCACTAACATAGCTGAACTTTCACGCATAAAAACTGATATTTCACGGCTACAAATCATACCATCGTTTAAAAAATTTTGTATTCATGTTTGAAAAGAGACCCGTAAGACCGGCAGCGTTTATTAGCTCATTTCATGTGCAGCAGATATAATCGCTTGAAAAATCTGTTTCCAGAAGTGAATGCAACCAGAAGCACAACCAGGATTTGGCTAAGATGGGAGGGCTTGAACCAACAGTAATTTTTTCCAAAAAATTGTCTAATTTAGGTCCCGTGCTAAACTAACCAATGCAATTCAAGCGTATCATAAAGGGGATCTGGGGGCAAAGCTCCTACCTGCTGGGTGATTTTTGTGATTTTGCAGCAAAAATTGCGATTTTAATGCCATTTCAATCACATTTCTGACGTTTTTGACGCCGTATGAAGAAATACAGTAAATTGCAAAAATTCAGAAGTCATTGAAAGAATTAAATTGCCAAGCCCCTGCAACCCTCTCATAAATACATTAGGTCAAGTCCAAAATTTGTTTTAGCGCTTGTTTTTTGAGGTTATATTTCCTAAATGACTTGGCTAAAGTGGGTGGGAGGCTCTTTTGTCCCTTCCCCCTGGTTGCGCTACTGACTGCGACCCATGCAATCTCAAAAAAACCTTGAGTGTGGTCCAAAAAACAAAGTAAACCAAAATGTGCGGTCACAAGCAGTCGTTAGGGGGGCATGCCCCACTGGCCCCTCCTTAGCGACGGCACTGCTGTGTGTCCCTGACTGCATTATACAAGTATGGACTCAAATTTTTAAAGAACGGGTAAAGCCCTATTCAGAAATATTTTCAAAAAGTCTTTGAACTTTAGGACTAAAATTGAGAATTTTTGAACACTTATAGTTTTAAAAATGAGTTGGCAAGCTACATCATGCGTGGTTCATCTTTGAGTAGATATGGATAAGGACTGCCCTGGATTTAAGTGAACTACAAGCCTTTAAAAATGTTTGTTTGCAAATGATGACCAATAAAACATCTACTTTTTGTTCTATATTTCACAAAACTTGCACCACATTCAAGTTTTTGACATTCGATATGAATGGCGAAGTGGAAGCGGAAGCGGTACCCTTTTACCATTTCCGCAAAAATTTACCGCTTCCACATCCCTGGTTAAAATCAGGGCTGCGAACTCGAACTTAAACTCGAAAAAACTCTGTTATTTTGCCAAACTCGAACTCGAAAAAATAATTTTTCTGAACTCGCACTCAAATAAAATTGGTCGAGTTCGAGTTCACTAAAAAGAAATTTTAAGATTAAAAATTTGTAGGAAAAATATTTGTTGTTGATCAAGCCATGTAAATTGAGATAGCGTTTTTCGTAACAGCTGCATAAGTGCTCATCTTTCAATGTCTTGTTTATGTCGTGGCGACCTAGAAAAACAGCGCAAGTATCAGGACTGCGAACTCAAACTTAAACTTGAACTCGAACACGAAAAAACTCGGTTATTTTGCCGAACTCAAACTTGAACTCGAAAAAATTTAATTTCGGAACTCAAACTTGAACTCGGACTTGCTAAAATACGCTGAACTCAAACTCGAACTTGAACTCGAATAAAAATCGATCGAGTTCGCAGCCCTGGTTAAAATAAAACTAAAATCCAAAACATACCTGATACTCCACCTCCATTCATCAGCCTAGCAACTGGCTGAATGATAGGTAGTAACTTATTTCGCCAAAAATTGCAAGTTAAAGAGAATAAATGAAAATGAGAAATCTTCATCCGCGCTTGTTTGATTTGATTTATTAGGGGTTAAGATAAGGGTTTCAGTTAGGGTTTGGGTTAGATTTGGGGATAGTAAGCATTATAGTTTGGGTTAGATTTTAGTCAGAATTAATAAAAAAGAAGACAAAATTTTCGAAGAAATAAAGCCTTCCAGAATGATTTGCAATATGATCTCCAAAATATTATACACTCTGTACTCATACACAGTACAGTTGGGATAAGAACGTTGCCGTATGCTACGCTGTTAGTTTGTTGGTGCAGAGTGTGTTGCTTGTTGGTTTAGTGTGTTCTTAAAAATTGATGTAACGTCGCTTATGTTTTCTTGTTTATACCTGGTTTCGAACACTCGATTTACTACATTTAGCTTTTCGTATAGTTGCGTATATTTGATTGCTAAGGTTTTCCAATGATATGATGTAACGCAACCCACGTGATGACAATTGATCAAGCGATCTAACGCACCTTTTCTACTGCATGCAAATTAACTGTTGCGCAATCATTTGAAACTGTTTTCTTAAATTTTCGCGCTATAACGCCTTTGTTAAGAGTCCGTCAAAATTGGTTGTAATCGAGGAAGGACGTTAAATTTTTACTCTCAGAATTACCAATAATCTTTGAAATTTGAAATCGTTAAGAGTCAGATTGTATCAAAAATTAGCAAGTTTATTTGGATATTTCAGAATCGCGGTCTTTCCTCGAGGCCTCAAGTTTGCCCTGGCTGGGTCCCGTCATATTTATATTTTGGACTTTCGTCCTCTGAGCTGTTGCTCGTGTTTAAGAATAATTTTACTTGACTATTGTCCTCTTTCTCAAGTTGTTTCTGTAGTGTTTTCCGGGGGCCCACTTTAAAGGTTGGGTTCTTAGATTAGAAGACATCGATTGGAGTTACAGCTTACTGTCTGCCTGAGGACGAAACCATCGGTGAGTATGGTTATTTATCGCAATTATTCTGATTAGTATTCTCCAGTCTGATTCTCAATTCGTAATTATACCGTAGTTGTTGCTTTCTATACGGGTATTTGCATAGGTGGGCAAGTTAATGCAAAACGTTAGCTTCGTTAACCACTAGTCCGTTAACAAACTTCACACCTCCGTTAACGTTAATCCGTTATTTTCAACTTTAATTAACGGAAGTTAATACAGTCCGTTAATCCGTTAACATTTTGCGTGTAATTTAGATTTCTTTTTATTCACTCGCTTCTAGAACACGTATTGACGCTGTTAAGCTGATTGTAAGGAAATATTTATTGCTATGGTGGTCTTTTTGTGTTTTGAAAGTTACATTTTACAGTCTAATCTAATTTCAAGATAAAAACAAGTTCAAATTCACAACGAAGCTGCATGATATTAACGATAAAAACCTTAACGGAAGTTAACAGAACTTAACGGAAGTTACCTTAGTCCGTTAACAGCACTTAACCGAAGTTAATTTAGTCCGTTAACATGAAAAAACTTTTAACGGATTAACGAGTTAATGAAAAAGTTAGCTTCGTTATTAACGGATTAACGATTAACGGACTTGTGCCCACCTATGGGTATTTGACGTACTGTATATGTTCAAATTGTGTGAGGTATTTGGCGCAGCGCAGTAATATTTACGTTCGTTATTGATATCTGAATTGACTAATTGGCGTACTTTTCTACAAAAACCGTTGACAATATAAATCTTCAAGACAAGTCAACGCGTGTAGAGACGTACAATACGGCAGACAGAAGAGATTTCGCGTCGTCTACAATTGCATAATACCTGAATACTGTACTGAATAAAATCTTTAAATAAAGCTTTAAGGAAAAGGCTTGGCGAGGCATATCGAAAAAACTAACCCTCAGCCCTAACCTTACAGCGTTTAATCTTAATCCCAGCCCTAACCCTAAACCTAACCGAAACCCTTATCCAAACCTATAGCAGATAGGTTAGGCTACTGCAACTGTAATACAGTCAGTAGGCCAAGGCCAAAGACTTGACCTTCGAGGCCAAGGCCAAGGTCATCCTCAAGGACTCCACCTCTGCTGAGTATGGACCAGACTACGGCAATGAGTTCTAATGTCAGATGTGACACTGGTCTGTTGAAGTACTCTGAATTGTACATAATCAATAATTTTTTTTGCATCTTTTGTATGTGTTTTTATTTTTTGTTTAATGTATATTCGTGTCTCAATCAATGTGTGCGCATATGGTAAAGCAGCCATACTGACATCCTGCATGTCTTACCGACTTAACGTGTATCGTTTTGCTGCTTCTACCTCTTTCCTGACCCCTGTTTTTATAAGTGATGCTTTTAATGGACTCGAGGTCATGAAATAAAACAACTGAACCATCTGAACTGAACTGAATACGCGTATACGCGAACTAAATTGGCGTTAAGTCGTGTTCTAAAAGTCAAGTCAAGTTTATTTTACCATACGTTAAACGTAAGCTTCGAGAAAAATGTAGGTCAATAGGCTCACGTGCTTGTCACTCGCACAACACTAGCATCGGACCCGGAATGTGACTGCTGTTCAGTGTTCAGTGCAGCCAATCAAGCTAGCAGCCATACAATACGAGACGATCTCTGACTTACAGTTTATAATGTTCACGAAAATAGAAGACATAAAGTCACAATCTGGATCAGCCTCTGGTTGTAAGAAAAAACGTTGAGAAGAATGTAGGTCTTGACCTACATTCTTCTCGACACGTATTGCTATGCATCTACAGTCCCAGTCGATTCAAAGGGATAAAGCTTGCAGATGTCAGTCAAAATGACGTGGTGGCGGTGAACAGTTTAACATTCTTATAGGGTGGAGTCTAGAGTGAAAAATTTAAGTTTACAAAAATCTTTCGTAATAGTGAAAAAAATATGTAGTGGTATGATATAATCTTGCAAAACAAACATGAAGAAAAAATATTGACCTCTTAGGTTGCCACAATCAAGGATGGCAGTACGGTACGTACGGTACGCCTCAATTTTTGCTAAGAAGTACGATACGCTGGTACGGTACGCTTTTTTTGTAAAGGTACGGTGGTACGGTACGCTTTTTTTGCAAAGGTACGGGTACGGTACGTTGGTACGCTCTTAGAATTCCAAACCCCAGACTTTTCGCACATTGCGACGGCTTTTTGTGTACAGAGGCAAAAAACAGCTGAAACCAACGCTAAATGTGTGAATTGAGATCGCTGATTTATAGATTAGTGATTTCAAAGTCAGTTAAAGTTGCGAGTAGTTTAAAGAAAGGATGGCAGTACGATACTGTAGGTAAGTACGGTAAGGTACGCCTCAATTTTTGCAAAAAAGTACTGTACGCTGGTACGGTACGCCTTTTTGGTATTGGTACGGGTACGGTAGGTTGGTACGGTACGCTTCAAAATTTGAACAGAAGTACGGAACGCTGGTGCAGTACGGTTCAAGGTGCGAGGTACGTAGTCCGCAAATTCTGAACGTACCGTACCGTACTGCCATTCTTGGCCACAATGCACTTGAAAATTTCCACTTTTTACCAGTTGACTTATTATATTCTTTAGTATTAAATGTGGCAAGTTTACCCATACCTTTATCATGTCATCGTTGTTGGAGACATGCATGGTTGTGTTACAACACCTACGGTTTGGGCTTTCGTTTATGATGCTATTTACGATCTGATTTTAGAAGTTTCCATCAATGAGATCTGAATTATTATTAGTTGCTAACAGTCCTGCGCCAAGTTATCAATATCAATGCACGAACACCGACGGGTCTGCCAGTTTTACCAAGTAGCCCTATTTCTTATAATAGAATTGCTTTGTTGTTGAAGCTGGATGACACTCTCTGTTGTTGTCTAAAGTTGTATTAGATCGGCGTTCGTGACTATGATATCTGCGATAGGTGATCCAAAGATCAGTTGACAGTGGTAGCCTGAAGTTTTTGATTATTGTGAAGAACATTCGCAACTTGTGAAAAGCTGCCTATCAAACAATTTCATTCAATACCTTGCGATCTTCCGCATTCAAATCCCCAAGAGCTGAGCACAGATCAACGTTATCTAGACGAAATATGCGATAAAGTTACAAAAGAAAACTGTTCCATTGATCTCCCACTTTAAAATTCAGGTCTTTTGAACCACTCAAGATAGGTAACCACAGCCAACAGAGTCCTTCGACCGTACGTGGCCACGGATCAAGAACGTAAAAAGTATTGTAATATTTATTCTGTCTGTTTATACGCCAAGGTGGTTTGCAATACAAGTTAATTCTTGCTGCAAAGACGGAGGGAAGCACGTTTTCCAGCTCGTAAGCAGGTCTAGGTATTTATCAACAGATCTGAAAGAAATTGTCGATCCAGTTATACAAAGAAATTCGTTTTTCGCCCACCAAGAAAATATGCTTATTGCTATGATCACTGATGACTGAGAGCATGTCCCTGAGCTTGGGCTGCGAAGGATTTTAAAAGTACGCCGTACTTCACAACAAGATCTGCGAAACAATGCAAACTACCAACCTTAAATTTTGCGTCCGCAGTCTACACGGAAATGATTGATTGGTCTGCAGAAAATATTACAGAACCCCCCTGACAAGCGAATTTCCGAAAAAGAATTGATGAAATACATCAAACACAACAGCAAACCTGCCACTGAATGAAAAAACTACCCATGTCATACCCAAGCTGCTGAACGATTTGTAAATTTAGTTAGCGATGCAGCGGGGCAGTTTGCGGACAGAAACAGCCGGATGGGTTTATGCAATTTATGCGTACACAAATCAGTTTCGTGAAAGCCTGCCAAACTTTGAAACAAAAACTCAATATTGCGTTGAAATGAAAAACGATCTTTTGTGCTTTTATTTCATTGCTTGCAGATATCTTGAACGAACGTTTTGACAAGTAGCGCATTTAGCAACCATTGATGCATGTTCCCTATCTTTCTCATTTGGATATTCTACAGCAATAATAAGCTGAAAACTGCTTTTTCGTGCGTAAAATTTGAAAATTTATTGATTTGGTTCGCGGTCCATTCTCCTACACCAGTGCGTAAAACCCCCTTTTCTGGCAAATTTTCGGTACTCTGGTAAAATTTTGATTGAACAGCATGTCGCAATTATTTGAACTGAGTATAAGTACTTAAATGTGCAAAATGATTGTCGCGAAGTTTACCAACTCATATAATAATGCACATGTCTGGCGTGTAAAACTTCACAAACTATGTGGCAATCTAAGATGTCAAAATTTCTCGGAAAGCTTTCAGTATGAAGTGATTGACAAACAACCACATATTTTTTTTGCTATTACAAATTAAAATTCAAAAAAAATTTTTTTGATGCCATTTTCACTCCACTCTAATTCTTCTATGTTAGCTAGCTCGTTTCAACACAGGGCTACGGTGGTAGAGTGGTCTAACGCCTGCCTGCGTTGAAGGACTGCCGCGACTTCTAAACCAGTGTAGGCTATGTCTGTGGTTGTTGCGGGCATGGGTTCGAATCCCATCTGTAGTGACTATTGTGAGCTATGTCTTATATTTTCGTGAATGATATATAGTCTACTTTAAGCCTGAAATCATCTCATTGCATGGCTTCTCGCTTGACTGGCTGCATTGAGATTTAAACAGTCACACTCCGGTTCCGATGCTTACCTCGATGGTGCGAGTGACGAGCATGTGAGTTTGTTGACCTACATTTTTCTCGACTCGTAATTCCTATACATCTATACACTACAGTCCCAGTCGATAAGCAGTTAAATAGTCTCACATGTTATCATACTCGTTTCAACACAGAGCTACGATAGCAGAGTGGTTTAGCGCCTGTTTGCGTTGAAGGACTGCCGCGACTTTGAAACCAGTGTATGTCTCTGGTTGTTGCAGGCATGTGTTCGAATCCCATCGGTAGGCATCGTTTTTGACAACCAGAGGCTGATCCATATTGTGACTCTATGTCTTCGATTTTTGTTAAAAGTACCCAGGCAGAAAGCATTAAAAGACCATGCGGTCATCTACGTCAACTGCATCAAACAGCAATAATTAAACAGTAAAGCTACGTTTTCTGGCGCGCAACCGCGACATTATTTTTGGCGGCACAGAAAACGCTATCGCTAACGTACGTTTACTTGCACGCGCCACAACCGTGCGATATTGCTCTTTTTGCAAAATGCCATCAATCATGTCTGCAGCTATAGTCTGATAGTGCATCAATTATAATTGATTAAAGATAGGAATGGTAATCGCTGTTGGCTGTATGATATCTGGAAGCAAAAAAAAGGTGCGGGCGTGCAACACAAGTCGGTCGATCCACCCAAGAAATGAAAGAAGGACACAGCGAAGTTTCTTCTCCAATTTAGCGCATGAGTTATGATTCGATGACGAATTATTTATCTAGCATTTCTGTAGTAATTGCGAAGATTTTACTCAAATTATATCTCTGGTTGAAGAAGATATCGCAAAGATTAATATTCCTTAAGTGGAGGTATTAAGCGCTAAGGAACATCTTGAATATGTTTAACCCCTGTCTAAACAACGCCACTGGCTTAGATTCTGCATACAAGTGATACTAACATTAAAAGTTGCATCTAGTTTTGTGATTTTATCGAGAAAACAAATCAAAACTATATTTTATTGAAAAAGAACACGTTTCGGTAATTGGATTGTTATAACACTATCAATCTCATTCTGTTTAAATAAGTGGTTAGGTTTGTTTAAATAACTAACTAAACAATTTTAGACCTATATCAATTTTAAATTGTTTCTCAAAAATATTGGAAAAAATGATACACCAACGCATTCTCCCTTTTTTTAATGGACACAAAATCTTGACCCCACAACAATACGGTTTTCAAAAAAATCTTTCAACTATGCATGCAGTGCTAAATCTTATAACAGCAACTTATGACGGTATAAAAGATAACACTTACACGGAAATATTCTTTCTCGATTTAACCAACGCATTTGACACCGTCTGTCATGAAATTCTCTTAGGTAAATTAGAACATTACGGCATCCGTGGTCCGCGTCTTCAATTGTTAAACTCAAGAAAGCAATTCGTCTCACTAAATGGTGTCAATTCAGAGTTACAGTCCAATAATTTTGGATTATCTCAGGGATCATTGCTTGGTCCTGTACTTTTTCTACTCTATGTTAATGATTTGCCTAACGTTGTATTGGGTACTCCTACCCTTTTCGCTGATGACACCTGTCTAATGCTTAAACATTCAAATTTCTCTACTCTCCAAAGTAACGTCAATTGTCAAGCATCTTGCTAAATTGACTGGTGTAAATCCAATAAATTAACCATCAATCCACAAAAATGCCATGTTCTTTTAATCCCTTCTAAATTAAACAAAACTAGCACTGACTTTGTTGTAAAACTTGATGACATCTTCATCAAGGCCGAGAGCACTGTTAAGTAATTTAGGTATCCTTATTGACTTGAATCTAAATTTCCGTTTTACCTAGAAGAAATTGAAAATAAACTTTCTAAATCTCTGGGAATACTCTATAAATTGAAACCAATCCTCCCACAAAATGCACTTCTAAAATTATATATTCTATGGTGCATTCTCACTTATTGTACGGTCTAGTTGTTTGAGGATCAACTTTTCCTTCTAATCTAAAAATATTAAACTCAATACAAAATAAAGCTGTCAAGCTAATTGGTGGGGAAATTTTGTGAATAGAGTAACGCCTTATTATTTGAAATCGAACATTTTGAAACTTCCAGACTTATATAAACTTGAAACGGCTAAATTTGTTTATAGATTCATGCACAATACCCTTCCTCAATCTTTTTCTGACTTTTTTGTTAAGGTTAGTGAAATCTCTGGCTGTACAACAAGATCTTCAGGCAACCGTCACAGTCTTTATATTCCTCGCTATAACACCAACAGATTACAACGAAGTATCAAATATCAAGGAGTAAAAATAAGGAACTCTATACCCCTTAAAATTCAAAACCTTCCATTCTCTTCTTTAAAAAAAAATACAAAACTCATTTAATGCAAACGTATGAAGAAATATAATTCAATTTACATAATTTTTATTATTGCCAGTTTTTCGCTTTACCTGGTTGCGAATCAGTTTGAATTATTAGTGGATATGTTATGCTCAAACAAAACGGGTGGCTGCTTGACTCGATGACCGAGGAGGTCCCTTCGCAGCTTCGCAGTCCCCATTCGCTTCTTTATACAGGACAACTGACTAGTTATTTTTTTGTGTGTGTGTTCTATTGTGAATGGTGACGAAAAATAAATACTTACTTACTTAGGGCTATTAATTAAAATATTTATTTTCAGTTGACTATTATGGTATCCGGACACGAGCCCTAAAAACACGAGCCCTAAAAGACACCAGTCCTAAAAACACAATTCCTAATGGACATGAGTCCTAAAGTACACAAGCCCTAACGGACACGAGTTCTAAAGGACACGAGTCCTAATAAACACAAGCCCTAACGGACACGAGTCCCAAAAAACACGAGTCCTAAAGACACGAGTCCTAACGGACACCAGTCCTAATGAACAGGAGTCCTAATGGACACCAGTCCTAAAGAACACGAGTTCTAATGTACACAAGCCCTAATGGACACGAGCCCTAAAAAACACGAGACCTAAAGACACAAGTTCTAATGGACATAAGTCCTAAAGGACAGGAGTCCTAACGGACACGAGTCCTAAAGAACACGAGCCCTAAAAGACACGAGTCCTAAAAGACACGAGCCCTAAAGAACACGAGTCCTAAAGGACACCAGTCCTAAAAGACACGAGTCCTAAAGAACACGAGCCCTAAAAGACACGAGTCCTAAAAGACACGAGTCCTAAAGAACACGAGTCCTAAAGGACACGAGTCCTAAAAGACACGAGTCCTAAAGAACACGAGCCCTAAAAGACACCAGTCCTAAAAGACACGAGTCCTAAAGAACACGAGCCCTAAAAGACACGAGTCCTAAAAGACACGAGCCCTAAAGAACACGAGTCCTAAAGGACACCAGTCCTAAAAGACACGAGTCCTAAAGAACACGAGCCCTAAAAGACACGAGTCCTAATGAACACGAGCCCTAAAGAACACGAGTCCTAAAGGACACAAGTCCTAAAAGACACGAGTCCTAAAGAACACGAGCCCTAAAGAATACGAGTCCTAAAAGACACGAGCCCTAAAAGACACGAGTCCTAAAAGACACAAGTCCTAAAGAACACGAGCCCTAAAAGACACGAATCCTAAAAGACACGAGCCCTAAAGAACACGAGTCCTCAAAGACACGAGCCCTAAAGAA
Organism: Trididemnum nubilum; assembly: GCA_963965965.1. Classification (NCBI taxonomy): domain Eukaryota; kingdom Metazoa; phylum Chordata; class Ascidiacea; order Aplousobranchia; family Didemnidae; genus Trididemnum; species Trididemnum nubilum. The sequence continues at coordinate 35,807,612 of OZ014489.1, forward strand.
CACGAGTCCTAAAGGACACGAGTCCTAAAAGACACGAGTCCTAAAAGAACACGAGTCCTAAAAGACACGAGTCCTAAAGGACACGAGTCCTAAAAGAACACGAGCCCTAAAAAACATAAGTTAAATGCTACATAAAAGTCGGTAGATCCTGCAAAAGATTTGGTTAGTAAAAATTCGGGGTTTTTTGTTTGCTTTTTCATGAAAATATTGTAATGTACATGGTGGTAGCTACTTTCGGTTATCAAATACAAGGTTTACTATTGACGGCCCTGAAATAGAACAGTTGCATCTCCTTCATTCGTGATAAATAACGCATTTTTAAACTTTTGTAATTTCAAAGATTTATTTTGCATTTGATGTTGTCATTAGCGGTTTACCGTTACGGTTGCTAGGAGTTAAAACGCTGAAGCAGCTGTTTTCATTGAATTATTTCGTAGAGATGTCATTTAAATTTTAAACCAATGATTTAACCGTGCTGAATGTTATGTTGATCGAGCCTTAATTTACATCTATTTCGACTTGAACTAGTGGTGTAAATCATTATTCACAAATAGTGCTGAAATTAGACGTTAATCTGCCATGTGGTGTTGCTGTGGCATAGAATTTTATGTATTTTAGGATATGGCCGAAACTACGGTGTGAAACAAAGTTAAAAACCGGGCAAAGTGGACAATATCAGGCAGAGTGGACAATGAGATTTCACAAAAGGCATAACTTTCTAGACCCGCTGAGTTATATGAGCAATAAATTGATCCTGGTAACTTTTCAACTAAGCTATAGACTATCCACAAAAGTTTTGACTTTACATTCAAATTCTTTAAATACACCCACAGAAAGAATTAAACATTGATTTACGGTAAGGTTCGATGCTTTGTAATGGCATTTTGACGTCCAATCGTTTTGGCGAGGAAAAACTATGACGTAGCTGCAATCCATCAATAAAAATTGGAAGGTATTGGAGATTCGAAGTACAGTACCAACAGCAAACAAGTCGTTGTTGATCTGAACGCAGATTAATGAACTTGTTGAAAAACGGTAGTTCATGCTCTTTAAAACGATGACATAATGCGCTCTTTGCGGTTTTAGAACGCCAAAATTTCTCTCCTTTTTGATGATTCATCGTAATATTATCGATCATCTGTTGCTGTAGTTTGGCAGTTCGTAATGGATGTCGTTTGTAAATTCTTTGCGATATTGGGCTGATAAAAATTTCTTTCTACGTACAAAATGCTTGGAAAATTTTCTAAATAATGTTTTGATTTATTGTGTCATTTTAGTTTTTGTCGCACTCGCAAAAGGACATTATTTATTAGTTACAGCGTCATGTGCGAATTTAATTTTCTAAGGGCATTTTCATTGTAATTGATGTTGATAGCTTGCAAAATAGGTAACAACTATTTAACGATATTAAATTCTATAGCAAAGCTATTTCTCTTTTCTTAAAAAAAAAAGAATTTCAATTAATTTGAGATTGTTTTAGTTGTTTCGTATTCTCAAAATTTTATCTGATAAATAATGCGATAAACGTTAGATTCAGAAAAGTTCGCTAACTGCGCAACACCACTTCACTGCATTACTGATGTTGATAAACACTTATTTGTTATTCAAAGCCGTTTGCAATACTGATGAACAGTTCGTCTTGATTTCTCGATGATCTCCCTCAAAAAGTTATCAGTAGTGAGCATACTCGTAATCATCGCATATAGAATTTCTTTGATTATTTGTTTATTCAGTACATGAACTTGACTGCAAAGTAAAATCGTCAGTGAATGCGCGGCCGGTATTCTATTTAAGTTGAATTCATACAGTATCCGTTTTTTATCCGCTTTTGTCGTTTTTTTTTTTTACGCTTTTCTTCTTCATAAAAAAGTAATGTTCTTTTTGGTAAGCATTTTTATACGTATGTCCTTGTCCACACCAACCAGACAGTCACGTACTGGACAAAACTTTTTTCAAAAAACGTTTTTTACGAAGGGTTAAACAGCCCTATTTTGAAATACTGCTCTCATCGTTTATCATAGGCGTAGCCAAGATTTTTGATTGGGGGCGGCCCAAACCACTAATCACATTGGTTAACACCAAGAAAAAAAGTCCACAGTCCGACTTAAGAGTCTTGATTGGGAGGGGGGGTGAAATTTTGTTGGAGACCAATTTAGGATTGAGGGAGGGGACCAGACCACAACTTATATAGTGAAGACCAAAACAATAAAAACAGGTTTCACGGTCTGAAGAGCTGAATTTTTTTCGGAAAAAGGTGAAGAGCAAAAAAACGATAACGTCTTCACGGTCTCGTGTCGAGGTGAACACGAAAGGATAGCCGTTTTGGTCACAAATTTATCATTGCTGGCATTGCGATTGGGGAGGGGGCGGGCTCCCTGCCCCCCTCCCCCATGCTACGCCTATGTTGTTTATACACAAAACTTTGATCAATATGTACAGTAATAACACTCTACATAATGCACATACGACTAATAAAAATGCGCTCGAAAAAGAGCATACTTTTTCACGAAGAAGCAAAAACCAAAAACAAAATGGAGAGAAACGGATTATGTGTAAATTCGCCTTTAGTAAGAAAATATTTCAATTTTGCGACCAAAAATTACGCCATTAAAAAGTCTTCTGCTTTGAAAACGATAAATATATCGTTTAATTGATTTTGTACGGCTTTGAACATCAAAAGATATGGCTTTTCGTATGCAGTAGTTTTTTATTTTTTATTCTTCATCTTTTTTTTTCAATCTTCACTTGAGGGGCAAAATTCCACAATTCCAGACTGAAAGAGATCCAGGTTGCGGCGAAGACCTATTTTTGGAGCTCACTCGGCATTTTATTCCGCGCACACCAAGCAAGCTCTGAGAGGAAACGTTGTTTGCAACAAATCCAATAATGAAAGAAAACTACAGTTTCTTGATTAGCAAAAAATCCAATAAAGAATATTGCGACTAAAGAAATTTGTTTGGAAGAATTGAAACTGCCAAAGCGCAATAAACTTGAGAAAACTGCATTTTAAAATTTTCAATGGAGCATTGTGATCAAATTTTTTTAATTATTTAATCGTAAGAAATAGAAAGAAAAAAATTTTAACTGTAAGAAATAAAAAATCGAATATAGAGAGTTCAATATCAGCGCAGAACAATTTTTCTTGAGAAATTTGTAAAAATGTGAACCTAACGTAACTTACTCTTTATGCTGAACATTCTGCCCTTTCTTTCATTTTAACAAAGATTAATGGATATTTTTGAAATCACCAACTTACATGTAAACGATCATTTTTCATACAATGAAAAAAAACGAAAGGACAAAGAGAGACGTAATCCTACGATCTTTGCTAACATTTTTGTGCTTCGAAAAATCATGCCGCCACTTAATTACATTATCAGAAATTATACTTTATCTTGCCACAAGCATTACGACATAGTCATAAAACATTTTTTTTTAATTACGGTATATTTTGTATGTTTTGCAGTATCTTATACGCAAATAAGGTAGTGCAGAAAATTAAGATCAACGAAAAAAGTAATTTTGCAATCAAAACATAGTGTGTATTGAAAACATTGAAGAAATAGGAGATTAATCCATGAATGAGGGATATGAACTCTGCTGCGTTTTTATAAAAATTGTTTGACTTTTTCAGTTCAAGTTGACGAAATTACTGGTATTTTTTAAATTTCTGATATTCAAGGTTTGTTAAAAAGCAAGTTTTTCAGCAAAAATTAAACGTCAAAATTAAACCTAAAACGAATGAATTTTTACTTTTTCATGTAAAATGAATATGAGTGATGTAAAATCTTCTGCCATACAATGAAAAAAAAAAACAAAATGCAAATATTTTTTCTTCTTGCGGTTTTAAAACTCATTCATTAGCGAAAACGTTTGAAGCTATTGTGATAAATTGTCTCTGATAAAACATCAGATCGGTTAAATTTTTCAAATTGGAACAAGTAAAAACTTTCAAATACGCTATTTCAAAACAATGATGGGTGGTTTAAAACTCTGAGAAATGATTGTAATTTTAATTTATGGGATGAATAAACCCTTTTGCATCAACAGCACGACAAGAAGCTAAAAGTTAGTGTTTGATTAACAGATCAAGAGCAAATCGCGTAATGATGACTGCGAGTGAAAATAATGTAGCCGACGTGATGGGTGGTTTTTCCGCAAAATGCATCCACAATATCGTCGCAAGTACAGCGTTATAATAACACTGTGACAGAGCGAGTCATTGTTTAGCATACGCACGGCGATTTTGAAACTAAGTTGGTCCAAGAATCTATTTTTTACATTAATAACAGCGATTTTAAACTTTTATCTCGAACAGACATCTAATTGTATTTCTAATTTTTTGACTTTTATGTACCTACTGATATTTAAAAAACGTTACTCTAGCTCAAAATTAAAAATAAAAGGTTTGGGGGATCTATTTAGGGGGTTACCGAGGGGGTAGCACCCCCAAACCACGTCAAAGTATTTTGAAAGACCTGCTGATCTTAAAAACAATTAGGTTATTCAAAAAATTGACTATTGGGAGGTTTAAGTAGGTGGGATGGCATTCCCAAATTATGTCAAAATATTTTTCCACGCATTTCTTATATTGAAATGGCAAACGACGTTAAAGTGTATTTAACAACTTTATAGTGACGAACTTGTAAAAACATCTATCTTGGTTAAGTCATTTAAAAGTCAATTATTGGGGGCACACTTGCCCTTAGTAATTAACATGCCCTAAATAATTAACGTGCCCTAAACAATTATTTCACTTGCACATTGATGATTATTGCACTAAACAGTTAGTAACAAACCGTGACCATACTTCAGAAGCAGAAAACAGTGACCACCATCTTTAAGTTTTTGGGTTTGTCCAACTGTTTGGAATCGAACCAGAGTCTACCGTTGTAGTGGCAGACACTCTCCAATCACAATAAAACTTTCAATAAAAAATAGCAAAATTTTTTCTCACGTCCTTATAGCGTGCTTTGCTAGAGGAAATACTAAACTCTGACCCCCAAAACCATCCGATTATTTTGATACGTAGTTAAATTGGTTGGTCAGAAGAAATTGATACTCAGCCGCATCTCCAAACGGGTCGCTTTTGTTAGAACTCGTGTAAGTAATGACTCGTATGTTTTAAGAGTCATACTTTAGGACTAGTGTCTTTTAGGACTCATATCCTTTAGAACTTGTGTCCTTTAGGGCTCGTGTCTTTTAGGACTTGTGTTCTTTAGGACTCGTGTCCTTTAGGACTTGTGTCTTTTAGGACTCGTGTCTTTTAGGACTCGTGTCTTTTAGGACTCGTGTTCTTTAGGACTCGTGTCTTTTAGGACTTGTATCTTTTAGGACTCGTGTCTTTTAGGACTCGTGTCTTTTAGGACTTGTGTCTTTTAGGACTCGTGTCTTTTAGGACTTGTGTTCTTTAGGACTGGTGTCCTTTAGGACTCGTGTCTTTTAGGACTCGTGTCTTTTAGGACTCGTGTCTTTTAGGACTCGTGTCTTTTAGGACTCGTGTCTTTTAGGACTCGTGTCTTTTAGGACTCGTGTATTTTAGGACTCGTGTCTTTTAGGACTCGTGTCTTTTAGGACTCGTGTCTTTTAGGACTCGTGTTCTTTAGGACTCGTGTCTTTTAGGACTCGTGTTCTTTAGGACTCGTGTCTTTTAGGACTTGTGTCTTTTAGGACTCGTGTCTTTTAGGACTCGTGTCTTTTAGGACTCGTGTCTTTTAGGGCTCGTGTTCTTTAGGACTCGTGTCTTTTAGGACTGGTGTCTTTTAGGACTCGTATCTTTTAGGACTTGTGTCTTTTAGGACTCGTGTCTTTTAGGACTCGTTTCTTTTAGGACTTGTGTCTTTTAGGACTTGTGTTCTTTAGGACTCGTGTCCTTTAGGACTGGTGTCTTTTAGGATTCGTTTCTTTTAGAACTCGTGTCTTTTAGGACTCGTGTCCTTTAGGACTGGTGTCTTTTAGGACTCGTGTCTTTTAGGACTCGTGTTCTTTAGGGCTCGTGTTCATTAGGACTGGTGTCTTTTAGGACTCGTGTCTTTTAGGACTCGTGTCTTTTAGGACTCGTGTACATTAGGACTCCTGTCTGTTAGAACTGGTGTCTTTAGGACTCGTGTTCTTTAGGGATCGTGTCCGTTAGGGCTTGTGTACTTTAGGGCTCGTGTCCTTTAGGACTCGTGTTCTTTAGGACTCGTGTACGTTAGGACTCGTGTCCATTAGGGCTCGTGTATTTAGAACTCGTGTCTTTTAGGACTCGTGTCCTTTAGGGCTCGTGTCTTTTAGGACTCGTGTCCATTAGGACTTGTGTACGTTAGGACTCGTGTCCTTTAGGACTCGTGTCCTTTAGGGCTCGTGTCTTTAGGACTCGTGTTTTTAGGGCTCGTGTTTTTAGGGCTCGTGTACGGGATCCGACTATTATATACTGCAGAGATGGAACCGGTCAGGATTTTCTCGACCCGACTCGACTGGTAAATTTCAAAATCATCGCCGGTTGACCGGCCGGTCGACCGGTTTCTGACCGGTCCGGTCGACCGGTTTTTTGCAGAAGGTTTTTGTTCCCTGTTTAATGTTTCTAATGAAAAATTTTCAAAAGGAGGGGCATGGTTGAGGTGTTAAAATTTGTGACTTTGGACGGGGGTCTCAGAAAAAAAACGCAAAAAAAATTTTTGCGCTTTTTGCAAAAATGACTCAATTTTAAGACCTTTTTTGTTTAAGTTTCGGTTTGAAAGTCCTGTTTTGAGCAACGCAAACCGTACACAAAATAAGCATAAAAAGCACTGGAGGGCACAAGCTAAACTATTCGACGTTCTTTGTAATGATATTATGCGAAAGGCCAAAAAATGAAGTTACAATTTTTTAGCTATTGGTAAAATTTGCCAGGAAGCAAATACTCAACTTTTTTTCGGCAGTGCTGCCTTTGCAGTTACAAAAAGATAAATGAGAAAAAAATAACGGCAGAAGATAGGTAACAGTAAAAACATACGAATTACTATTATACCCAAAAACATTAAAATGATGGAGCAATAACATTATGTAATTGTAGCGTCAGCTCCAACGTAGCCACAAGTAAAAGATTAATTGGATACTTGGATTAATAAGTCAACCCGGAGGGTAGTTCGATAGGTTGTTCAACCGAGCCGGTCGACCGCATTGGGGCGCGTCCTTTTGACAAAACGTTACATAATATTGAAAATTATGTCACTAACAGCGTGAAAAAAAGAATATTGAAAAATTACGTCACTAACAGCGTGAAAAAAATTAATAATATTCATAACAACTAGGCTGCTTCACTAACAGTTTGAGAAAGTATGAAAAGGATCTCTTGCAAAACATTATGTGCAGGAAAGGTTTTTAGCTCCACAGAGATTTATATTAATTGTTCCGTCCGGATATAAATCTCTGTGGAGCTAAAAACCTTTTCCAGTACATAATGCTTTGCAATAGATCCTTTTCAACTTTCTCAAACTGTTAGTGAAGCAGCCTTGTTGTTATGAATGTTCCTAATTTTTTTCACGCTGTTTGTGACATAATGTTTTAGTTTTCCTTTTTTCACGCTGTTAGTGACATAATCTTTCAATATTCTTTTTTTCACGCTGTTAGTGACATAATTTTCAATATTACATAATGTTATTGCTCCATCATTTCAATGTTTTTGGGTAAAATAGCACAAGTATTGTGATGTTCGTATGTTTTTACTGTTACCTATCTTCTGCCGTTATTTTTTTCTCATTTATCTTTTTGTAACTGCAAAGGCAGCACTGCCAAAAATTGTTCTGAAGAAGCTTCCCGGTTTGGAAGCGAAACGTCAAACCAATAAACAAACTCATCGGTACTACAAAGTGGTTATGAATAGCTATCCCGATGAACGCAACGCATCCGTTATTCTCATTGAAAGCACTAAACTGTTATGACATTGGCTAGAAAACATTCGAAATATAATGTGCCCCAGCAGTTTGTAGAAATGCTGCTATTTCACAACAAGCCATGGCTGATTAGATAGAAAAAAATAAGAGCTTTATGTCCTTCTTGCCCAGTGTAGAGTGTGGTAAATTTAAGTTGAAACAAGCTTTTCAAAACGGCAAGATTTTAGCATGTACTAAAAAATCTGAAATCTGCGCCACGTTTACTCTTAAGCTGATTAAAATGATGCTAAAATGCCAGGTAGCGCAATCCTCTTCCACATGCATGCTTTATTAGAACTTGATTACGCGATTTTGACGTATATTTTGCAGTTTTTTGCTTTGTGCCGTAGCCCAAAATGGGGGGGCATGGCACAATACTCCCACCCTACATACGTCCCTGGATGTGCATGTTTTAATGGTCACAGCATATTAGTCACAGCTTGAAACCATTAACAAGTGTTTTCGAAAGATGTGGTTTGTTAATACTGATTTTTTATAAAACGTTTTATTTATGATAAAATATATAAGTGTATTTCGGTTAGTGCCTAGATGTCTTTTAGTAGCCAGAAAGGAGAATTTGACCGGTTTTTCAACCGGCTTGACCGGCCGGTCGAAGAATCTCGGCCCGACCGGCAACCCGACCGGCCGGTCGACCCGAACGGTGCTGGTCGACCCGGCCGGTTTCCATCTCTGATATACTGTGTCATCATAGACATTGTCTATTTTTAAACACAGTTCGACAGTTTGATAAATGTTTCAATGAAATAAAAGTCTAAAGATTTATTCACGTAATAAGTTAGGCCAGGATCACACGATCAAGTTTTTTTCACAATTCTCTGGCATCAATCGTGTGAAACGTCGTGCAAGTTCATGACTCACTATTGCGTGCACCTGTCGTCAATTACATTGAATAGCTCGTGTGAAAATGAAAATCAGATGCCAGAAAGTCTTGCTGACTTCTTGCGGGGAAATAGAACCGAGCTCTATTTTCCCAGCAAGTTTTCAAAGAGCCGCCATTCTCAACAAAGAAAACTGAGCTTTTAACCATGTCTTTGAAAATATTGAGCCACTGAATACAAAAAAATGCTGCCGATGTCAACGCAGAAAAAGAATGCTTCACGATTATCAGGCGAAAATGTCAAAAAATTTTACCTCATTTGTTTTAATTGACAATGACGTATTTTAACATTGTGCCTGCTGTTTTGTCATATTCCTTCAAGGACGTAAATGTGTTGCCTACTGCTTTGTTTACTTTCGTATATTGATTACCCAATTTTTCCTACTTCAAACTTGTACTAGGCCTTTTCCAAATTCATTTTAAAAAGTTATTAACCAGAACTGCAGTATAGTTAAATAACATACTATCGTGGTCAACTCATGAAATTGAACTTTTAATTAGCGAAATTGAAGAAAGGCAGCGCTTGTAGTTTTAATCAAATATTGAAAATTTCCTTCTGATCGCAAAAAAATTTCCGGCCCAGTATTCGCTGGTGCCGAGTTTATGCAATTACTGATACGTTTTTGATGATTTTAATATTTTTTTAGTTAAAATTTGACATGTCCTCTGGCAAAAGAGCTTGTTGCATTTTTAAGCAGTTAAGATAAAATTCGGTAGATAGTTTTCAGCTATTTCTCGCTGATTTTGTAAGAAACCAAACAAAAACGCTCTTATTCTTATTTAATAATAATAAACTTTCAATTCACCCTTACATCCAATTATTGAGCCCTCTGCAACCGCAAGTACCGGAAAGAGCATACCTGGTTTAATATTACTTGATCAATCATGCAACAATAGGTAAATTTTATTGGTGATAGATGACATAGCATAAAAAAAACTACGCTATACGCTAAAGGGTTCCACACAAGCAAAGTTATACTTGTACCATTTTGGCAAGCGAGGAATAACAATGAATCGACAAAGCGTATAATACTACAATACAACCGCCGCGGCAAATTTCAAAGAAATTGTTTAACTACTGTGTAAATGCCTTTACAGCAAAAAAAATACATCTGAAGCCTTCAGCAATTTGTTGACGGAAAAACCAGATGTTTCCGTCTGGCAAGAAGCTTTTCAAAAAAATAGTGTCTAGATGTGATAGCTCCGAAATTCTTGGTGCAAACAAATTGTACAGAAAACTTGATCGTGTGATCCCAGCCTTAGAGAAAGACTACGAATGGACTTTTTGGTCTTCAAGTCGAGCAGCAACCCGATTATGATTAAGCCAACAAAGAGTTTTAAATAGCGTGATATTTGACTGTTATTTCAAAAAATTGTGCAGAAACAGCACCAACTAATAAAAACCTAATTGCGTTTATTCAAAAAGAATTTTTAAGTATATTTTAAATAAAGTTAGCATTTTAAATTTGATGTCGGATGGAATCTTATTTTTAATTTTGACATTATGATATTTGATGCTTCGTCGTAAACGGGCAGTTGGATATCTGGAAATGTGCATAGGGAAAAGTTGTTGCGTCGACTATTCTTTTAATTTATTCGTTTTCTTTTGCAGAGCAGTATCTTTTGTAAAATGATGCTTAACTATCTAGTCGTCCTACAAAGCTTCGAGTTTTTCGCGAAATGCAGAGCACTATGGTTCTGCAGTATCTGCATTTGAATACCAAAAGAAATAATAATCGGCTCTTGCAGCATTGCAAGGAACGTAACGCTGCTTTACTTTGGCATCAATTGTTTGACCATTTCGCATTGTCACAATAATAAACATCACCTTTTGGGAAAAACGTAAGGAAAATTCCCTAGTTTTATTCAAATTTTAAAATTTTCGCCTCTGCGACAGTCGCCAGCAACGTCCGGAAACTTTGACAAAATGTCGAGTCGCAAAATTATTAGAAAAATTTGTCGCACCCTAATAAATGGTTGCTTAAAACAAACTCGAACGAGGACTAAAGGCAAAATCAATGGGGGTATTTACAGTTAGGCCGATCGCATAAGATTGGATTGGCGTTGACTCAATCCTTCTTGACCTAGCCGTTCCAGAAATATTCTATTTCAAACAAGACGTTGGGGCCTCTAATGTCATAAACTTTAATAAGTTTTATTGGCAACCCTGACGTTGATAACCTTAGCGTCGTTAGCGACGCCTTCCTAGTTGTAACCTATAGCAACGCTGCTATTAAACTACTGCATTGAGTCGTTTCGCTGTGCACTAATCAGTTTGATCTTTTCAGCGGACATAGCCAGGGGGATGCTTGCGCCTCCCCCCATTGAAATGACACCAATGATAAAAACGTGACAACAAAGCCTATCAATTCTTCAGTTTTAGTTTGTGTTAGCATTTTCGCGTATATAACAGTACACGCGTACAACGGTAATTAAGAATAAAATTGAACTTGACATCCAGGCCCAGGCCCTCTTAATTCGGTTTTTGCCAACCAATCTGCACGTATATTCCGGAATAAATTAAGAGTTTTTGTCCCAAAAGTTGAAACCTCAAAAATTTTGAGAAAAATCAGTAAAAATGTTCATACATGTGCTTACATAAAATTCTTCTAAAAAAATATTGCAGTGGGCTAGTTGAGGGTGTAGATTTGATACTAAGGATAGTGTGTCAAATTTCTGGTCGAGGTAATGTAAGTTATAAATTTCAAAAATCATATTGGCATTTTCAGATCAAAAAGTTCTGTCTTCGTCGTTTTAATCCTTGAGTACTTAACCGGGGGTAAATTCACCCCTTGAGGGTAAATTTACTCTCTGGCAAACTTAAGCAAACTTCAATTTTTGAATTGTGCAAAACCTCAAAACCTACACACAATATGTCTTGTTGTTGTAAATTTGGAGATCAGTCCAAGACGCGGGCAATTCGGGATCTCCCGAACCAAAGACTTTTTTTTGGTGATCTGGAGAAATCTGGTGCTTTGCGGACTGAAGACCTGTTTTTTCGGAAATAATGGCAAGTGTCGCCAAAGCTGTGCACAACCAAGAAAATGGGGTTAAATTTTCGTGGATCACCATAAAATGGAGGTAGATCATTCTTTTATCATTTACTAAGGGGTAAACGAGACTAAAAAGGTTGAGAACCCCTTTTTTAATCGGAGCAAAGGTTACCGTTGAAATATCTGTTTTAACGAGGGTCTTGTTTGTAACCGCAATTTTAACAATTGCGCTGCGTTGCTAAGAGACAATTTAACAATCTCCTTAAAAGTTGAAACAAGAACTAAGCAGATTTTGATTGACATTTTATCGATACCTTTTCTAGACATATAAATTTTGAAAGCCGTTAACCACAATCCCGATCAAGTCAATGGAATATTATGAAATTCGGAAGCGATGTATTTCAGATCTGACTATCAACAACCATAAACAGTAAACACGCTTGACGCAATTGCCAATTGTGAAGTTCTTTCGTTCAGTAAAGTTGCATACCTTCGCGAATTCCCTGGATATCGCTTGCAATGTCATATTCTAGTTAACATATAGATATTCTTTTTTGCTTATTTTATTCGATTTTAATAAAACACGGTAATTGGATTTTATTGCTTTTAAATTTCAAGTTGCTATATTGAAGACTCACGGATTATTTGTATTTTAATCCGAGAACTGGAGCTAAAATGTTCGGAAAGATTTGTTAATAATTGATGTTTGATTTTTCATGCTAATTAATGCGTATTTTGCTATACTTGTAGTTAGCTAATGCGAATTTTTGTGAATGTTAATTGCGTAATGTGTTACGGCATACGTTAGTTTTGCATGCTTCTTTCGTAGGTTTTAGTTTGATTGCCGTATGCTGATTTTTGCCGTATGGCGATTTTTTGCTTTGTTCAGTTGATTCATCAGAGCTGCGAACTCGCTCCATTTTTATGTCGAGATCAAGTTCGAATTCAATATTTTTATTTTGCAAGTTCGAGTTCTAAAAAAATTTATCAAATTTTTTTTGAGTGCAGAAAGAAAGCAATTAATATGAGCACGTGCACCCAAAACAATTTTATAAGAACACGAGGCTCATTTTTACTCAAAATTTAAGAACAAATTAAGAGCAAAGCCAGCCGCAGCAACAAAAAAAAATATTAAGAACAATCGAAAACGAAAAAAATTCAAATCAAAAAAGGAACTAAATTCTGTACTGATTCAAAACAATCAAGCTTGAGTCATTTTCTGGCATTTACAAGCAAAATTGCAACAATTCTGAGACTGTATATAGTGCAGTTAAGCACTGCCCTAGAAACTTTTTTTTTTGCTCTTGTTCAAATGAAAATGCTCACTTTTTCTGAAAATGCTCACTTTTTCGCAACGATGCAGCAAAAACAGCAAAAAAATTTACTCAAGTAGACAGAGCATGGGGACTAAAACAGTTTTACAAACATGGTCGCTATAAGTGACATCGATGCTCTCAATATTTAAGAACAAATTAAAAACAAATGAGGCTAAAAATTGGCAAAAATTAAAAACAGCTAGTCTCAACTCAAAATTTACTGGTTATTGTAAAAAAAAGCGTACTACGTCTAATTATACTATTCTTTGGAGCAGGGGTGCCGAAACCTGGGGGATGGGGGGATATACCCCCCCAATAATTTGACTGCATCCCCCCAATAATTGGACTATGTTCTGCATCTGAGCGCTGAATGATGTTTGGACCTTTTTTGGTCTTAATGTGATTTGGAGGACAAATACACTTCTATTTCTGGTGAAGACCTTGTTTTTTTGTTGTTTTTTTTGGTCTTCACTTGATTTGCTTACGTGAAAAAAATAGTGGTCGAGCTTCATCCCCCCCACTGTTGAAAATAGAGCAAAATTGGGGTAAAATTGCAAATTATTCCCCCCCCCCAAAGCTCAACATAAATCGGCACCACTGCTTTGGAGTGCCAATGTTTTTACAAAATTTTGAATTTTTATAAGAGAAATATAATACTCGTACTTTTGAAATTCAGTTTTATTGACACAAACAATTAAGAAATATTCAAACTTGACTAATATGTTTTTGAGTTCGAATTCAAGCTCAGGGTTGCAGCCTTAGAATCAAAGTTCATAACCGCAATATTTACATGATCGCCATAACCAAATTATGCAATTATTCATACGTGCATGTGGTGGTAATTTAACGATTGGTGAATTAGCCGCCATCATTTGCAACGCCGACGATGGCGCGAATGGAGCCAATGGCCTTCGATACTGTACTGCAGCTTTGAAGCTTTTTTTGCGCAGAGCAGCCTTGTCAGGAGCATCTAGACTAGAAAACCTCCGGGTTCATCGGTGCTTCCTGGCCTGATTGTGTTTTTGAATCTGTGCCCATTTGAGTGTCTTGCTTAAGCTTTTCAACTTTCAGGCAAATAAACTTATGTTATGTTATGTCATTTGTAGAGACAAGCGGCTACCTTGAAAAAATTTCATCATGTGGACTACTGCTGTAGTGCTGGGAAGCTATTTACCGTTTAAGAATGTACAAACTCTACTGTACATTGCAAAAGTGATAGTACGGTTCTAATCCTGGCAATTATTGGTGGGTAAGTCTACTACAATAATCAATCAAGCTATTCAGTAACTTAAACTAGTTGTGATTATTATCGTCGCAGATTGTGGTTTACTGGGGGTCTGGTTAAACTGCAATAAGTATCGTGGCTGCTGTAAAATGTAAATGTGCTGTGCTACCAAAATGTTTAGATAACAGCTGCTGTTAAACAACACCCTAACAGACTGTTGTTTTACAGCAGATAAACGTGCAACTTTCGTACTGGATACTGCTGTCATGCTTTTCGTGTTTTCCGTTTCAATTAAATCAAAATAATTGCTTCTTTCTCAATCAAATCTAAACAACTGCTTACTTCAACACCCGTTTCCGAAATACTGGTTTAGTTTTTTAGTGAAAAGGAAGTTTTCAAGGTGAATAACAAATATTTCCAACAGTCAGGTACAGTGGCGCAACTAAAGGGAAGAGCTAAAGGGGCTTAATCCCCCCCTTAATCCAATCACTTAGAACATTTAACCCAAAATCAACCAAGCGTTCAAACGTGCTTTGGACTTGGCTGTAAGTAAGAGAGGGGCTTAAGAAGCTTGGCATAGGGCAATTTATTTTTTTAGCAACGACCTCCGAATTTTAGCAATTTGGTTCTTTCAAATGACTCCGAAAACGTGCGAAATGCGATTCACAAAACAGCGTTAAAACGGCTATTTTTGCCGAAAACTAACATAAGTCGTCAAGGTTTTTGGGGCTTCGCTCCCAAACCCCTGTTGGTGCAACGCTTGAGTTGCACCAGTTTGTTTAGCTCACCGCCTAAATAATACATTTTTGGAAGAAAAATATTTTAACTTTTGGTTCAAGCAACCCATAGCAAAATTTTGGTTAGGCGCCTGATTGGGTGTATAGCTTCAGCTAGTCCAAAAAACAGCAGATATAATAAATAACACAATCTGAGTAACCTTGAAGAGCGCTACTTGATGGGACCGATTTGGATAATAGAGCGTGGGCGATGAAGCTTTTCAAGAAACATTGCAGCAGTTGCGAGCTATAAAACGTTGAAAGGGTATACAGGCATGAAGTTTATTTTGCTCGTTTTGTCTAAAAAAAATTGACGGATCTAAAGACTAACTTTACCAAATTTGAGGTTTCTATCACCTTCCGTTCGCGGGATATAACAGCCGAGATTTCTCCTTAGAAATTTTGGCAGGATTGCCAATTACAAACGAAATTTCGAAAAGCTACTGCATTATCCTAATTCTCAAAAGCATTTTTCGGTAGAGTTGTTGTTGAGACAAAGTGAAGGGTTGGAATATTGAAAATTAGCTGCTTTTCAAGTGAATGCAAGCCAGCTTTTCAAAAGTTAGTTTTCTGTCACTCTATGCAGACAAAATGGCAACACTGAATAGGAGAAAAATTGTTAATTTTGAACTATAATATCTTGAAAACAGCCAGACGTAGAAAGTTGAAATTTGGTGAGAATGCATTTTAGGATTATTCCAACAATTTGGCCGACAGTGAAAAACTTGACCTGAGTGTCCCTTTAATAGCACTGTGTTGAATTTGGCCGATTCGAGAATTGAATCGTACTCCTTGCATTACGTAGTGGGGAGAGTGAACAACTTACTCGACATCTGGTGAATGCGGCAGGTGTTGTCATGTTAATTTTTTGGTACTATTAACAGCAGTAGTTGATGTAGTTTGCACGATAGCGCCCTGACTACTATTTTTCCCTTTTTTTATAAGAATAATTCATAAAAATACGAAGCTCGGTTTTATTCAAATTAAGAACAACGTGAAAAAATAATTTAAGAACACTGGCTAGTTCTGTAGTACAACGCATTTGTAAGTGGTCTGCAGAGCTTTCTTGGCTTTTAGTATTTGCCGTTGTTCATTTTACTTACCAGTAATCATATTTGTGATCTATAAGCTATAAACAAACAACAACTTTTTACCACGAAGAATATAATGGAATACGGGCGGGTCCACTAAAACGTAGAAAAAAAAATACCACGTGTTTAGCAATTTTGAGACGGTCTTTCTACACTAGAATGAACCTAAAAATAATTTAAAGCATCATTTGAAAATTTTTTGGGGGGATGGGGCTAATTTGTCAAAAATATAACTCGCAAAATCAGTGAAAACTTTTTAAAATTGCCAAAAATAAGCAATCAAATTTGATTGCTTGTTGACAAATGCTTAACATAGGTTTCATTTAACAATATATAAGCTCAGCAATAAGAGGGAGAGGGGGTAACTACTAGTATTAGTTAATCACCAATATTGTCTCTCAAATCTTTTTTCATTTACCCCCTCCCCCAATTATCTTTCTCTATAAAAATAGACGAAATAGATTACTTCTTGTAAGTTTTTTGAAGTATAGAATTTTATAATTTACCAGCTTGTAAATAAAGAAAACTAAATTATATCATTATCCACCTCCCGCATAACCCACCTATGCAACCAGTTTAATGGTATCAAAAACAATACAGCCAAAATTATTTAAGAAGTCCATTTACCGTGCACCTCGTGTTTAATTATGTTATTGCACTGCTGATTTCTATGCCACGTTTTAAAAGCATCAATTTTATCAAACTAGGCTAAAATTAAAATTTGCAAAATAAAATTACAAAAGTTTTGAGCACTGTTGGCTCCGCCTCCAGACTTCCTTGCCTTTGGCGGCTGGTGGCTTTGTCTTCAAACCCCCAGCTTCGGTGACTGGGAGTGAAGCCCCTAAAACTGCCTTCACCTCCCACCCCCCCACCCCCCCCCCCCCCCAGTAGCATATTTCTGGTTACGCGCCTGATAATTGGCCACTTTATTCTCCAATAGCACAAAAAATGTAGCCAAAAATTTGTAGAAATTTAAGAATAGCCAGCCTCAAGCCATAATTAACTGATTCTTTCAAAAAAAAAGTGTACTGGTAAATGTAATTTGATGTTTACTTCAAGTTAGATTTTGATGCTAATTGCTGCAGTTATGTTGCCCAAAGGCACAACGCTTAATCAAAAATTTCTTGTGTATTTTGGCTATTGTTCAAGTTCACAAAGCTAGATAGTAGACAGAGAGAGAACTGTAGGTCTCCATGAACTTAAACTTGAAACAATAGTTTACACAAGCAATACCCATATTTTTGCATTGTGCCTATTGGCGATGAAATGGCAGAAAAACATGGTACAAACAATATATAGTGAAGGTGTTCAACTTCTTTGGATTTTTGAGCCTGTGCTCAAATTTTATTTTGTCTGTTTTTGTAGTTCAATGGTTAAGAAAGATTGCTAACATTTTGGTGGCGATTTCATGGGTGGAGTTTCCTCAAAGTACCCTCCTGGGCCCACTGGCTATCCCGTTTTGGGTGTGGCAACGTCCCTGGGAAACTACCCAGAACGAACCTACAAGAAATGGAGCCTAGATGAATATGGTCCGATTATTTCTGTCAACGTATTTGGACGTGACATGGTCATCCTAAACACGTATGACGTCATCAAAGAAGTGTGTGAAACTTAAATCTTAAAATCGTTGACACGAATGTCAAGCATAGGCTTATTAAATTTGCTTAGACAGAGCATATTTCATATCATGGCGGTAAACAAAACTTAAAAATAAAAGTTTCGCACTATGCTTTTGCTGCTGTAAGAATATTGAGTTTTAGAATTTTTAGTATAGTATTAATACTATTTTATTCGGGGAAAGTGGGACAAAAATGCCCATTCTCGGTTTTTCGTGATAAATCCTTCGGAAAAAATTTTTTCTTTAAACTGGCTTGGCTTTGAGTTAAATTTTTCAAAAAATAACTCCTGAAAATTTGAAATTGCTAAAACAATGAAAACTTTCCCAAATTTGAGTTTGCCAAAGTCATTTCACGAAATCTGAGCGTTTTTGTTCAAATTTAACTAAACTGACCTCATTCAGCATTTTTGCGAATTAACTACTTCGACTTAGACATTTTATGATTCAGTATAAAAAACGATGTCCAAATTTTGAATCGCTTATGACATCATTTTTCTAAAATATTGGTCTGACGTTAATATAAAAAATTTGGGGAATGCTAACCCGCATGTGGAATTTGGTGCTTCCATGACTTTTAGTTTTTGAGGTAGATCGGGGGGAACCTCCTCCCTCCCTTCCGAGAAAAATGCGTAGGTCAAATAGCTAGTGTAAAAAAGGGCTAATAGTGTGACCTAGGAGAGAATTGGACGATAGTGTAGTCTCGTAACAATGTGTCATCGATTTAACCCTTTTAGCCACCCTAACCAAAGACTATTAATTGTCGTTCGACCTATACATACAAAGTCACTTGGCATTTTACCTCATTGTGCCAAGTTGTAAGCCAAAGTAGAATAGGGTCTTTAGCTCTTAGTTTTTTCGAGCAGCTACTTGTTTACAACACTCCGTGAAAGCTTTCGTTTAATCGTTTATGCCAGGTTGGCACTTGGCATAAAATTTTAAGCGTACAAGCGAATCTTTTGTTTATATTAATCAAAATTGGGGTGGCGCCTTACCAACGTAAAATTTGTTGAAATAAACAAAGAATCCTTTGGTACACTTGCCCTGTCTTAATGCTACAGCAAACATCAAGTAGGAAAAGTGTGAAGATTGGCTCTTGACTAGTTTCAGAAGCAATTACTCTACAATTGAACATTAAAAAATACTGCTCGAAATCGGTTTTGTTAAAAAAATCAAAACTACTTGAGGTAATAAGGAAATGCCCCAAACCTATTTTCACAATTCCCTTTATTCGAGAAAATATGATTTAAATTGTTTGACTCCGTACCATTGGCAACCCAGCATTTCCGCAGTTTTGTGACATCACAAATGGTATAATTTTGCGAAAATTCTCGCACACTAAGAGACGCGATTACCAACTGATGTAGCAGTGAGTAACCCTACAACCAAATCTGCAAATTTGGCTACATCTACTGGAACCTATAGACCTAGGCTACCAAAACTGATCTACAGTAGACCTTTTGTGATGTCACAAAATTGTGAAATGCCGGGTTCCCAATGGTGCGGATTCAAACGAATTAAAACTATTTTCGAGAATAAGGGGAATTGCGGAAAAAGGTTTAGGACACCTCTTTGTTACCTTAAGTAGTTTTCATTTTTTCTATAATTCCCATTTCGAGCAGTATCTCTTTAATCCATCTTAATTTGTGCGTTATTGTATTCTGTGCAGGCATTCGTTGACAAAGTGACGTCATGTCAGAACGGGAAGATTCGTTTGTTTTCACAACTTTACAAGGACCCTACGGAGTGGTTTTCAACGACTGGAACGAGGGGACCCGAAACCTAAAAGGTTTTGGGTCAAACTATTTGAAGAGGTAGGTCAAAGTATTTGAAAATGTAAGTCTCTCTATCTATCTGTCTTTCTTGCTCCCCTTAAACAATCGAAAATGAGCAAACCCGAAACGTTTTGGGCCGAGCTATTTAAGTGCAGGTTCAGTTGAACGTCTTAACCTCTCCGAACCCAAAATGAGCAAACTCGAAACACCAATAACTTTTGGGGCCAAATTTTTTGAAAAGATAGGCCCTAGGCTTATCAGTACATCCCGCTGAGCTACAATATAATACTCAATAAAAACTTTAAACTGCACCAAGCCACCAAATCATCCTATTGAGAGTATTAAGGTGAATTTACACAGTATCCGTTTTTCGTACGTTTTCGTCCGTTTTTTTACGTTTTTGCTTCTCCTTGAAAAAGTATGCGCTTTTTCATCCGCAATTTTATAAGTCCATATACGCACTAAGTAGACTGTTATATATAGATAAAAATTTTGTTCAAAAATTTTGTGTATGAACGATAAGAGCGATATTTCGAAATAGCGCCGTACCCCTTTACAAAAAAATTTGTTCGGACAACTTTTGTGCATTATGTGACTGTCTGGTTAGTGCGGATATGGACACATAAAAATGCGGATGAAAAAGCGCATACTTTGTCAAGGAGAAGCAAAAACGTAAAAAAACGGACGAAAACTTACGAAAAACGGATACTGTGTAAATTCACCTTTAGAATGCAGACCGACATGTAACGAAGTAATATGTATTCATTCAAAAAAAGCCGTAAGCAAAATAAATGGTGTATCGTATTTTATTACTCATTTACAAGTGGATAACAAGCAAACGAGTTTTAGTTTGCAATTTGCTGTTGCTTTGATAGCACCTGTTTCGCTTTCGAAACTTTTTATTACGCCTGGGTGACCCCCAAGGCCTTCACTTTGCCAACCAAAAATCAACAGATAAAGTATAACTTAAAAATTGAGTTTATTGTATTTTCTTTCCGTAAATGGCATAGGACAAAACTTACCAAGGTTAACGAAAATAACTAAAATTTCCAATCATGATCATCCAATTTCAAAAACTAAAAGGGTGTCTGCGTGGCGAGTTCTGAGATGGACAGACGACTAAAAGCAA
Organism: Trididemnum nubilum; assembly: GCA_963965965.1. NCBI lineage: Eukaryota > Metazoa > Chordata > Ascidiacea > Aplousobranchia > Didemnidae > Trididemnum > Trididemnum nubilum. Next base: position 35,828,325 of record OZ014489.1, read on the forward strand.
GAGACAAAATGTGACTAAGCAACATCGCGTTCAAAGCAAACAGCGACGCTGCTCTTTTCCAAAAGAAACGAATGATTTATACGTAAATTACACGGTGCAAAAAAAGACCACAAGCCTGACAAAAACAAATTAAGAATGTGAGCCAAGAGGACCGCAGCTCAATTCCTGATGAGTACGTTATCAATTTTAGCTGCTCTGGAGCTGTACCATCGCAACACAATTGCTGATTGGCCCTCAGCAAATGCAAATTTAAAAACAAGGGGGGCGGTAGTGATCTCAGTGATTTAGTAATAAAAGTCACGTGATACGAGTCACACGACGAGAATGTTTCTAAAATAGTTTGGTACTCTAGAAGAATGAAGTTAACGCAGATATACCGGTAATCTATCCTCAGTTTAGAAACCCCAATTGATTTTGCCTATTTGATTTCTAACAATTTTTCTTTTTTTTTGTTTGTATCGTAATCCCTGCTACTTTAGGCGGGAAACTCTTTTTGTAATGTTTTAATTTTTGCAAGTAAAAAACTATGAAATTGGTCTTTCTTGAGGATCTTGGTACCAGTTGGTTACTTTCATACTGGTCTAGATGTGCGTTTATGTTTCAGCTTGGGTACGAAAGGTCTCTACGATCTAGTCCTCGACGAGATTGGACATCTCGTGTCATACCTAGAAGAAAATGAGATCACACCAATTGAGTTGCTGGTACGGTGGTACTCTGTTTTTTTTTGAGTTATCTGTGAATGACTAATAGTCGAGATTTGAAGTACCGTAAAATCGTAAATTATGGTGATGCTTTGTTTTTCATTATCGCTGTTAAGTGTGATCCATGTGCATTTTCACAACAAACTATGTGAAAAAGATAAAAGACCTTCAGCATTTGAGTACGAACAACTTACACCTTTTTTTTTCTAAGGATCAGCAAATCTTGAGTTGAGGCTGGCATTGTTCTTAATCTGTTTCTAAACTTGGAGCAAAACAAACGTGGTGTTCTTATTAAAAAAGTTTATGCTTCAAGATTTAAAAAGGCAATTAAGTCAAGTTTTTCTCAGTTGTCCAAAATGTTAGAATAAGCCTAAAATACATTCTCACCAAAATCGAAGTTTTTACGTCGTCCAGTTTGCAAGACATTGCAGTTCAAAATTACCAATTTTTCCCTTACTTCAGTGTTACCATTTTGTCAGTATTGTGACAGAAGATTAACTTTTGATAAGCTGGCGTACATTTATTGAAAAGCAGCTAATTTTGCGCTTCTAAACCTTTTCTTTGTTTTGGCAGTAACTCGGCCGCACAACATTTATTCAAAATCAGACACCAGCAGTAACTTTTTGAAATTTTGTTTCTAATTGTAATTGTAGTTACATTTTATTTACCAAGTTGCCTTGGCCAGGAGACAGCGAAGGGATCTCTCGGTCTTCGAGTCAAGCTGCCATCTGCCCACCTGTCTACCACACACGGCGGAGGCTTCATACTGTCCCTTTAATTGCTGAACGTCAAGTAGTGAAGCTGTGAATACCAATTTTTACAGTCTTGGGTTTGATCCGACAGGGAATCGAACCCGAGTCTAACGCAAAGCTCTGTGCACTCGATCACTGATCGTTTCATTGGCAATCCTGCAATTTCAATTGGCAACCCTGGCAAAATTTCTTAGGGGAAAATGCTTTTTTAAGGGGAATTTTAAGTTGTTATATCTCAGGAACGGAAGGTTGTAGAAAACTCAAACTTGTTGAAGTTAGTCTTTAGAATTGACAATTTGCTTTAGGAGAAAAACGAGCAAGTTTTTTTTTCCGACCTGAATGCCCTTCTGATTTACAGCCGTCTTTTTTTGTGTACCTATTTTCTCGCATCAGTTGACTTACAGTAACGGAAACCCTGCGGTAATTCTTGACAAAACGCCAGGAAGCCGCAAAGAGACCTTTCGGTCATCGAGCCAGGCAGTTACTTGATTGAACTGTTTTCTCTCAAAGTTTTTTGACAAATCTGAAGACTATAGCCTCATCAAAATTGAGCTTTTTACTACCTTTCTTTACCAAGATATGACAATTTAGATTTTGCCTTTGGAAAGGCTTTTTCCCCTTAAAAATTTTGCCCGGATTGTCAACTACAGACAAAATTTCAAAAAGTTACCTCATGTTTGTAACTCACGTTTTCGGCGATGTTGTTGTCAAGACAAAGTAAAGAGTCAAAATTGTAAATTCGCCACTTTTCAGGTAAATTCAAGCCAATTTTTCAAAAGTTAATGTTCAGTCACAATTCTGAGACAACACTGAAGTAAAAGGAAAATGGTCAATTTTTAACTGCAATATCTTGAAAACGTCAAGACGTAGAAAGTTCAAATTTGGTGAGAATGCATTTTAGGCTTTTACCAATATTTTGGTCAACAGTAAAATAATTGACTTGAATGCCATTTTAGGTTCGATTCGCGCAGCGTTTTTTTATTCTTTTTCTTCAGAACCTTGCATTTTATAGGGCTCGGGCAGCAATGCCATCAGCCTGAAGGATAGCCAATCGAAGTGCTTAAAGTAAAAGTACACTTCAAAAATATGCCATCGGGAGACCTTTTGTATTTCCTCTAGTTAATTTATAGTGCTGCAGTACAGACTCTAAGACAGTTCTTAATACTTTTAGGTGGAGCTTTTTCATTTGTCTTCGAATATATTGTCGAAACTGGTGTTCGGGGAGCGATTCAACAAAGATCATTCTACCGCTAAAATGCTTTTCTCTGTTTTTGATAGCTTGTAAGTTAAGTTGTTATTTTTGGTACTAAATTTTCGATGAAAATGAGCAAAACCAAGTTACATTTAAAAAAAAGTATCGGAAATGTTTTTCCAAACACGAGCTGAGGAACAAGATTTCAAAACCATAATTTATCTAGTAGCTACTGCATCATGAATCTACTGCCTCTTTAGCAGAAAGCTTTTGCAAAATGATTAAAACATATCAAGTTAAAACATATCATCATTTAAAACATTTGATTAAAACATATCAAGTTACCAGACTTTTTGCGAATGATACAGCATTAATTCGAAGTGTCCACAATGCTTGAAAACAGCAAGCTAATGCATCTAACCTTCTTCATCTTGAAAAACTATTTTAGACCTCTTTAAAAACATTTACAATCGTAGCACACAAGCTAATTGCAACAGTAACTGCTTTTTGCCTTTAAGTAATGCAACTAAATCGTCTATTTTTTGTAAAGGAGCTAAAATCTGGAAATAGCACACCAAATAAAATATTGGAAAAATCCGGATGGGCTTACCAAAAAACAACTGGTTAATACAATTTATGGGAATAAACCATGAGAAACTCTGAATTCGCTAGACGTCTTTGATTATCACTATAATCCAAAATAGAAATTTATTGTAGTATTAATTTTTATTGTTGAGTGCTAGTGGCCAGATCTTATTTAAACTATTGCAGTAATCAAAGGTGAGCAAGTTAATGCAAAACGTTAGCTTCATTAACTACTAGTCCGTTGGCAAACTTCACACCTTCTTTAACGTTAATCCGTTATTTTCAGCTTCAATTAACGTAAGTTAATAAATTACAAACAAATAATTTTTTAATGTGGTGCCGGGACTAGAACTTCTAGAAACTAGAACTTCTAGAACACGTATTGACGCTGTTGAGCTCATTGTACGGAAATATTTGTAGCTATGGTGTTCTACATTTGTGTTTTGGAAGCTACATTTTACAGTTTAGTCTAATTTTAAGATAAAAATGGGTTCAAATGCACTCACGAAGCTGCGATCGGAAAGTTTTTGGATATTGCGAACAGCAATAATTAATAGACGTATCATGCTGCAGCTTATTATTTGCCATAAAAAAGAGTTTCTTCGCTTTCTTCCATAAACTCGTGCTAATACGCAACAAGTGTTACCTGTGCAAACTGGTTTGCACCGGTACGATGAATGAATGAATGGTGCAAGATATTAAGATAATAACCTTAACGAAAGCTAATTTAGTCCGTTAACATGAAAAAACTTTTTAACGGATTAACGATTAACGGACTTGCGCCCACCTATGGCAGTAACAATTATTATTCTTCAAACTGTTTCCAGAAACGTTTCAAAAAAATTTATGTTGGTGGGTCAATTCTTTTATTATTCGTGTATAAGTGTTTTCGTAGCTTTCTTTTGTTTGTATTAGTTTTTTGGGGAGAGATTCTCTTGGGCTTTTTTTAGTATTTGTGTTTTTGTTTACTTCTAATGTTTTTTCACTGATGAGTAATTAAGAAATCGATATTATCGAATTACAAACAAATAATTTTTTAATGTGGTGCCGGGACTGGATGAGCACTGTATTCTTTTGCTGTAACAGAGTCTACAATTGCAATGTTCTGATTGTTGTAATTGGCACAAAATAAACTATTTTTGACCAGAAGTCGAAAAATAAATGAGCCGCCCCATGAGTTACACCACATGTCTGCATGATAGCCTAGCCACAAAAATAGCAACCTAGTACAGCTGCTGTTTCAGTAAATATCACCTCTTATCAGATAGGCTAGCAAATATAGGCTCATCAACTTTCGATTTGAAACAGCAGCTGTACTATAGGCTTCTATATTTTGTAGGCAGCTGTACTATAGGCAGCTATATTTCGTAGGCTTCTGTATTTTGTACTATAGGCTGCTATATAAGCTATCATGAGAGACATGTGTAACTCATGGGGTAGTTCATTTATTTTTTGACTTCTTTTCAAGGAATTTTTCCGTTACCAACTGCTGGCAGGTTGAAGGCCTGTCACAATCTTGAGAAATTATTCTTGAACAGTGCGAGAATCACCATTGTAACTTAACGTTTGTTTCATAAAATTTTCATAAATATTTGAAAAATTTCTATTTTAACGCTTACTTGAAGTAACATTTTTGATTTTATTGGCTGTAGTTAGTTGTTGTCAGGTTACAAAAGTAGAGCCTATTAAATTATTTGTGCCCTTAGTAACTAGTGAGACTTGCTTACGTAGATTTGGCACAGAAGACGAAACAGCTAAAGTTTTTGCCGTTGAAGTGAAGCCAATCCTACGCCACTTTCCCGCTTTCAAAGGACCCTTTGAACGTACTACAGCACGATCGAAGAGAGCCACGGGTGAGGTTATTTTTCACTTTTATTTAGAGACCAGGACTTTTAACTAATCGTGATTTAGCATTTACGGATAATTAGAAATATAAAAAATTCTAACCTTTTAACAGAGGTGGTGTCCATGCGACACATTTTGAAGTCCTTGGCCTCGAACCCTACAAGTTCTCAAAAATGTCCTCTCCTCTGCTCAAGGACAGTATCTTTGTTTTGATTGGCAGAAAAATACAAAAACCAAACATGATAATTTCTTGAATTCTGGCGTAGGCGTAGCCTGGATTTTTGATTGGGGAGATAATCTGCAAATTATATGCAATATGACGTTACCATAAATTTTTAAAAGAAGGAACTTTTTATGGGACAAAAATACCTTAGAATGGAAGATCAAAAACCAGGGGCCTAGATTGGTGCGCAAACAAAATGTTGCTAAAAGGGGAGGACTTGAACCAAAAGTTAATGTTTTCAAAACATGTGTTAAATTGTGGAGGCGCGGTGAAGAAACTAATGCAACTCAATCGTATCACAGACGGTGGTCTGAGGGCGGGGCCCCCAGCCGTCGGAGGTTACATGCAACTTTTTGAAAATCTTTATAATTTTTTGGAGAAAATAGCTATTTTAAAGCCATTTGGATCACATTTTGCTCGTTTTTAGAGCCATTTAATAAACTAAATTTTTAAGATTTGAAAGCCAATTGCAAAAATAAAATTGCTCAGTCTTCCCTTTGCTTACAATTCATGTTTAAAACCTAGCATTTTTGAATTAATTTTGTAATTGACTTGGTCCAGGTGAAAGGAAGCAAGATACATTGCTTTCTACAATATTTTTAGTAGTAAGTAACATTTCACTCGAAGATTTACCTTGGGTATTAAGTAACATTTCACTCGAAGATTTACCTTGGAGATCTTTGTTTTGTCATAAAAATAATTTTAGGATTACATGTACGATTAGGGGGCCCGGGGCCCCTCAATTAAATTTAATAATTTTTCAATAAACATTTTCCCTTTTTAAAATTTTGTCTCGCAAAAACTGGCAAAATGGAGGTGGATTGTTATTTGAAGTTGGTATTTAATAGATGGTTTCAAATCATGTTATTGCATTTAGTTTATAAAAAGGTTAGATGAAGGCCAGGGGTCGCAAGTTTTAGGACAAAAACCTTAAATTTCTCCCAAGTTATAGATTTAAAATGATCAACAAAAATTTGAAATAAGTGGCACCGCGTCCCCTGGTCATCAATATTAATATTATTGTTAATTACTGTTGCTCGCGAAAATCCAAAAAGAAGCTGAAATTGAATAAACAATAGATTTTGTTGTCATCATTTTTATTATTGGTGGCATTTCAATTGGAGGGGGCCTCCTTTGGCTACGCCTCTGACTTTTGGCCTGTCAATTCGTTTTATTTATTTATTGTTATTTTTTTTCTTTCACATCGAAGACGTAAGGAAGGGGAAAAAAAAACATGGAGCGTTACAGCATGAGACGCGAAAACATAAAAATGCAAATAATATATCAAAACTACTTAAGTAACGCGACTACATGCATGCACCACCTTGCAAATGAAAGTAAAATTAATGTGACATAATAACTAAAAGTCGTTAGAAAAACGTGGAAGGAAAGAACCATCACATCCATCATTTTGCCCGTGAAAAGGCGGTTGCTCAAGATTAGTATCACCATCAATTCGTTTCCTTTCCTTATCTGAAGAATAATGTAATGTGATAGCCAAGTCATAGTAGACCTTATTTTTAGTGCATTGAGTGAAAGCTCTAATCGGAGAACAAGGGAGCAAAACGCAATGCCAATAGTTCTTTTTATTTCTGCTAATACTTCTGGAGCGGGTGGTACAAACAGCAAAACACTTAAACCATTTAGGGCCATAGCAAGGGATATGAGTGTCCCGCCACAAACATTTTTGAGTTGTTCATATTATTAAAACATGACCGTGCCTACATGAATGTGGAGTCAGATAAAAATATGTGCGTGTGATAATGAAATGCAATACAGTTACCAGGGATGGCCCATGACTAGGACCATTTTAATTTTGACCTAAAAAGTTTAATTTTGACGTTATATTTTAGCTAAATTTTGAATTTATTTTGACCTAAAACATTTTGGCCTTATTCAGCTCCAAAGTTTGATAAAAAAAAACGTTTTATTCGCAATTCACGTAAGTTTGAAGCGAGTACCCATCTTCACTTCTCATTGACAGCATTTAGAAAAAAATATCAATCAGTCAGTCTTGTGATTAAAGTAACTAATCGCTGCAGGACAAAAACCTAGAAATCTGCACACATTTTCATGTCAATTACACTTGTTTTAATAAACAGTAAATTTTGGATTAAAGTTTGCTGTTCTTAAATTTTCACGAAATTTCGGCCTTATTTGTTCTTAAATTTTTATTGGAAAATACATTAAACGTAATTTCAATTTTGTTTGGTAAAAAGTTGCGTTATGTAAAAGTTTTGTCGACTGCTATAGCTGTGAAAGCAAAACACTACAGTCGTAAGATTTCAAAAATCTGGTTAATTCGTAGTGATATACGGTACTGTATAATTACCATATTGCAACTATTTGCATAAGTTTGAGTGGTAAAACTTTAATCAAACATCTATAAAATTGCTCATAACGTTTCATTGGTTCTCAAATATCCAGAAAAATGAAAAAAAATCTTTTGTTTGCTTTTGAAGAAGAATTTTTGATCAAATACAATTTTGACAAATTTGACCTAATCCAAAATTTTGACTTTATTTTAACCTATAAAATCTACCTAAACTGGCTCCAGAGCACCCAAAACCAATGTAGGTATACGTTTAATGATGTAATAAAGCCCTGAAAAAATTTTGACTTTATTGACTTTCGCGGGCCCTAATTGTGGTATACTACATAATGTTAAATGTAAGTAATAAAACGTTACTTGAGAACGACAGCTATTGTTCTGAAAACGCGCGAGCGAATATTGCGAAGAATTTGTTTTGAGATATAACAACTCTAATTTTTACGTTTCTACAATTTGTGGGCCTTTTGAAGGAAGGCCCGGAGCAAATATCTCGAACGCTTTCCTCCTTAATATGGCCCTGCTGGCATTCTCAGGATACTTTTTGCAGTTAAATAACTAATGTTAAATTTTACATAGTATCTTTTGGCGGCCAAAGCATATGCGCTCATTCATTGATAGGCATTAGATGCAACACTACAAAGAGACATCACATGCACTGAAGCGTAAAAAAAAGATTGGTTTAAAATTAGGGTTGGGAAATTGTCGGGAAACTAAAGTTTTTGTTCGTAACTTTTACGGTATTTTCTTTTTTCAAATTGCTTTTAAAATCAAATTGCGCAATCTCACAAAAATTGCTATTTTTCTGAAGAAAAAAAATTACTAAAATTGTTTAACGCAGGCATAGGAGCTTTGCCCTCGCCATCAGAACCCAGTTTTTTTTCTAGGATTTGAGCTTGCAAGTACGGTCCTACATTTCATTCAAAAATATGATTTACTGTATTTTGCAATACTTTTAGATAATAATATCATAGTCGCTATGCAATATTTAAAAACTATGATAATATTTAAAAAATTCTGTGAAACGAAAACGTTTAACCAAAAAATAAGATTTGTGTTCGAGAAACTACTGAAAAAGTGGGGATCCATCATTAGTGGACGATTGCACCCGGCCTCAACTGATGAAATTAAGACCTCAAATTTACCATTTCCACGTCAAGAAATAATAGTTATTAGTTATTCTCATTTTCAATTCAAGAGTTACGGCCTTAATTGTTTTATTACCAAGGTACCGCTATGGAACTCAGTCAACATTGTTGCTAACGTGTAAAACTTCAAAATGACATTCATTCTTTTTAGAAACTAATATTTTCAAATTATCATCAAAAACTTAACAAAATGCAATATCTTAAAGACTTTCTCGCTAAAAAATAATGGAAAATTTGTCAACCATAATTCAGAAAAACTATGCCCTTGATCTGTGGCCTCGACTATTCCTGTTTTTGGCCTCGAGAGGGTTTGTCCCCAAAAAGTCGGTCCTTAGCCTTGGCCTCGGATTTTTTTCGAGTCCTTGGCCTTGGCCTCGAACGTTGTGTCCTCGACTCCATTCAAAAACTATAATAATATTTAAAAATTTCTGTGAAAAGAAATGGTTTAACCGAACAATAAGGTTTGTATTTTAGAAACTGTAGAAAAAGTGGGAATCCATAATCAGTGGACGTTTGCACCGCGGCCCTAACTGTTTTAGTTTTTAAAATTGACCACTTCCACGTTAAGAATTTATAGTTATTAGTTTTTCCCATTTTCGATTCTCAAGTTACAGGCTTAATTGTTCATTTGCATGACACAGCTACGGAACGTAATCAATAATGCTGCTATAACGTGTAAAACTTTAAGATGACATTCGTTCTTTTTACAGTAGAAACTACTATTTTCGAATTATCATCAAAACTTAAGGAAATGCAATATCTTGAAGATTTTCACGCTTAAAAATAATCGAAAATTTGCCAATTATAATTCTGAGAAACTGTGCCCTTGATTCTAGGCCTTGGCTTCGACTATTCCCTCTAGGCCTTGAGAGGGTCTGTCCCCAAAAAGTCTATCCTTGGCTTTGGCCTCGGATTTTTTTTCGAGCCCTTGGCCTTGGCCTCGAACGTTGTGTCTTCGACTCTATCTTTGTCTTCTAAAATTCCCCTGGTAAAATAGGCTTAACATTTTTAGCACTAACGTCAACTCTCTATAACCGTGGTTTTTTATTTAAAAAGCCGTAAGGAAAAATGTGTAGATGAGTATTTCTTTTTTTTTTTGCTCTTTTTTAACAAAATTTTTGGGTGAAAAACTTCGCTTCGTTAGTGAACTAAACGAGGAGTCAAGTTTGTTCTACGTTTGATGAATTAACACAAGTAGTTAAGCGAAAAATGTAAACGTTCCGTAATTTTCTGCATTTATTTACAGTCAGAGTGGTCCACTTTCGTTCCGAATTGAGTGAAATAAAGATCTTCCCGTTTTGCATGCCGACCAATTTATTTCGTTCCGTTATAGCGACCCACGCTAATTGCTCTGCTCCTCGCAAACCTCAGACCCAACCGGAAAATCTCCCCAACTCGCGATAGGCTAATTCATCCACCCTTGCCAAATTATTGAGCTGATTGTCAAAAACTACAGTGTTTTTCTCATAAATTTCATCTCTAGTTATCTCATTACTAGAAATTTTCAGATTGGATCAAGGAATCTATAGCAAAAGCTCATGAAGATTTCGATTCAAATCATTCCAAAAATTGTCTTGTTACTGCATATATAAAAGAGCAGAATAACTCAAGACCGAGTGAAGGAGAAAACGCTTTGTTCAGCGTGAGTATGCCGGAATTCAATTTTCATTTCTTTTTCTCTAGGCATCGTAAGCCTAAACATGAAAATATCGAAGACTATACTGGGCATAAAATTGTGATTGTTCGCACGGAATCGGTTTATTTTCATTGAAAATTCAATACGCCAGTCTTACCGTCTTATCATACTCAGAGTTGTAAGTCGGGCCGGGCTTGCCGGGCTTGTCGGGTCGGGTTCGGGCCAAAAGTTGACAAAAATTTCGGGCGTAATTCAGATCTGAGACGTGCTTTTTGTCTTAGGTGCACAAAAATACAATCAAAATAACTTGGCAGCATTGCTAAATTTTTCAGACCTAACTTAACTTTCGTTTTTTTTTCGGGCATGATTTGGACTTTTTAGTTTTCGGGTTCGGGCCTGAACCAGTCGGCCTGTTTACATCTCTAATCAGAGTACGAGCAGAAGTTGGTGAATATGAACCAAAGATACGCTTGTGTGTTCACGGTTTTAAAGGCGGTGAATCATCCAGCGAATTCCGTTGGTTTACACTAGCTAAAATTGAAACACAATTTTTGATATTTTTTGTTTTAATTTTATGCTGCAGTTGCAAAGATATTCCACAAATACCAAAAGATACACCATTAAAAAAGTTTTTGGAAACTCTAAGTTTTGTTCTTTCCGCCTAAACCACAATGTTCTGTATAACAGAGATGGCAACCGATCCGGATCAGATGGGATCGGATTCAGATCTTTGTGTTTTTTCTCGGATTCGGATCCAGTTTCAGTAGAAGATGCGGATTCGATCCGGATCCAATTTTGCTGATTACTTTCAAAAATGTAGTTTCAAAAAAGTGTGATTTGTGATCTGTTGGTTTCTGTTTTTAGCTAACCATTTTTTTATGTTGCTTGTTTAGCAACTCATTGCTGATGTTTGTCAAAATTTTTGTTAATATACAAACTGTAGTTGCATATTGGCGGATCCGGATCTCAAAATTTAAAAGGTTTATGATCGGGATCGGATCCGGGTCTCTTTTTGTTGGATCCGGATCTCTTCTTGTTGGATTCGGATTGGTTCCGGATTTTTTGATATGTGGATCCGGCCACCTCTGCTCAATACTCTTGTTAAGGCTGGAAGAACAAAACTCAGAGTTTCCAAAAAGTTTTTTGGGGGGCTATCTTTTTGTATATGTTGAATATCTTTGCAACTGCAGCCACAAAATCAAAACAAAAAAATCAGAAGTTATATTTCAGTTGTAGCTAGTGTAAACCACCGGAATTGGTTGGATGATTTACCGCCTTTAAAACCCAGTCATTGTGCGTAAAATTGTGAGCACACGAGCGTATTTTTAGTTTGTTTTACCAACTGGCAGCTTGTAAGGTGGTACGCCGTTGAACTCGAATTTCTGTTTAAAAAAACTAAAATTGCTTTCGAACGCTCACGATTTTACATCCAGTGTAGACCGGCCTCTAAGTTCAATGTAAAGCAAGAGCTTAGGATTGACTGGACACACCTCCGCATTGTTCGGATTGGTCTACTTGACTCTGCACGGTTCCTTACTAATAGCGTTTTGTATATCCAGTTTCAAAGGCCCGTTCTTGGTTCTAGCTCCTGCTTATTCTTTAAGTCATGATCAAAAAATGCCAAATTGAGAAAGAACCTTCAAAAAGTTTATATGTTAATTGTAATTTCATTACAATTACATACTGACGGGGAATCGAACCCGTTGTTCTTTTGAAGACAAAAATCTGTGTGATTTGTACAGTTCTTTCGTGACGCTTTTGTCCTGACTCAGCAAGAAACTGCCACTAGGCTTAATAACCGGGCTTGAAAAATGAACATGTAAAATGCTGAAGAAATGCTGCAGCATTGGTAAACCGTTGGCAACACTGCACCCAGTTTGACAAACATAATTTGGTCTCTCACAAACGTAAAGCCTAAATCTCTAGAACTGAAATTGAAACCAAACTTTCAGTTCTTGAGGTTTTGGCTTTGAGTTGTGTAAGACCAAGTTATCTCAGGGCAACTTTTAAGTTTAGTCCCTACTTAAGCTCTGGTTGTAATTGAACTAAAAAAATAAAATTCTCAACGAATAAACTCGTTATTTCTGATCAGGCAATTTTATAATTGATGCTTAACAGGATGCAAACTTAATGGCGTTTATTCGAGAGCTGTACGGAGCCGGACTAAAAGGTCCCTCAAACGCATTGAATTGGGTATTTTTATGCATTCTACTACATCCAGAGGAAACCAGGAAAATGGTTGAAGAGATCGATTACGTACTTGGTAGGCTACAACTATGCTATTGCTAAATTTTTGCTCCAAAATATATTGATAAAATTTTGCAAAAAAGTTTTTTTCTATTAAAATCTCATCATTAACGAACAACAAATGAGAAGTGCTGATAATTATGGTAATTTTGAGCCGGCCAGTTATTCCGGTTCTTTTAAATAGGCACAATAGGCATAGTCAGGCCAGGCGTCACGGAGGGTATTTTGGGGTCGTGCCCCCTCAAATCACTGCTTGTGCCCCCCACACCATAAATGTTTCCCATCCCGAGCGAGGATTGTGCCCCGAAGAAAGTAACAGGCTCGGTGCAATTGGAGTGCAGTTCGGGGCCTGAAACCCCCAAAATACTGGTCATCAACCCGGTATTCGTTGGAAAGAACCGTTTTTTGGCAGATTTCACGATGAAGACCTTTATTTGATCTTCATCCCAGAATTTGTGGAATTTTGCGCAAATTTTGCCATGAAGATTTTTTTTTTTGGTCTTCACTCTCGAATTCGAGGGAAAAAAGTTTTTGTGCCCCCCCAAAAAATTGTTTATGCGGGGCTCCAGTCCTGCTACTCTGGCGCCGAGCCTGGTCATAGTAGAATAGAATTAGGGTTGGCGTTAGGGTTTAAGGTTGGCTGTGGCGTACTATCAGTAGCGTACGCATGATTTTCGAAAGGGGGGAGGCCAGGAAATTTGAGCATAATAAAGACGAAATGTAAAATTTCTCCACTTACAATCAGTCCGGTTTTTGACCCAAAATTAGGTGAAGACCAAAAAAAGGGGGGGCTTCACCCAGTTTCTGTCCTTTTCGTGTACTCAAACTTTCTGCTCAAGTTACAAAGGGGGGGCATGCCGCATTTTTGCATACTATTCTATGCTAATTATACTATTCCATGCCATGGCACCATGCCCCCTCTAAATACGCCCCTGCGTACTATGCCTACTATACCTATCGGGTGATTTTAAACATCAGCATAATAATAGACACTAGACATAGTAGGGTTAGGGTTGGTTATTGTTTAGTACAACCTTGATTACCCTACCTTGAAATTTTTTTGAGTTGCACCTTTTTTGAGTTTACCCAATCGCAATTAACGCCTTTGAGCATTATAGCAGCAAACCTGGGGCTTAAAACTGGAGCCGGTCAAAATGGACACAGTTTTGCCGCTGGCTGGTTCCATTTGCAACTTTCTTGGAAAAACTTACGAAATTGTGTTGCCCAGGCACAATGACGCGAAGACGGAACCCGCCAACTCGTTACACGTTTCGGCGAAATACTGCAAGTATACTGTAGTGTAAACAAAAATATTGTAATAGGTGATTTCATTGGTGTAAAATAAAATATAGTCTTGCGCGCAATTTTATTACGGTTCATTGAATTAAGTAATGGTTGGCTTTGGTTGGCATGATAAAGGAATTGCCTATTAGTGTGTTGTTGTTGCTTTTTTTTATACTTGGTAATTTTTTTTAAAAACACTTCACTTACCTCCTCAAAATCTTTGAAACGACATTTTGTGCTGGTGACTTGAAAAAAGTATGAATTATTACAAAAAAAATTGGCATAAAGATGATCTTCTTATGTTTCTGGATCAAAAAAGAATGAACCAAAACGCTTCTAAATCACATAACTGGGGTTCACATATTTTTGGCTACAATTTTTCTGGCCCAATGAAAGCATTCGCTCTAATTTTTATGATAGGAAAACAAAATGAAGAACAATGTTTATCTTTTGCAGGAAAGGATTCAGTTCCCACATACGACACTCAGGAAAACATGCCTTATACTCTGGCGTTCATTGAAGAATCTCTGAAGGTAACATGCCCAGTACTCAAGCTTATAGATCACACAACCAAATGTGACGTGCAGCTGGGAGGTTATGGACTTCCGAAAGACACCATTGTGAGTCTTGACAACGTTCGTTTGGACTGGGAATTAGAACGTCTGCTATTAAACTGGTACATTCGAGTACGTTTGTGGAAGTGGTCAAAATGAAGATTTAAAATTTAAAATTTTACATCTTCACTGCTTGACGTTTAGCATAAAAAGGGACATTGCGAATCTCCACCGTGTGTGGTAAACAGGTGGACAAGTGGCAGCTTGCCTCGAAGATAGAAAAAATATCTTTGCTATCTCCTGGCCAAATAAAAGTAAGTTACCACGCAGTAAAATTAAATTTTCTTAAAATTATGTTGATGGAACAATAAGGTTCTTTTACAGTTTTTAAGTCAGTAGTAGAAGATCACTCAATTATTGCATATTTTTGAGTCTTCATAACTTAGCATTGTTTGATGCTTTTATAATTTTGAAACTATAAACTAACTACAAAATTTGGTGCATTTTTGGTATTCTAATTTACGTAATCCAAAACAGTTTATTGTAACAAGTCATTGATTTGATATGGTAGCGGTAGAATGGTGATTTTCAAACAACAAAACAGCAAAGCAAGGTAGTAGCCCCATATGATTAAACGATTGCCTTGACGTGGTGACGTTATTTAGCTTTTTCCGGTCAAAACAAAATACTGCAGACTGAAGTAGAATATTTGCTCTCTTGTACATAAATGGGAATATGGGTAATGGCATTGTATTCATTTAAATTATAGGTGGCAGCAAATATCGAGTTTTACTGTCCTTACCATGCCTAATTGCATACGGTTTCTAGTTTTGGCTGTGCACATAGTACAATGGTCAGTAGATGCTGTTCAGTGTACAAAGAGCGTCATCTCTTCGGCTAAATTAAGTTATCAGCTCTCTCTAAATACACAGCGTCTCCAGATCGCAAGTCATTGTGCAGTTTCAAGCATGTAGATTCCTGGAAACAGGGTTGGTTTAACGTACTGGGGGCCCGGTGCAATCGTAATCAGGGGAGGGGTGGGGCACGGAATCCAGCAAAAACTATATGCTTTTTTCATTGACTTGAATTAACCAGGCTTTCAACCTACTGTACAATAAGTTTTTGGGCAAAAAACGTTAAAGACCATTGCGTCTGTGCTGCACGACTGCTAAGTGCTGACATGCTTTGAGATATTGTATTGATGGTATCAGTTTGCAACACTGTGTTCGATATGAACAGCCCGAGAATTAAACTACAGACCTCCTGCTTCATATACTATATGAAATATACACTGCTGCTGAAACCGTAAACTAGGGTATGATTACTGATGAAGTCAAACCAAAGACTGTAAAAATCATATTCACAGCTTCCCTGCTTGACGTCAGCAATACAAAGAGGCAGTGTGAAGCCTCCACCGTGTGTAATATACAGGTGGGCAGGTGACAGCTTAAGTCGATGACCGACAGATCCCTTCGGTGTCTCCTGCCAAGGCAGCTTTGTGAATATAATGTGATTACAGCATATACAATAAGCGAGAGCGTTAACAACCACGCCAACTGCTGTTTCCACCTTTAATGATTCTCATTTAGAAAAAAAATTTTATACTGGTAATAAACACCTTTTTTAGGTTTCTGGAAATCTTTGGGGTGCCCATCATGACCCAGAAACATGGCCGGAACCCGAAAAATTTGACCCCGGTCGCCATATCCTTGAGAATGGAAAGTTTAATACTAAAAACAAAGTGATTATCTTTGGTGTCGGATCACGTTCGTGTCTTGCTGAAGCAGTCGCGCGATCTCAGTTCTTTCTTGTCACCACTACGTTACTGCAAAAGTTTGAATTAACCCCTTCGTTTCAAGAACCCAAACCCAGTCATCTTAATGGGATTTTAAAGATCAGCTACGACCCTCTTCCGTACAAAATCAGTTTCAAAAAGCGAAACTAAAATGAAAACTTACAAAAAATTTTCACAAAATTGGATCATGCTGTTAGCTCTTTGGGCTGTTGAGCAAAATTAAGGGCCCAGGGTACAACACGAAAACGAGGGCAATTTCTTTACATCCAAACAGCTATTTTTTTTATTTTGGATTTATTTTTCTCTCGAATTCAAGGTGGGAGACCAAAAAAAAATCATCCCTTCTGATGGACTTTGAGTTCCACCAGGGTTCCGTTCTTCAACGTTTTAGGTACTTGCTTCAGATCATCATTCAAACCTTTCGGACCCCCCAAAATGGGCACTCTTACCCTCAGCGGTCCTTTCTTGAAGGCTGCTTTTGCGAGCTACAGAACCTAAAATTTTCGGAACAACGTTGTCCTACTCTTAGCATAAATGACTCAAAACGCTAGCAACTGCAGGACTGGTGGCTTTCATAGCCAGTGGAAGTTATCATGACATTCCAGGATTAATTGACCACTCTGTAGAAACTTTTTAACATGGTTTGAAATAATAATGATTTTACAGCGTGACTAATTCGACACTATCATCTATCCGTGCTGACAATCGATTGGATAGGAATCTTGGATGCGGGCCGGGTTTTGCGATCGTTACTCCAGACCTTCAAATGATGACAGTTTTGATCGGCATTGTGGTCGAGATGATAAACGCGTCGTTTTTACGACAATTCATCTTCTTTAGATCATTTAGAAAGCAAATTAACTATTGAAATAAATAAAGTTAACAATTGGATAATAGCCAATAAACTGACATTAAATGCTAAGAAATCAAATCTGCTTGTTAATAACCCCAAAATAAACCCTCCTCCTACTGTAATGAACTTAATCTGCTCCACTGGGTCCATTTAATCTGTCAACAAAGCTAAATACCTTGGTATATACTTGGACCACAAACTAATTTTTTTGGATCATTTACCCTATAGTATACCCTACACTTTACAAGGCACGGCGCCAGAGTAGCGTGATTGGGGGGGGGGGGGGGCACAAACACGGTTTTTGCTCGGAGGGCACGGTTTTCTTCTTGGGGGTGGGCACGACGGGATCCTGTGGTGCGAATCTCGGTTCTTGTCCACAGATTCAGAGGTAAAGACCAAAAAAAAGGTCTTAGTTGCAAAATCTAAGACTTTGTCATGACGTTTACTCGTATTTTTGTCCTAGAACGGAAGTTTGCTGACGCTTGGGGAGAAGAACAAGCAATATTTTTTGGGGCACAGGCCCTGAAAGGCACTCCAGTGGCACCGGGCCTGCTACTTTATTTTGGGGCACAATTCTCGCTCGGAGGGGGGGCAAAAGCAGTGATTTTGGGGGCACGGACCTGAAACGTACCCGTGTTGCCGGGCCTGCACTTTTACATATTTGCAAACCCCATATTAAGCATTGATGCAATTATCCAGGAGAGTGCTTCCAAAAATATCACGCTCTGAAAAGCTAAAACTAAAATATGTGGTAGATTTTTACATTGTAGACCGCTTCTCAGTATTTTGGTTGCGTGTTTGATTGAAAATTACCTGATTGTATTTGCATTGATAACCGTTTTTTGTGAGGCTAAAAAATTACTGGTCGAATTTGCATTGAGGGTTGTTTTTGTTTGTATGCTCAAAAATTGTCCATGGGATGACTTAGGACTAAAGATTATTTGAAGCTTCACAAATTGAGGCTTCTTGAACTGAATAAACAAAAGGATTATTAAAAAAAAGGATTGTTTAAAGCTTCTTGAAAAATTTTGAGTGCGTTATGACAACTTGGTAATGTTTTGTTTGATGTTGCTTTTGTGCTGCAAATAAATTTTCTTTTTTGCTTTAAAAAATCAAGTTTTTTTGTGTATTTGGGATGACATTTGACCCACACAAAATGAAATTCTAAAAGTTTCCAGGTGTTATTGGAAATTTGCTACCAAAACTATTAAAATCAAGTTTTGCGCATAAAAATCGACCATAAACTGCGAAAAAAAAAAAAATTGGACTTGGTGAGCAAGTTTGAGGAAAATTTATTGGACCGCAAAGGGCTAAATGGTCGAAATTAAAGTAGTGCGCTCAGTTGGAATTTTATGCAAGTTGAAATATGTTTTAGCAAAAAATGCTCTAATGCAACTTTACCATTCTTTAGTGCATTCATATCTTATTTAGGGGCTTACTGGGTGGGGTAATACATTCTCAACATATATTTCTAAATTACATAGACTGCAAAGTGAAGCCATTAGAATAGTCACTGGAAATAATAGGAACGAAAATGCTGCTCCCCTTAATCAAGTTTTAAAATTTTGCCTCTATCTTTATTGTTCCAGTTTTCAACTGCTAAATTTGTTTACTTTCATAGTCGATTGCGTCTTCCTTTTCAATTTGATAACTACTTCACTTTATCTAAACGTGTGCACTTTCGCACTACAAGATTCTCATTAAACAAACAATTAAAAATTCCTTTATTCAAATCTCAAAGAACTCAGAGGTCAATCAAATATAATGCAGCTAAATTGTGGAATTCTATTCCAAAGTACATGAGGAACTATTATTTTCCTAATTTCAAAAAAGTGTATAAAATCTTTTTATTGTCCTGAGCTGTCTGAAAATTGTTGTGTCAAGTCTAAACATAGCTTCTTATCAAGATAGTGGTGATGTGCCCTGTACCAATTGCTGCTGCTCCAGTTCTGTTGTTGTTGCTTTTTGTCTTTTACTAATTTTTATGTTTCTTTAATATTTATATTAGCTACGAAATTTCAGTGACTCATATCACATATATGCCATTAACGTGACGAATAGGGTGGCTGCTGACTCGAAGACCTAGCGTTTCCTTCGCAGCCACACTGTCGCAGCCAGGCGCGTAGCCAGGATTTGGAAAAGGGGGGGGGGGGGGGCTTTTTTGAAAGAGTGAGAAAAGTGCAAACGACCTTGACCCGAATTTTCATTGTTCTTGAATCAGCTTCACACGGTTTGTCCGAAAATTGAGACGAAATTTCTCGGAAAGCTCAAAAATTCAAAAGTTTTTTCCGCCCAAAATCAGGTGGTCTCCAAAAATAAAAATAAAAGGTCTTCACCGAAATTGAGACTGATTTTTCGGCCGAAATCAGAAATTCAAACGTTTGAGGGGGGGCTGTTTTCCTATGGGGGGGGGCTGTTTTCCTATGGGGGGCTATTTTCAATTTTTCACAAAAAATCGGCCTCAAAAGCACCAAAAACGTGCGATTTTGCATACTTCACAAGCCAATGGGGGGAGCTCGAGCCCCCCCCCCCCCCCCGGCTACGCTACTGGTCGCAGCCATTGCATATTGAGTATTACTTTCAGCTGTATATTTACGTTTGTTGATGGTTTGCGACAAATAAATAACTTGAACTTACTCTTAACAACCCAGCAGATAGCATGATCTGAGCTCAACCTACATCCTGGTCATTTGATCATGTTGTTGCGTCCTTGGATAAGACGCTTTACCATGATTATCTCTGTTTAGTGGCTTTGAACAAGCAGAAAATTTTGTGGACAAGAATTTGAAGAAATCCGCAGTAATACAGGATCACTGAAAACTCCCAAACAGGAGCGGATTTCTCGAAACACGAAGTACTTGTCACTATGAAAAGTATGCAAATCATCCAGTAATTAGCGTCTGACGCTGTGCGATCGCAGAGGATAAATGAGCAACATTGCGACAAACAGCAACAAGCAATTGTATCTATGATATTATTTTTCTACTTGAAAAATATTGACAATAGTTAAAACTTAAAAAAAAAACGAAACTCCACTTTAAATGACTGTACCTTACATTATTTTGGTTGAGAGTTTTTGTGATTGAATCAATAAAAAAGTCCATTTATCATTGTTATCATGTTCCTGTATTCAGAACTATAATACTGTAATCATAATTATGTTCACTTTTGATTTTACTCTGCAATGTTGGATGTGATGTTATTAAAGAATGTTGAATTTTGCTCTAATGACATTTTTCTATACGTACATAAGTAGGCAACCAAAAATTCACCGTTTGCAGCAACCAAAAAATAAAATAGAAAAAAGGAAGAGACTATTTTAGCGGAAACTTTTATCTAATTTTTTGTTAATTCTGACCCAATTTTACTCAATCTCCAATTCTTACTCTAGAACTATCCCCAAATTTAACCCAAACCCTCACTCAAACCTTAACCTTAGCCCTTAAAAAAGCAAATAAAAAATGCACTGACAAATAATTCTTATTTTCGTTATATTCTCTTTAACTTTAAATTTTTGGGTAAAACAGTCACCCCCATGAAGAATGAGAATACTGCCGCAAGAAAAACATAGATTTAAAAACATTGCAATAACTTATAAATCAAAACCCAGCAATTTATTTCACCCTTGAATGGGATTCTCAGCGGTGTCTAAAAGATAGTTGGGTCAGGTTGGATTCATTGCTAAGGATAATTACGTCAGATTAGGATTATTTTGACAAGCTCTCCTTGATTACGCCTTTACTATGGTAGCTAGTGAAAATTGAGGCAATGTCAACAAACCGAGTAAACATCCATAGCGAAATTGCGACGTCGTTGATCAATTGTCGAGGAAATCGTGTAGGCTACTGAAAAAAAGCAAGAGAAGAATTTTTTTTATTTTAAATAGTGCTGTAAATTCATCTCAGAAATCGGTCTAATCATCATCACAAAATCTTGCCACGCTGATAGCGAAGCCAAGCCAAGGCTTTCTCTATTGCATCTTTTAGGTCAAAATTCTCACATTATAGGCCAAGAGGGCATTGGGACAAGATGTGGTCCATTGTCTGCTTTTCTTCACGGCCATCAAAGGTCTTCTTAACCTTGGTCTGGACTAAATTATTCTCAACTTTTCCCGGTTATGCTTTGTGCGATCTGAACAACATGCCCCGTTTGCAGCACACCAGTTTTTTCTTGTCATAAATGAACTATAGTTTGAAGAGATTCTGAGGGACTAGGGATAACGGAATACCGGAAAATGTCTCTTTTGTTGATCTATCGCTTTAAGGGTGAGGTTAAAACTGGGCGAATCTAATGAAAAACACTAAAAACAAGCGTAATGAGAGATTAACCGAAGGCACTTTGAAGTATCGAAGATAACATCACCAGAACAATCGCGACAAACTAATCCTCTAGCAACGTGGAAATTTAAGACCGTTAGCGATAATGGTGACCCGGACACACAACCGTAGCCAAGGAGGGACCCAGGAGGCCCGGACTCCCTCCCCCCAATTGAAATGCCACCAATGATAAAAATAATGAAAACAAAGCACAAATGTTTTCTCAGTTCTAGTTTTTTTTTAGCATTTTCGGGTACATCCATACGAGTACAAGAGTAATTAACAATAATATTAAGATTGTTACACAGGAGGCCTGCTGGCCCCCTCAATTCAAATTTTTGCTAACTAAATTAAATGCATTGAGAATTTTTACCTAAAAGTTGCTATCTCAGGTCCTCATCTAACCGTTTTTATGAACGTGATGCAGTAGCATGACTAGTAATCATCTATTGCAGCAACTATATTCAACAATCCACCTCCACCTCGCCAGTTTTTAGGCAACAAAATGCTTCAAAAATAATTTAAGGGAAAATGCTTATTGAACAAATTATCGAATTTGAATTGAGGAGGCTTGGGCCCCCTGTTGTACATGTACTCCCAGGCGCGTAGCAAGAAATTCGCAATGGGGGGACTGTTTGGGGGTCTGGGGGCGGAGCCCCCAGCCGCCAGAGGTCAATGGGGGTCTGGGGGCAAAGCCCCCAGCCGCCGGAGGCTGGGGGTTTGGGGGCAAAGCCCCCAGCCGCCGGAGGCACGGGAGTCTGGGGGCAAAGACCCCAGTCGCCGGAGGCACGGGGGTCTGGGGGCGGAGCCCCCAGCGCTCGAAAATTTTGCATTTTTTTGCAAAAATAACTTCATTTTAGGGCTATTTTGATTCAAAAATAATGCTTTTAAAACGTGGCTTGGAAATTGGCAGTGCAAACATGATTAAACTGGTGGCATAAATGGGCTATTTGGGATGAGGTGGCTGATGGTAAAATGTTATTTCTCTTGTTCAGATGCTGGTAAATTATAAAATCGAATACTTCAATAAAACTCACACGAAGTAATCTATTTCGTATACATTTTATAGAGAAAAATAATTGGGGGGGCTAATGAAAAGAGATTTGAAAGAAATGATTGGTAATTAACTAATACTGAATAGCCCCCCTCCCCCCCCCCCCCCTATTCCTTAGTTTATAGTATATTTGTTGATGACACCTATGTTTAGCATTTTTACGCTTGCGATCAAATTTGATTGCTTGTTTTTTACCATTTTTCAAAGTTTTCATTTATTTGTTGGTTTTATTTTTGACCAATTAGCCCCCCCCCCCTGAACATACGTTTCAAAAGACGTTTTAAATCACTATTTAGTCCACTGCCGTACCTAAAACAGTCTCAAAAGTGCTAAAAACTTACTGCTTTTCCCATTCTGCAATTTGGTCGACATGCCAATGGGGGGGGGCTATAGCCCCGCCTGCCCCCCTGGCTACGCTACTGTGTACTCCTAAAACTGGGTATTTTCATGACAAAACAAAAATCTCCGAGGTAATTCTTCGAGTAAATTTTATTTACAGTTAAAAATCTTCCAGGAGGCGATGTACCTTAATTTTGCTTCCCTTAAAATATTTCAGGGGGCAATGTACGTTACAAAATTTAACCCAAAAATGCAAGATTTTAAAGGTGTTTTGGACTGGACCAGTAAGTAAAGGGAAAACTGAATAACAAATCTAGTTTTTTCAGTTGGCTTTCAAGTCTTAAAAATTTAATTAAGTTTAAATGGCTCTAAAAGCGTGCAAAATGTGATCCAAATGGCATTAAAATAGTTAAAATCATCAAGGCACTCCAACTAGGGCAAGTTTTTGCAATTTTTTTTTACAGCTTTCGAAACACTCTGACTTTACGTTGTACAGTGTTCTAAGCTGTTTCCTTCAATTTTATATTGCAATTTTCAGCAATTTTTTTCGATTTTACGTAAAACTTTTTACAGCTACTTTTGTCAATTTTTGCGCAAAATGTAGAAGCGTGATTTCAGAAATATGCTTTGAAACTAGAATATTTCAGTTTAATTTTAATATTCTCTTTGAATTGTATAACAACGAGCTTTGTGACGCATTGGCTGTGTCTCAATATTATCTATGATGCAACCGTTGGTTTGCATTGAAGAAGTTTTGATACAACCCTAAAGGTACTATAGTACCATGTCGTGTCAGAACCAGGGCTGCGGAGCCAGTGCAGAAAAGGTCGGCTGCAATTCTGCCTCTGAAACTTTCAGGGCTCCAACGGTGTTATTAAATCCGTTGTGCATAGGCCTAAATACACCTTTTTCCCGAGACTTTCGTAAAAAATAACTGCAACTTTAATGAAATTTTAGCACAACAAAAACTTGCCCGACTGATAAGCTACGCGTCATTGTTAACCAAATCGGTGGCCAACGCTCAACCAACCAACCGTCAGAACCACTGACATGATAAAAAATAATTGGTGGAAAAGCAGGAATATCATTAATTTTAACGATTCAAAATCTCCCGGACAGCAGTCACTCAAGCCAACAATCTAGCTAGCAGCTTACACTGTGTACAATACACACTGCCGGACTTTTTCGACACTGTTGAACCAAAATTAAAATCATCAGTCTACCAAGTTTTCCGGAATTAATTTACGAATTAGAATCAGTGATTCCACAGTTGCGTTTTTGAGTCCACTATCACCCAAAGCAGTGTTTATTGGTTTAAGCCACAGGTGGGCACAAGTCCGTTAATCGTTAATCCGTTAATAACGAAGCTAACTTTTTAATTAATTCGTTAATCCTTTAAAAAGTTTTTCATGTTAACGGACTAAATTAACTTCCGTTAAGTGCTGTTAACGGACTAAAGTAACTTCCATTAAGTCCTGTTAACTTCCGTTAAGGTTTTTGTCGTTAATATCTTGCACCAATTATTCATCGGACCGGTACAAACCAGTTTGCACTGGTAACGCTTGTTGCGTATTAGCACAAGTTTTATAAAAAAAGCGAAGAAAGGAGTTCTTTTTTTGAGGCAAATAATAACCTGCAGCCTCATAGGTCTATTAATTATCGTTGTTTACAATTTCCAAAGATTTTCCGATTGCAGCTTCGTTGTGCATTTGAACTTATTTTTGTCTTGAAATTTGATTAGACTGTAAAATATAACTTCCAAAACACAAAAAGACCACCACAACAATAAATATTTCCTTACAATCAGCTCAACAGCGTCAATACGTGTTGTAGAAGCGAGTGAATAAAAGGAAATGTGAATTACACGCAAAATGTTAACGGATTAACGGACTTTATTAACTTCCGTTAATTAAAGCTGAAAATAACGGATTAACGTTAACGGAGGTGTGAAGTTTGTTAACGGACTAGCGGTTCACGAAGCTAACGTTTTGCATTAACTTGCCCACCTATGGTTTAAGCATTAGATTAAGTAAAATACTAGGAATTAAGTCGTTTGTGTGCAGCGGCCCACAACTCGGGAATCCGGAGGGGAAAAGACAACTTAGCTAAGTTTTTTGTTGATGGTGTACCACTACTAATATAATGCTTGCAACAGGGTACGATTTTTTGATCATACATTGCTGTACCTATAGTCTAAGATTCTCATAGGCAGTTATGGATTGTGGTAGCCTTATAAAACATCAGCTTGATTTTGCATATTTTTGCCAGCATAACATTCAGCTGAATAAGACTGAATCTAGCCTAAAAATTTATTATATTATTATTGCATAATTTTACAACAATTTAGGTTATGAAAATTTAAAGAGCCAGCAGTGCGAACAAAACGCGATTACATGAATGGAACACTTTCTTAGTTGCTTATTTTTAAACTTATGCAAAGATGAGCTTATTTCGTTGGTTTTGAAATTTTCAAAACTTATTCAAGGGAAAAGCAATCTATGGCTATGTTTTACTACTTTCGCGAAGGTACAATTTTATTAGTGAGACAGTAACACATGGAAATCTAACAAAACACAAACAAGCAAAACTATAGATTATCGCAGGTTACTTGTCGAACATTGACGCAAGTAAATTACCTCCAGCGAGACACCACCTTTATTAAGAAAACTTGCTTGCAACAAGGTTCGACAAGCAATCTGCGATGATCTTCTCTTTTGCTTGTTTGCTTTTGTTAAATTCCCATACTCTATAATACAGGGTGTCCCTAAATTAATGAAACCCATAGTATTTCTAATAAATATGATAATTTTAACCCTATTCTTGCTATTTTTCAGATTTAATAGGAATTTTGAATAACAAAGCGGATAACAGAAGTTTATTTGACGCCACTCGCGTCAAAAAACAAACAAAAAACAAAGTCAAGAATTTGACAAGGAAATTAGGTACACGAATGGAAACTGGGAGGCTGCGATGGGACCTTCTCGGTCTTCGAGTCGAGCAGCCACCCGGATTGCTTTTTAACGGTTTAATATACTGTAGAACAGACGGATAGAAGGTCGTAACCAGGTTGAATGCTGACCAGTTTACCGCAAATGTTCGAGATAAAATCAATTTATTTCTTTTTGATAAGCTTGCGTTAAATGTGATTTCAATTTGATTTTAAAGCGTGACTTGGGTAAATTTTGAACTTCAACTGGAATTGAGTTCCAAACTTTTACACCTTGATATTTGATATTTTGCTGAATCCTGTTAGTTTTATAGCAAGGTATATATAAATTGTTGGGGTTAGAAGGAGATCTTGTTGTACGAGTGTTGACTTGACCTACCTTTGTAAAAAAATTAGAGAAGGATTGTGGAGGGGTATTATGCATAAATTTATGTACGAATTTAGCAATTTCAAGCTTATATAAGTCGGGGAGTTTTAAAATATTTAGTTTTGAATAGTATGGGGTAGCCCTATCGAGGTAATTTCCTCCACCGATTAGTTTTACCGCTTTATTTTGTAATATGTTAAGTTTTTTTATGTAAGAAGGGAAAGTTGAACCCCAGGCAACTAGTCCGTAAATCAAATAAGGATCAACCATAGCATAATATAATTTTAGAAGCGCATTTTGAGGTAATACTGGTTTTAGTTTAAACAATATAGCTAAGGACCTAGACAATTTATTTTCAATAACTTCAATGTGCTTGCGAAAGTTCAGGTTCAAGTCAAGATTGATTCCTAGATATTTAACACTTTTTTCAGCACTAATAACGGTTCCATCAAGTTTAATAAAAAAGTCAGTTACATTTTTGTTTGATTTTGGAGAAATTGCAAGAATATGACATTTTTGTGTATTGATGGTCAATTTGTTAGATTTACACCATTTATTTAAACAGGAGGCTTGAGAGTTTAAATCATTTTGTAGGGTCAAGAGGTTTGAATTCCTTAACATAAGGCAGGTGTCGTCGGCGAAAAGTGTTGTAGAACCTAGGACAGCATTAGATAAGTCGTTTATATAAATCAAGAAAAGTAAAGGACCAAGCGTTGAACCTTGAGGTACGCTGAAGCTATTCTGCTGTAGATCTGAATTGACACCATTAATTGAAACAAATTGTTTTTTTTCCAGGAACGATTTTATTAGTTGATGACTTGGACCACGGATACCATAATGCTGTAGTTTAGCAAGAAGAATTTGATGACAGACTGTATCAAATGCTTTCGTTAAATCAAGAAACAGTATTCCCGTATAATTGTTTGCATTGATATTGTCGTAAGTGGCCGTTAAAAGTTCAAAGATTGCATAAATAGTAGAAATATTTTTTTGAAACCCATATTGTTGTGGGGCTAGGACATTATTTTTTGATAAGAAAGAAAAAACTCGTTTATATATCATTTTTTCAATTACTTTTGATATGCAAGTCAAAATTGAGATCGGCCTAAAGCTGCTTGGATTATCTTTTATCCCTTTTTTATGAATGGAATAACTTTAGCAATTTTGCAGTTATTAGGAAAAATTCCATTTAAAAAAGCATAATCAATTAAAAAGCATAGGTAAGGAGCAATGATGGGTGCAGCCACTTTCAGAAAATAAGCAGGAATGTTGTCATAACCTACAGCTTTGTTCGCGTTGAGGAAACCAATGCAGGCAATAATTTCATTAACTGTTGGAGGTTCAAAAAAAATAGAATTTGGAACACGATGTCATAAATATAACGAGTAGTCTACTGTTTGAAACAAAGAAACTTTTTTAGCTAAATCTTCCCCAACCGAGCAGAAGAAATTATTAAATTGATTCGTTTTTTGGAATAGTTTGGTTGGATCGCAGTTTTGTCCATTAAACTTTTTTTTTTGATGTGTCAGTATTGAGTAAGAGTGATTTTAAAGTTTCCCAGGTTTTTTTTGATTTCCACTATGGTTCAGCAGTTCCTTTTCGTAATAAAGGTGTTTGGCGCGGGTTTTCATTTTTGTCAATTTGTTCGAAAATTTTGTGTAAAATATCTTTTGCACGGGATTTCCATTTAAAAAATGAGTTTTATTCAAACATAGGTTTAAAACCCAATTGCTTGGAAATAAGAAATAAAATATGCGTCAAGACTTATGTAAAGACCAAATCCTACAAGGCTGTTTAAGCACGCTTCCGCAGAAAGTTTAATTTCAACACTTATCCTGAAAAATTCCAAATATTCCTAGGGTATCGTATAACTTTCAAACCTATGGAACTGTAAACAAACGTAGCAAGAAATCAGCAACGAAATTGAGTGCAAGATCTGCAGACAATGTGGAAGGGTCCAGAGTTTCTGTGGGCCGGAGCCCGAAAATGTCCATTTGAAAACGAAGTAGTGAGCATAGCGCTCATCGTTGCAAAGAATTCTTACTTTCACGTTGTCTGCAGATCTTACACTCAATTTCCTTACGCTAAATAGATTGTCTGATTTCTTGCTACGTTTACTTACAGTTCCAGAAGCTTGAAAGTTACGACACCATCGTAAGAATATTTGGGGTTTTCCAGGATAAGTGTTGAAGTTAAACTTTCTGCGGAAATGTATTTGAACAGCGTTACAGGATTTAGTCTTTATACGAGTCTTGACGCTAAAAATTGTTTCTTCTAATTTGCAAGCCAAGTGGCATTTACTACGTTAAGTATTGTTATTTATAACTCCTATCAAATCTGAAAAATAGCAATAATAGGGTTAAAATCAACATATTATTAGCAATGCTAAGAGTTTCCTTATTTTGGGACACCCTGTATTTCGAAATTTTCCGGGCTTACGGAGGTGTCGTATTAAATATCTTAGAATCACCACAACCACAGTTCACAATGTGGTAACGAAATGCAATATAACAAACTGGCCATCTACTAAAAGGAAGCTGGAAGGCTTGCTGAGTTCCACCAGTAATTAAACAAAACTACAGCGACAGTAGCAATGGCCCGAATAAGACCTATGCAATGCGTAAGTGGATTTATTTCAAAAGGTAAAGTAGGGTTAATTACAAATTTCTCTTTATTAAAACGATAGCAAATTAGGCATAATATATAACAATAGAGTAGAATGTAGACTTAGTACAATAACTAATTTTTTTTTTTTTAGAAATCACGGCCAAAGCATGAAGCCAAAACACAAAGCGAAAATTTAGGTAAACAGAATACTGTGGCCTGCTATAATACCCAACGTAATAATGCATCTATCAAGGGCATGTTTGCATCTTTAACCTCCAGACGCCATGGCCATGATCCAAGTTTTCCAGTTTTTCTTATTTAAACCAGAATTAAAAGCAAAATCAATGGGGTAATTTAAAGTTAGGCCAATTGCATAAGATTAGATTGGCGTTAACTCCACTTTCCTTGATTAAGGCGTTCCAGAAATATTCTAAACACGACGTAGGGGCCTCTAATGTTATACTGCTTATTGGCAACCCTGACGTTGATAGCTCTAGAGTCGTTAGCGACGCCTTCCCAGTTCTAATTTAAAGCAACCCTGCAATTAGGTTACTGCTTTGAGTCGTTCCGCTACGTACTAGTCAATTTGATCTTTTCAGCAGAGTACAGATCGGTGCTGGAAAAAAAAGCAAACTGTTTGGTGGCCTATTGGTAACAAACGTCTAAGAACAAGCGAAAGTAAGGCTTGTGGAGTCGTAGGCCTTTGTTTGCGAGTTACAACTTAGTTGGAAAAGTTTATTCTAGGACCACGAAATTCTTTAAGCAATTAGGCCTACTCAGGTACTGATAGTCTGATTATCACAAACTCTTACTACCAATAGTCGGCAGCGTGGCCGAGAGGGTAAAGGCGTTGTTTTTACGACGACCCTGATCGCTTGATCTTCGTTCAACCTGCACCCAGATCGTTGTTGGGTCCTTGGATAAGACGCTTTACAATGATTATCTCTGCTTGGTGGCTTGAACATGCAGCAAATTCAGTGGACAAGAATTCAAAGAAATCCACAGAAACATTGAATTACTGGAAACTCCTAAGCAGATGCAGAATTCTCCAACCACGAAGTAGTCATTTCAATGAAAAGAGCGCGGATCGACCAATATTTAGCGCCTGACGCTGTCCGGTGACAGGAGGACTAATACGCACTACAAACACAACAACAAATTACTGTAGTACTTTGTAGCCTAGTAATAAAATCATTATTGCTAGGCTACGATTTTAGACTGAAATATATCTGACCGCTTGATATTTACTGAGATTGCTACGTTACCAAACCGCCTACTCTTTTTACATGCTCGGATCTGCTGTGTTGACATTATCAATCGTCGCGTAGCCAGGATTTCGCAAAGGCGGGGGCCTTTTGGGAAGTTTGAAACAATAGTGAACAAATTTGACTGAAATTATTATCAGTCTCAAATCAGATTGAGACGTTTTTCTGCCCAAAATCAGGTGATCTCCAAAAAAAAAAAAGGTCTTCATGTACATTGACGGCCACTTCCACACACCACATCACCTTAGGAACTTCTCCCACTCTCACCCCAATTTTGTTTGGGGGGGGGGGGGCTATTTTCGTTTTTAGAGCCAAAATTACCCTTAAAACTGCAAAAAATATGCTATTTCGCATACTTTTCAGGCCAATGGGGGGGCTATAGCACCATTTGCTCCCCCCCCCCCCCTTCTAGCTACGCTACTGATTATCACACTGATTAGTGCGCAGCGAAACGACTTAAAAGGGCATTCAACCCGAATTTTGAAAAATTGCGAAAAAATCTTTAAAAACATGTTTACCAACTTGACCCCATTGCGATTCTTGCAACTCATCCGGTTAAGAAAGTTAAGAGAAAAAATTTTATGTTTTCCCCTTAGAATCCAAATTTCGGCCATCTTGTTTCAAGTAGATTGCGCAATAAATCAGTTTGTAACTTCTATTTGCGAGTCCTGCTAAGTACCGGGCTTCTTGGAACTAGGTGAGTGCTGAAGGTATAGGTAATTGTAATTGTAATTACATTTCATTCACCAAGTTGCCTTGGCCAGGAGACAGCGAAGGGACCTTTTCGGTCTTCGAGTCAAGCTGCCACCTGCCCACCTGTCTACCACACACGGCGGAGGCTTCATACTGTCCCTTTAATTGCTGAACGTCAAGCAGGGAAGCTGTGAATACCAATTTTTATAGTCTTTGGTATAACCCGACCGGGAATCGAACCCGAGTCTACCGTTTCAGTAGCAGACGCTCCATCCACTCGACCACTGATCGATAATAAAGGTAAATAAATTAGTGGAACAGCTACTGTTTGAATTCAGAGAGGTTAGTTGCTTTCCTAGTCTGCTTTGTCCGCCAAGTGCTAGCTAAGTAGTCGGAATAAGATAAGGCTTTTGTGCTTTAGGCGTAGTAGCCTATAGCCTATTGCAGATTGTGACTATTGCTTCGTGTAGATAGCCTATCCGAAAAAATTATTGCCTGTTGAAGGCTAAGGCATGGTAGCTGACAAGATATTAGACTAAGATTCTAGTTTTTAGTGAGCCAGGAAGTTTTATGCGATTATTGCGCAATTGGTTCAGGCCTAAAGATCAGATAAGGCCAGTTAGTTTTTCACGTAAATATGAAATTGCAAACTTCAGTGCAAAGCATTTTATTTAGCATTATTCGTTTAGGTTTGTAACGGTTATCAGCAGGTACCTACTACTTACGAAGCTACTTCCTCCAGAGCTGCTAATGTAGTCAGTCATTTGAACGATTTTGACCCACATCCGTTCAGTTTGGTAATGTTCAGAAAGCGTTTCTCCTTAGTCTAAGGGGAAAAATAATTGCGAATATCTTACGATTTCTTGGCCGAAGAGAATCAAAATTGGGGCGAAAAAAGTCTAAAAAATTGCCAAAGTTGTTTTACTATGGTTTCACAGAAAATCTTTTCAAACAAAAACGTCCTGAATCCCCTTTTAATGCTATAGTCTAATGGCGGCGTTGCTTTAAATTGGAAATGGGATGGCGTCTCAAACGACGCCAAGGTTATCAACGTCAGCGTCGCCAATAAAAATTATAAAATTAAAGGCCACCACGTAGTGTTTGAAGTAGAATATCTCTGGAACAGCAGGGTAAAAAAGGTTGCAGTCAACGTCAATCTAGTCTAATACGATTCGCTTAACTTTAAATACTCTCATTGATTTCGCCTTTTGTTTTCGTTTAAATTTTTCTATTTTTAATCTTGTTTATGTTTTTTGAAGACATCGAGCAGAGATAAACATCAATATTATGTCCTGTACCAAGACAAGGGGCAATTAAGTGACTGTTTGGGACTGAACCCAGATTATGCAACTAAATGCAACCCACTCTACCTTTTAAGCGAAATTAAGCGTAACAGCAAGCAAAATTATTTGAAGCAAAAACCAAGGTTGCATAAAATTTCTAAATACTCTACAGCTTTAAAAAAAAGAAAATGCTTTATTGCCGGGGTGTCCCAAGTCCGACTGCGGTGAAATTTTACCCGGCTCGTGCCCAGTTTTCACCTTGTTTCTGATTGGAATTACCCTGCAGATACGCAAACGAATCGGCCCAAAACTCTTTTTTACGGACCAAAATTTCCCGCACGACCAAAATTCCCTACCAAAAACCAAAAAAGTCAAAAACCCTAATTTTTGACTTTCATCTGTTCGTGTAACTCATGTACGTCGGCCAGCAATCTTGTTCTGATCTGTTGACCCCCTGGCAGTTTCGCAAAGTCTTATGTGGCACACCATCAAATAAGATAGGACACCCCTGTTTCATTGTGTTTACAATGTGGAACGTAACTAATGAAGCATAACTAGTTTAGTCAGTCAGAGGTTTATTTCGTCGAAAAGACACTATAAAAAAACGCAATACAACAATACTCATACATGTAAATCAACCCGGAAACCGGAAGTGACCTTTCAGTCTTGGAGTCTACGGTCACTTGAGAGTGCAGCTATTGGTCTTTGCCAATGAAAAATTGAATATTTAGTCAGGTTGACAAATTGAATTTTTAAGAAATTTACAATAATTTTCTTTAAACAACGACATAATCATTTTTGTGCAGTTGCACTTTTTTTAATCAAGTGCAATTTTTATTTTTGTTTAAATTTATTGAAGAATAAAGTTTTGATCTTTAAAGGTATATCATTCCAAATCTTAACTCCCATAAATTTGATTGATTTTTGAGCACGTTTTGTTTTGTAAGGGGTAAGTACAAAATATCCTTAACTCAGTTTTCCTTGGCTCACATGGCAGCACATGTTAGCGAGCTATGTAAAGGCCATTCTCGCTCCTTAAAAGGCGCTAACGAACAAAAAAAAAACTTCGTGGACAAACTGCCATTTTCGAACCGTCTCGCCCAACATGCGTTGAAACTTCTCGCTCGAATTTCTTTGCAAGATGTTTGTAGCAGAGGTGAAGTCGAGGACAC
Source organism: Trididemnum nubilum (assembly GCA_963965965.1). Lineage (NCBI taxonomy): Eukaryota > Metazoa > Chordata > Ascidiacea > Aplousobranchia > Didemnidae > Trididemnum > Trididemnum nubilum. Next base: position 35,861,512 of record OZ014489.1, read on the forward strand.
AAGGCTCGAGGCCAAGGCCAAGGACACAAAAAAAATCCGAGGCCAAGCCCAAGGACAGCCTTTCCGAGGACAGACACTCTCGAGGCCAAGGACAGGAATGCTCGAGGCCAAGGCCAAGGACACAAGCGCAAGTGCTCTCCAAAAAAAAAAGGTCTTCACAAAAATTTTTTAGGCGATCTCCTAAAAAAAAAAAAGTTCTTCACAAAAATTTTTCAAGCGATCTCCACAAAAAAACGTTTTCCAAAAAATTTTTCAAGCGCTCCACAAAATTTTAACAATTCAAAAACTAGTGCTGTCCTCGAGCCGAGGACAGGCCAATTTTCGAGGACTTGAGGCCTCGAGGCTAAGGCCAAGGACTTCAAAATGTGTCCTCGAGGACTCCACCTCTGGTTTGTAGTCTGCGTTAGTACGTAATATCTTATTGTTTCGTCAGATGCATTTCTACTTCAAAATAATGCGTTTAAGTGTACTGTATGAACTGCAATGGTATGGAAAAAGATACAGTGGGGCATGCGTTATTATTCTAAGCTTGCAAAATCCTCGATTGATAATAATTACTGTAGTTAATGAAAGACAGAATTTATTATGTTTTTGGAACAATGGTAAAAAAGAACAATTTTTTCCATGCTACAACAATTTTTTAAATAACCTAAAGCACCCTTAAGGTCGTTGGTGAGTAAACTTATATGCAGGGCCTACGAGAGGGGGTTCAGGGGGTACATCGTACCCGGGCCCGGGCTTAGGGGGGCCCGGGCTCAAGGGGCACGGAAGAGTTCAGGTTGGCGCGTTAAGTTTTGGTATCGCATCCAGGGGCGCATTTAGGCCTGCACCCAATTACCAAATTAGAGTGATCTTTTTTTTTGCTCTTCACCTGATTTTGGGCAAAAACTAGAACCAAATTTGAGTGAAGACCTTTTTTTGCTCATCACCTGATTTCGGGCAAAAACTGGGATCAAATTTGAGTGAAGACCTTTTCTTTTTGGCTTCTCGCCCAATTTTGGGGGCTCGGCATCAATCTTTGAACCCCCTGGAAAAATTTCTCTTGGAGGCCCTGCTTATATGCTAACAGTAACTTTAGGTTTGAAAATTTTTCAAAAGTGAACAAGTCGAAATACACTCTTCTTTATTAAAACCGGTAAATTAAAACTGGATGTTTTTAATTTCTGCTGATTTTCAGCTTCATTTGTTCTTGAATCTTTTTTAAATTTTCAGAGCATCGATGTCAATTTTAGCGAGCATGTTTGTAACACTGTTTAATTCCTATTGCTCTGCTGTCTGCTTAAGTGAAGGTTTTCTTCATGCTTTTGTATCATCGTAAAATTGCGAAAGAGAAAAAGCAAACTTTTATCAAGTTGAACAACTGCCAAAAAAATTTCTCAATTGCTTGCGCAGAGCAACAGCGCTCAATAATCTTGGAATAGTTGCAATTTTGATAGCAAACCCAAGAAAATCACTAAAATTTTATCGGTTTAAACAATGACATAAAACTCGTTGGTTTAAATCAGCACAAAATTTAGTTTCTTTCATTGATTTGATTTTTTTTCGTTTAGTTTTTGGTTTATTTTGCTGCCGAGGCTGGCATTGTTTTTAATTTGTTCATAAATTTTGAGCAAAAATGAGCCTCGTGTTCTTAAGAAATTTTTCTTATGCAGTAAAAAAGAGTGTAAACAGTAGCGTACGAAGGATTTTGAAAAGGGGGGGGGGCCTGAAACTTTGGAAAATTTGAGAGGAATATAGATCAGAATTTGAAATTGTCATACTCAAATTTCGTCCCATTTTTGGCCCAAAATCAGGTGAAGAGCAAAAAAAAAGGTCTTCACTCAAATTTCTTCCCATAAATCAGGTGATTTCGTGCCCAAAGCCTGATGCCCAATTTCCAATGGGGGGGGCATGCCTCAATTTTGCTCACTTTTCTATGCAATTTTGCAATCCTGTCGACCCAAAGGGGGGGGCCATGGCCCAATGGCCCCCCCTAAATACGCCCCTGAGTGTAAATGCTTTTTTTGTCAACTGGTGCTGCTACTCAATATTTCTTTATCACTCGATACAGCAAATGGTTCTCGTTGCAATTCGCTTTCTTAGCAGTCTAGTGGCAAACATGGCGACGATTACAATTCACTTTCAGCAAAAATTCACTTTAGTTAGAAGTTTTCAACATTTCGCCATTAATTCTGAACCAAAAAGATTTCTCGCGCGCTTAACAGAGTACTTCAAAATCTTCGTTATGTTGGCGAGAAAAATGTTACGTTTTTTTTTGCACAAGTTAATATCTTGCAATCGATCCAAGCAACTTAGCGAGCGAAAATAACGTTACCCAGCTCTAGAGCTTCAGATGCACATGTAAAAACAATTTGCTTTTAACGAGTATTTCGTTTGGTAGCACCTCTTAAAAACTTCTCGTTATTAATATAAACGACGAAATTTTTGTCTTGTGGGCTCTGGTTTGGGAAGAGGTTGAGATCGTTTGTTAAATGAGTTAGGTCAACATTCTAAACAAACACCAATAATAGGAACGCATGAGTCTTAAAAACTCGTGGATACACGTTACACAGTGGTTAGAATACAAAGTGCTTCTGTACTTGTTTCTTTCATATTCCCAAAAAGCAAAACATCAAAGTCTTGTTGTTATTTCAGTGACGAAAATGTCGTTCCATTCTAAAAATATTCAGAGTTTAAGAGTAGAGTTATTAAAAGTTAAATAGCGTTTATGCGATTTGAGAAAGACAACTGTTTATGAAGGCGGAATTACACACCGCTTGTTTTTTATCCGTTTTTTTTTACATTTTTGCTGCTCGATGAAAAAGTATGCACTTTTGAACCCGCATTTTTATAAGTCCATATCCGCACCCCTAATATTCTGTGTCTGCTTCATGCAAATAGCTATTTATTGATAAAAATGTTGTGCGTTTAACATAGGCGTAGCCAGGATTTAGGAGGCGGGGGCCCAAACCAGAAATCACATCGGTGAAGACCAAAAAAAAGAGTCTTCACAGTTTGATCTAGGATTTGTGATTGGGGGCAGCCCGAAATTTAGTTGGAGACCAGTTTTGGATTGGGAGGGGGGGCAAACCTCAAGTTATAGAGTGGGGACCAAAATTAACAAACAACTGAACTAAAGGTCAGCACGAGCTGCAAAGCCTATTTTGTTCCGAAAAGTAGGTAAAGACCAAAAAAAAGGTCTTCGCGGTTTGCGGTCAAGCCACAAACCAGACTTGGAACGGGTACTAAAAACCAATAGCCGTTTTGGAAAAAATTTTTTCATTGGTTGCAAGGCAATTGGGGGGAGCCCGGGCCCCCGCGGCCCCCCTACCTGGCTACGCCTAGGGCGTGCAAACGATGAGAGCGATATTCCAAATCAAAATAGGGCTATACCTCTCCACAAAAATCTTTTTTCAGAAAACTTTTGTCCAGTATGTGACAGTCTGATTAGTGAGATATCGACATATAAAAATGCGGATGAAAAAAATATATTTTTTTATGGAAAAGTAAAAGTGTAGAAAAGCGGACGAAAAACGGATACTGTATAAATCTACCTTGAAACATCACCAAATAGCTGATTTCGAAACGTTATATTGATACTGTAGTAGAAAACTTTGCTTAAAGTGTTTTTTTTCTTTTAAGTTGAATTTTTCTTTTAAGGCGGTATTGTTGCCATTATAAGAGGGCAGCAAGTTTCCTTACACCAAAACACAACTCTTAATTTTCATTGCAAAATGTGTTGAAATCGCGTGTTGAAAACGAGTACAATGTGTGGCGCAGAGTAAATTCGCTCTATAGCTTCATTAGCTTGGCAGTTGACATTGGAACGCAACACAGAATCAGAAAACATGAATCCGCTTGAAGATAATTATTGAATGGTAATTGAAAATAATCTTAGTCTAATGAACAGTTTTATGGTAATACACCACCAAACAGCAGTAAATTTTAAACTATACTGCAGATTAGCGTTTACACGTAACTCTTTCTTTTTTATCTTATTGTATAATTATTTGTATTTTCTTTTTCATCTTATTGTATATTATTATGTATGTGTATTTTATTTACCTTTTTCACTCTGCAGTGTAAATGGTTCTGCCGGAGGACGATGCTTCACGTTGTTTACAACATTTTGATGATGGCATTTCCCTGCTTTTATTTTTTTGCAGATTGTGAAACTTCTGAATTTTCCTAACAAAGTTTTGACGAAATCGTTGAATTCTTTGTCCTTCCACCAATAAATAAAAAGATTCATCATCCTAAACAAATTTTGGTCAAAATAAACCAAAATAAAGATGCTTGGTTAAAATTCAGTTTCTAATTTGAACCTGCTCAAACGTTTTTTGATTTATTTTGTTTCACTTCTTTTCTTTCCATTTTTGATAAATTGGAAATATTTTTGAAAATAAAATTTTGAAATTTAAAGAAATATTGCTCAAACTGAGTTTTATTGATGAAATGAAAACTACTTGAGGTAATAAAGAAGAACTCAAAACCTTTTTCCACAATTCTCCTTATTCGGGAAAACATGATTTAATCCGTTTGATTCCATACTATTAGCAACCCTGTATTTCGCAATTTTGTGACATCAGAAAAGGCGTACAGTAGATCAGTACTGGTAGCCTAGGTCTATTGGGTTCCAGTAGCTGTAGCCAAATTTGCAGATTTGATTATAGGTTACTAACTGGTATACCAGTTGGTAATCGTGTTTCTTCGTCAGGGAGAATTTTTGTAAAAATTATGCCATTTGTGATGTCTCAAAGTTGCGATACTCAGGGTTGCCAATCGTACGGAGTCACACGGATTAAATCGCATTTTTGCAAATAAAGAGAATTGTGAAAAAAAGTTTGGAACATCTCTTTATTACCTCAAGTAGTTCTCATTTCTTTTATAAAGCCGATTTCGAGCATTATCTCCTTAAATTGTTTAGAAAACTTTACTGCAATGTTCATAAGTTGTATTTTGGGAACTCAAAGACGGTAGGTTAATCCTCGCACTGTATGGCGAATAGAACGAATCATTAAAAAAAAGCAAAATTAAAATCAGCTTAGCGTTAAAAACAATTTGTTTTTCTGATTTGATATAGGTAGTGTAATGTAATGACGTCATCACCCATCTTTTTGGCAATTCAGGCAAATTTGTTTTTTATTTTGGCTGTGATTTTTCAGCTAAGATTGTTCATGCTTACCCATTGCACATTGTTAAATAGTTACATATCAAAATAACAGTTGCATCCTCATCATTCTTCGTAAGGAATAGGGAATACGCAATAACAGAAGGCACTTCAGAAGATTTTTCGTATTCAGAACACGCACATAAAAACAAAAGAAAATTAAAATTAACGATAATACATAAATATATCGCAATTATCAAAAATAAAGACTTTAGTAATACAGTACATTGATGTAAAAGTGTTCGACAACTGCAAAACTATATGCTTATTCTATTTGAATAAGACACCCCTGATGATGCCGATTCCGGGTGAAACAGACTGTAGGGTTTTAATTTTGACTTGTACTGTGCTATGGTATGATATTCTCTCTGGCCTACGCTGTAGAGCACTTGTTTGAATCGGTTGAATTCAAACTCCACCCATCAAGCTTATCTAAAGAAATCGATTTTCCCACGACCAGATTGATTTTTTTCACGGCTCCAAACACCGTCAGGCTTTTTTATTAAATTCACATATTTTGTGACGGAACAAGTATTTATGAAGTTTATGAAGTAGAGATCATGTCCATGTTAAATTGCTATTGTGCTGTGCCTTCTCGTTCATGTTGAGTAAGAACAGTATAAAGCGTTATTTAAAACGATAAAGCTTTTAAACGCTTTGGAATCAGCTATGCCCATCATCAGCAAAAGATGAAATTTTATTCAAGTAGGGTAAGATTTTATTTTTTACTGATGATGGACGTAGCTGAAACGAAAAGTTAAGAAGTTTTTCCTCTTTAAATAAGGCTTTTACTGTTAATTTTTATTCAATTAAACAAAACTGCCGAGCAATCAATAGCGATCATTCTCTTTCCTTGGGCTTATTATGAAAGAGTTTGGCATGATTTCGAACGATTCTAATATTAAAGTTGCCAATAAAAACCCTAAATTTGTTCAAAGTGCTGTTAGAGTATAGAGTACAAAATTACAAAATATTGAAAATATTTTCTTTAAGTTAGTCCCTTCTGCTGTGCTAACCCATCGATCCAAAGTAAGGGTCAGATCGGGTCATAAAATCAGAATGAAGCAGAAGATCTATTTCCATTTCAATTTTTTGACGAAGATTTGAGTACTGTTTCAGGATCTTAACGTTCTTGAAAAGTGCTTAATAGCAGTTGTAGTCAGAGCAGTATCATATAGCACGTCACAAAAAAGACATCAAAAACCCTTCGGTCTGTTTCCCTTTAGCATGAGATTCACGGTAGACTTATTCCAATTGGATTTAGTGTAAACTTACGTATTGTAATTGTGAATGCAATTTCTAGAAGAGCCAAAGTAACGTAAGAAGATCGTTGCTCGTTTTTAATAGTGCTCTTATATGACGTAGCTACCATTTTTCTTCGAGTTATACCGCGACGACGAATTGCAAAGGCAGTACCAACAGTAAAGAATGTCTAAATATGTAAGCAAAAAACTATCATAGAACCGCATCAAATAAACCACGTAAATAAAAACACACAGAACCAGTATTATAGCTGTTGGAAACTACAACATTATCGCGCAGGACTTCAAATAAAGAAGTGCTGATGGAGGAATGAGACGAGTAGCGGCCAGTGTCTAGCCTGCCCCGCAACCCTCACAGAAAAGCAAATGATAAAGACAAAGAGAAAGATTAAAATTCCATACTCTAACAATAGACTATTTAGTAGACTAGAAACATACGCATGGAGAAAAAGAGAAGAGTATTGAAGAAAAAAAGTTTGCTCTTTTTGCGAAGTTTTTTTTTTGCGGTCACCCGTATTCGACTGAGTGATTCGACATATTCCTAGAACTAGTGAATCGTAAAGAAAAAAGTCACGCTGATCGGACAAACCAGCATGTATCAGAACAAGTAAACCGTGAAATAAAAGAGAAAACTCTCAGTTTCCAGTCAACTAATAAAGAGTCGATGATCTCACAATAACAGAGATGCTGGTCAAAGCCAGAGCCCGAAAAATTTTAAAACACATAAGACTCTCGTGTCGTTGAATACTCTAGTGATGGGTAAGATCAGTTTTAAGAAATATTGCGGTGTTTCCATTACTGATTCTGTGGATATCTGCTTTAAAGATTAAGAGTTCAAAGCTGCGCTATTCATGCAGTCTTGCGTGAACGGCTACTAGCATAAACGATTGTCGAAGCTCAAGTATTTTATAGTGTTATTATGTTCCTTGCAGCAATTGTTCAACCAAAATCGCAAATTTTGTCTTAAAAATTGCATTATAAGAAGAAATAAATAGGTGGCACTCTGAGTCGTTTCTAACCCTCACAGCAAGCTGTGAATTTCTCCGGTCACTATTCATGTATCGGCGTTTCACTGGTAAACTTTTTGTGAAGAGGTAGAATTTCATGCTTATATTGTTTTCTGAAAGGGTGAATGACAATAATGAATACCGTTTGCTGTACAGGTGTATACCCATCCAGGGTAACAAAAAACAAGCAATTCTTGCTCGTCTCAAGCAAAATAGGTGTCATGAAAGGGCTCGCAGCCGAATTAGATAAGATAATCAAAAAAAACTCGATAAAATTATCGCTTTCAAGATGCTAATATTGTTTACAAACACACTAAGTATACTTCGCTTGTTTGAACTTCGATAATTATTCATGAGTAGTAAGAAATTAAATGGATCACTCCAGCGATTGCGTTTATCACTGGCTAGTAAGGCGGGTGGCTCAAGAATATTTTGTTTAGCAGTAAACACAGCGAGTTTTTATCTTTTTTCGCTGTACTGTAGAGTAGACTAGATTTATAATGAGGAAACTAAGACACAACCTGGCATTCTTTCCTGTTGGTTGGTTTTTTAAGTTTTTTTTTTTTTTTTAATCCTCAAGTTATGTACAGGGCATGGTATGGAATGAAATGGAAGACGATTTTTCCATATTCCATCCAGGAAATTTTCTTCCACTCCATTTCCATTCCATGCTAAAAATCTTCCATTTTATATTCCATTCCATACTAAAATTTTCTTCCATGTTCTATTCCATACTTCCATACCAAGGTAAGTTTAAATAGGAAGCAACGCGTAATTTGCATTGCACTTTTGCAGCGTTAAGCGTGCTTCTGCAAGTAGTCGCTCACGAAGGTAAGCACTATGGTGCAATCAGTAGCGTAGCCAGGGGGGGGGCGGGGGGGGCTCGAGCCCCCCCCATTGGCTTGTGAAGTATGTAAAATCGCATGTTTTTTGTGCTTTTGAGGCCGATTTTCTGTGAAAAATGGAAAATAGCCCCCCCATACGAAAAGAGCCCCCCTCATATGTTTGAACTTGCGAAATTGGGAGAAAAATTGCCCTGATTTTTGGCGAAGACCTTTTTTTTTCTTTTTTTTTTGGAGATCACCTGATTTTGGGCGGAAAAAACCTTTGAAATTCCGATCTTTCCGAGACATTTCGTCTCAAATTTCGGACAAACCGTCTGAAACTGATTCAAGGTCGATGAAAATTCGAGTCAAGGTCGTTTGCACACTTCTCACTCTTTCAAAATAGCCCCCCCCCTTTTCCAAATCCTGGCTACGCGCCTGGGTGCAATACATCTCATCATATACTTGAAGCACTATCGCAATGACCTAGCATAAAAATTCACTTAGCATAAAAATATCAACCATAGGCGTAGCCAAGATTTTTGATTGGAGGTGGGGGCAAATCACATGCAATGACAGCATCAGAAATTTTCAAAACGTGGGATTTCTATGGGACGGAGATACCGTAGAACGGAAGGTCAGAAGCCGGGGCCTGTGTGTTTGGCACATAACCATGAATTTGCCAAAAAGGGAGACCTTCAACCAACAGTTATGAAGTTTTCCAAAATGCTTAAATTTAAAGATGCGTTGAGCTAACTAAAACGCGTCGCAGACAGGGTTCGGGGGCAGAGTCCCCAGCTACAGGGACTACGAGGATCTTGAGGCGAAGCCATTAGCCGCAAGGCGATCTTGTGTAATGCTTTGGAAAAACTAGCGATTTTAATATTAATGCCATTTGGATCACATTTCGCACGTTTTTAGAGCCATTTGAAAAAAACACCTTCTTAAAATTAGAAAACCAATTGAAAAGCTCCCATTGTTTAGTCCTGCCTTTACTTACAGGTTACGCCCAAAACACGTTTAAAATCGTGCATTTTTGAGTTAAATTTTGTCAGTAACTTGGCCCAGTTGAGGGGAAGTAAGGTACATTGCCTTCTTCAAAACTTTTAGACGTAAATAATAAATCACTCGAAGATTTTCCTTGGAGATTTTTATCTTGAAAATAACCAGTTTTAGGAGTACATGTACGACCAGGGGACTCAGGCCCCCTCAATTCAAGTTAAATAATTTATCCATTAAGCATCTGCTTTAGCTAAAATTTTTTTAAATAGTTTGTCGCGTAAAAATAGGCGAGGTGCGGGGGGATTGTTATTTGACGTTGGTGCAGTAGATGGTTGCTAATCATGTTAGTGCATTACGTTCATAAAACTCTCAGACAAAGGACTGAGATTGAAAATTTTAGGACAAAACCCTTAATTTTTCCGGGGTAATACGTTTAAATTGCTAGGCAAGAATTTGAACTAAAGGGGGCCCCCTGGTCGTCAATATTAATATTTTTGTTAATTATTACTGTACTGTTGTACGCAAAATGCTAAAATAAAGTGAAACGGAAAAAACAATACGCTTTGTTGTCATTTTTTTGTCATCGGTGACATTTCAATTGGGGGGAGAAGGCGGGCTCCCTGGCCCTCCTATGGCTAGGCCTATACCAACCACTTAATCAACAGACAATAGGTTTACCCGTATGCTCAGGGTTTAATGATTGCAAATTTGGAATCACACCAACTGTGAAATTTAGCATAGCCATACCGCAAAAAGAAACATTTTAAAAACATACCAAAAATGCTTAAAAGCAATGCAGAAAAATAACAAAAAACAATTAAGCTCAATCGAGGAAAGAAAAGTCAATACAAATCTTTGTTACGATGGAAAAGTTTTGTCATTTGGCAAATTGTCATTCTCAAAATAAAAATTAAACCTGTCAGCATCACTGCTGCTGCAAATTGCAATGAACATATTCTATGATCTGATGATGCAATGCCTACACTGTTTGCGCAATGCTCATGACCGTATTATCCTATTAATTTGTCGCAGATGAGTAGCTGCTAAACGCTTCCACATATTTTTAGTTATCACTACACGTATGTATTTTTCTGTAAATGCCATGTGCGAAATCTAGTATGGAATTGGTAAGGAAGATTGTCTTCCATTCCATTCCATTCTTGAAATCTTCCATTTCATTCCATTCTGGCATCTTTCATATTCCATACCGAATTTTCCATTCCATTCCATACCATGCCTTGGTTATGTAACCACTATAGCAGTAAACAATAAGAGTAGGTTAAGTTCCTCGGAGCATCTCTCGATGCAAAGCTTCTCACTTGGCTGTTGTTGGCTATCATTTCAGATAGAAAATGAAATTTAATTTGGCGGATTTTACTGCATGTGTTTTTACAGTATTTTTGGCCGATTGCACATTAAACTTGTAAATAAAAAGGTACTGGTTCAAGTTTCTGAAAAATTGCTTCCTGGAGACAACAAAGGGACTTTCGGTCTTCGAGTCAAGCTACCACATGCCTACCACATTAAACGTTTAACGCATATTATTGGCATAATACATTAAGTTGATGATGGCTGCAAAATCTTTTGTCCTTTTATACATCTTTCGTTTAGGGCTTCCTGTACTTAAAAAAACTTAAAAAACTTAAAAAAACGCCGCAACCTTGTGTGCATGCTGTACAGTGTTCGCAATAATCGAAACGTCATGAGTGTAAAGTCAAAAATTCATTATTTCAACTCCAGAAACATAATCTTACCATAAGGAAAAATGCAGGAATTACAGAACAGAGATAAGCAATTCCTTGCCAAAGTCTGTCATCTTTTTTCACTTGTACAATGTATAAAAAGCAGTAAGGTACATATGCATATACAAACGTATTTGGAAACCAACCTATTGAAAAAAAATGCAAATTAGCTCAATAAGCTTAAACAGCAGTGCATTGCAGAGCACAATTACAGTAAAACTTCGTGAAAAGGAGAAAAAAGAATTTGCATTTGCCAAAACGACATCAAACATAGCAATGTGCGCCAAAAAGGCGTCAAACTTAGTCGGCAGCGTGGCCGAGAGGGTAAAGGCGTGTCAACCTGCACCTCGCCTCGTTGTTGCGTCCTTGGATAATATGCTGATTGTCGCAGCTTGGTGGCTTCGAACAAGCAGCAAATTTACAAGGGAAGAAGTCAAACGCCAACCGGAAGGCTTCGAAAACGATCAACTCCTAAGCAGGTGCGGATTCGTTCAAAGGATGGCGCCACCGTTGATTTCTCGTGATAGAAGGATAAAGATGATGCATCAATCAATCAATCATCCTGTTTCACAGGGAGAAACAAAAACCCCTCTCAGTATTTTGGCGATAGATCCTTTTAGAAAAACGCATTTTCAATATGAACGTGACTTTTTGAGTCAAATTTTATCAAAAATAACCCCTGAAAATCTAAAATTGCTAAGATAAGGCAAAGTTTCCCAATTTTGAGGTTTGGCAAAGTCACTTTCTAAAACCTAGACATCTTTTGGCCCATATTTAACTTAAATGACATTACAAGATATTCTTGTGACGTAATCACGTTGACTTAAGGCATTTTATGATTCAGTATCAAAAAACAAATTTGAGTACAAAATTTGAACCGCCAATGATGTCATGGAAAATGATGTCATTTTTCAAAAATATGATTCTGAGTACGTCACTATGATTACGTCACCATCTCAAACCAGTTTTTTAAATTTTGGTAAACACCGTGGGTGTTTCGGACTGTTTCCACTATTTTGGGTTTAGGAATTAGATAGGGGCGCATTTTTGCCCTTTTCGTGTAAAATACGTTGGTCATATAGCTCGTTTAAAATACGGTTAAAAATCGGCCGGTTGCCTTTATGACTGTCCTGTAGAGACGTTTGTTCGAAACCCGTAGCTGGCTCATACTACAACTGACCGATCCAGGCATGATGTAACCCCACTTGTGGGCATTTTTGGACAAGATGATTATTTTACTACGTTATGGTACCTACTTTCAGACGTCATTGGATAGTATATAAAGCGGTACTGCTCTCATGGACGACCATGATAATAATTTAGTAACTCTAATTATTTTTGGTTTATTCCTTTCTAACAACTTTTCTAACGACTTTCTAAGTTTGAACTTTTCCAATGTAACTGTCCTTTACCTTTTGTATGACGTTTACCCACTCTTCTGTCGTACTTGCATATGACAAAAATGGTAAAGTTTGATTAGAAGGACGAGAAATATTGTTTCAACTTACGATTGAATTGTCCAATAACATTTTTCTTAACCTTCCTTTTCCATGTGACGGTTTTATGACGGTTTGGATGTACCTCTTAACCAAGCAGGGTCGAATTTACCACATGTCACAGTGCCAGGAGCCAGCGCTCTGGGGTCCCGCGCTCTAGGGCCCCTCGAATGGATGGTAATTGCAACAAAAGCCTAGCGAAGACCTTGTAGATTGTTTTTTGTTGTTTTTTTGTCTTCACCTTTCTTCTGCAGAGAAAGGAAGCAAATATCTGGCGAAGACCTTTTAGCTTCAAAGGTTTTATCTTTCCAGAGTCAAAAGTGTCACGAGCACGCGCAAATACAGTCCAGCATTTAACTGTATTTTCCCAAGGGGGCATTTTTGCCCCTTTTCGAGTAAAATGCGTTGGTAAAGGAGCCCGTGTGAATTAGGGCTAACTTTTTGAAAGCTGCGTACTACATAAGTGATCTATCTGTTCAGCAGTGCAGTTTTTGAAATACTTATCCTAATACAAAGAACTTACTTGGATAAACAGGTGGTATTGCGGCCAGCATCCATACTATTCCAAGTTGAAAGCAGATAGTTTTCTTTCTCAGTGTCTTGGCATGAAGAGGCCACATCGCAACGTAGAATTGCATATAACTCATGTGGGTTAATAAAAATAAAAAAGACGTAGAACAAAACATAAAAAATATTCCGCAAATTATTGCAATAAAACTGTCTTTTGCAGCGTCCCGTTTTTCAAATACATTTTTCGGTGTTGATTCTAATGTCCATACAACATTGGGTAAGGTAACCAACACCAATAGAATACCTGCAACCAAGCAATGATTTTGATACTGGTCAGCACTTATTGAAAAACTAACAATAGCAATACTAACTATATACTTATTGAAAAACAGTACTAACAATACCAATCGACGACTTTCAGGGTGTTAAATCTTTACATCAAAAATAAGATCACGATTACGAACAATTTTATTCAGCTTGCTTTAGTGCAAAGTTATCCTCCTGTCACTAAACAGCGTCCGACGCTAACTATTGGACGATCTACACACTTTTCATTGCCATTACTACTTCGTATGTTGAGAAATCTAAACCTGATTTGGAACAAGGAGCTCGAGTTGAACCTAAATATTCCATTTAAAATTTTGTGAATAGAAAGAACACGTTAATCATTTGAACGATTCATTATTATTGTAGCACAGTGATGCTTCATAGTCGTATCCCTCATTCACAGCTAAATCATTTCGTAATTTCTACTGTAAATTGGTATGTCAAAGTAATCCTTAGACTCGACCTCAAATCGTTTTCAGGTCAAACTCATGAGTATGAGTGGCATTCGCACCAACAACCTCCCTTCTTTATTTTAGTATTAAATATCAATAGCGTGGATTGGGTCTTTGCAAGCAGGTGTGGGTAACCGACTTGTAAATCGCATTTCCATTTGTCTGTGCGTTTCCATTTCTTCCGTTTGTCAAGGTATGTTGGTACAAATAAAAATTGATTACAATTCGAGCAATGACTCATAATGTAATTTTTTTGAGAAGCCCGAGAGCATTCGACACTTTTACTCCTGGTTATTTTAGTGGTTCTTTGAAAGAGTTTCTCTTGGTGGTACGTGGTGATTAAGGCTCTGTTCAGTTGTTCACTTAACGGACTTTTCCAATTGCCGTTGAGGTCTCTCTAACCCAAAAACGTTTGTTCAAAAACAAAACTTACTTCAACGATAAAAAGGATAGCGTTTGGTCAAAGTTTTGTTTCTGAAGACATTGTGATCTTCAATGGTGATGTACTGCATAACGCTTTCCCGAAGCAGCGAATGGTAGAAAAATGTTAAACGAAATATAGCAGTCACGTACTTGTTAGCATTTCAGAAACGGCAAGGGAAGCTCGAATGATTCCTTCATTACTAGGATTTGCTTTCCAAATGTGAAAAATAACCAAAAAATTTCCTCCAAATATTAATGCCGCAAGAATAAGAATAAACGCAAAAAATATCCAAAAAGTGTAAACACTGTAATAAGAAGAGTTATTTTAAGTTTTTATCCATAAATAATTAAATGATTTTAACAGCAAAAGCCATCTTCTTGCAAAAAGAGAATCAAATATTGATACAGACCGCGGTAATCAAGTCCGACGGGCCAAAGCCAATTTCTAAAATTGGATAAAAAACGTGGTTGTAAAAGGGAAACTCTAGCCAAGCCAAGCTGCATATCATAAATTGCCTTCACGAAATTTAAAGGCTTTTACAAAAAAGCGAAATCCCAAAGCCTCGTAGTTTTGATAAAATCCATAAAGAACTGCGATCTTAATTCAAGCAGCATGCCCTCGTAGAAATAGAACACACAAAATAGAACAAAAAGTTTATCAAACCTAGCTTAGACGGAGAGCGTTGTTAAAAAGTTCCATACCAAAAGCTTAATAACGATAAAACAAGCTGATTTTGCTAAAAATCATATAAAGCAAAATTTGATTGCGTACTTACTAGCAACTAGAACATTGCGAAAACGGAATGTTTCGACACAGCTGATAAGCTTCGCTAGTACAAAATGGTGTCAATTTTGTTTGGTAATTGGGGGGACTCGGGGACCCAAAAGTTGTGCCACTGAAATAAAAAAAAATTATATCTGTATGCTGTTGCTTCAAACAAAATTTCCAAGTTTCATAATGCTTTTCAAATAAACTATACAGTAGACTTTTGCATGTGAGCAAGCAGCTTGTAAAACAGGCAACATCGATTTGGCGCGAATCCACAAACTTGTTCAGTCCACTAAATCTTCTATTTGCATGTGTAACTTTTTTGCATGAACATTTTTTAGGCTTGGTTTTCGGACCGGTGCCTGATTGTTGATGAGTTATGCCGAAAAAGTGGCCAATATTACAAAAAAATAGTGTCACAGTATTCGCAAATTATATATAATTGCATCTATACCTGCCCTCATATGTGGTTGCCTTTTCGTTGAAAGAAACGCTGTTAGAGTATTCCACGTACATTCCATACATTTCACTTAAAAATTCCACATTTCAATACTTCCATTTATTTCAATAAACTGCATTAACAAATGGCAAAATTCTGAAAATTCAAATCAAAAGTTAGTCCAGCGCTTAAGCCAGGCTTTCTCACCTCTGTGAAGCTGTAACAGAAAGTTTGATGTTTAAATCCTTGGCCAACCAAAGCCGACACACGTCAACGGCTTGACACAAATGCAGTACACTCTATTTTGTTTAAGTTACATCCAAGGACGCGGAAACGGGCCCAGCCAATTGGTTTACAAGTTTGTGTTATTTTTGTGACATTTCAGCTGCAATATTTAAGTCTGAATTTTTGACGCTACGAATATCATTTATTTTATTCTTCAGCAGCAGTAACAAAAAAAAAAAGAAATTCTGCAGTGACATTTTTTTATAAGACGCCAGCAATGTTGCAAAACAATGACCTCAGAGGCAGTAGCGTAGCCAGGGGGGGGCGTATGCTTGTGGAGTATGCAAAATCGCATACTTTTTGTGCTTTTGAGGCCGATTTTCTGTGAAAAATGGAAAATAGCCCCCCCATTCGAAAACAGCCCCCCCTCAAACGTCTGAATTTTCGAAATTGCACGAGATAGCAGCCTCAATTTTGGTGAAGACCTTTTTTTTTTTTTTTTTTGGAGATCACCTGATTTTGGGCGGAAAAAAGCTTTGAATTTTCGAGACATTTTGCCTCAAGTTTCGGACAAACCGTCTGAAATTGATTCTGAAATTTGAGTCATGAAGATCAATGAAAATTTGAGTCAAGGTCGTTTGCACACTTCTCACTCTTTCAAAATAGCCCCCCCCTTTTCCAAATCCTGGCTACGCGCCTGCTCAGAGGCAAATAAAATTGAATGAATTATGGCTGGAGAACACTTAGACTCTAGAGAAAATAATGGTTTCATCCATAGGTGGGCACCAGTCCGTTAATCCGTTAATAACGAAGCTAACTTTTTCATTAACTCGTTAATCTGTTAAAAAGCTTTTTCATGTTAACGGACTAAAGTAACTTCCGTTAAGTTCTGTTAACTTCCGTTAAGTTTTCTATCGTTAATATCTTGCACCATTCATTCATCGTACAGGTGCAAACTAGAGATGGCGCGGATAGCAAAAAATGCATCCGCATGCTGCGCTGCATCCGCAAACTTTGTCCGCATGCTGCACCGCACCGCATTCAAACACAACTAAGTTCATGCTGCACCGCACCGAACTGCAAGTTAAATATCCTTTAAATTTCCGCTAACATCAGAAAAAAATTAACTCTCTAGCTTATGATATATAAAAAAATTGATTTTAGGGGTATTATTTTAGAGAGTTTTTAAAAGAGCCACTCTTTCGAACCATGTCAAAATATTTGGTTTTTAAACATCTGCCGGTATAAAAAAAAAGTAATGCCCTAGCTTAAGCCGTTCAAAAAACTATTTTGTGGGGAGCCCATTTGGGGGCCCCTGGAGGGGTGGTACCTTCATACTCTGTCAAACTATTTGTTGCTTAAATATTTACCAATAAAAACAAAAAACTATCACCCTATCTTGAGCAATTAAAAAAATTAGCTTTTTAGGGCCCCATTTTGGGGGGTTCTGGGGAGAAGCCTAAAAAAAATTCAATAGACAAAATTGCATTTGCAGCTCAACAAATTTACACAAAAATTAGATATCAATGTTGTGTGGTTTAGGAGAAGAAGAGTGCACAAAATTTAGAAATCAAAAAATGAAAAAAGAAAAAAAAACTCAATGCGGCCAAAAGTGTAGGTAGAGATGAAAGAGTATCTTACGGCATGTAACCATGTGAAATATTTTTTGCCGTACTTAAGCCGTTTTTGAATAAGACCGCTTTTTACACTAAACTTTTGAATATAGTTTTCAGGTCCTAAACCTGAAGTTACAACTTAAAAGATTCATTGCCTTGAAATTTGGCACACGCAAATAACTTATGAATCTCAAAGTGCTGTCAAAATTTCATGTAGCTAGACCAAACCATTATCGAGTTATAAATAAAAGTCTGAAACTTCGCACTCGTTAACTTTGAAAATGGCCGAGTAAAAACTAAAAAACATGCGACGTGAGATTAGTCGTTTCAATTATAGGCTTTCAAATTTAATCTGCCTTGTGTGTGCTTTCTATCACTTTTTCTGCACCATGTTTTGGCAATCAAAAACAATCTACCAGTCTACCTGATGATTCCATGCAACTACTGTACAAATCTTGAACCAGTAGCTCAAATAATGAAATATAAGGTATCACGTGGTCTGCATGCTGTCACAAGCTACTACACTTGTATGAAACTACCCTATGTATTATACCTTTGCCGTTTACATGTGTGTTGGATTACGGAATAAATTTTGCTACTAAGGCTATTTTGTCATTGGAAATTTGTGTAGCCTAGTCTTCGTACTCTACTACATACAGTGGCGGATCTAGAAAATTTTGGTGGGGGGGGATTTTAAGCACAAACCCTCAAAAATTCGGATGTCTTCACCGAAATTGAGAGTGACATTTGGGCCGAAATCGGAAATTCGAACGTTTTTTCCGCCCAAATTCAGGTGGTCTCCAAAAAAAAAGTCTTCACCGAAATTGAGCGTGATTTTTCGGCCGAAATCGGAAATTCGAACGTTTTTTCCGCCCAAAATCTGGTGGTCTCCAAAAAAATAAAAATAAAATAAGGTCTTCACCGAAATTGAGAGTGATTTTTTGGCCGAAACCGTTAGCTTTACACTGGTGGGGGGGATGCATCCCAAAATGGAGCCTAATTTTTCCAAATAGAGGCTGATTTTTCGGCCGAAATCGTTACTTTAAGGCTGGTGGGGGGATGCATCCCCCCATCCCCCCCTAAATCCGCCCCTGACTACATACAGACATAGGTCTGCCAGATCTGTGATAGGCTCCAGACATAGGACCGAAAGCCTAATTCTTTATGCCATGACCTGTTGACGAATAGGCTACCCTGAACTAACTCTGTCACTCTGAAATGCAAGTGCATGTGTAGTAGAAACTGTTGTCTAGCCTTGGGCTTGTACCAATACCATAGGCTTACTGCGTACAGGGAGGGTGTGTCGCTAGGCTTTGTTTTGTGCCTTTACTCTGATGATTGTTTCCCACAAATCTGTTTCTTTTACATTTGTCTGCCTTTGTTTCATCTTCTCAACGACAGGGGTGCCGAAACCCGATGAGGGGATGGGGAGATATATCCTCCCAATAATTTGACTGTATCTCTCCCAATAATTTGAATATAGTCTGCATACTCAAATTATTAGGGGTATTTTGGTGTTCACTGAATTTGCTCTTCACTGTACTTTTTTTGGTGTTCACTGAATTTGCTCTCCTGAAAAAAATCATGGTCGAGGTTCATCCCCCAAAGTTGAAAATAGGGCAAAATTGGGGTAAAATTGCAAGTTATCCCCCCCACTGCTCAACAAAGATCAGCACCCCTGCTCACCCAACGTCCCAAACCTTTCCTAGTCTAGCCTACCAAAACCAAAATCTTTTTGTTGGTGTCAAAAAAAAAACACGTTCAGTCGATCAAAACTAAGTTTCTTGTAGTCAAAATAGTCGATTCTATGATGCTCCGAATTCTGAAAAAATAAACTTGAACCGAAGGCACCTTTTCCTGTTTTAGTAGCATGCCATGTCTTCAATTCATATAATAGTTACATCCAGACTAACCATCGTTGCTCATAAAGAGAAAATCACCAACAATAATTGTAAAAACATGTAAAAAAATTTTTGTACGCGGCGCTGCGCTGATGCTGTGACGTAAAACAGATTTTAGTCGCCACGCTGCGCGGCGCGCTGCACCAACAACAGCGTGCAGGCGCGTACGCTGCGCTGTTGCCATCTCTGGTTCAAACCAACTTGCACTGGTAACACTTTTTGTGTATTAGCACGAGTTTTGTAGAAGAAAGCGAAGAAAGCTTTTTTTTGTGGCAGATATTAAGCCGCAGCCTCACAGGTCTATTAATTATCGCTGTTCACAATTTCCAAAGATTTTCCGATCGCAGCTTCGTTAGTGCATTAGAACTTATTTTTATCTTGAAATTAGATTAGACTGTAAAATGTAACTTCCAAAACACAAAAAGACCACTATAGCAATGAATATTTCCTTACAATCAGCTCAACAACGTCAATACGTGTTCTAGAAGCGAGTGAATAAAACGAAATGTAAATTACACGCAAAATGTTAACGAATTAACGGGCTTTATTAACTTCCGTTAATTAAAGCAGAAAATAACGGATTAACGTTAACGGACTAGTGGTTAACGAAGCTAACGTTTTGCATTAACTTGCCCACCTATGGTTTCATCCATTACTGCAAAATTATTTTCAAGTCTAAAAAACTGTTTACCTGGAGAAAACTTGTGGTGAAGCAATGCCTCTGACAAAGCGTTTGCTGTAACAAAATTACCGCGCTAAAAAACAATTTTTTGTTAAACCGTTTAAGTCTTTAACTAAGTACAAGTCTTCAAATTTGAATTTGGAAGAATTGAAAATTTTCGCAGTTTTAGTCACGAATCGATTTTAAAGTTCTTTTACTGCTTTGACATACGAGTATTGCTTCATTTGTTTGTCCTACATGTGGCTAAATTTTATGATGTCAATAAGACATAATTTCAATTGTTTTTATCAAACTAACATCATGCTGTGCGCTTTAGGTCGAGAACAACATCAACAAAGCTATTGCCCTGGTCCCTACAGCCTCATGCGCACCTTTATCGTGCGCTTCTTAAACGGTTAGCTGGTTCATCTATAGGACAAAATTTTAGTTATTTATTTTTTATGAAAATTAAATCTAATAAACTCCAAATAACTTATTATAATTGAACGAGAAATGAAGTAATCATGCGGAATTTGGCCTGGATTTCTCGTATTTTACGATCGTAGCTTGGAATGGCGCTGCAGGACTTAACATAATCAGTATCCTACAAACTTGTTTCAAAAGTTCTATTCTGCTTCAACTAGTTTAATCGAATCTGTAAA
This sequence comes from Trididemnum nubilum, assembly GCA_963965965.1. Taxonomy (NCBI): domain Eukaryota; kingdom Metazoa; phylum Chordata; class Ascidiacea; order Aplousobranchia; family Didemnidae; genus Trididemnum; species Trididemnum nubilum. The sequence goes on from OZ014489.1 coordinate 35,881,979, forward strand.
CCATTAATTCTTCTTTCAAAGCAACTGGTAGCTACCAACAATTTCATTAATATTTACTTGGCCTGAGTATCCTCATCGCAGCAAAAACATATTCATTTAGTATTGACGTTGATTTCGCTACTATTTTACTACCTATCGTCAAGCATAAAATCAGTACATACGTCATTTTGTCAAGGCAAACAAATCGAAAACTTGAGTAAACATTTAGTTTGTTGTATCGCTCAACAAATTTTTAAAAATTTGCCAGTGTTGACAAATCATATCCTATTGAGCAAGAGCGTCAGCAGAAAGTTTTTCAGGAGGGGGGGCAATACGAATAAAGCCAGTATTAACAACTAAAAATGAAAGAATTTTTGAAAGTTGGAAGGTTTTAGAGAGAGTGTGCAAAAATACAAGGGGGGGGGCATGCCCCCCCCCCTTCCCTTTTGCCGACGCCCATGCCATTGAGTGCATACATTGATTACGTCGTTGTTCTGCTGTTACGAGAGAGAGAAGGCGACCAAGCGTGCAACCTGAATTTTCTTAAGGGGGAGGCTTCAACCAAACGTTCAATTTTTTTATCGAAACATGTCTTATTTAGGAGGCGCACTGAACCAACCGGTGCCACTCAATCCTGTCAGAAACGGGGTTTTGGAGGCTAAACCCCCAACCGCCGTAGCCCATGAAGATAATGATTTCTCGGAAAAAAAGCCACTTTAACTCCATTTTGATCACATTTCGCCCTTTTTTAAAGCAATTTGAAAGAACTAAATCGCTAAAATTAGGAAGTTGTTTAAAAAATTAAAAATTCCCCTGCCCCTTCAACCCCCTTTACTTAAAGCTCAAAACACTTTTAACGCTTGTACTTTGGGAATAAAACTTTTAAGTGACTTGGCTACAATGGGAACTGAAGACTCCTTAGCCCTCTGATTGCGCCGCTGAAGGAAACACTTTTTTTGTGGACAAATCCGCAGTTCAGCATCCTCTGAAGATTTGGTATTTTCTCAACGTTTGTGGTTGATTTTTGATTTTCATTCCTAGCCAGATTTGCTGCTCGTTCGAAACCACCAAGCAGAGATGATCATCGTAAAGCTTCTTATCCAAGGACGCAACAACGTGACTAGGGAGCGAGTTGAACCCAGATTGTGCAATCATGGTCGTTGTAAAAGCAACCCTTCAGCTCTTTCGGATAAAATTAGCGCTGCTGCACTGGGCGTTTTTTGTGATTTTCTTAACAAAGACGAGTTTTGGTACCACTGGAAGCGATAAATTTGACATGCTTTTGTAGCTGCTATTTGAAAAAAATTAAATTGTCATAATGGGACGGTTTTCGCCACTCAGCTGAAAAATATTTGAAAAAAAAGTCGAAACTCGAAAGCATATTCTAAAAGCGTGCATAAATTATTCTCATACATTCCTGCATTTTGGTTTCAAGTTCATGTGCTTGCTGTGAGCGCTCGATTGAAAAAATATGTAATGCATACCATCTACGCGGACACTGACATCTTTTTTCAGCGATTGTGAATGAACCTCACAAGTCGATTGATTTTGAAAGGAAATAGGAATATTGGTACACTTCTAAGTATGCGGGGAAGAATGAGGATAAAAAAAAGGGATGAAGTCTCGTATTATTTTCCTCGGTGGAAATAAACCTTTAGCTTTTTTCTGAGATATTTTGATTACATCGTAAAACATCTATAAATGAAATCTTTCCAGTGAAATAAATAGTCGCTGAAGGTATATGCTAACAAACATATGTTCAATATTTGAGCCGATGATGACGTCATCAAAAACACGTCATTCTCGATAAAATTTCGGTAGTGCTGTCCTTATGGTGAAACCAAAATTTACGTAGGATAGGGCCGAAAAGAGGAAAAAAATGAACATTACTGTGAAATAAAGTAACAAAGTCATCTTTACGTGGCGCCGAATTCAACGTATCCTACAATTGCCTTGCTGTCCTTCTTTAAAGAATTTTCAGGACAGCAATACTCAATTAGTAAATGCTAAAAAAACTTTTTTTTTTTGTAGTTTATCATGTAAACTCAGAAAACATGTCTTAGCAAACTGTTGCTCAAAATTTAAACCATGTATTTAATGTTTACAGTTTGCTTGTTAGGAATCGTCAATCCCGTTTCGCCAGATATTAATATACAATATTCAGTGAAGTTTATAACGAACGAAATAAAAAACCTTTTTGTTTACAAGTTACAAAAATCTTTTGTTGATGTGTTACATAAAATCCAGCTTAGTCGTTGGTTTTAGTGGAGTTGTTAGATCATAGTAATACTTGTTACAGTACCAGCTAGCGGTAAAATATTATTTGCAAGATTTATTGTATTATGCAGGAAAATTTGATCAACTTATAATCAAATGTTGCGAGTATTTTTGTTCAAATTCCGATTAGAAAAAAATTCTTAATGTATTTCTTTATTTATTAACAGACGATTTACGGGTCTCTTCACAGAGTTTAATAAAGCTTCCAAATTAGTGCATTAAATCAACATGAGATTGAAAGTAATATTATTACCCGAAATCCTTTTGCCTGTTGTTGCGCTGTAATTGTACTTCCATCTTTGTTCTCCAAGTTGCCTTCGCCAGGAGACAGAGAAGTGACTTTTCGGTCTTCGAGTCAAGCTGCCACTTGTCTACCTGTCCACCAAACATGCTGGAGACTTCACACTGTCCCTTTTAATTGCTGAACATCAAGCATGGAAGTTGTGAATACTAATTTTTTATAGTCTTTGGTCTGACCCAACCGAGAATTGAACACGAGGCTACCGTGTGAATAGGTTCTATCCACGCGATCACTGATCGGTAAATAAACGTACTGGTAAGACGTAAGTGGGAAAACTAATCAATAAATGCTATAAATTAAAAATCAGCTTTTGGCCTAAAAAATTTACATATTATAGATAAAAGAAATGAAAGCGCCACATTTTTTAATTCAAAAAAAGCTGTGCATTTGTCTTTGTCTGATTGGTTTGGTTGATGCTAAACGAGGAGAAGTTTGCTTTCCTTTTGGGTCCACAGAATCTCCAGACGATTCTCCTCTATCTATGCATGGACGAGTTGGACGTCCTGGAAAGATTGGGCCTCGAGGTCCTCCAGGATTGCCAGGATCTGTTGGAAATCCTGGTCCTCCTGGAAGCTGCATCTGTGATCAGAGCGAACTTGAAAAACTTCGTGAAGAAATCAGCAGACTTCGGGATGGTAAGATATTCTTATTTACCAGGTGACCTTTTGCAACACTTCATAAGAGTTACGAAATCGTAAGTTTTGCTTGTTTTGAAATAAATAGAACGTCCTAACTCTTGCGATGTGTTGCGCGATAATCCCCATGTTATTGCAAACAACACAAAATTGCATGTTTTTTGTATTAGTAGAAAGTTTTAGGAAACGAATACCGAATAGGTATGATTTAGAGCAGTGCTCCGCAACCTTTTTTAACCTGCGGCACACTTACGCAACTTGCTAAATTCGGCGACATACCACAACAAATAATGTCAGTAAAAACACAGAAAACGATATGGATTTATTCTCGTACATTAAGGGTTCTTAAGCTTTTTTGTCTTGTTTACCCCTAAAAAAACGGTCTCCAGTCCGGCAAACCAGCAATTTTTCCAATTTTAGGGTTGGTCTCAAAAAAAAAAGAAAAAAAGAGGTCTCCAATCCGGGCAACCACCAAATTCTACGTTTCTTGAGATGATCTCCGAAAAGAAACGAAAAAATGTCTTCTTACGTCTCAAACAGTAGGTATACGCAAACGTTCAGATTTGGAAAAATATTTCTGTTAGTTCGCTAGGAAAATTATGAATTCTCTGCGACACACCTGAAATGGTCTGGCGACACACCAGTGTGTCGCGACACACCGGTTGCGGAGCACTGATTTAGAGTGTTAAACTCTTTATTATTAATCTGGAAGTCAACAGTTTTGTATTTGTTTCTTCGCAGTTCATTTTTCTAAAATATGCCAAATTGCCGATTCGTCCAATCAGCTTGACTTTTTTCTTCTCTGTTCACTCGTTTTAGAAATGTGTCCGAATAAATCAGTCAAAAACGCGTGCCGCAAAAAAAAACTTTGCAACATGAGTACTTTTTTTTCAATCCTCTTCTCTTTTTCTCCGCGCATCTGTTTCTAGTCTACTAAATAAAAACCTATGGTATGACTTAGATAGCTAAAATCAACCAGAAAAGCCTGGACTGTAGTTTTGGTGGTAACAAATTATAAAGTGAATACCAAATACTCGTTATTGCCAGCCCCTAAATTTATGTTGCTAAAAAACTTGGTATATATAGTCCTAACTTAAATTTTAAAAGAAGGCAGAAGTGATTGAGGCAAATTGGCTAAACACTAGCTAAATTTTCGCATTGATAAAATGGTTAAACGACATAAATAGTTAAAACTATTTTTGATGTTGACCTGATTTTCAGAATAAAAACGATTGCCATTAATTGTTTTTATTTTGTTCTATTTTGGCAATCACTTTTGTTCTTTAATTAAGAAGAAATTCCAACGGCTACGCCCTAAATCTTGATTTCAAAACCAATTTATTCACAATTATCAAGAGACTTTTCAGGAAACGTTTGAAAAACACAAATGCTTTGTAACTAGTTAATTCAGTTAATTTACTTGGCGAACAAAAACATAAAATAATGATTTCAAATGCTCATATTGTACTAATCGCCGCAGGTTTCATTTAAAAAAGACAAAGTCCATCATTAAAAGACAAATTTACTTCAACCTGCAAATATATTCAAAACTTGCAATATATTATAACAAGCAATGTTGGCTGATATTTTTTTGCTACTTCGTACGTACTGTAAAAAGCTGGTGGATTTGAAGGTGTTTGATTTATTGTCAAAATTTTGGATGCTCAGTAAAAAAGTGTGAATAAAAAGAACCATTTCGGGAAATGAATTTTTGAAGTAAATCTCTAAAAACTTGCTATCATCATACATTACATATTTTCAGCCGTGGGTAATGGTATAGACACAAGACTTAGCACAGAAAGTACAAGAACTGTTACAGAAGAAACCACAAGTTTTATTTCTACCGAGAATAGAGGTGAGTACCGAGTAACATGGATTCTACAAAGCAAGGATGGCAGTCGGTACGGTACGTAAGTACGGTACGGTACGCCTCAATTTTTACTTAGAAGTACGGTACGCTTGTACGGTATACGCGTTTTTTGTAATGGTACGGGTACGGTACGTTGGTACGCTGTTTGAATTTGCGTACTCAACGTACTAAACGTACCGTACTTGTTCGTACGGTACGTTTTATGTGTAACCTGCGGCCGTCAATGAAGATTAGTGTGACCGTGCACAATTTGCACATACAATTAAAAATACACGATATAGCGTCTATCAAACAATTTTGAGGAGAAAAGTACTAATAAATTGCATTGCAATAACGCCTCGTGAATGGCAACACGTAAACTGGTTTCCGATACGTTAACATTAATTTGACCAACTAAACAAATGCAGATATCTTTGCTGTATAAAAATTCAAGAAACTACAAATATCACTGTGGTAGTAGCCTATTCGATGTCTTTGTTTTCAATAAAACTTCATTTTTGGACACAAATTTTTTTTTTCACTAAACTATTCCTGAAGCATAAAGAATCACCTCTATAAATTTTTCAAGTTTTCACCGTTTTCCAAGTTCTGCCGTTAACGTGTGATTCCTTCCCAGATAAATTTTCTGCTTCTTCGAAGCCATGAGCTGAGATAGCAATCTTACTGAAAAGGGCCTTATCCAAGAATGCAACAACGTGCCCAGGGGTGCTGGTTGAACCCACATAATGCGACCGGGATCGTCATAAAAACGAAATTTGTATCCTCTCCGCCAAGCGGCTAACACATAACATTTTAAGCTTAGTCCTTTCCCCTTTAATCTGTTTTTGTATTCAGTATTGCATTGTGGGGTCGGCTTAAAGGATGGAAGAGTTCAAGATGAAGATATCACAGCTTCGTCATCTTACGGTTCAAATTATCTGCCCCATTTCGGTCGGTTGGATAAGCAAACGCAAGACAACGAATTTGGAGGATGGCTTGGATGCAGTGGTTGCGGTAGAATTTACATTGCATACTGTAGATCCACTACTGTAGATATGAAAAAAAAAGCAGGATTTGTGTTATTGTTGTAAATTTGAAATTACTGAACAAAAATTTAAGAAATTAAACAGGCAGAGAAATTTAAGAAGCATTTGAAACAAATATTATCAAATCTGAACAAGTCACGTAGTGTTACAGTACGACTACGTCTAATCGCGATAACCAACTGGTGAGGTCCAGTCATTGTGCCTCAGCCAGTTCAACTGCTTTTTACCATTTTACATGCTTTTGACGAAGAAAGGTTGCTATAGGTTGTCGATCCAATTTCTCTTTACAAAAACGGATGACTTCCTACCCCGGTTCTAGGTTCCATTTCTTGATTGCGTTTTTGTCGTTTTTCTTAGTTGAAAGCGAACCAAGCACTGTGCTAGCCAGGGGTGCCGGAACGTCGGAAGGGCAAGGGGGGCAGCTTTTTCAAAGGGCACATTTCAATACACTCATTATCACCAACATTACTCTCTAATGCTGTCAAACAATTAAACACTTCAACAAAGTTAGAGTACTGAATACCTCACATAAACACTAGACCTAAAAATAGTAACAAACGAATTATCAATTAAGTAAGAGTATAGGTTCAGCCATTGGGGGGTTGAGGGCAACGCCCCTATAGCCAAAGACAAGGGGAGCAAGGGGATTTGCCCCCAGCGCTCGGAGATTTTGCAACTTTTTTTGCTAAAATAACTTAATTTTAGGCCGATTTTAGCAAAAATTAACGCTTTTAAAACGCGGCATAGGAATTAGCAGTGCAAAAACATAATTAAATTGGCTGCGCAAATGGGCTATGAGGGTGGTGGTTATGATAAAATATCAGTCTTTTGGTTACAAGCTGGTAGATCATGACATAAAAAACTTACAAGTTTTAACCTGATTCGTCTGCACTTATAAAAAAAAGATAATTTTGGAAATGCTCATCGCCGCCCCCACAGAATATTTTGCAGCTAAGTCTGAACAAGAATTGGATCTTGCTTCAGTTATTGCAATGAATTTTATGTGTTAGAAGTTTTTCTTATATTTTTCCAGTTTGAGCAGGGGTCCATACCCCTTGAATCCGTCATTGGTAACGCCCGCATCGTTCGTTCCAATTAGGGCTACAAACAAAGTCAGAAAGTTGAATGTCTTGAGAGTAATACTTAGGCTTACAAACATAGAATCCTAGAGTTTTAAATTTGAAATTTTATAGCACCCTATCTTTTTATCGTCAATTTAAACTGACGAAACTAAATCGGATGTTACAGGCTAATCAAATGCATTCCACAAGTTTATTGATTTATTTCACGTTATATAGAAATCATCTATCACACGCAATTTGTGATAAATTAGTGACTATTTCACCGTAAATTTTCAAGTTAAAATAATAAAAGGAAAATGAAAAAATACTCATCCGCGTTTATTTTTATTTGCTTTTTTAAGGGTAACGATCAGTGCCGTCGCTACGGAGGGGCCAGAGGTGCCGTGCCCCCTTTAACGGCTGCTTGTGCCCCCCATTTTGGTTTACTAAAAATACTGTTTTTGGAACATTACACGACGACAAGACAACAGACAGTGATGGAAAAATTGCTGTACATAAATCTGACGCAATACTCCGTCTTATTAACACGCCTTTGCGGATGTGTCGCGGAAGAAACATTCAAGTCTTCAGAATTGTTACCGGTACTTCGTTAGTGATTATGACATGAAACAATACGTGAAAACATTTTTTTCAAACACCAGCTGTTTTGATTTTTAGAGCACACTCAAGATTTTGAGGTCACAGTCAGTGGCGCAAATAGGGTGAAGGGGCTTCAGCCCCATTAGTCAAGTCTCTTAGAAAATTTAGCCTCAAAATACGAGCGTTCAAACGCATTTTAGACTTAATCTTAAGTAAAGGGGGGCTGAAGGTGCAAAGCAATTTAATTCTTTGAAATGACCGCTGAATTTTAGGAATTTAGTTATTTGTATGGCTTCAAAAAGTGCAAAATATGATTAAAATGGCGTTAAAGTCTCTTTTTTTGCTGAAAAATTGCAAAAATCGCCCTGCGGCTGAGGGATCCGCCTCCAGGCCCTGTGCGCAGTCACTAAATATTTAGGTACTATTCCCGTCTGTAACATGCTTGAGTTGCATCAGTTTGTTCGGCACGGGGGCTAAATTATGCAGTTTTTGTGCAAAAAAAACAAACAAAACTTTTGGTTCAGCCCTCTTAGCAAAACACTGGTTGCACTTCTGGAAGCAATCACTGCTGTAGATATAGATTTTTCAAGCGATTATGGGCCGCAGACGAAACGAGCTAAGAAACGCTGCCGGCCTTTTTTTCAAATTGCGCTTAATTGTGGTCGTACAAGATCTGGAGATCAGTTTTTAGGAGCAAATTTTTGTGTCCCCTACTTTTGGCTAGTGCCCCCTCACTTCGTTTGCTCTGCCGACGGCACTGGTTAGTGGTTACGATTAAGGTTTGAGATAGGTTTGGGGTTTCTTTTAGAGTAAGAATTTGAGTTGGGTTAGAATTAATAAAAAAATTAGATAAAAATTTTTGGGTAAAATAACGTCTTCCATTTCGTTATAATTGATTTAATGAACTTTTTAGGGCCACTTTGTGAGAGTATTTGTTTATAATAAAAAAAGATATTTTTTCGTAAATTGAAAATTGTAATGTATTTTTGGATAGACAAAAAACATTTTTACGTTGTATTGCTAGAAAGGCTATTTTGGTTCACAAAGCACCTTTAATTACAAAAATGTTTCTAGAAGCTCCAATACTCTTTTACGTGTCGTCAGTTTAGTCGGGCAGTACTGCCCACCCCCCCGTTCCGGCACCACTGGTGCTAGCAAAGTACCCTAAGTGAAATTTTGAATAATTTGATCGGCTTGGAGATTGAACTGGTGATCAACAATAGCTCCCTCTTCATTTCTTTTTAATTATATGGAGAAAATTTTCAAAAATATTCGGCTAGCAACTGCAACAAATCGTTTAACAACTCCGAATATGAATATAATTTGGCATCGAAATCTAAAGGCTCCAGAAATTCGCTACTCAACCCCATTTTTACGGGATATTTTACCAACGCATTTTACCCGGTGGGAGGAGAATGCTCCCCTCATCTAACTTCTAAACCGGAAGTCATGTGATCACCTAATTTGGCATGTGGGCTTAGTGTTCACCAAAATTTTTTAGAAAAACTTGTTTTGAGTTGGTGACGTCATTATAGAGATGTAAGAGTCAGGAATATGTTTTGAAATAGGCCGCTCAAATTTTGCACATAAGTTTGTGTTTTGGAACTGAATCATAAAATGCCTAGGTCGAAGTGGTAACGTCACAAAAACGTCTTATGACGACTTTAAAGTTAAATTTGAGTAAAACATGCTCAGACGGATTGACAGATGGATGGATCGAATTTGATCGACAAATGCAGCCAATCTCGTGAGTGTGCCACCATAGACTCTAGAAATTGCGAAATCAGTCGTCTGCTATTCGCTGATGATTTGGTTCTACTTTCTTCCACAGAATTTGGCTTCCACCGCACACTATAGCTTTGCAGATGCATGTGACACTGCCGGAATGAAAATAAGCACGGCCAAAACTAAGAGTACTGTCCTTCACCTTTCAAGTAACCCTGATCAGTCTGTTTGCAAGTAAATGAAGGGAATCTTAAGCAAGTAGAGAAGTTCAAGTATCTTGGGGTTTCAGATACGAGTGGCGGAAGGCAAGACGAAGTAAGAACTGGATATCCGAATAGGCAAGGCCAGTGGAGTAACGCGAGCTTTGCACCATTCGGTTGTCATGAAACGAGAATTGTCAAAAAAGGCAAAGCTTTAAATTTTCAATACAGCTTTTGTTCCCATTCTCACCAATGATCATGAATCTCGGGTAGCAACCGAAAGAGTGCGTTCACAAGTGCAAACGTCAGAAATAAGGTTTTTACGACGAATCGAAGGAGTTACGCTGTTTATCAAGGTGTGTAGCTCTGAGATTTGAAAATCTCTTAACATTGAGCCGCTGCTTCTCCTAGTTGAAAGATTTCAGCTTAGATATTTTGGTCACGTAAGCAAAATGCCTTAGGAAAGACTCCCCAAACAAGCTTTACTTGCCAAAGCAAATGGGAAAAGACCAGTTGGACAATCTGGGACTGGATGGACCAATTACATTGAGGATCCCGGATGGAATCGCTAGGACTTCGCCCAAGCGAAATGATAGAAGTGATGGAAGACCGTGAAGTGTGGCGGCTTAATCTCGAGCTGCTGCCCCCACAACCCTCACGAAAAAGCGGGCAATGAAGAAAGAAGAACATGCTCAGATTTCGAAAAGTTGCTTCGGCAAACTTCAAAATCGAAAAACTTCCAGTTGCATTCGCAACTTCTAATTTTCAGAACTTGTTTGTAAATAAATTAAACTTGAAGCCAAATGTGGGATTGAAGTAAAAATCTGTTTTTGAAGAGTTTATCACAAAATAACCGAAAAGGTGACATTAATCAAAAGAAGTAGTAGTTTTTTTTTTGGAAGTTTAATACATATTGTCAAACGCTAAAAAGAAACCAGCCTACCTGGAATATTCCTTAGCAAATATAACTTTCTCGAGCTGGAATCAAGTTTGCAACGCAAAAAAAGTCTAACGAAAAAATAACACCCTAATTGTTGCGCTGTTTAGATAGTTTTAGTCAACACTTGTGAAGAGTTGGCAGGACTCATCTTGAGGTCATTGCACCTTGGATACCGAAATTTATTTTGTGGAAGTGCCTGCCAGTGGCGTAACTAAAGGTTTGTCCCTGGAGGAGGGCAAGCTTCCAGGAGGCTTATAATTTTACGAAATTTAAACGAAGATCAAAAAAAAAGATTTTCACTAAAAATGCGATGTTCCGTAAAAGTTAGGTGATAGTTTTTTTTTAGTTTTCCTTTTGTCAGAAATTTATTGCACCTGTAGGCCCATTTCTAAGTGTGAGCTTACGTCTGGGGGCAAATTCTCTTGTCCCGGTCAGTTACGCCAGTGACACCAGCCCAAGAAATATAGTACGAATCAGTACCTTTCACAAATCATGAGACAATTTTTTTGGACTTTTTCTGTGGAATATTTTTCCTCAAATTTTGTTAATTCTCGGTTTAAAGTTGTTGACTTGAGTACATGTTGGTAAATTCTGCCATTTAAGTGCTAACACAAATTTAACAAATGTTTTTGTTCCGACTCCGAAGATTAAAATCGATCTTTAAAAAACTCAAGTTCAAGTTTGAGAAGGAGTCCCTGCAGTGTCGCTACTTAACCTAAACTTTTCCCAAGTTACACATAAGTTAGCTTAAGCAAGATTATAACAACTACAGCTCAAAGCAGTTAAAATTTTACTGGCAAAACTGCTGGTAGATCTCTCTAACTTTCAAATGAAATATATCTCACAGGTCGTAGAATGTTGGTTTTGGCGAAATCATGTTTCAGAGGTTTCTTTATCTTTAGATCATGTTTCTAGCTGGATGCTTTAACCCGTAAGGCTGAATACTTAAACAAGGACTGAAGGCAAAATCAATGGGGTCGTCTAAGGTTGAGGCAAGCGCATTAGATTTGATTGGCGTAGACTTTATTTTTCTCGGTCCAGCAGTCCAGACATGTTCTAATTTAAACATGACGTAAGGGACTCTAATCCTGTAATATAATGTTTATTGGCAACCCTGACGATTCAATGCGCTAGCCTAGATGAGGCCTATACTAACCTACATTTAGGTTGAAAGGCCTATGTGGCTTAGCCTAATTGCGGTGCGTTGCCGCAATTAGTTATTTTAGTTACTTTTGTTAGCTTAGTTGCCAATTATTCAGTTATTTCCTCAAAAAATATATAAAATTAGCATATTCCACAAAAATATTAAGAAATAACTACGATGACGTCGCCGATGTTATCCATGTCAGGTTTGTCAACAATTATGGTTAAAGAGGCCCCTACGTCGTGATTTGAGAAGAATATCTCTCGAAAGACTGGATCACGAAAGATAGAACCACTCTAACCTAATACGATTGCCCTTCCTTAGATAGATATAGCATTGCTTTTGCCTTCAGGATTTGTTTAAGATCAAATTCATTATTAACAATCAAATCTACGCCGATTTCAGATAGGTCCATGAAATTGGCGCCGATTCCAATGACTTCAAAGATGCTTATTTCCAAGTTCGGTCACATCAGATTGTTGCACGGTTATGTTTATTTGTTCGTTTTAGCTTCGCGTCAAATGTCTAGGCAGATTTCTTGAATCCTCATCAAGCTGGATCAATACAGCGAGACCTTTTCTCCAATGAACTTTTTTGCCCCCTCCCCCCCCCCTTTCCCCAGCTACGCGTTTAATTCCAACAACTTTTTTAATTTCAAAAAGTGAACGCCGAAGTGTTCACTTAAATTTCAGGCAAAAATCACATCAAAATAAAACAGTGAAGACCTGTTATTGCGTGTTTGTACTTCTTTCCAGGGGCGCAACCAGGGCACTAAGGGGGCTTCAGCCCCCACTTAGCTAAGTAAGTCAGAAAATTTTACCCGAAATAAAAACGTTTAAGCGCGTTTTGGACTTCACCTAAAAGTAAATTTTTCAAATGGCTCTAAAAACGTGCGAAATGTGACCAAGTAGCGTTAAAGTGGGTAGTTTTTCTAAACTATTACAAAACTTGCCCAGCATCTGAGGGCTTCGCCCTTAAATGCAGACGAATTAGGTTAAAACTTGTGATTTTTTTTATATTTTATGCATTACCGGCGTATAATTAAAAGGCTGAAATTATACCATTAGCCACTACCTTGGTAGCCCATTTACGCAGCCAGTTTAATCATGTTTTTATACTGCTAATTCTTATGCCTCGTTTAAAAGCATTAATTTTTACTAAAATGGGCCTAAAATTATGTTATTTTTGCGAAATCCGAGCGCTAAGAGCTCCATCCCCGACCCATTTGCCTCCGGCGGATCCTCGTCCTCAGACCCTGAAGTAGCCCCCCATTGCAGATTTGTGGCTACGATTTAGGCTAAACTAACAACCAGTATTAAACAAATTATTCCAGAACAACACATAGTGGCTGGTTGCATCCAAAGCTATTAAACAGAAAGGGAAAATCGCACAAAAACGCTTGCAAAAATATTATATCTTGAGCAGACTCCCCTGCAAAACTTTTAGATTCGCCGTGCCCATTTCTCAAAAAGTTTAGGCACCCCTCGTTAAGCGGAATCTTATTGATTGCTACTTTTACCACCACGAAATTGCCCCCCCCTCAGTAACGATTTTCTTAAAAAACGGCCTGAATTCATCTGTACCGAGAGATGAAGAGTATAGCGGGCAGTCTGTTGTTATGTACCTGCCGCTTATTTCTCAGCACCTCACCCCCATACCGCAGTTGCAACCATGCTCCATTGCTCCAGTTGTGTAGAGAAGAACGAAAACGCCCAACATTAGTGCATAAACATAATTCAACCGGACCAGAAATGTCTTGGAAGATCTGAGGAAGCACGCTTTAAGTTCTTATTTCTAAATCAAATTTGAGTCAAAGTCCAACAGTACTGAAATAATAGTCTTTTAAATATTCAAATAATACAGGGTGTTGTCCTGAATCGCATCATGATAGAGCAAGTTGTTTATAGGTCGTGGGGAATGGATTCAAGTTGATTTGAAAAGTCCGAGACGCGTTGTAGCTGTTGTGACACAAGGGTTTAACTTCCCGACTGTTTATGAACGTTGGGTGACCAGTTACAAAATTTCTTACGGAAACAACACACACTCCATGGAAGTTATTCAAAATGAGCAAGGAACAGATTTGGTAGGTAGCTTTGCTATTATAGTGGGTAAAATTTGATACAATTGTATGAGTAACTATTTGATACTTTTTGATCTTTCAGCCATGTACCAGTGCTTGTGCAAATACATCAAAAATGTTGCAATTACAAACAGTGACGCAACTAGGCGGGACTTCAACACCCCTTAGTCAAATTCTTTAGAAAATTAAAATCCTAAAATCAAGCGTTTAAACGTGTTTTGGACTTGACATGTGTGTAATAGAGACTGGAAGGGTCTGGGTAATTTAATTCTTCAACTGGATTTTAAATCTAAGAAATTTAGTTCTTTAAAATGGCTCTAAAAAGGTCTGAAATTGAATCCGAATGGCGTTAAAATGGTTACTTTTTTCGAAAAGTTGCAAAAATCGCCCAGCGGCTGGGGGCAAAGCCCCCATACCCCCGGCCATTTGTGATAAGAGTTAGTTGTACTAGTTTGTAAAACATGTTACCCAACTGAGACATTTTTTAAACAAAACAAAATAAACTTTTGGTCTAATCTCCCCCTCACACATCCTTAATAAAGTTCTGGTTGCGCGCCTGATTATAAGTCATTCTTTACGTAACTTTTTGGTCCTATAAAGGTACAATGGGACGTAAGCTTATAGGCCTATTCTAAGGAAGCAATTTTGCAACAGGCAATTGCAAAACATATTTTATAGTACCGGTACCAATACTGAAGAACGAAAAAGTTTCAAAATCTTGAATTCAGCAAACTAAATGGCTGAATTTTTGGTGATTGTTTGCTCTTTAAAAAATACTTGAAATGAAGCCCTTAACTACACTATAATACAGTTCAAGTTTGCAGCATTATTCTACAAGAGCTTATTACTTTTCTGTTTATTCTTTTTTGCAGAATGCAATTTTTATTAATACAGTTAGGCTTAGGCCTACTTCAATTAAATTTCTTGTGCCCGATAGCGCAAAGTCGTCGTGTTAGCGACGACTCTGATTGCATGATCTGGGTTCAATCTGCATCCTTGTCACGCTGTTGCGTCATTGGATAAGACCACGCTTTACGATAATTATTTCTGCTAGGTGGCCTTGAACAAGTAGCTAAGTCAGTAGACAAGAATTCGAATAAACCCATAGGAGCATTAGATTACTAGAAACTCCAAACCAGGAGCAGACTTCTTCCAAACATGACCAAGCTATTGCAATAAAAAATGTTCTGGTCTTTCAATAGTTGAAGTCTAACGCTGTCCGGTAACAGAAGGATAAACGTGCTCTACAACGACCAAGGCATTTTTAATTCAAAGACGTACTTTTGGAAACTTGTGATCAATTTTGCAATCGATCAGAAGGTCTTAACTGTTTCAGGTACCGCTAAACATATTTCAACCCACCAATTTTTTGGGCGAATGTGCTTACGGTACATTTTTCAACCCACTTACAAAAATTTTTTTTGTTAAAACGCTCAGTTGCACAGGAAAGATCCCGTTTCGCTAGGCGTGTTGTAATAACATTGACATGTTTTAACCTGCGGTGAAGTTTCAAAATGTTAAGAATTTCTCACAAACCAAACTTAAACCTAGACTTTGATTGAAATTGGGTTTCAAGAATTGTACAATATTTGGGAGTTCGACAATTTGTCAATTATTCAGGAGATTGCTTCTGCTTCTTTCCAATAGTGAGCTAAATTCATAATAGATAACACCGCTACCTTTGAAGAAGAAAAAATACTAAAATGTTGTTAGTAGAAGCGAATTTGTCGGTGGTTAAAAAATGTCCCACCGAGCAGTTAGAGCAGTTCAAGCGCACGTAAGGCATGCATTAGCTGCAGCCAAAATCAAAGAGAGTAAGGATCTTTCCAAATACCATACTATGATCATGGGCGTCGGCAAGGAGAGCAAGGGCCCCCTACTGGATTTTCACACACTTTCTCTTAAACCTCCCAAAGTTCAAAAATTCGTCTATTTTGTAGTAGTAAATACTGACTCTATCCTTATTCGCCATACCCTGAAAATTTTTTTGCCGACGCCCTTGATCATGATGCCTCAAAAAGGGGGTGAGAAGAAACAAAGCGTTATATCCCATGCAAAACATGGGCTGTGACGTCACAATGACGTCATCTGATAGGATTAAGTTTAGCAAAAGCATCATTACGATAATTGAACAGTCTCTATTTTGCTTTTTACCAGAAATGTTAGATCATTAGTGGCTTGGCTTATATTTGATAAGTTGAAACATAAGATTAAAAATTTATGGCAAAAAGTAGAGTATTTACAAGAAAACAACTTTTTAGGGGCTGTTAAAAGAGAAAGTTTTAGAAGAGCGTAGATAAAGACCTAGTTGGTTTTTATTTTATCCTTTGTTTCTTATATTATGCGAATTTATTTGCAGTAATCTGCTGAAGATGATAGCTAAACTTGTCACTATTTTGCTCAATATATAATAAGATCGATTAAAATGAAACTTTCGCTAAGATTACGTAATTTAGTTGTTGGTGAAGACAAACGAATAAGTTCAGTCAGTAATGGGAGTGAAACATTATAGTCTGATATTCCAATTTCGAATTCAAAATCACATGCATCATATTACCCAAGTGACGTAGAAGGCTCAAGCGTACTGCAAACTTCTCGATTTCATTAAACTTCGTCTTCTGATTCATATTCGTCAAGTGATGAGATATCTGTGGCCAACCTCGTAGCTTCAAACCAAAAGTCATGAAGCAATGACAATACGATTTGGAGCAAATCCGGCCTTCCTAATCAGCCGCATCCGTATGGTCCAGTGCCGTCGCTACGGCCGTGCCCCCTCCCTTAATGACTGTTCGTGTCCCCCCATTTCGGTTTACTCAGGATACTTTTTTGGAGCATCACGTAACGACAAAACAAAAGGCAATAATGGAAAAAGGAATAATAATGTTCAAAGATAATTCTCTTTTGAAGTTTTCTCGAATCTTTGCAAACTAGCTGGCCTCCAACTGCTGTGCATAAATGTGACGCAATAATCCGTCTAATTAACACGCTTTTACGGATGTGTCGCGGAATGTATGCCTACAGAATCGTTACCGTTACTTCGTTTGTGATTACGACCTGAAACAATACGTGAAAACATTTTTTGAAAGAACAGCTGTTTTTATTTTTTAGAGCACACGCAAGATTTATTTTCGGTCGCAGTCAGTCGCACAACAAGGGGAAGGGGCTTTGAGGGCATCAGCCCCCCTTTGGCCTAGTCATTTAGAAAATATAACCAAAAAAATAAGCAACGTGGTTTGGACTTGATCTAACGTATCAGGGGAGCTCAAGAGGCTGGGCGATTTAAAGCTTTCAATGACTTTTGAATTTTAGCAATTTACTGTATTATTTATATGGTTTAAAAACATACAAAATATGATTGAAATGGCGTTAAAATCGCTAGTTTTGGCGCAAAATTGCAAAAATCACCCAGCGCCTGGGGGCTCTGACCGCAGGCCTCCTCTGTGATACGCTTGAGTTGCATCGGTTTGTTCAGCACGGGACCCAACTTAGATATTTTTGTGCAAAAAACATTTACTTTTGGTTTAAGCCCCCATCTCTTTGCAAAACCCAGGTTGAGCTTGTGGTTGCATTTACTACTGCAGACAGGTTTTTCAAGCGATTACACGGGCCGCATACGAAACTAGCTAATAAACGCTGCCGGGCTTATTCGTCTCTTTTTTCAAAGATGAATACAAAATTTTTACAATGGAGCATAATTTGTAGCCGTAAAAGATCAATTTTTGTGAGCAAAAGTTCAGTCTATTTTAGTGCTCCCCCATTTTCGGCTAGTGCCCCATCACTTTGTTTGCTCTGGCGACGGCAGTGGTATGGTTCAACTAATGTTGTTTCCATAGGTGGGCAAGTTAATGCAAAGCGTTAGCTTCGTTAACCGCTGGTCCGGTTACAAACTTCACACTTCCGTTAACGTTAATCCGTTATTTTCAGCTTTAATTAACGGAAGTTAATAAAGTCCGTTAATCCGTTAACATTTTGCGTGTAATTTACATTTCGTTTTATTCACTCGCTTCTAGAACACGTATTGACGCTGTTGAGCTAATTGTAAGAAAATATTTATTGCTAAGGTGGTCGTTTTGTGTTTTGGAAGTTACATTTTAGTCTAATCTAATTTCAAGATAAAAACAAGTTCAAATGCACAACGAAGTTGTAATCGGAAAATCTTTGGAAATTGTGAACAGCGATAATTAATAAACCTATGAGGCTGCAGGTTATTATTTGCCACAAAAAAGAACTCCTTTCTTCTAATTTTTTTATGAAACTCTAGCTAATACGCAACAAGCGTTACACCAGTGCAAACTGATTTGTACCGATCCGATGAATGAAGGGTGCTACATATTAACGATAAAAACCTTAACGGAAGTTAACAGAACTTAACGGAAGTTAATTTAGTCCGTTAACAGCACTTAACGGAAGTTAATTTAGTCCGTTAACATGAAAAAACTTTTAACGGATTAACGAGTTAATGAAAAAGTTAGCTTCGTTATTAACGGATTAACGATTAACGGACTTGTGCCCACCTATGGTTGTTTCTCATACTGATTGTTTGTGTGACGAATTTTGTCTATTCTGCAATGCGGGACATATTTTGAACAATTTTTGACGTCATCGTTTTAGTAGAAATAGTGCAAAAAACATTTTTCAATGCGTTTTTTGGATTAATAGATCACTTTATTCATGTTGTTGTGAAAAAAATTTTCTTGATTTAAACATTTGTACATTTTGAGCATTTCTTTCCGAGTTTTTACATACCTGAAAGAATTAAAAAGAAATTAATTGATACATAACGGAAGTTTCGCATAATTAAACTATTCAGCTAGCTTTTTAGCTTCTTCTCGATAACTTAGGGACAATTGGTCAAATTTTTTCTCATTCAAAGACAACAATCATGTGAAAAATAAACGTTTTTGTTTTTTGCTCAACAAGCTAGCTGTCGGCATTTATGCTCAGTTTGTGAAAGAATAACCATTTCATTTCCTTTTGCATTTGTCAAATACAATTTTAGCCAGCGTGTATATGGCATTTGAATTTAGCAACATCTGCTTAAATGCTTGTTTTTAGATTTTTGATGGCAACACTGATCGCGAAACCCACGTGACAAATGAATTCCCATCTGCAATCACTGCAAGATACTTGCGACTCATCGTTCACTCTTGGCACAGCTATGCCATTGTACGTTTGGAATATTTGACATGTTGACATATTTGGTGCCTGATAAAATCCATGTTTCAAATTTCATCGATTAATGTAAAGTTTATCTCTGTTCAAACGTGTCAAAATCAAACTTGGAAATAAAGTCACAGTAGACTATTTGTATTTCACTTTGCCCATATTCATAGGTGGGCACAAGTCCGTTAATCGTTAATCCGTTAATAACGAAGCTAACTTTTTTATTAATTCGTTAATTCATTAAAAAGTTTTTTTTATGTTAACAGACTAAATTAACTTCCATTAAGTTCTGTTAACTTCCGTTAAGTTTTTATCGTTAATATCTTGCACCATCCATTCATCGTACTGGAACAAACCAGTTTGCACTGGTAACACTTATTGCGTATTAGCACGAGTTTCATAGAAGAAAAAGCGAAGAACGGAGCTCTTTTTTGTGGCAAATAATACGTTGCTGCTTCATAGGTCTTTCAATTATTGCTGTTCGCAATTTCCAAAGATTTTCCGATCGCAGCTTTGTTGGTGCATTTGAACCTATTTTGATCTTGAAATTATATATGGACTGTAAAATGTAACTTCCAAAACACAAAAAGATCACCAACCATAGGCGGATCCAGGGGGGGGCGCGAGGGGCGCGCGCCCCCCCCTAAACGCAGAACACATTTAGAGGTCAATTATTAAAAAAAAACTTAAAACAACCAGAAATGTTTTCACTTGAACGACTTCTTGTTCATTAGTAAGCCTATTCTTGATATCTAAGTGTAAATGCAGATGGGGGGCAGGGGGCGCCCAAAACCCAGGGGGCGCCCTCTTTTCGCTGGCTAAGACTCCGTTTCAGCAACCCCTCTAACCAGCAGCGTAGCTAGGGGGGGGCTATAGCCCCCCATTGGCCAGTCAGACTTTTACAAAACAACGCAAAAGTATTGTCTTTCGAGAAAATTTTCAACACTAACAAGCGCAATTCGCTCATCGGTCAATAGCCACCCACTAGCATAGGAGGAAGGTGCAATTTCACAAGAATTTCTACATTTTTTAGAGTACAAAAGTCGATAAATAGTTCACCAAAATGAATTATTTTGAGTAAAATATTAAAAAATCGCTAGCTTCTGGGGGCTCAGCCCCCAAACCCCCGGGCCTCCGGCGGCTGGGGGCGGAGCCCAGATTTATCCTTTGCCTCCGGCGGCTGGGGGCGGAGCCCAGATTTATCCTTTGCCTCCGGCGGCCGGGGGCTCAGCCCCCGGACCCCCGACTCCTGCCTCTAACAAGAATAGTTTACATTTTTTTTTAAATTGCGCCCCCCCTAACGGAGAATCCTGGATCCGCCCCTGCCAACGCTATAAATTTTTCCTTACATTCTGTTCAATAGTGTCATTACGTGTTCTAGAAGCGAGTGAATAAATGGAAATGTAAATTACACGCAAAATGTTACCGATTTAATGGACTTCATTAACTTCCGTTAATTAATGCTGAAAATAACGAATTAACTTTAACGGAGGTGTGAAGTTTGTTAACGAACTAGTGGTTAACGAAGATAACGTTTTGCATTAACTTGCTCATGTATTCCCATATTCGTTCATGCATGAACCAAGCACTTCGCGTCATCTCAATCATACCAACACAGAGCACCTTTTTGGGGTGGTTGCAATTGTTTCGCAAAACTGGTACATCACGACCGAGGGACTGCTTGGCCGAAGGGAAGTATGCGTTACGGAAGTCAAAAATAATAAAGCACGCTCGGGAAGACTCATTTGGCACTCCTTCATAAACCTTGGACACCACTGGTTTATCGTTTACACAATTCGTCTATAAAGCGTTTTGAGAAAAAACATTCAAGTGCTAAACATCCAAGACTAATCAAGCTATGAAGAAGATTTTTGAATATACAATATTTTGATTTTTGATACACTTTCCGAAAAAAAAATTAAAGCAAAAATAAAAACCCACATCAAGCAAGCAGATACTTACAAACCGATGAAAGCAACAAAGAACAAATAAAGCCGACTGTTTACAAAGGCACAAATTATTGGCAATTATGTGACCTGGTAGATAAATATTTTAATTTAAAACAAATAACCACTATTTAAATTGTAGGGGGGACACGCCCTCCATCGAGATTTAAGCATACCCCATCGAGATTTAAGCGTCCCTCCATCCAGATTTAGTGCCCTCCCATCAAAAACTGGTAATCCCAATTAATCCGAAATTCCCGCCGAACTTAGTGCGACTCTACAGCGAAAACTTTTTTTGGTCTTTACTTAAATTTGGGAGGAAAATCCGTAATTGCGACCGAAGACAGTATCAATTTGCGGCGAAGACCTTTTTGTGAGTCTACACACGAATATGAGGTAAATTTTCACCAGATTGCTGCCCCACTCTAAATACGTCTGGTTATGGCTACGAAAAGCGTCCCGCCATGCAATATTTTACGGTTTAAATGCTCCAAATGACCAGGAAAAAAATCAAGTTTGGAAGTAGCATGTACACATTTTTACATTGTGCAATAAAATTGAAGCGGTATGAATTCAAGACAAACCATGGAGGAAACTGATGCCAAACATAAGCCAGATAGTAAACCTTAATACACCGAGCGCCAAAAGCTCAAAATACTATGCGAATACAAAATACACAAATCTGGTACGAAAAATTTTGACAACCTTATTATGAGTAAATCGTTTTAGATTTTAGTAAGCATTAACCCCAAATATCTTCGACAAAAATATAAACCATATCCAAATCGTAGTTCAATGCCGAAATAAAATGCTAGCCTTTTTTCCCTAAACTAAGTATCTGCAATGCGGCAGTGTATGGAACTTTTCGCAATAGGTACGGCATCGTAGATTTTGTTTGTTTCAAAGAACTTGCGACGTCGTACTTCTTGCGATGCGTAGCGTAATAACCCCAAGTTAATATCGAAATGGAGTTTTGTAGTGTGTTTTGCTTCAATATTTAATCCATGTTTCTTGGGCAAAAGTAGCTGTAAATGAGCGTCGACTGATCACTGACCATTTCTTTCGTGAATCTTTTACCAGTCTGCAAATGCGCAGTGGTCATACTCCACATATCCACAAACGCAACATTTTTCATATCTCGAAACACCTGTCGAAGTAAAATATCAAACCGTCGTATTTCCCATTCGCAATCACCAGGCCGCACACTTAAGCCATGTATTAAAAATTTGGTGTCGGGGAAAAGAGCATGGTGGTTATTTATTACTTTTCGAATTCCTTTCAGACGATGCAGGTAAACAATAGGTCCATAACTGAGTAAATGCATTCCGACACTAATCATTACGTAAACTCCTTGTCCTCCCTTTTGAATGCTGTTAATTGTATCACTGATATAGGGCTCAATTGCAGGTGGTCCAAAATCCTTAACCGGTGGGCCATGAGAGCGATAATACATTGTTAAGTTGAAATTTCCCCGGCCATACTTAGGTTTGTGTGAAAACGGCGCTGAGTTGGCAACTTTTAATTTCAAACCTAAAGTAAAAACTGCATGAAACATCGTGTGTTTAATATTATTGTCACCCAAAAAATATATGACTTTATTCTTGAGACATTTTCGAAGCACGTTTGGTGACAGATTGCGGTTTTTGCATACCAAGGACACCCAATGGCCATTTCGGAAATAGCCTGTAACCCCATCTGACGACAAACAAGTTTTAAATACTTCTCCACAACAGGGCAGCAGCTTCTTGTAGATATCAGACTTGTTTTCTTCGACGAATACGGGCAAATTGAAAAGCAGTTTTGGAAGGGCACTTTGGTAATAAGAAAGGTTGTTTGAATGCGAAAAATTTTGCTGCGCTTGATAATATTGATCTATTTGAGGACAATTTTCTTTCTCCGGTTTAAAACACATCAACAATTCATGATTTCTGGGGTTGCTGTAGTCACAAAGCTTCTTGGCGTCAATGCTGTAAAATTTATAACTATTATCGTTTAAAATTCAAATTATGCAATGATAACTCAAATCGATACATAAAAGGCTCTTTTAAATAAACGCCGAATAATAACAACACTTTGACATCCAGCATAACGTTGGACAAAAAAACAGAACTAAACAGCAGAGGTGGAGTCCTCGAGGACGTCCTCGAGGACAGATTTTTGAAGTCCTTGGCCTTGGCCTCGAGGCCTCAAGTCCTCGAAAATTGGCCTGTCCTCGGCTCGAGGACAGCTCTATTTTTTGAATTGTTAAAATTTTGTGGAGCGCTTGAAAAATTTTTTGGAAAACGTTTTTTCGTGGAGATCGCTTGAAAAATTTTTGTGAAGACCTTTTTTTTTCGAGATCGCCTGAAAAATTTTTGTGAAGACTTTTTTTTTTTGGAGAGCACTTGCGCTTGTGTCCTTGGCCTTGGCCTCGAGCAATCCTGTCCTTGGCCTCGAGAGTGTCTGTCCTCGGAAAGGCTGTCCTTGGCCTTGGCCTCGGATTTTTTTTTGTGTCCTTGGCCTTGGCCTCGAGCCTTGGGTCCCCGACTCTTCCTCTGCTAAACAGCATATTCAAACATAAGCAAAAGTTTATGAGAAATGCACCAACTCATACGGAATCAAATTGAATAAATCTAAACACAAAGCAATACATAACGCAGACGATTTGATAAAAATGCCAAGCTTGAACGATTTCATAGATTTTTTGCTTCTCAGTACAAGCGCTAGTAGTTTTCCGAGAAAAGTTAGCAAATTCTACTTTGCAGTACATTTATTTTATTGAAAATCTTAATTTACTAACTGCATTTTTAGAAAAACATTAGCCTCAATCAGCAAACATTTTTGATGCAACAACTATAATTCTAATCAAATCTTTCATTATACTCGCTGCATTACGCCGAAGCGTGCAGCGCGTATGCAGGGCCCATCTGCGCGCCATTGCGCCCACGGGCAACACAGTTCCTTTCGAAGAAATGTCGCAGCGGTGGTGAGCTGTTGGCTACACTGTATCCGATTTAATCGACTCAAGAGACGAACGCGTTACCGCTCGATCAACTGGCCGGTAGCTAGAATTTTAGTCAAATTTATTTCACAAAAATCACAATCAAAGTGCTCATCTATTGAGGCTGCCGAAGTATGCACCCGTACCGTAATAATATGCACTCTCATAAACTACTCATCAAAAATTTGAAATTTTGGTTCAAAAAATCAATTTGACGTCATCACAAGATATTGTGAAATTTGATCACTTTAGGTTACAGTCAATTTTTGATGAATGATTACAAACAACTAATCCATGGCCTGGCCGTGGTTGATAAATTTTATTCCCCTATTTTATTGAAAGTCATATTTAAACTTTATGACGCCATTAAAAACACATTCAGTTGTGATGATAACATTAATTCAAAGCCGGACGCAACCAAATCTAAATCCAAAAATTTACATTCGGCTTTCAACTCAGAAATTAGGAAAGGATAGACTATGTGCATATTTTCAGGACCGTTTGAGAGAAATTTCAAGCCTCGATACCGAACCAAAATAATTCTCAACCGAGCAGCTGTTTTACCAGACAGATTTAAAGTAAAGACCAAAAAATGGTCTTCGCCGGTTTCCAACTTTCTTTTCTACCGAATTTAAAGCTAAGACCAAAAGAAGGAATTCACTTAAATTCAGCTTATTTTGTTTTTGGATAATTGTTTCGGATCAAGCTTCAATCGGTACGGGCTCTCAAAAAAATCTAAGGCCTACATACTCCTTACCCTATTGCCCCCAATCAACAGCCTCGCAAATATTTTACTACCTACATCAGAAGTCGGCAACCTTTTCGCCTACGCTGGCCCATCAAGGTCCCAGCTGGCCGTCATAAATTCTGAAAGAAAGTTAACCCAAATTTGGGGCAACTTTCGGCCGCATCAAATTTAAGGTAGTGTCAGAGCCGGATTTGGATGCGTGGCCGACAATTTTCGGAAGTCACGTAAGGAATTTCATCCAAAATAAACGAAGCGGATGGATCTATGAGATTGCAAGCGGGATTGAAAAGATAGGTGGCCCGAATTCCTCCGACCCCTGACAAAGATTCAATAAATTGTAAAAAGAGTTCGACTATAAATAGCTGTATATTGATTCATACACGGTTAGTCGATAAAGATGACAATACTTACAGGTGGTAAAAGGCCATTACGCAAGACATAGATATGCCGCTTTCTGTCAACGCTGCAAAGCCAAAATCCCAGCTTTTGGGATGCTCTTTTTCTTTGATGATCGCTTCTATGCCTGCTAAAGCAACAACGTGATAAACTTCCAGATTAAATTTTCCACTCATTGTTAAAGGTGCCGTCACTTCGTATTCACCATTGCCTTTGTCTATCACTTTGCATGGTATCGCATTTGCTAAAGCAGAGATGGGGTCTTTCTTCGAGTTTTGGATCAATCGCGCACGAAAATATGCACCCCCATAGTTAATTTTGGTTCGATTACCAGTAACGGGACGTATAATAGCCTTGAATTGGTTACCGCTAGCGTATTTAGTTTGAATCATATCTACCTCATACTGCAACAACGAAGCTGCTCCGAATTGATTCTCATCTTGTGACTTTAACTTCAAAGCCAATTGCAAATCAGGAAAATACTGCTTCCAATTTTCATCAGTTTTGAAACTTTTGTTGACGAAGGTGTTAGGTTTTCCGTATGTGTTCATGTGAAACATTTCAAAATATGGAGAATTGGGATCACGTGCTTCTGGAGGCTCAATCTCGTTTTGAACTAAAATGGGTGGGTCAATACCCTCTCCCATCAAAACTTCAAGTTCATTTTTTGCAATCCTTTTCACTAAGAACGCTGCATACTCACGCTCAAACCAAGGCACTATACAAATTGTAATAATAACAAAAAGCAACAAAATAGCTTTTTTTCCTGGGAGTTGTAGCTGTGTGTGCATGATTTTTTCTACAATTTTCGGTATCAGCTGAAACAAACTTTAATATTACTTTGTTTAAATCATTATCTGAAACAATTATTTAGCATAATAGCTCAAATTCAGCTAAGGGGGTTCAGAACAAGAGCATTCGGGGCCAGAAATGGAAACCGGTCGGGTCGAGATTCTTCAACCGGCCGGTCAAGCTGATTGAAACACCGATCAAATTCTCCTTTCCTCCAACTAAAAGACATCTAAGCACCAACTGAAATTTACATAAAGACTCTGTCTTTCAGCCAACCAGTATACTCTCTGTTCGCTGCTGATGAAGGGACTTACCCTCGAAACGGCAGGCCGTGCAGCGATTGAGAATATATATTTTATTATAAATGAAACTTTTTTATAAAAAACAGTATTAACAAACCACACCTTTTGAAAGCACTGGTTGAATGATTTTAAGCTGTGGCTAATATACTATGACCATTAAGACATGCACATCCAGGGGGCATATTTAGAGGGGGCCATTGTGCCATGCCCCCCCCCCTTTGGGCCACAGCACAAAGCAAAAAAGTGCAAAATCCACGTTACAATCGAGTATGCAGATTTTATAATAAACCATGCATGTGGAAGAGGCTTACGCTACCTGACATTTTAACATCATTTTAATCAGCTTGAGAGTAGAAATGGTGCAGATTTTAGATTTTTTAGTACATACTAAAATCTTGCCGCTCTGAAAAGCTTTTTTCAACTTAAATTTACCACCCTCTACACTTGGAAAAAAAGATATAGCTCTTATTTTTTAATATCTAACTAGCCATGGCATGTTCTGAAGTAGCATTTCTACAAACTGTTGGGGCACATTATATTTTGAATGTTTTCTAGCCAAGGTCATAACACTTTAGTGTTTGCTGCGCAGCAAATCGCAAATAATTTGTCACCAATAGCTAAAAACTTCTTCTCTTGGCCTTGCGCATAATATCATCAAAAAGAACGTCTAATAATTTAGCTTGTGCCTCCAGTTCTTTTTATGCTTAGTTTGAGCACGTTTTTCGCTGCTCAATACAGGTCTTTCAAACAGAAATTTTAGATTTAACCTTAACAAGTCTTAACATTGAGTTATTTTTGCAAAAAATTTTTAGCGTTTTTTCTGAAACCCCCGTACTGAGTCACAAATTTTAACACCTCACCTAAGCCTTCCCTCTTTTGAAAAAATTTATTACATGCATTGAGGACAGTAGCGTAGTCAAGGGGGCGGGGGGGGAGGGGGCTGTAGCCCCCCCCCCATTTGGCATGTTGACCAAAATGCAGAATGGAAAAACACTACGTTTTTAGCACTTTTGAGACTGTTTTATGCACTGGAGTGGACTCAATAGTGATTTAAAACATCTTTTGAAACATATATTCGGGGGGGGGGGCTAATTTGTCAAAAATCAAACTCACAAATAAATGAAAACTTTGAAAAATGGTAAGAAATAAGCAATCAAATTTGATCGCAAGTGTAAAAATGCTAAACATAGGTGCATCAGCAAATATACTATAAACTAAGGAATAGCGGGAGGAGGCTATTAGTTAATTACCAACCATTTCTCTCAAATCTCTTTTCATTAGCCCTCCCAATTATTTTTCTCTATAAACTGTAGACGAAATAGATTACTCCGTGTGAGTTTTATTGAACTATTCGATTTTATAATTTACCAGCATCTAAACAAGAGAACTAACATTTACCATTAGCTACCTCCCAAATAGCCCATTTATGCCACTAGTTTAATCTTGTTTGCACTGCCAATTTCTAAGTCACGTTTAAAAAGCATTATTTTTGAATCAAAATAGCCCTAAAATTAAGTTATTTTTACAAAAAAATGCAAATTTTTCAAGCGCTGGGGGCTCTGCCCCCAGACCCCCGTGCCTCCGGCGGCTGGGGGCAGAGCCCCCAATCCAGCCCCCCCATTGCGAATTTCTGGCTACGCGCCTGATTGAGCAGTAAACTAAAATCTTTTGTGAAAAAACGTTCGACTGGACCGGTCAGAAACCGGTCGACCGTCCGGTCAACCGGCGTAAATTTTGAAATTTACCGGTCGGGTCGAGAAAATTCTGACCGGTTCCATCTCTGCTTGGAACGTTGCTTCGCAAAATGAATACTGATTAAATGATAATAAATGGATATGAGCTTTCGCTACGCGTTTCGTCCTTGCTTAAGGGAATGATTACGCGACAAAGGCCAATTTTGTTTTATTAGCCAAAAAAAATTGTAATTGAAATCGGTCCCTATTACCGCTTCTATATGTCTCCCAGTGCAATATTGCTACTTCAAAACTTTTTGCCTGAAACCGACCATCGTTACCCAGTACTCACTCAAAACTATCACTTCAAAATTGACCACTGGTATAAAGCTACTGCTGAAATCTGCTATCTATTACCGAAAGCTAGTCGTACATAATGCTAATATTGCAATTTAGTCAACATAAAATTAAATTTGAAATCAATCATTTAACTATGGAAATTAATACCGAATAATAGCCCATTGTAAAAATTGCGAAATCTTGCAAGATATTACGTATGGAGCTTTACGCAAAGAAAAATTTTAATAAGAGACCCAAACGTTATTCTAATGAAAAATTTCTATCCGCATAGCACCATCTCAGAGTGCTCAAACTAAAAATAGCTCAAAATCTGAAACAGACTTATTACCGCAGACTAACTGTGTTACTTTGGGTACTGAGTTTATTTCCGTTAAGTTATTTACTTTGAATGTTGCTATGGCCCCTTAATCAAGTGCATGGACATCTGTTGGTGTTATCTCCAGGGGAATATCAATTGCTTATCTGATTGTTATTTATGTTGCGAGCTAATAATGTGAAGAATAAAAGAGTCAAAACGATGGTAGGCCTATACACTACAGTTTATCTACCACCGATTACAATCAAAACTTTTCAGGAACTATACTACATCATTCTGTATAACCTATACACAGTGCCGTCGCCAGAGCATTTGAAGTGAGGGGGCACTAGGCAAAAGTGGGGGGGCACTAAAATTGCATATAAAAACGCATAATTGTACGGCTACAAATATGCGCAATTTTAAAATAAGGCCGGCAGCGTTTCTTATATCGTTTCGTCTGCGGCCTATAGTCGCTTGAAAAATCTATTTACAGAAGTGAATCAGGCCCGGTGCCACGGGGGGGGGCATTCCGGGGCCGTTCCCCCCAAATGACTGCTTGTGCCCCCTCAAACGAAACTTGTGCCCCCCCAAGCGAGGAATGTGCCCCGAAGAAATTAAGAAGCGCGGGGCTAATGGAGTGCAAATCGAGGCCTAAGACTCCTAAATTCGGAAGAATTTTGAGCCGACAACCAGAATTTCTGAAAATTTTGAAGCGATGACCTTTTTTTTTTTTTTTTTTTGGTCTCCACTTCAGAAATCGTGGAAAATCGCAAGAATTTTGAGACGACAAACAGAATTTGTGGAAATTTTGAGACGAAGACCTTTTTTTTTTTTTTTTGGTCTCCACTTCAGAAATCGTGGAAAATCGCAAGAATTTTGAGACGACAAACAGAATTTGTGGAAATTTTGAGACGAAGACCTTTTTTTTTAACTTCTCGTGCCCCCATCGAATTCACATAAGTAAACTTCTTGTGCCCCCCCAAAATTTATTTCTGCCCCCCCCCCCCCCCCAGTCATGCTATCTTGGCGCCGTGCCTGCAGTAAATGCTACCAGACGTGCAACTAGGATTTTGCTAAGAGGGGTGAACAAAAGCAAATTTTTTTTTGCTCAAAAACTGCCAGATTTAGGCCCCGTGCTGAACAAACTGATGCAACTCAAGCGTGTCACAGATGGGACATAGTCACTAAATATTTACAGACTGTGGAAGGGGAGCTTGCTATGCAATTTTTGCGATTTTGCAGCAAACAAATAGCGATTTTAACGCAATTTAATCACAATTCGCACTTTTTGAAGCCAAATAACTAAATTGCTGAAATTCAGAAGTCATTTCAAACAATTAAATTGCTTAGCACCTTGAACCCCCCCCTTATTTCAGGTCAAGTCTAAAGTCGTTTAAACGCTCGTATTTTAAGGGTAAATTTTCCAAGTGACTTGGCTAAGGGGGCATAAGCCCCTTCACCCTAGTTGCACCACTGACTGCGACTTCAAAATCTTGAGTTTGCTCTAAATATCAAAACAGCTAGTCTTTGAAAAAAAAGGTATCACGTATTATTTCATGTCATAACAGTGAACGACCGACGCATAGCTAATGCTGTGACGCTCAAAAGTACTTTTTACCAACCGTAAAATCAGCAATTATTCAAAAATACCTGATTATGGAACCTCCAGAAAAGTAGAGTCAAAATATTTGTCTGTTAAATATCTCCTGATATCATAAAACACTGGCACCCTAGCTAGAGTTGTTCAAATAATTGATTTTTGAAGGTCCATTTGGGAGGGTGGCACCCCCAAACTATGTCAAAAATATTTGTCTGTTAAATATCTCCTGATATCAAAACAGACTGGCACCCAAGTTGAGCCATTCAAAAAATTGATTTTTGAGGGGTCCATTTGGGGGGTCCCGGGGGGGTGGCCCCCCCAAGCTATGTCAAAATATTTGTCCATTAAATATCTACTGATATCATAAAACACTGGCACCCTAGCTTGAGCCGCAGATAAAATTGATTTTTGGGGGTCCATTTGGGGGGTCCCGGGGGGGTGGCACCCCCAAACTACACCAAAATATTTGTCTGTTAAATATCTACTGATATCATAAAACACTGGAACTCTAAGTTAAGCCATTCAAAAAATTGATTTTTGGGGGGTCCATTTTGGGGGGGTACCCGGGGGGTGGCACCCCCAAACTATGTCAAAATATTTGTCAGTTAAATACCTACTGATGTCAAAAAAAAGAAGCACTCTAGCTTGAGCCGTTCAAAAAATGAATTTTTGGGGCCCCATTTTCGGGGGGTTCCCGGTGGATTTGCCCTAAAAAATTTCGGTAGAAAAAATTGCGTTTGCAGCTCAACAACTTTACACAAAAATTCGACTTCCATGTTTTGTGGTTTAGGAGAGAAAGAGCGTACAAAAATTAGGAAGAAAAAAAAAGGAAAAAAAAGAAATGAACCTCATCGCGGCCAAAAGTGGGCTGGTCGGGATGAAAGGGTAGCTTAAGACATACAACCATATGAAATATTTTTTGCCATACTTAAGCCGTTTTTGACTGAGACCGCTTTTTTCGTTAAACTTGCGGGACGGTTTTCGGGTTCTAAAACAAAAGTCACGTGACCTATTGCCTCGAAATTTCGTACAAACATATAACTCATTAATCTCAAACTGCTGTCAAAATTTCATGCTGCTAGACCCAACCGTTCTTGAGTTATAAGCAAAAGTTTAAAATTTCGCACTCGTTAGTTGGAAAATGGGCGAGTAAAAACAAAGGAACACGCGACGCGAGCGTCGGTCGTTCCAATTACTAACGAGGTACCAGTAACGATTCTACAGACTTGCATCTCTCTTTCACGACGTATCAGTAAAGGCGTGTTAATAAGATGGAATATTGCGTCAGATTTATGTGACACAGCAGTTGGTTGCCAACAATTTCACAAAGACTCGAGAAAACATCAAATTAGAATTATGTTTGAACGTATATATTCCTTTTCCAGCATTGAACGAAATTATCCATGCTGTCTTGTCATTGAGTGATGTTCCAAAACAATAATTTGAGTAAACTTAAATGAAAGCGCATAAGCAGCTGTTAGGGGGGGCACGGCCCCCCCTGGTCCCCCCGTAGCGACGGCACTGCCTATACAGTAACAACTACAGTACTTCTTAGTTGTCGTCGACTTTAAAGTATTAACAACTATGGTATTACTGCTGGCCTAACTGAGGCATATCGGTATATGCCCTCACTTGGAAACCCCGCCTCCCCCTAATTGAGTGTTTTGTCCCACAGCAAAAAATAGGCCTAGACTAAACTTCTTGGAAGGCTAAATAAGCCTACAAGCTTTTTAGCTTCTGCATTCAACATCGTAGGCCTACACTGTTCAAGAATACAGCTCACGGTTTACTTTGAACTGCCCTACAGATCAACACACTTTGTCATCGTCGGAATTTTTTTTCTAGGTCCATGTGATTGGGGCGACTGATGTTCTGGAAACACCAAAACAAAAGGAAAGTTATACAAGAGTATTGTGACAAAATTTTGTGGTTTTTACTCCCTGTGACGTTACAAGATTAAATTGTGATCAAAACAGAGATACCGGTAGCAAAATATAATTATGTTCTATCGTTTACGTCGGTAGCTCCTCATCTAAACGTTTTTTGGTTTGGGAACCTGGGGGTAAAACCAGGGCTGTAGCCAGTCTCGTTGATCAGATGGAGCTCAGCAAAAGCCGAACACCATAAAAATGTTGTTGTTGCAGCGCATATTTATCCTCCTGTCACCGGACAGCGTCAGATGCAAACTTATTGGACGATCCGCACACTTTTCATTGCATTGACTACTTCGTGATTGGAGGAATCCGCACCTGCTTAGAAGTTTCCGACCATCCAATGTTCCTGTGGATTTCTTCGAGTTCTTATCCACTGAATTTGCTGCTTGTTCGAAGCCATCAAGCAGAGATAATCACCGTAAAGCGTCTCATCCAAGGACGCAACAACGTGACCAGGGTGCGAGTTGAACCCAGATCATGCAATCAGGGTTGTCGTAAAAACCACGCCTTTATCCTTTCGGCCACGCTGCCGACAAAGGGTCTTGAGTAACTTTATTGGGCCGATTTCGTTTAAGAAAAAAGGTCCACGGCTAAAGTACAAAGAGCAATAAGAGCCTTGATAGAAACGAAGCCGTTGTGTCTCTTTAAAATGAGGTACGGCGTGGTCAGTGGTCACTACAGTAAAACCACGAAAAAAATTTTAGGCGCAGCTCATTTCCATCTGGCCTCCATGTGATAACGGCCCTGAGTAAAACCCCAGGTGGTCGGATATAATAATATATTCCCCTAAAGATAACACCAACAAGTGTCGATGCATCCGACTAATAAGGGCCATAGCAATATTCACAGAAAATAGCTTTATAGAAGCAAACTTAGTACACAACAAAGGCATTAATTCTACGGTTATGAGCTGCAAAATACTGGCCGCAAACCAGGCGCGTAACCAAGAATTTACAAAGGGGAGGGGCTTTTTTGGAAGCTGGAAACAACAGTAAACGAACCTGACCAAAATTTTCATCAGTCTTGAATCAGATTGGGGCGGTTCTTCTGTCAAAATCAGGTGAAATTAGGTGATCTCCAAAAAAAAGGTCTTCACCAAAATTCAGTCAGTTTTTCTGACCAACTTCAGGTGAGGTCTAGAAAAAAAAAACTCCACTTTTCTGGTCCAAGTAACAGCAAGTCTTTCACAACTTCTGCTCGCCAGTCCCATTGGGGAGGGGGGAGTATTTTCATTTTTGGAACAAAAATCGGCCTCAAAAGCACTAAAAACGTGGTATTTTGCATACTTTCCCCCGCCCCCCCTCCCCTCTGGCTACGCTACTGCATCAAACAGTGGTAACATCCTCAAAAGCTAAATTAAACTAACATGCTTTTACACGTTTTTTGAAAAGGGACAAAGTTTTAATTTCGCTTGGAGATAGTGGCAACGAATTCCGTACCTTGGTTGATGCATACGAAACCGCCGGAAACACTGAGTCCGGGACGATAAATTTTCACCGATTTTTGAACAAAAATGTTCTAATTTTGGAAATATTTTTGTTCAAACTTCTGTTTAAAGACAAAACCTAAGAAATAAGCATAATAACAACTAAAGGTGTTCAAGCTATTTCAACACCCTCCCATGCTTGTGCTGCTTTACGCATCACCAACAAAGATAGACCACGGAATGAAAGAAGAACTTTTGTAGCTATCATGTATTACTTAGTACTTGGAAACAAGCCGGGTCAAAGCAACAATCAAGCATTGTGAAATGCTGTCTTTTTTTGACAAAAATCTGCATGAGTTTTGATTTTTTTTAAAAGATATTATTGGCGATAATCAGTCATATTAAACTAAAACAACTTTTAGCTTTCAGAGATATAGTTAGGAGTCAAAGTCAAGCACATTTTTCTTCGAAAGCCTTCCATTTTGAAGTGTACTGTAGTTTTGATACGTTTAGATCAAATATTTTTTATTGTTTAGTGTTGATTATTTGTTATGTTGTTTTTGTTCAAAACAAGGTTTGACCATTCTACAAGTAACCTGTAATAATACGCTTTCACTTGTTTGTTTTAACTTGTTTTTCAAAATTTTTTGAAAAAATTATATTCGATCGCTTTTCTTCTTTCCTGGAGAAACGCTTAGTTCAAGTTCCCAACCGATATGGGTTTTGGCCCGACAAGTCTACATCTTATGCCATTTTAAATTGAGTGACAGCAGCATAAGAAAATATTAACAACAAAAATATACAGGTAGAGTCACATCAACTTGTTTTAAGCTTTTGATTTTGTCTGTCATAATAGGCTGCTAATAAAATTGAAACACTGTGGAATTAGCGGTAACGTCCATAAACTCATGCAGTCATATTTAAATAATAAATCTCAAATTCAGTTATGGGGTTCAGGACAAGAGCACTTGGGACATTGTTTCACAAAATGAATAATGATTTAATGACAATATGACAAACATATTGTAAACATATGACAAACAAACATAAACATATGACAAACAAACAATATGTCAAGTCATATTGTCATTAAATCATTATTCATTTTGTGAAACAATGTCCCAAGTGCTCTTGTCCTGAACCCCCTTAACAGAATTTGATTTACGCTCACCAAGTTAGTGGTTTGAGCACTCTCGGTTTAGGAATCTCTTGACTATGACCCTTGTCTTAGCTTTTCTCAAAATTTTAAATTTTAAATAATAAATCTCAGTATGTGTTTAAAAATTATGCTTATCCTAACCGCAAGCATTGTAGAGTGGATGTCCCTTAGGGTTCTATTTGGTCGTTTGCTCGTTCTGTAGAGCATCATAATTTCTGTAATTAACGTTAATAGTGTTTGTAGGGCTCTTTGGCGATAACACTGCAATTCTGACAAACGCCAGATCTTTGCGTGAACTTGAGTCTAAACTCAATAACGATTTGATTAAAATTTCTGATTGGATGACAAAATATAATCTAAAATTTGACGCACGAAATTCCAAAGCTTTATTAATTTCACCCTCACTGACAGAGAAAGTGACAAAAGTTCCCCTATCACTATTGAATTAAAATCCTGTGCAATTGAAATTTCCGAAACTGTCAAATATTTAGAGTTCTAATTAATTCAAAATTACAATTTAGCGACAGTGCCGTTGCCAAAGCAAACGAAATAGGGGGTACTAAAATAAACTGAACTTTTGCTCATAGGCACTAATATTATAACACTGCTAATTATATCACTACTAATTATGCGCAATTTTAAAATTTTCGTATTCATGTCTAAAAAAAAGACATACAAGACTGGCAGCTTTTTTTAGCTTTTTTCGTCTGCGGCCCATAATCGCTTAAAAATCTATTTGAATCAGTGAATGCGACCAGACGTGCAACCAGGATTTTATTATGAGATAGAGGGGCTTGAAACAAAAGTGAATTTTTTTGCACAAAAATTGTCTAATTTAAGCCTCATGCTGAACAAACTGAAGCAACTAAACCGTATGTAGCAGACGGGGGCCCCCAGCCGCTGGGCCATTTTGCGGCAAAAATTAGGATTTTTAATTTTAACGCCATTTTTATCACATTTCACGCGTTTTTCGAGCCATATGAATAACTAAATTGTTGAAACTTAGGTCATTTGAAAGAATTAAATTGCTTAGCCCCTACAGCCTCCCTAACTTCAGGTCAAGTCCAAAACACATCTAAACAATCGTATTTTGAAGCTAAATTTTTTAGGTGACATGGCTAAGAGGGGTTGAAGGTCCATAAGCTCCCTATCCCCTGGTTGCACCGCCATTGACTGCAACCTGCAAATCTTGAGTGTGCTCTAGAAATAAAAACAAAACAGCAGGTCTTGAAAAAATGCTTTCACGTATTGTTTTAGGTCATTATCACTAACGAAGTACCGGTAAAGAATCTGTTGGCTAACATCTCTCATCAGTGCCGTCGCCAGAGCAACCGAAGTGAGGGGGCACTAGCCGAAAGTGGGAGGGCACTAAAATAAATTAAACTTTTGCACGTAAAAACTGATGTTTCACGGCAACAAACTATGCGCTATTTTAACAATTGTGTGTTCATGTCTTAAAAAAGAGACGTATAAGGCCGGCAGCGTTTTTTACTGTAGCTCGTTTCGAATCCGGCCCATATAATTGCTTGAAAATTCCGTCTGCAGCAGTGAATGCGACCAGAAGCGCACACAGGATTTCGTTAAGGAGGGGGTTTGAACCAAACTATAATTTTTTGCATAAAAATTGTCTAGGCCCCGTGCTGAACAAACTGATGCAACTCAAGCGTATCACCGAGAGGGCCTAGGAGGTAAAGCCTCTAGCCGCTTGGTGACTTTTGTGATTTTGCAGCAAAAACAGCGCTTTTAACGCCATTTTTATCCATTTTGCACGTTTTTGAAGCCATATGAATAACTACAGTAAATTGCTAAGTTCAGAAGTCACTAATTAAATTGCCTAGCCCCTTCTGCTCCTTTTATACTTTAAGTTAAGTCCAAAACATGTTTAAACGCTTGTAATTTTGGGTTAAATCTTCTAAATGACTTGGCTAAAGGGGGCTGGATTCCCCTTATCCCCTTCCCCTATAGTTGCGCCACTGACTGCAACCTCAAAATCTTGAGTGCGCTCTAAAAAAACAAAAACAGCTGGTCTTTAAAAAAAAAGTTTTCACTGATGGTTTCGCGTCATAATCACTATCGAAGTACGTTACCGGTAACGATTCTTCAGGCTTACATC
Source organism: Trididemnum nubilum (assembly GCA_963965965.1). NCBI lineage: Eukaryota > Metazoa > Chordata > Ascidiacea > Aplousobranchia > Didemnidae > Trididemnum > Trididemnum nubilum. The sequence goes on from OZ014489.1 coordinate 35,918,706, forward strand.
TCTCTTCCACGACACTTCCGTAAAGGCGCGTTAGTACGACAGATTATTGCGTCACATTTATGCGCAGCAGTTGGTTGCCAGCAATTTCGCCAAGAATCGAGAAAACTCCAAAAATAATTATGTTTAAACGTTAATTATTACTGCTTTTTCCATTATTTTTTGTTGCGTTGTCGTTACGTGACGTTCCAGAAACGTATTTTGAGTATACCAAAATGGGGGGGCACAAGCAGTGGTTAGGGGGAGCACGACCCCCCTGGCTCCAGCCCGTAGCAACGGCACTGTCTCTCATACGCAATGCATCCGTTAAGTCGTGTTAATAAGACGGAATATTGCGTCACATTCATGTACAGTAGGCCTAATTGGTTGCCAGCAGTTTCCCAAAGAATCGAGAAAACGTTAAACGTTTCCATCATTGTCTGCTATCTTGTCGTTGCGTGATATTCCAAAAACAGTATTTTGAGTAAACCAAAATAAAGGGCACAACCAGCCATTAGGGGAAGCATGGCCCTCCGGTAGCAACGGCACTGTTCAGAGCAGAGTTGTAAGTCGGGCCGGGCTTTTCGGGTCGGATTCGGGCCTAAAGTTGACAAAACTTTGGGCGTAAGTTGAGCCGGAGACGTGCGTTTTGTCATAGGTGCACAAAAATATAATCAAAATAACTTGGCAATAACGCTTAGGTTTTTCAGACCTAACTTAACTTTCGGGCTTTTTCGGGCATGATTTGGGCTTCAAAATAGTTTCGGGTTCGACTTGAACTAGTCGGTCCGTTTACAACTCTGGTTCAGCGATTGTATTAATATGCGTATTAATGAATTATCTCGGCCGTGGGAATAATGTGCATGTTAAAATATATTTTATTCTTAGTATACTAAAAAGACTCTATTATTGCTCTTATTCAAGCTCATTTACACTATGCACTGACACTTTGAAGTGCGATATACAAGACTTATATTAAACTTTTGGAAATACTCTCAATTTAACGAAGTCATGAGAATAGGTATTAATACGGGTAGTCAGTGGAATGAGAGTGCTATACCCCTCTACCGCAATCTCAAAATTTTAAAAGTGGAAAAATTGATTCGTCTACAAACAGCGAAATTTGTTAAATTTTGAAAATTGTTCTTTGCCAATTTTTTTTCTTTTTTTATTTTTTATTTCGCAAAATTTCTCATGTTCACGATCGGTCAACTCGTTCTACGGAAAACAGTCTATTCCATTTGCCAGTCAGTAACAGTTTATTCAACATTCATATACCGAGTATCATTTGACGAGGTATCGAACTTTAATCGCCAGCAAAGATTGATAAAATTTAGAGTAATGAAAGTCTAGAACCTTGTCCCACCAATTTAAAACCTTTGCTCCTGTCAAAGCTTTAAATATCTATAAACAAACGCTCTTTGCTAAAAAAAATAATAGTTCGGCTAATAAATTAATTTGTTCGCTTCAATACTCTCGGTCTGCACCTACAGCCCTCATTATAGCGGTTGTTTCATATTTTATTATTGCTTTTATTCATTGCTTTTTCATTTCTTGAATAGATTTTTTGGTGGCTGCTTGACTTCAAGGTCATTCATATGTTCAATTTGCAGGTTCCTGCGTATGTTTAACATTTGTTTTGTTTGTTTATTTATTGGTATTTTTGTGTACCATTGTACTTTTATTCTTTTTTTGTACCGTTGTATTCAATATTATTTGTATCATGGTAAAAATCAAGTTTCTGTTTCTGAAATATTTTTCTGCCAATTATATGACTAAAGAAAAGATTTTCAAAAGAATGGTTTTCTTGCTAATGAACAATGCAAAGAATGTTGTTCTGCCAAGTAAATACAAATTTCGAAGGAATGGTTTTCTTGCCAATAAATAATGCATAGAAGGTTTTTTTGCGATGTAAATAATGCAAATTTCGAAACAAAGGTTTCTTGCTCATAAATAATGCAAAGAAGGTTTTTCTTTCTCATAAATAATGCAAAGAAGAGGTTTCTGATAAATAAAGCAAAGAAGGTTTTTCTTTCTCAAAAATAATGCAAAATAAGGTTTATCTGCTGTATAATTAATGCGAATTTCAAAAGAATGGTTTTCTTGCCAATAAATAATGCAACGGATGCTTCTCTGCCAAATAAATACTACCAGAGGTGGAGTCCCCGAGGATGTCCTTGGCCTCGAGGACGTCCTCGGGGACACATTTTGAAGTTCTTGGCCTTGGCCTCGAAGATCAAGTTCTTGGCCTTGGCCTCGAAGCCTCAAGTCCTCAAAATTGCCCTTTTTCTCGGCTCGAGGACAGCACTATTTTTTATACCGTTAAAATGTTGTTTGAAAACGCCTGAAAACTCGCGGAAAATTTGCGAAGACCTTTTTTGTTTTCCGCAATTGGAGATCGCCTGAAAAAAATTATTATTATTATTAATAAGCAGCGGTGCAAGCGAATCTGCTTCTGTTAGGTAAAGTCTACCGACACATTGTGTAGACCTCATTTGGGCCCACTGTAGCTGTATGTTGTTGTTGGTTTGTTTGCTTACTAGTTGAAGTCAGAAAGCTTTCCAGCTTCCTTTAAGTACGTGGCCAGTTTATTAATGTTGCATTTCGTTACCACATTGTGAACAGTGGTTTTAGTGATTTAAAAATATTTAACACGAATATCTTGGTAAAGCTTGCAATTGCTTACATGATGATTTGGTGTTTTATTCTCTAGGCTACATTTTGGACACGAAGAAGACTCAGCACGACCTGTAGTTTTCTTGTGTCGCTGTAGATTGCAGTGCCCAGTTAAAACTTGCATACTGCTTGGAACACATACTCTATTTAGTTGAGGCCTCTTAGGGTTAAGGAGACGTGTTGCTAGTAGAGAAGACGTCCAACCAACAGACTCCTTCATCCTCAAGCAGTCTTTCCGTTCATTCCACATAGATTTCCATTTATCTGTGGACCAGTCCTTGAACGTGCTAACACAGCTGGCATACGGGACTGTAATAAAAGGTTCATGACCGTGTATTTTTGATTTAGATTCTGATTTGGCTAGATAGTCTGCCACTTCGTTACAATGTACCCCTGCATGTCCAGGAATCCAGGCAATACTGACGTAGTTTTGTTTACCTAACTGATTTAGGTTTCTAATGCAGTTGAACACTGTAATTGATGTTACAGTGCACTTTATGAGTGCTTTGATAGCTGCTTGACTTTCAACCAGCACAACAATACTTGGATTGTGTATTTTTTCCAAAACTAGACTCTTTGCCACTTCTGAAATAGCTAAGACTTCTTCTTGGAACACAGTACTGTAAATTCCAAGAAGGAAAAATGCTTGTTTTGGAGAGCTGTTTGGGTATTCTGCATAAAAACTCGCACCTACTCTTTCATCTAGTTTCAAGCCATCGGTGTAAACCTTGACAGTGTTCTGATTTAGAACGCATTCAGATCTGATAGCATTCGTTTTATCCACAATTTGACATTCGAAATTTCTCTCGAATATCTTTGTTTTCTTTATTCGGTCAGCTGGCATTTGCAGCAGAGGTAAGAATCTTTTTGCCTCATTGCAAACATCAAAATGACTTTTCGTTTTCCCGAAGGAACCAACTCGGTTGACATGCCAGAGCCCACTAGCATTGATTCTGTATGACCCTTGCAATACCTCAGCCAATAAGAATTCCTCAATGGGAGTTATGTTGAGCAATATTTCCAGAGTACCAGTAGGGGTGCCGGGAAAAGCTGATGAAATCATCAGGCAAGCAAGTCTCTGCACCTTTGTGAGTTTCCGCACTAGATACTTGTTGCTGAGACCGCCAGTCCAGGACACACACGCGTACATGATTGGACGTATCATAGCTGTGTATATCCATTTCATCATAGATGGTTTTATTCCCCACGCTTTACCCACAATTTGTCTACATTGCATTAATACGGTCGTTGCTTTGCGGGTAATTCGGGAAATATGTGGTTTCCAAGTTAGCTTGCAGTCCAGAGTAGCACCTAACAGCCTTGCTTCCTGGGAAAGTTCAAGTTTTGAACCATTCATTGACAGGGAACCCAAATCTGGATTCCGTTTGTGAGTGAACAGTACAATTTTGGTTTTCTTGCTGCTAAACTGTAGCTCTTCTTCCGAAGCCCAGTTTGAAGCAATATTTATTGCTTTCTGGGCCATACCTCTGGTCCAAAGCATACCAGCACCAGTGAGCAACACTGCTAGATCATCGGCATAGGCTTGAATATAAAAGCCCCTGCTACGTAACTCTAGCACTAGCAAAAAAATTTTTGGAAGACCTAATTTTTTTTCTTTTTTTTTTTTTTGGAGAGTTTTTTGTTTGAAAACACTTGCGCCTGTGTCCTTGGCCTCAAGCATTTCTGTCCTTGGCCTCGAGAGGGTCTGTCCTCGGAAGGGCTGTCCTTGGCCTAGGATTTTTTTTGTGTCCTAGGCCTTGGCCTCGAGCTTTGTGTCCTCGACTCCACCTCTGACTACTACAAATTTCGAAAGAATGGTTTTCTTGCTAATAAATAATGCCAAGAACGCCTCTCTCATAAATAATGCAAAGAATTTCTCATAAATACTTTCTGCCAAATGAATAATGCAAACTTTGCAATAAAGTTTTTTCTGCTAAATAATGCAAAAAATATTTTTCTGCCTAATAAATAATCCAAAAAACGTTTTTCTGGCAAACAAGTAATGCAAAATAAGCTGCGGGAACATGACATGCAGATTACTGAAAAATGTTATAAAGAAGAATACAAGCAGTCCGGGAAAGGGGCTCTGCCCCCGTCATTTCGGTTTACTCAGAATACTTATTGGAGTATCACGTAACGACAACACTACAGGCAATTATGGAAATGAACTAATAATGAACAATCAACTACAAATCTCCTCTGAAGTTTTCTCGATTCTTCGCGAAATTGCTGGCAATCAACAGCTTTATATAAATGTGACGCAATAATCCGCCTTATTAACACGCCTACACGAATGTGTCGCGGAATTGAGATGTCAGCCTATAGAATCGTTACCGGTACTTCGCTAGTGATTATGGCCTGAAACAGTACGTGACAACATTTTTTTACAAGACCAGCTGTTTTTGCTTTTTTAGAGCACACTCAAGATTTTTTTTAGGTCGCAGTCAGTTGCGACACCAGGGTAAGGAGCTAAGAGGGCCTCAGCTCCCTTCAGCCAACTCATTTAGAAAATGTAACTCCAAAAAACAAGCGCATAAACGTGTTTTGGACTTGATTCTAAGATTAAGGGAGGCTAAAGGAGCTACGCAATTTTATTCTTTTAATGACTTCTGAATTTTAGCACTTTACTCTAATTATTCATATGAAAGTAACATAGCAGATTTGGAACAGATAACTGTGACGTGGCACTTCCTCACAAATCTGCTTTCCCATTAGGAGTTTAGATGCTGATGGACTAGGTGAATTTAGATGTGAAACACGTGAATTGCTTATCTAATTTAGGCCCCGTAGACGTGTGCTCAAACTCCACTCATCATAGGCCATGTAGATGTGAATTTGGGATTTAGATATGAAACATGTAAATTTAGATGCTGATGAAACACTAGCCTAATGGGTAAGCAGATATCTGAGGAACTGCTACCTCACAGTTGTGAAAAAAAGCTATGTGCCATGGGAACAAGAGTCATGTCTAGCTCGATATGTAGGCCTACAACATGTGGTAAGTGGGTCCACGCAACATACCCGGATAAGGTTACAGTTTGTTGGCTAAAGATTTTGTGAGCATAAAGCGTGGAGACATGGTAAAAAACTTAGAACGAGCAGATGAAAAAGCACGTGGAAACCTGTAACCAAGTTTTCTTATGTTTGAAGAAACAGATTAAAGAATGGCAAAAACTAGAAGACTCGCTTGGATGACGTTCAGGAAATGTGGTGAAATACTCACAGAAGTAAAAATAAGCAGCAATTCAAAATCATTAAAATTGTTTATTCAATGATTGTCAACCTAAAACTATAGGTTTTCGTGTTTCGACCAGTAACTTAGGTCATCCTCACGGCTAGCATTTAGAATTGCTGCTAATTTTTGTTTCCAAACTTTTAGATGCAGTTTTATATCATTGCATGTTTAAATATGTGCTATTCTTTTCGCCTGATGAGACCCTTGAGCAATGTCGAAACGCGTCGCGATAGCTCATTCGCACTGTTTATTACAAAAATAAATCGTATAGATGAATAACTTATGCTTCTAAATGCTAGCCGTGCGGATGGCCTAAGCTACTGGTCGAAACACGAAAACCTGTTGTGTTAGGTTGACAATCATTGAATAAACAATTTTAATGATTCTAAATTGCTGCTAATTTTTAGTTAAGTGTTTATTCACTAAGCAATATGTCGCACATGCATTTAGCTCGAGCTCTCCCTGTGATTTTAATAGGAACATGTCATAAGTTGTTTGATGTCATCATAAAATTTGCATAGACAAAGCAGATGTGTTTATCGATGCAATTTTTATTTCCCAATTTGGTAACTGCAGTTTTATATCATTGCAGGTTGAAAGTTTAATGATTCTAAATTGCTGCTAATTTTTGTTTCCAAATTTTTGGTTGCAGTTTTATATCATTGCATGTTTAAGTGTGTGTAATTCTTTCCGCCTGATGAGACCCTTGAGCAATGTCGAAACGCGTCGCGATAGCTCATTCGCACTGTATATTACAATAATAAATTGTATAGATGAATAACTTATGCTTCTAAATGCTAGCCGTGAGGATGGCCTAAGTTACTGGTCGAAACACGACCACCTATAGTGTCAGGTTGACAGTCACTCACAGAATTCTTTGGATAGAATGGCTGAAGCAAGCAGTATATACACTACACAGTTATTGGTGCGGTCGGGGTTGGAAATATCGATTAGTAATCGATATTACATTTTTTCAGGCCCGGCGCCAGAATAGCGTGACTGGGGGGGGGGGGGGGCAGAAATAAATTTGGGGGGTCACGAGAACTTTGTTTAAGTGAATTCGAGGACGAGAAGTTTTTTTGAGTGTGGATCAAACGAAAAAGGTGAAGACCAAAAAAAAGGTTTTCAGTACAAAAATTTCCACAAATTCTGCTCGCCGTCTCAAAATTCTTGCGATTCTTAAGTGAAGAACAAAAAAAAAAGTTCTTCGCCCCAAAAGTCCGGTGTGAGTCAACAAAAACTACGAAAAAACAGTTCTTGCTCGGGAATTTTAGGGCGGTAAACACCAATTTGGGAGTCTTAGGCCTCGATTTGCAGCACTCCAGGAGCCCCGAACCTGTTAATTTCTACGGGGCACAGTCCTCGCTTGGGGGGGGTACAATTTTTGTTTTGGGGGGCACATGCAGTCATTTGGGGGAAACACGATACCGCAATGCCCCCCGTGGTGCCGTGCCTGCATTCTTTGCTTTTCTGTTATCGATTATCGTAGATGCTTTTCTTCCAGTTTGTTCTATCGATTATCGCCTTTTCAATGCTTTTTGCTTATATGTTATCAATAGGAAGAATCTTTATGCTCGAAACCCGACATAAGGGCGCAGACAAAAGGGCACAGGACATAAGGTCGCAGGACATAAGGGCACAGGACATAAGGGCAAAGACATAAGGCCGCAAGGACATAAGGGATCAAGGACATAACGGCGCAGAGACGTAAATCTGCAATCTCACCTAACATTTTCGTGCTACGGAAAATAATTATGTAACCAAAGAAACGAACTTGACTATTGCAGATTTTATTTAATTTTTGAAAGCCTAGTTTTGAAAAAAGTATTTTGAATTCTTTAATCAAAAACAATACTGCCAAAATACTGTACAACATATTTATTGAGACGTTTCGGTTAATTTCTTTAAACCATTGTCAATCTAGCACATAAAAATAAAATCACAGCTGACTCTTTAAGGAAAAATCGCAGACTCAACGAGTAAAATTAGATTCTGTGATTACAAGACATGTACTATACACAGGCGCGTAGCCAGGATTTGGAAAAGGGGGGGCTATTTTGAAATAGTGAGAACTGTGCAAACGACCTTGACCCGAATTTTCATTGTTCTTGAATCAGTTTCACACGGTTTGTCCGAAAATTGAGACGAAATTTCTCGGAAAGCTCGGAAATTCAAAGGTTTTTTCTGCCCAAAATCAGGTGGCCGCGATTCTTCCCAAACGCGATCGCGGCAGGCGAGTCTCGCCTCGTGTGAGTAACCGCTCTGCGAGAGAGATTTTCCCGCATAAAAAATCTTCGAATCGCGTTGCAAAAAAGTCGCCCCTGTAAATGCGGCTTAAGGCAGTGTTTCCCAACCTTTTTGCCATCGTGTACCAAAATAACGCCATGCGTTGAATGCGCGTACCACTAATTTATTTTAATCAAATTTGGCCGCTAGACTGCAAAGCATTAACAAGTCTAGGTCTAACCAGGTCTAACCACTTCAAAAATAACGTTAAAAACCTACAAAAAGCATACAAACCTACTATCATAATTTCGCTTGGACATGACTGAAGTGGCCAAATTTAACGTTGCGTATGCTATTCTTCAGTTTTGCCAAAATTTTTAAAGAAAGAAAACGGGCGACTTTTTTGCAACGCGATTTGAAGATTTTTAATGCGTGAAAATCTCTCTCGCAGAGTGGTTACTCACACGAGGCGAGACTCGCTTACCGCGATCGCGTTTGGGAAGAATCGCCGCCGTGTAAGTAACACCTGCGATTTGCGATGCCGATTATATTTCGTACGACTCGATGCAAGAATCGTTCTCGCTCGTGATCACTTACACGAGGTCGATTTCAACGTCTCGAGAGTCCCAGGACAAAGTCGCGCTCGTGTAAACAGCAAATCGTATGCAATTTACGAGTCGCCCAGGCATAGCGCAATGCGCAAATGCTTTGCGAGTCGTTGGCTGCGATTACCCTAAATTTGCTTCACAAAGTATTGTGTTCATAGTATAAACTAATCTGTAGTGCTTTTACCGTAATTAATTGTGATTTCGATACTAAATTTACTTCATATTAGAACCGCAGAAGCAATAATTTTCTTGTGCATGCTGGCACTGGTCTACTGCAGATACGGCAGTCATGAGCTGATTGCTAGTAACTGTGAAGCCAATCAAGCAAAACTTTAACCCTTTATAAAATGTATAATATATTAACCACAGGTAACACTAACAGTACCTTAATTGTATTTTGCTTTTATAATACCTTAAGCACGCTTTTTTATAAGAATCAATAAACTTTGAGTTAAGGCTGGCTGTTTTTATCTTTTTGCCTATGTTAAGCCTCAGTTGCTCGTAATTGGTTCTTAAAGTTTGAGATGATTGATGTCAGTTATGGCGACCATGTTTGTTAATTCCTAGTGCTATGTCTGCTTGTAAACGCCTTTTTGGCTGCTTTTGCAGCATCGTAAAATTGCGGAAAGCGAAAAAGCGAGCACTAATTTCTGTTTGAACGAGAGCCAAAAAGCGGTTTTGGTTACCTGCGCTGTGCGCAACAGCACTCTATAGTCTCAACTTTGTTGCAATTTTGCTCGCAAATACCAAAAAACCACTCAAGCTTTATTGTTTTTAATCAGAACAGAATTTAGTTTGTTTTTTGATTTGGAGTTTATTCTTTTTCGGTTGTTCTTCCTAATTTGTTATTAAATTTTGAGCAAAAATGAGCCTCGTGTTTTTACAAAATTTTTTGTGTATAAAAAAATGTAATCAATTTCGTCATTGCTAATATTCTGACATGGCAAAAACATACGAGTAAGTTAAAAATCTGAAAACCCTATAGAATAGCTAAGACAATGAATTCTCAATAATGGCGTTTGGACAATATATTTTGGAAATGGAGGTGCTTGTTACAGAAGCCCTCCGTAATACTGTTGACTGCAGTTGCTCCAGCGAAACTCTGGAGCCTTCACCCTGCACGTCTGGGCAAACGACAATTGAAATTCTCCAACTTAAACTGTATTGTTCAGACAAAACAAATAATATGGAACAGCACGGCATGGCAAAAAACAACTGAAATTTAACCTGAAAATAATGAACTAATAGAGTGCCGTACGAGCGGTCTTCAAAATAAAATACTTCCGTTTGCCAATTGCTCGAATGAAACGGAATGTCAGAACAGAGGTAACTCGGCCAAAAAGCGCGTAATTTTGAAAACGTTTGCAGCCAATGGCTGCAGGAAATAAGGTGGCGTGCGCAAACTGAGCAAACTGAAAATAAGAAGCGGCCGAATTCCGAAACTAGAGCGGGGCAACACAAAAAAAGGTCAATCGGTGCTGTGACAGTGCTAGCAGTGTAGGCTCACACCCTATGCTCACTCGTTGGGTCCAGCATCTTGTTTACAAGTACCATCCACTGGTTTTTGTCGGCTAAAAAAGTGTTAGCGTTTGCTTTCTTTTCTGACCCGAGATTGCCTGTAGCCTACCGGCATCTCCTGTGGTTAAAATAACCACATTTAAAGGGAGAAACATAACATCTACTGCACCGCATATTGTAATTAAAGATTAATTTCATGAAAATGCTATTTCTAAGCAAATCATGTTCTCAATTCCGAGTGGTTTTATGGCGCTTTTTCACTTGAATTGCGCCAGGAATGAGTTTTGACCTGAAGCCACTGGCGTATTTTTGTACTCTTCATAATAATTCATCCGCCGCACTATACTTACTGTAATTGCCTTGCGTTTAGCAAATGCATGCGCGGCTTATTTTATTATTGTGGATATTGATGCTTTGTAACAGCTGTGGTTTAGTAGCTCCATAACAAAATCACATAAAAACACGTATTATACAAATGCTACAGTATATGAATTTTTTGAATGTTGGTTTAAATTACAAAAGAGCCAGTGCTTCAGTAGCGATAAAAGGCGCGTGGTATCACTGCAGAAGAACTCAAAAAGTAAACTTAAAAATAAAATTTAACAATTGGTATTTCGTATAATATAACAGCACAGATCTACTATAAAATACGAAATACTTGTGCACTATTAAGGAAACAAACAATATGAATTTGTCAGTCACACATGCTTGGAGAAAAAGTAATTTCAAAAGTGTTTTTAGAATTAATTGCACAGAAATGTTGATAAAGTTTATTGTTTTATTTTACCAAAGTATTATGTATAACAAAACAAGAAACACAGTCAGAGATAGGTTGCAGTGGTGAAAAACCAAGACCTAAAGGGTAAGTGACGGAATTTTATAATAACTTATGAGCAGTAATACCCGCTTGACTTGGCTCCATCCAAGCTAACTCAGAATGATACAGAGAAAATAAGCTTTTTTAAGTAATTTCAAGCGTTTAGTGCTTCATCTTTCACCTTGCATTTTCATCGCAAATTTTAACGAAATTAGCTGCTTAATTGCATTCCCAGTATTTCGTTTTACGCCCGCGTTGGCTTCACGCATTTTCTTTTCAAAATTCCGAAGCGTGATTGTTTCAAACGCAAAAGCTGACAAGCGGTGCATTTGAAGTGCTTTTTCGGCAGTTGGCTTTTGTAAATTCAAAACCAGCAAGCAGCGCTTTGAAACTATCTCGCACCGTGTAAGTAAACCAGTACGATAGCGACTCTTCCGCCGACTCGATTTTGTGAGAATCACTGGCACGCAGTCTCAACGTGTAAGTGACTTCTGCGAGTTGCAACCGTATGCGAGCGTCGCGGTAAAATCTCTCCCGTGTGAGTGACTGCTACGATTTGATTTTTGGGGGGCGTGTCTGGCGATATCGCGCAGACAAAATCTCACGTGAATCTTGCGCCGTGTAAAGCCGAATTCACACTGGCGTCGCGATCGCGTCAGATGACGCGTTTATGACGCGTTTTCAACGATCCTGACGCGTAAGCGCGACGACCAATTCACACTGAACGATTTGTCGCTTTAACCACGTGTTTGCCATGACGCGCTGACGCAAAAACTCGCGGTTGAACGACCGCACGACGAAGTAGAAATGAGTTCTACTTTGTCGTTCGTCGTGAGAGCGTTGTTTCTGCAAAATGGATATCAGAACTTTTTTTGTTGAAGGAATCGTACAGATTAATTCAGTTTATTGCTCTATTGCACAAAAACTCTTATAATGCTCAAAAATTTAGCTGAAAAACATTTTGGCGAAAAAGGTGAAAAGTTAACCAAAAATTTGATTAAAACGTAGGCAAGAGTACCCATGAAACAGTTGCGTGCCATATTCAATGACATGTCAAGGAAAATGCTGGCAGTAATCTAGCGCAAGATGCACACTTTGAATATAGTGTTTTCTGTCATTTTTTTAACAAGATTTTTTTTGCTTTTTTGTTTCATAATACGCTAAGAAAAGTAAAAGTATAAACTTAAAATGTATTTTTTTTTCGATATTCACGTCACAAAAGCACCTGTCTTTCAAAGCAAAACTTAAAAACTTACTCTTGCAAAAATATAATCAAGAAACATAAACTTATATATTTTTATTATTGCTAAATATAACCACTATAGTTTTAATTTATTTATCTTTTAACATTATGAGGTTCCTGCTTCCCCCCTTCTCCCTCTTTCTTCCCTTCTTTTCTTTGCTGCTATTGTTTGTTTGTTTGTTAGCGCGCATTTAAAAAAAAAAAAAAAAGATTAGGTATTACTGAACAAAAAGTAAAGCTTTAACAACAATAAGTGGCTGCAGACACGAAGACAAAACCAGTCCCTTCGCAGTCTCCTTGTGTCGGTTTTACTATCATTTTTACCTTGCATTGATTTATGCTGAATGTGATTAATCTATTTTCATTTTGCATTACAGTTAACAAAATAAATTTTAGTTTTGTTCAGTTCAACTTTTGAAAGCAGATAAATCCCGAAAACTAAGATTTTCAGAAAACCCCAAACCCGGGTTTAGAAAAGCATACCCGAACCAGACACCCTAGTCAAAACAAGCAGTCTTAACTAAGAAGAGATTTCCAAACGTTTTGAAACTTTTAATCGGAATTTAATTTACAATTTTAACCACAGCGAATTTAGACTTTTGCATCCTTGGTGTTTAACGTTAGACCATTTAACACCAAGAATGTCAAAAAAGAACAAGCTTAAAGTTAAAGCCATCATTTCAGTCTTGCACCTTCCCTAAACAATGTTTGACGTTTCTAATAGCAACCGACATATCGCGCTTGGTGTGTATCGCAAGCAAAAAGCTCGTCGTTTCGTCGCGTCATGCTGACATTTCAAAATCGCGAAGCGCTGAGCGATGACGTCATGTGACGCGATCACGATGCCAGTGTGAATGGGCCTTAAAGCCGCATTTACACGGGCGACTTTTAGCTGCGAGAATCGACATTTTGCCTTTTTTCTTTCTCAAATCGCGTAGGTCTCTTACACGGCGCAAGATTCACGTGTGATTTTGTCTGCGCGATATCGCCTGACACGCCCCCCGAAAAATCAAATCGTAGCAGTCACTCACATGGGAGAGATTTTAACGCGGCGCTCGCATTCGATTGCAACTCGCTGAAGTCACTTACACGTTGAGACTGCGTGCCAGTGATTCTCGCAAAATCGAGTCGGCGGAAGAGTCGCTATCGCACTGGTTTACTTACACGGTGCGAGATAGTTTCAAAGCGCTGCTTGCTGGTTTTGAATTTGCAAAAGCGAACTGCTGCAAAAGCACTTCAAATGCGCCGCTTGTCAGCTTTTGCATTTGAAGCAATCACGCTTTGGAATTTTGAAAAGAAAATGAATGAAGCCAACGCAAGCGTAAAACGAAATACGAAAAATACTATTAAGCAGCTAATGTCGAAACTTGCAATGAAAATGCAAGGTGAAAGATGAAGCAGCAACGGCGGCGTGCTGCTGGTGCCGAATGTGTGATACGTAAATGCTATTTTGAGTTGGCTTGGGTGGAGCAAAGTCAAGCGGGCATTAATGCTCATAATTTATTATAAAATTCTGTCATTTACCCTTTAGGTATTGGTTTTTCTCTACCGCAACCCATCTCTGACTGTGTGTCTTGTTTGGTTATGCATAATGTTTGGTAAAACAATAAAATTTATCAATATTTTTGTGCAGTTAATTCTAAAAACACTTTTGAAATTACTTTTTCTCCAAGCATGTGTAACTGACAAATTCATATTGTTTATTTACTTAATAGTGCACAAGTATTTTAGTATTGTATAGGAGATCTGTGCTGTCATATACTATACGAAATGCTAATGGTTAAATTTTATTTTTGTTTTTAGAAGTTTACTTTTTGAGTTCTTCTGCAGTGATACCCGGCGCCTTTTGTCACTACAGAAGTACTGGCTCTTTTTCAATTAAACCAACATTCAAAATAACTACATAGCATTCATATAATATGTGTTTTCATGTAATTTTTTTATGGAGCTACTAAACCACAGCTGTTACAAAGCACCAAGATCCACAATAATAAAACAAGCAGCGCATGCATTTGCTAAACGCTAGGCAATTGCAGTAAGTATAGTGCGGAGGATGAATTATTATGAACAGAGCAAAAATACGCCAGTGACTTCATGTCAAAACTCATTCCTGGCGTTATTCAAATGAAAAAGCCCCATAAAACCACTCGAAATTGAGAACATGATTTCATTATAAACATCATTTTCATGAAATTAATGTTTTATCACAATATGCGGGGCAGTAGGTGTTGTGCTTCTTCACTTAACTGTGGTTATTTTAACCGCAAGAATTGCCGGTAGGCTCTAGCAATCTCGGGTCAGAAAAGAAAGCAAACGCTAACACGTTTTTAGCCGACAAAAACCAGTGGATGGTACTTGTATACAAAGTGCTGGACCCAACGAGTGAGCATAGATGTGAGCCTATCAGCCTACTCTGCCAGCACTGTCACAGCACCGATTGACCTTTTTTTGTGTTGCCCCGCTCTAGTTTTGATCCGGCCGCTTTTTCCTTTTAGTTTGCTCAGTTTGTGCGCCTCACTTTAGTTCCTGCAGCCAACGCTTTAAAAATTACGTGCTTTTTGGTAATTCCTGCACGACTTGGTGTTTGGCCGAGTTACATCTGTTATGGCATTCCTTTTCATTAGAGCAACTGGCAAACAGACGTATTTCATTTTCAAGACCGCTCGTATGGCACTCTTTAAGTTCATTATTTTCAGGCTAAATTTCAGATATATTTTGCCATGTCTTACTGTTCCATATGCATTTTGTCTGAACAATGTAGTTCAAGTTGAAGAATTTCAATTGTGGTTTGCCCAGACGGACACGGTAAAGGCTCCATGTTGTAACGGAGGGCTTCTGTAACAAGCACCTCCATTTCCAAAATATATTGTCCAAATGCTATTACTGTGAATTCATTGTCTTAGCTATTCTAGGGTTAAGAACAACCGAAAAAGAAGAAATGCCAAATCAAAAAAGAAACTAAATTCAGTACTGATTCAAAACAAAAGAGCTTGAATAACTTCGAGAGTATAGAGTGTTATTGCGCATTGGGCAGGTAACAAAAAAACTTTTTGGCTCTCGTTCAAACGAAAATTAGAGCTTGCTTTTTTTGCTTTCCGCAATTTTACGATGCTGCAAAAGCAGCTAAAAAGGCGTTTACAAGCAGACAGACCATTAGGTATTAACAAACATTGTCGCTATAATTGACATCAATGATCTCAAAATTTAAGAACCAATTAAGAGCAACTGATGCTCAACATTGGCAAAAAATTAAGAACAGTCAGCCTCAACTCAAAATTTACTGGTTCTGATGCAAACAGTGTACTTACGGTATTATAAAAGCAGAATGCAATTAAGGTATTGTTTCCTGTGGTTAATTTATCATACATTTTATTAAGGGTTAAAGCCCTGCTTGATTGGCTTCACAGTTATCAGCTCATGACTGCCGTATCTGCAGTAGACCAGTGCCAGCATCAACAAGAAAATTATTTCTTCTTCGTTTCAAACTAATATGAAGTAAATTTAATATCACAATCACAATTAATTACGGTAAAAGCACTACAGACTATTTTGTACCATGAACACAATATTTTATGAAGTAAACTTTGATAATCGCAGCCAGCGACTCGCAAAGCATTTGTGCATTGCGCTATGCCTGGGCGACTCGTAAATTGCATACGATTTGCTGTTTACACGAGCGCGACTTTGTCCTGGGACTCTCGAGACGTTGAAATCGACCTCGTGTAAGTGATCACGAGCGAGAACGATTGTTGCATCGAGTCGCGCAAAATATAATCAGCATCGCAAATCGCAGGTGTTACTTACACGGCGGCGATTCTTCCCAAACGCGATCGCGGTAAGCGAGTCTCGCCTCGTGTGAGTAACCACACTGCGAGAGAGATTTTCACGCATTAAAAATCTTCGAATCGCGTTGCAAAAAAGTCGCCCGTGTAAATGCGGCTTAAGTGACCTACGCGATTTGAGAAAGAAAAAGGCAAAATGTCGATTCTCGCAGCTAAAACTCGCCTGTGTAAATGCGGCTTAAAGAAATTTTGACGGAAACTTACTGCACGTGCTACAATACTCACTGCCCACTGTGATTCAAAAGTTCTTCATATGACCAAGCGCAAAAACGTTCTTTTTTACGTCACAGATCTCATTTACTGATGATTTAAGACTGCAAGTAGCAGATTACGCAATTAACATTTTAGCTGCTGCAATACCAGATATCGGGTTTCGCGCAGTTAATTAAATAACGCGCGCGGCAGTACAATCGGAAAGCGCTAACTATCACCTGCAGCATCGAAAGTGTTAAACTATGCTGTTCTAGTTGGAATAGAATATTACTAACTGCAAATAAACTTCTAAAAATAATCAACTCGCGTACCACCTGATAGACCTTCGCGTACCACTAGTGGTACGCGTACCACCGGTTGGGAATCACTGGTATAAGGGTAGTGCTTTGTGCATCAATTGAGAACAGGAAAAAGGAAGCAAATTCAAAAAACTTTTTTCAAAATTTGGCTTTCAAAAATTAAATAAAATACTCATTAATCAAGCTCGTTTCTTTGCTTACATGATATTTTCCGTAGCACGAAAATGTTAGGGGAGATTGCAGATTTACGTCTCTGCTTAAACAGCCTGAATCGATTTGACGAAACCCACTTGGTTGCTAAACCAACCATTCTTTGTTTATTCTGCAGTAATTTTTTTTTTTTTTGTAAACAAATTACCGTATATTAATTGGCTTGTAAAAAATTTTTGTAAAAAAACTTAATTGGCTTGGCTTACCTAACCAACCAGATTGTTTAGTAAATGCAAAAAGCAACTTCACGTAAACTGCCTCGCAGCTGGAGGCACCTTTCATCCAATACACCGCATGCAATCGTGAAGGCTCAAACACAGCCCCGATTCCGCGATCTTCTCACAACTCGTCTTGCATTTTCCTAACCAGCGTTGGCTAATGTTGGCAACGGCTGTTCCGTTTGCCGTTAATTGTGTAGGCCTAAATTTTGCTTTTGTGTTCGACTGTTAAAACAATTTTTTTCACAATGTGGCCAAAATTTTTCCAAATTTTGACCACATTGGTCGGGAATATTTCTAGTGCATTGCACCATACACTTTCATCTTTTGCTGCTGCTGTTAATGTTTTGACACCACGCCAGCAACCTTTTACATTTCATTTCAAAGTCTTGGCATGAGTGTTTCGGGGTTTTTGATCTTGTTAAGGGAGTTTTTTTTAGCCCTTTCCTGCAGAAGGTCTTGCCTGGCCAGCACAGCCACCTGCTAGGAAATAGGCTCCACAAATACATTTTTTGATCCAGGTTTCGCTTGACATGATGCCGAGAGTTGCAGATCTCGGACATCATGTCTAGAGCAGTATCTTGCAGCAGCAATGGAGCCCTTTTTCCATTTCTTTTTCAAGTCAGAGACCGCAAAATCCCATCTTTCGCTTTGTTTTGCGTCCTCTTGGGATGGGGTAGTGTGGTGCCCCACATCCTCTTGCTCTTTCTTTCTTTTTTTCAACACTCTTTTCCTTCCGTCTCCGCTCTCTTTCTCACTCCGCCCTCTAGACTGTCATTTTTTTTCCTTTTTTTGCGCTAGTTTATAACCATAGGTGGGCAGTACCGCGGTACTTGCTTGGTACCGGTACCGTCAGTACTTTTGTCGTACCGGTACCGCGGTACTTTGCTCTTTTTTGGCGGTACCGGTACTTTAGTTTTGTTTTATTTTTTAGTAGGGATTTTACGAAAGTAATTAAAAACTTGAAACGTTGTAAAAATGCTTGCGAATAAACAACGAATCTGCTTTCTTAATTTAGTGTTTAACTGTAGGTCTTACTCGCTACTACCACCGCAGGGACTTAGTGTAAGCAGTTTGCTGGCCCATTCGAAAAATTGACGTTTTCTTGCAATGACAAAATGATGCATTACCAGTATTCATGCACCAGCGAAACAAAAGTAGAACGGCTAAGAAAAAATTTTAAGAAACGACTTACGTAATGAATACTGTATCAGGCGTGAATACAGTAGCGAAGCCAGGGGGCACACGGGGGACTATAAAATATTATTTAAAGCATATTTTGAAACGTTTATTGAAGGGGGTAGATGGCTAATTTGTCAAAAATAAAACTTATAAATCAGAAAAAGACTTCAAAGAACAGTCGAAAATTGGTAATCAAATTTGATCGCTTATTGAAAAATGCTTAACATAGGTTTCATCAAAAAAAAAATGTATATAGCCTAAGCTCAGAAATAGGAGAGGAAGAGGGCTATTCAGTACAAGTTAATTACGAACCACTTCTCTCGACCTTCCTTCGATTAGCCCTCTATATAATATATATATCTTTCACTATAAAATCTAGCCGTAAATAGATTACTCTTTGAGAGGTTTACTAACCTAGCGAAATGGAATTTTATGATTTACAACTTGTAAATAAGAGAACTGAAATTCTAGCAATAGCTACCTCCCACATAGCCCATTTATGCAACTAGTACGGTACAATCATTTTTTGCACTGCTAATTTCTATGCCACGTATTATTAGCATTAATTTTTATCAAAATAGGCCTAAAATTAAGTTATTTTTGCCAAAAAAAAAATTTTTTTTCGAGAGCTGGGGATCCGACCCCGACACCCTATGCCTCCGGTGGCTGGGGGCCTTGCCCCCAGACTCCAATTGCCTCCCGTGGTTGGGGGATCCGCCCCTAGACCCCGCAACGCCCCCCCCCCCCACCATAGCAGATTTTTGGCTACGGGCTGCTCGAAGAAAAATTTACTACACGTTACTGCCGGCCTTCATTTATATTACCTTTTGGTTTTAAATATGCCTGGAACGTTTGGCGAAGAAGATGTTCTCATTCACAAACGATGTATTATACAGCCAAAAGTATTTCACCCGATAATACTTATACAGAAAAATTATCTCAAAAAATCCCTTCACTTGCACCAATCCCACTTTGTTTTTGGCCGCGATGAGGTTTTTTCTTCCTGAAGATTGTACGCTCTTCTAATAAGTTCTAAACGGCAAAACAACGCAATCTAATTTTTGTACAAAATTGTCGAGTTAAAAACACGGTTTAGTCTCTTGAAATTTTTGGGTGCCATCTCTCCGGAAACCCCACAAATTAAACCCCCAAAATCAATTTTTATGAAATTACACCTCCTTTAGAACCTCCAAAATTGAGCCTTACAAAAAATAAATATTTTAACGGCTTTAGCTAAAAAGCTAATTTTTTTATAATCAGAAGAGAACAAGAATCTTTTTGAGAGTTCCCCAAAAGCGTGGCCAAAAGTGCCAAAGTTTTTTTGCGACAACCCTAATTGCATAATCTGTGTTCAACCCACACTCTGGTTACATTGTTGCGTCCTAGATAGGGCGCTTTACGATGATTATCTCTGCTTGTGGCTTCGAACAAGCAACAAATTCAGTGGCAAGAAATCAAAATTCACGGGACATTGGAAAACTAGAAACTCTTAAGCAGGTGCAAATTCAGGCCCGGCGCCAGGATAGCGTGACTGGGTGGGCAGAAATAAATTTGGGGGGCACGACAAGTTTATTTATGTGAATTCGAGAGGGGCACGAGCGCACGAGAAATTTGTTCTAGTGTGAATCAAACGAACAAGGTGAAGACCACAAAAAAAAAAAAAAGGTCTTCAGTTCAAACATTTCCACAAATTCTAGTTATCGTCTCAAAATTCTTGCAATTTTTCACGAATTCTTTAGTGATGACCAAAAAAAAAAGGTTTTTTATCCCAAAACTTTTATGAAATCCGGTGTGAGTCCACAAAAATTACGAAAATGCGGGCGGTAAACACCAATTTGGGAATCTTAGGCCTCCATTTGCACTCCATTAGCCCGAGCCTGTTAATTTCTTCTTGGGGGGCAGTCCTCGCTTGGGGGGGGGGGCACAAGCAGTCATTTGGGGAGGCACGGCCCCGGAATGCCCCCCTGTGGCGCCGGGCCTGTGCAAATTCCTCCAAGCACGAAGTAATTATTGCAATGAAAGCGTGCGGAATGTCCAATAATTAGCGTCTACGCTGTGCTGTGACGAATAAATATGCTATACAACAGCAATAAAAAATGCTGTAATTTTGAAATTGTTCTCATTACGGGGAAACAAAAGGATTTTTTAAAAATCACCATTTTAACATGCGTCGTTCGTTTATAGGCTGGCAACTGGTAGCTCCCATCTAACTGGTAGGCTTGCTGGCTGGTAACTGGTAAGCTCCCATCTAGCTTTAACTAAGAAACGCAAAAAGTAACTGCAGCAACGAATTAACTAAAAACAAATCAAAGCAGCTCACTTTGCCAAAAGTGCAATTATCTCCCAGCTTCTAAGTTTTGTGTGAATGTCACTTGTGCGATAATTGGGAGTTGATGTATCGTCAGAGTAGCCTTCAGTACCAACTTACACACGTGATGCTTTGGAGATGACTGCTGTTTGGTTATTACTGGTGACAAGGTACTGTAGTAGAATACGTAGCCCATATAAGTTAGATGACCGTAGTCCGTATAAGTTAGATACTTTATCGAGTCAACTCCATCACTAGTTAGTACTTTGTACTCACTGTAGTAGTAATGCTAATACTGCAACTGCTTACTATTCTACTGCAAACTTTCTCCAAAACGAACTGTAGGTCTACGCAGTTCGCTCTAGTCGCGGAAACGAACCTAATTGCTAAAAGTGATGATTTACAATCCCGTAAACGAGGTCAATCAGTCGAATTTTTTTCTTTTAATTTTTAAAAAAAGTGCCGCAAAAGTACCGCGGTACTTTTAATTTGAAAGTACCGGTACCGCGGTACTAATTTTAGCAAAGTACCGAGTACCGGTACCGCGGTACTTTTGCAAAGTACCGTGCCCACCTATGTATATAACGCGAGTTCTATCTCACGTGGCTCTCTTTTTCGTTTCGCATGATGTCGTAAGCATTAAAAAATGTGGTTTATGGACATGTGTATTTGATTTTTTTTGTGGTAGATGAAAAGCTCAATTCCCCAAAGGGGCACGAGAACTTCATTTATGTGAATTCGAGGGGGGCGCGAGAAGTTTATTCGATTGTGGATCAAACGAAAAAGGTGAGGACCAAAAAAAAAAAAAAAAAAAGGTCTACAGTACAAAAATTTCCACAAATTCTGGTTGTTGTCTCAAAATTCTTGCGATTCTTAAGTGAAGAACAAATAAAAAAAAAAGGTCTTCGTCCCAAAAGTTTAATGAAATCCGGTGTGAGTCAACAAAAACTACGAAAAAACAGGTCTTGCTCGCGAATTCTAGGGCGGTAAACACCAATTTGGGAATCTTAGGCCTCGATTTCCAGGAGCCTCGAACCTGTTAATTTCTTCGGGGCACAGTCCTCGCTTGGGGGGACACGGCCCCGGAATGCCCCCCCGTCGTAGTGCCGGGCCTGCCTTCTTTGCTTTTCTGTTATCGATTATCGTAGATGCTTTGCTTCCAGTTTGTTATATCGATTATCGCCTTTTCAATGCTTTTTGCTTACATGTTATCGATTGGTAGAATCTTTATACTTCACTTTTGTTCTTGTTGAGACTGCCTAAGCTTACATTGTTTCGTTTCTCTTATGCTATATTGCTCTTTACATACCTGTCAACTCTCCCGATTTTGAGGATTTCTCCCGATCACCCGATCTCAACAAAAAATCTCCCGATATCACGATTTAGCTCAAGATTTTTTTAATTTAAAAATTAATCAATTTTGTTCGCAAATCTTTTTTACGGGGCGAAAGAAAATAGCCGGTAAACGAATTTTCAACAATCTTGCTGCATTAATGAAATCGCTCCAGTGCATACCTCACTCAAACGCATCTAGCGAAAGAACCTTTTCCATGGTGCGGAAGATTGTAACCGAAAACAGAACCAGTTAGCACAATGACATTGTGTGCACGCTTTTAAATTGCAAATTAAATTGTGACCGCAGTGCAGCTGGCTTTAAACCTTCCAAAGTAGGGTTGAATGCTGCCAAAAAAGCCATATACAAACATAATCAAGCCCACAAGAGTTAAAGTCAGGCCCGCAAGTGGGAGCAAATGCTTAAGGTAAGGGTGGGGGTGGGGCGAAAGCTAGTTACGAGGGGGCGCTAAATAATATATCGCTATACACAGAGGTGGTCAGTAACGAAGTAGTTCTACTTAAGTAGACTACTTAAGTAGTATTTTCGGTAACGAGCGACTTACTTAAGTATTTTTCATTTCTGATACTTCTACTTTTACTTCAAGTAAAATCCTTTCGAAGTAACGCTACTTGAGTAGTAATGACTTTTATGTAAAGTAGAAGTAAACACCTAGCCAATCCTTTTTGATGATGATTTGACCAATGACAACGATTTGAAGTTTTTTTGTTCGTCTCATTATATTTGGCAACTCTGCTTATCGAAAACATGTTCGTGCAGGACGCGAAACAGAAGTCTGGTACGCTGTGATTACAGTCTATGTACCGGTAATGAGCCGCAATTTTGAGGTTTGGCAAGGTTTTCTGGAATTTCTTTGTTTTAGGTGGGCGCAGTATTATTGTGTACTTTATTGTTTGTTAGGTTTTCCAAAGAAGTATTGCAGATAGATACCGGTAGTTGAAAGCCTTCACTTGGGCCGATAGCTGCCAGTATATACCAGTAAGCGTTTGGGCTACTACCGTAGTACCTGCATTGATAAATTATAAGATTTAGACTAGCCTGTATTTAAACTATCTTAGCAGCCTACTGTCATTTGCGTGACTGTCATTTGCGTGACTGTCATTTACCGCTCTAGAGGCATGCGAGCTATACAATTAGCCATTCGAGCAGAGTAATGCATTGTTTAGATCAGTGCTCTTCAACCTTTTTTTACGTGGTATACCTTTTGCGATTTTCGAAAACTTTGTATACTCCACAAAAAATTCTAGCCCGTGTAAGCGGTGTAGACTTTTTTGTAGATCCGATTTTTCATGCTTAGATTTGGGCGAAATTGGACCGAATCTAGCCCGAATGTAAGTGGAGACCATTTTCTTTTTTTTTTCGGAGATCGCAGTTTTGTTTCGTATACCCTCTGTATACCGAGTACCATAATTACCGTTTCGCATACCAATTGGTATATCGTATACCCGGTTGAAGATTTGTACGAATTAGATGTTATGAATCTGTGGTGACCTGCTGATTGGCTTACTTCATATTGTACATAGCAGGTTTAATCCAATAAAGGTTTAATGGATTGCTGAACTCGACCGTTAGGTAGTGTACATTATTCCACCTCACAACGTGTACAATAAGTACGTATTGAGTTTGTTTTACTGTAGCCTACAGTACTACGAAACTTATTGAATAGTTACGACGATTCATTTACAGGTCATCTAGGGTAGTGTGTTTTTGCGTTGCATCAAATACCAGGTGTTGACTCAGTCTCACTAAAAAAAAAAAGCATACCGAACCCTGATTAGCATGGTACAGTAGACAAACTAGACATGCGCATTACTCCTGGTTCATACGAAAAAGATTAGCGGTTAACGGCGTTGCGTTTGCTGCGGCCCGTCTGGGGTTCAATTCCCTAGCCGGTTAACGAACAGTGTTGCTAACGACTCGCCATCGCTGCGATATTTCTTCTCAAGCTGTGTTGTCCAGGCGCGGAGATGAGCCCAGAGTCCCTACTAAATCGTATTCGTAACACGCTTCGGTGTAATTTCAAGAGAATAATAAAACTTTGATTTTTTGATATGCTACCGTAAGTATGGCTTTGCTTGAACACTGATCGTAAGCGTCACAACAGCAAACCTTCGAAGAATAAACAAACACGTGAAATTCGAAATTACTTTCTACTTTCATTACTTAAGTAGAATTAATTTTGACTACTTTCCTACTTTTACTTAAGTGGAAATGCTTCGCCATACTTCTACTTTTACTTGAAAGGCATTTTTGAGTAAGTAACAATACTTCTACTTAAGTAGATTTTTCGACTACTTTGTCCACCTCTGGCTATACATAATTAAAAGATAACAATAATTATTCAAGCAGTAGAAACAGAAGGGAGGTCTGGGGGGCGAAACTTCCCAGCTATTCAATTTGCTGATAAGAAATCTCCCGATAAGGCACTTTCAAATGTTGACAGGTATGCTCTTTATAATTATCCTAAAAGTGTATTTTTAATATCCTTATAGTACGGTAGTGATAGTTTTTCCTCTCACAAGTTTTATTTAATGGTCACAGCAAATATTTTTTTGCATCCTAGTGAAAAATAGAATAAAAATTTTTGTTCGCATTTCGGCATTGATTACTAATCTTTGCTTTTTGTTTCTTTTGTATGTAGTCTTTGGTTTTTGTTTCTTGATATCAACTGTCGACAATTCTTCGCTTTTTGTGCGAAATATCGATTCGTCTTTGCTTTTAAACACTATCGACTTCCAACCTTTGGTGCGGTCATGTTTTGAGGAGAGACAAAATGCGATACCGGTAGTGAAAGTTTTAGAATTTGAAATGAGGGGTAGTAGAGGAAAGCAACGACCGAAACGAACGTGGATAAAACAAGTAGAGGAGGCATGTGATCGAACGAAATGGCGAGGCGAGGTGAAGTCAATGGCGGTACAAACTTCGGCCAATTCCTTTGACGAAAAAATCCGAAGTCAAACTGAACTAACCAAGACTTGTTTTGGTAAATAAATAACACAAAGAATTTCGAGAAAATGTTTTTCTGCCAAATAAATACAAATTTCGAAAGAATGGTTTTCTTGCCAATAAACAATGCAAAGAAGGTTTTTTTGCCATATAAATCATGCAAATTTCGAAAGAATGTTTTTTCTTTCTCATAAATAATGCAAAGAAGTTTTTTTCTTTTTCATAAATAATGCCAAGAAAGATTTTCTGCCAAATGAATAATGCAAATTTCGATATAATTTTTTTTTCTAATAAATAACGCAAAACATGTTTTTTTGCCGAATCAATAATGCAAATTTCGAAAGAATTACCCGTTTCTATATATCCCTGGAATTACCAAAGAATGTTTTTCTGGCAAACAAGCAATGCAAAATAAGCTGCTGAAACTTGACATGAAGATATTATTGAAAAGTGTTGGACGGAATAGTTTGCAATAAGTGTGGAGACATGGTAATAACTTAAAACGAGATGAAATACTGTGTGGTGGCGTGGAAACCTGTTACTAAGTTTTCTCATCTTTGAAGCGACAGATTGAAAGCTGGTAGATGTGAAACAATGGCAACAGCTAGAAGAATCGCTCGGATGAAGTTCAGGAAATGTGGTGTCATACTCAAAAGCAATAGGTTTTCATTGAAGATGAAAGGTTTACCGAAGTTGTGTAAAATCAGCTATGTTGCATGGAAGTTAAACGTGGTGCTTAAGAGAAAAAGCTATGACAATTTTGAGCAGAACAGAAAAAGCGATGTATGGTGTGAAGCTATTAGGTCGAAGAAACACCGAGGAGTTAATGAACATGTTGCCTATAGAGAAGTATTTGGATAGAACGGCTAAAGCAAGCAGTATACAATATAGTTGTTGGTACAGTAATGCTTTGAGGAAAGACCAAAATGAGATAGTGAAGACTTTAGAATTTGAAATGAAGGGTAGTAGAGGAAAACAACGACCGAAACGAACGTGGAAAAAACAAGTAGAGGATGCATGTGATCGAACGAAATGGCGAGGCGTGGTGAAATCAATGGCGGTACAAAATCCGGTCAATTCTGTTGACGGGAAAAACGCGAAATCAAAGTGAAACGATAAAAACTTGTTTTTTTTTAAATATAATGAAAAGAATTTCGGAAGAATGGCTTGCTTTTCTCATGAATAATGTAAAAAATTTCGCTAGGAATAAAAGAGCCAAAGCTGTCGTAAACATTGTATTTAAAGAGACGTTTCGTCTATTTTTTTAAGTCATTGTCAATTTTATTTAAGTAGAATAAGATTATATTCTATTTGAATAAGATTGACATTGACTTAGTAATTAGCTTCTTCCGTTTGAATAAGACTGACAATGACTTAAGTAATTAGTCGAAACGTCTCTTAAAAATGTTTACGACAGCTTTGGCTCTTTTATTCTTAATGAAACTGTTTCTCAAGACCACTTTTTATGGTCTATTGTAACTTAAAAAATGTTTTTCTAATAAATAAATACATAATGCTAAGAATGTATTTCTGGCAACTAAACTTTCGCCAAAAGCTTAAAACTTTCGACCACTTAAAAATTGTTTTTGTCTTATGCAGTAAGCACGTAAACAAAAATTAAATACTTATAAAGATTGAGAGTTCCAAAAATTGCACCGTTTATTAATTTTCCTACCAATCGACTAACGTTGCACAAATAAATACAAATTTGCAGATCTTCTACAAACGAAAAAACAAACAACAAAAACATGTGATGAATTGTCGATAAATTGACCCGCTTAACCATCAACGATGTAGAAAAACTAATTTTACTTTTCACATTAAAAGGTTGGTCGAAGCAGTTTGGAGACATAACCAACTAAAAGAGCTTACTAGATCAACGTTCATGCGAGGAAGCAAAAATTAAAAAGACATCCAAATCATAAAACTTTGCTCGGTTTCCTCTCAAAAAAAAAAAAAAAATTGACAGATGAGATCTAAAGACTAACGTCACCTAACTTGAACTTTCTACGACCTTCCGTTCCCAAAATGGGAGAATTTCGATTCCCCTTAAGAAATTTTGCCAGGGTTACTAGCTGCAAACAAAATTTCAAAAAATTACTGCATGTGTGTTAGTGTTTTCGGCCGTGTTGTTGTCATACAAAGTAAAGGTTCAAAATTGTTAATAAGCAGCTTTTCAAGTAAATTCAAGCCAATTTTGAAAAGTTAATCTTCTGTCACAATACTAGCAACACTGAAGTAGGAGGAAAATTGCTAACTTTGAATTGCAATATCTTGAAAACGGCAAGACGTAGGAAGTTCAAATTTGTGATAATGTATTATAGGCTGATCCCAACATTGTAGTCAACAGTAAAAAACATGATTTGATGGACTTTTAAATACTATCTAGAATTTGAACAGTAGCTACGTAGCTGGAAATCTACAAAAATTGCGACCGGTAGTTGAAAAACATTAACTTTGGAACTAAAAATTTAGCTACGATCAAATATGACGCCCTATTAAAAAGATCATTGCCGAATTGTAAAAAATTGTAAATACGAGGACAGGGTTAGGTTACATGTCAGGTACACCTTTTTTTAAAAGATCAAGTAAATTTTGGGTTGAGGTTGGCTGTTCTTTAATTTTTACAAAATTTAAGACTGGTTCGTTTTTAAATCTTTTTGAAGAATATCGAAAGGAATCATTCTTGCTTCATTAATCGTTGTATTTTGTTATTGGTCATGATGATACTGCTGATCATGATTATTGGAAACAACAGTTCTCAACAAATCAACAACGACAATACAGAAAAGACTAAGAAAAACTCTGTTTTTTTCATTTTTGACCCGTGTTCTTAATTTTTTTTCATGCCGAGGCTGCCATTGGTCTTTAATTTGTTCTTACATTTTTAGCAAAAATGAGCCTCGTGTTCCTATAAAATATAAGTGTGAAAAATATCAAATTTAACAGCTCTTCAAGTAACTTGAATAAACTAGCAAAATCGTTTCCATCACACAAAAATTCACCATATGTTTTTCTAGAGTACTACAAGTTCAAAAATGATTGCAAAAGACGAAATAACTATTGCTAAAAAGTACTTAATAAAGGCAGTTTAAAATACGCTTGCATTTTGAAAGGCGCTAATTTTGTCTTCATCGGATAATAAACAGCATAGAAGAATTTGCAGCAGTTATTTTCCATCATTTCGCAAAGACGATTTTGCCAACGATATGACGAAAGCTAAAAAGTCAAAATATCAAATTAAATCTTCATTGAACAAATCACACCACAGCGCATAACCAGTTGACGGGACTAGTCCGCGCATCATTCACTGCTTCTGATTAGCTTGCTCTCAAACTTTTTCCGGGTGAAGCAAGAAACCCACCTGCCTATCCATCCGGTAGTAAAAGGCGACTGCTGGGTAGGTACAGCGCACCCATTAACAGTGACCATCCATGAGAAGATAAAGGGCCAACTTTTCCATGTGGAAATGGGAAGTTTTCCTGGTTCTTTAATTCAACGATCAGTGGTCGAGTGGATAGAGCGCCTGATACAGAAGCGGTACACTAAGTTCGATTCTCGGTCGGGTCACACCAAAGACTAGAAAAACTGGTATTAACAGCTTTCCTGCTTGACTTTCAGCATTAAACAGGGACAGTGGGAAGCCCACTGTGTGTGGTAGACAGATTGGCAAGTAGCAGCTTGATTCCAAGACCGAAAAATCCCTTCGCGGTGTACGGCCAAGGCAACTTGGTAAATGAACAATAACCATGTAATAACAATTTACAATTTTCTTCAGAACATCCCTGGCTTCTGCGGGGTGCACTCTGCTACAGCATGATCCTATCCTGAGGAAACTGAATAGAAAGACGGCCTATATAGCATTTCAGGAAATCACGGTTGTGGGATCAAAAAACAGTGCGTTTACAAAAAAAAAACTGAATGAAAGCGGCTACTCGAGTATTCAGCATCAACTAAACGGCGAGCAAACACCCAGAATGCGAGCAAACATTGCAAAAAATGCTTCTGCATATTCTCATACCGAAACATTTACCCAGTTGGTTGGCAAGCGTATTGGATCGGGTTAGAAGCAGATACAGTTTGATAAAGTAAAAGCTCTAAAACCTGAAAAACCTTGATAGCCAGTTGGTTTCAAGTCACGTGATCGCCACACATGCGCTTAAAAGAGAACTGAAGGCAAAAGCAATAGGGTATCTAAAGCTAGGGCAAGTAGATTGCCCTAGACTCCCATCCTTCTTGAACCAGCCGCTCCAGAGATCAAACACGACGTAGGGCCTTCCTAACTATAATCTTTATTTTGTTTTTAAAATAGAATATTTCTGGAACGGCTGGGTCGAGAATGAATTCACGCCATCTAATCTAATACAAGTGCCCTAACTTTAAAAATCTCTTTTAAGATGCTACAGTTAGATATTACGCTATTCTATCTCGAGAAATGACAATACGACAAGTTTCGAAAAAGCAAGTTTGAACTTTTTTTATTCGCATGACGTATGTGATTGTGTATGTTATTATTTTTGTGTTGTGTAATGTGTATTGTGCAATAAAAAAATTTAAAAAAGTTTATCTTTTTCAATTGAAGTTTAACTTACCCGTAATAGCAAGTGACCATAGCAGCAGAGGCGGATAAATATCTTTAGTCCAACTACGAACTTTTTGCACAAATATTTCCGCACGTCCCGGTACTGGCTTCTTCTTAGGCAAAGGCTGCAATAAAACAAAAGCTTTACTTAGATGTAAAGTCTTCCCAGTTAGCATTATAGCAATTGAGGAGGTCAGAAAACGAAAGAATTGAGCATGGGTGTTGGGTAGCCAATACCAATTCCTTACACAAAACATCATTATATGATAACGCAAACCTGGGCTGCTTACTATGCTCTAGGACAGGGGCGTCCAATATGCAGCCCGCGGGCCACTTGTGGCCAGCCGAAGGTTTCAAAGTGGCCCGCCAAAGGTTTCAGCATTGATTGGTTAATTGATCCTGACGCGCTGACACGATATTATGAGTTACAGAAGCGAGTCCTTAAACTTCTTTTTGATTTGCGCTCTGGAGAACACCACAAATTCCATCGAAATTGGTGGACTGAAAACCTTTTTCTTTTGGCCTTCAACTACTTTTTGGCAAAAGAAACCGCTTCAATCTGAATGGAGACCTTTTCGTTTATTTATTTTGGTTTTCACCTACTTCTTGGCAAAAGAAACCGCTCCAATCTGAGTGGAGACCTTTTTTTTTTGGGAACACCACAAAATCCATTGGAAGACTTTAGTTTTGGAAGAAGATCACCTAAGACTAAATTTTGGCCCGCGAAAATTTTGGAATAGCCAATTTGGCCCTTGACTGAAAAAAGTTAGATAACCCTGCTCCAGAATGACAAGAGACTAGTAGCGTTTTTTAGGTCAACTTTTTGGATCCTGTTCTTGGTGTCGGTACCTGTTTTTTGTAGAGTCATGCGAAAAAAAGCCAAATTGCGGAAAAACCATCCAGTTTCGGAACCACTAAAATAGGTGGTCCTTTTGCGGTTCCGATGCTTCTATCCTGATGCGTCTAATAGGTCAGTTGCATTTGAAATGCATTTCAATTGCAGACATATACGCACGTTAGTATTGCTTGACGATTGGTTACGCCGCTGGCTATATTAAGCTCAACCTATGGACTATGGCTTTGATAGGCAGTAGATACAGAGCAAAGTGTGGGCTAGACTACAAGCGTACATCAGCAGTTCAATTCGTGATTATAGGAGTAGAGTAGGAAAGGTCAGTCAAAAACAGCAATCGGTTGGAAATTAAGGATAAAGTTGGAGTCACAGCAGGTCTGTTGCGTAATTACTAGGCCTACTAAAAACTAAAATAAATATCAGTTACAAGGCAGAATCTTCAGTAGCGATACAAGGCAGGTTCAGTAATTTTCAGTACCAGTACAGATCTAAGCCCACCCCGATTGTCTTCTGTTTGCAGTGGTTATTGGAGAAATATAGGCCAATGTAGCTTAAATACTAGCGCAAAGCCCAGTTTTGAAAAATACAAATTAAGTCGAGCAGAAAAGTGCCAACAAAAAGAACCAAGAACTGGAACCGCACCCAATGAGTGGGCAAAAAAAATGGCTGATAAACTCTTTGATTGGCAAGGGTTCTTTTATAACTTGGCAATTATTTTTGGGCATAACTAACCAATAAGCAGTCAACGGGACCAGGAATAGGACCTGAAAAGTGGAGATGTAAAAACTCGATATAGGTTTTACTTCCCACAGTTAATGACTAAAAACCTCGAAAACCAAACAACTTTAAATAGTCATATTGGAAGCAGTTTGTTGTATTTGTTGTAATGGATTACTTTTGGAAGCAGTTTGTTGTATTTGAGAAATTCCAAAACTTTTGTGTCTTCTTTAGTCAGAACAGGTACGTAGCTGCTCTTGTACTCTCTTCGCCAAGTTGCTCTCGGCGTACTCATATCCTTCTTCAACTTTGTATAATGGTAATGATAAAGTTGCGCTCTCAAAAACTTAGGTGGTCGATCAGGAAAAGGATTGGAAGAACTGTCCAGAAGATCCAAAACTAAATAGACAAATTCATTAAATCTAATCAGGAATTACAAGCACGCGAAAAAAAAGGTTGGTTAAAACTGCTACGGCTCTTTCTGTAGATAGACCAGGGTGCAACGGAATGACCTGCACAAAACCTACTCGAAGCGCTGGAAAACCCGGTGGAGGTTTTCAACGCAATTCAATCATTAAGCACCCTATTACAACACAAGTAAACAATTCAAACATTTTTTATCGTATACAGTAAGTCAGCAAAGCAACACCAACGTAAAAGAATGCGCGACTATAATGCAATTAGTCCGAGTGGTTTTACACATCTTACCTTCTGGGTGTCCGAGAAGGAGCCGGTGCATGAAACTTACAATCCATGGATTATGTTGGTAGCTACCGAGCGCGGCAAACCACATTTGCCAATCCAAGCGAGGCTGGTGCGGAGCTGAAAAAATTGTTAAGTACATTTAACTCCAACCAAATATCACAGTAAAATAATGACTATAGCGCAGCCAATAGCCATTGCAGAGGAGTTTTTTTTTTAGTTTTCTCGTTATGTCCTGCTGGATTCACTTTTCGATAACCGCAATAAGCAAAAACTATGCAAGAAAGATTTGAATGTGGGGCAAATCCAATTTAATGCTAAAATTTGCCCACTCTTACTGTAGAGAAAAAAATAGCAGGTAATGGTACGAATTTTTACGAGGTGTACCAATAACGTTACAATCTACCGCTTTTTTTCTCTTTATTTTAATTTAAATATGACATTTTGATAAAGCGGCAGTGGGTTCTCTGCGGCCTAGTGGTTAAGGCGTCTGATAAGCATATCGTCTTACCTGCCCACGGCAGAGATCCTTTCACATCTCCAGGCTTATAGACGAAGTGATATTCCTGAAAGTATACTAGAGTGAACACTGGGGCAGCAAAAGCTATTTGCGAGGTAATGAACTCACTAGGATTTAGTACTAAGCTTCAATAATTCTCCCATGATAACTTAGCATACTTGGTCAAATCGTCCAATTAAAAAATCGATATTTTATCATGTACAATCTTTATTTACGCACGTTTTGTTAAATGCACCAAAGAAATCACGACTCCATTCTACCTGCAAGATGAGACAAAAGTCTTGCAAATTGTCTGAAGTAAGCTAGCATTTCAAAAACAAAGATAAAAAATAAAATAGCTACCCTTAGAGGTTCCAATTACCACTACTAACCAAATGCAAAAAGACAGTAAGAAGATCTTAGCTAGAACCGCTAACACGGTGGTGGAGGGTCATAAGGACTAGCTCCATTATGGAATTGCTGACTTCGCAATTCTTGGTAGCTGTTGACTAGATGACCTCACGATTCCTTCGTAGCCACAATGACGCTAAATATGACAAGGTAATTTTTTTAGCTTTATCAGTGCTTCTTTTTTTATCGTGGCGTGTCAATTTCACGGAATAGTACGCAATGAAATAAACAGAAGTCATGCAAGCGTTTGCAATCTGAATGCAATTACACCCATAAAATTAATTTAACCACTTACTCTCCAGCCTTTATCCTTCGAATCGCTTCCCTCTATCACCACTTCAGGACGGCCGCCAACCCCTGTCATTCGTCGGAAAAGGCCATAAGAATGCACCAGATCATATTTCATACTGGCCTGATACCATTTATTGGGGATCGACCAAATTTGTGATCTGAAACCTGGGTCAACATCGGCGAATCTTACCTGAAAATAGAAATGATACCAATCACATACTGTTCAAATTGTAAATTCAACCCTTATATCTTCAAATCGAAGGCATTTAAGCATAGAATTAATGCACTAAGAATTGTTTCGACTTTGTTTTCATGAGTTAGCTTACAACTACATTATCCAAATCAGAGCTGCTCGCAGAAGTTTGCGTTAGAAATTGATATGGGACTATATATAATTCGTGGGAATTTTCTTGAAAAGGCATAATTACTGTTCAGTGATCTGCTGTAGTAAATTCGTAAAAAAATTAAGTCAGCTATCGCGATCCATGGAAAATCTTACTGGAACTGGAGGGCTAAAACTACCCAACCTTTCAACCCCATTTTACACGGGGTATTTGATCAACGCTTTTTACATGTTGAGGGGCATTTTTGCCCTCCCCCAACCTAACTCCTAAACCAGAAGCCATGGGAACACCAAATTTGGCATGTGGGTTGGTGTTCACCAAAAGTTTCAGGCAAATTGGTTTTGAGTTAACACGTCATCATTGTGACGTCAAGGACATATTTTCGGAAAAATTACGTCAATTTGCGATGACGTTACAGGTAGTTCAATTTTGTGCATAGGTGTGTTTTTGTTACTGAATCATAAAATGCTTAAGTCAAGTTAGTTACGTTACAAAAACGTCTAATGAAGTCATTTAAATTAAGTGTTGGCCAAAAATAAACAAACTTCGGAAAACCTCAAAAATCGGGAAACTTCCTGTTACCTTATCAGCTTCAAATTTTCGGGAGTTATTTGTTGATTTAAAATAAAATCTTTTTCTGAAGGGTTTATTACAGAAAAATAACGTGTCGAATAGGGTTAAATGTTAAATGATCAACCATCTCTCCGTATACGAGGCAATTTGGACATTTGATATGAAATTCAATTTTCTTACCATACTAATGGTAAATAAATATGTCGACGGCCCAAAAACTATTAAAAACTTCAAAATCGACACCAGACGCTTCTTGAAACCTTTGCGAAGTAAAAGCAACCTAAACAATAAACAATTTAAGTAAAATTAAATTAACACAGCTTTAAAAACACTATCAAAGTAAAAATTAAACATACGAACGACACGCAGTAGCATAGTTCAGATATCATTTTGAAATTTATTATTTCTATCCATCAAGGAGTACGCTTTCGAAAATATTACACTTCCTTCAGCAAGTTCTTAATTCAAATAAATCCACCATTTCTAATTCATTAGAATTAACGAGTCGTCTTGCACTCCAGATGAAAGATCATAGGCCCCTTTTCGCTTGCTTAAAAAAAGTTGATAAAACATCGTAATATTACGATGGGTTGCAGCCCTCGAGAGTCTTGTTTTTATGTGCTTTTCTTTAACTACATTTCATTCACCATGTTGTCCTGGCCTGGAGAGAGCGAAGAGACCGTTCAGTCTTCAAGCCAACCGACCACCTGTCTACCACACATGGTGCAGGCTTCAAACTGTCCCTTTAAACTACTGAACATCAAGCAGGGAAGCTGTTAATCCCAACTTTTATAGTGTTTGGTTTGATCCAAGCGGGAATCGAACCAGGGTCTACCGTTTCAGCAGCAGACGCTCTATCCACTCGACCACCGATCGGTAAAGGTTGATCTCCTTTCAACACGGCTACCGCAGCGGAGTTTCAAGCAGAGATAGGATAGAATGTTGCTTTTATAATTTCAACCTTTATAGTTTGAACAGAGATAGGAAGTTGCTAGCAGCACGGTGTGTTTCTCAACCAACTCAACGCCCATCGTCACTACATTTCTTCTGTCTGCAGTATATTGGAAATTCCGAATGCCCTCCCTGATACCAGTTAGTGCTTTCAGCAAGAATCAAACCCAGTCTTACAATCAGCAATATTCAGAGTCCATTCAATTAACCACTACACCACGGTGGCTACTCGAAATGTTCTTAGAATAAGAGTTTAAAAAGTGTCTATTTTACCCAAAATTTTTAAGTTCAAGGTTATAAAACGAAACTAAGAAATATTTATCGGCGTATTTTTTAAGATTAAGAGTAGGGTTAGATTTGGGTCAAAATTAAAAAAACTGAAAAAATTTCCAGGGAAATAATCTCTTTCAATAGCTTATTAGTTAGTTTAAACTTAAAGCTATCTAACGATCTGGTATTTGGCTACCAATTCGACAATATTGCGCTGCATGCAAACTTTCATCACTTACTTAAATAAAACCTGAGAAACTGTTATTATAAATGATATGACGCCCATCCATACGACGTATGGCATTCCCCACGATAAATTGTCCTGCAAGTTACTCTGGGAGAATTCTATAAACACATTGCATTAAAATAAAATTGAATTATTTGACAAAATTAAAATACGTACTCGTTGCACTATGTAGTACCTTATTAATAAACGAACTATTGCTTTTACTATTCAGTTAGGCTGGAGAGAAGCTTTGTCATTCCACTGCGAAAGGGGAGCTTACATATTAAGTTAAACGGACAGGATACAAAGACATAAGCTAAATCCTGTAAAAAAATGGATGGAACCTACAACAGCCAGAAACACGGAGTGCATTTACTTTCGACGTCGGGGCCGCCTTTTGACGTAAAACAGGTTTAGACACACAGCCACAAAATGCAGTGTTGAACGGGAATGGATCAAAGTAGAAACTGATCTGTTCTTCTACAATCATCTTCACTCTGCTTAAGCCAGCAAAAAGCTGCAAACCCGCGTTTACAAGATTCGATTCAACGCACTTTTCCCCATAAAACAAGTATTCTTTTGTATTAGAAAATTAAGATTGGCAAAAGCAATAATTAATTGTACTTACTTAATTTGAACTTTCCATTTTGATAACCAAACAACGAATAAATAACATAAATAGAATACGAGAAGATTGATAAATTAAATAGAAGCTTTAAAAGTTTATTTAGGCGACTATCTTCGACACGCGGCTCAGCTGGTGGATCTAAAACAAATGCTGTGTTTGAAGACAAGAAAAAAATACGTCTTTACCGAAGTAAATGCGGCATGTGTTAAAGAAGAAGATATACAACATTGAGTCAAAAACCTTCGACCGAAATTTTGCACCCTTCCTGATCACAACGTCACGTCCTTGGATAAGTCGCTTTACGATAGTTATCTCTGCTTGGTGGCTTCGAACAAGCAGCGAATTTACACAAGGAAGAAGTCAAACGTCAATCGGAGAGCTTAGAATACGGTAATTTGGAGGGCGATTCGTCCAAAATAAAAGCGCGGCAGTCACTTCCTGAGAGGAGCTTCCATGAGTGGAGGATAAATATGAATCAGTCAATTACAGCAGATCAGCGGTATCAACAGCTTTATTCATAACAAAAGCTGTGTGTCATTACACAAGCATAGCGTCAATACATAACTCGCTACGTGCCACCAAATTAGCAAGCTCCTTTAAACATGCACTTTTAAAAGCACCGTAGAATTGTACACACAAAAATTGGAGAGACAATGATCACTGATCAGTCTATTTTGTGTCTCGAAGGGCCAATATGTCTTTTTCAAACAGTATAATAACGACGAATCAAAACTAATTAGCCTTTGTAGAATTACCAAAGCTATTGGCTAGGTTTTACCGATTCTTCCAGTGCAACTTCGCCACTACGACAACATATTGGCAAAATCAGCAAAAGTTTATGCAATGATGTAAGCTTAAACTCAAACTTAAATGATAACCAACCTTGCAGTCTAAAACAACCAAAAGTAAGACAATATTGCAAGTAACTCAAGTGTCGGTCGTCAATAAGCGAAAGGCACAACACAGCAGTGAGAATGTTAAAGAAGTTGTAATTTCCACTTAATTGAATGGCTATCATCAATATAATCTGCAAATCAAGCTTGATAAACTTTTCTGCGATGCAATGCAAGTATTGTAATTATGATTGTAATTGCATCTTTATCTACCTAGCTGCCTCGGCCAAGAAACAACGAAGAAACCTTTTGATCTTCGAGTAAAGCTGTCACCTGCCACCTGTCTACCACAGACAGTGGAGGCTTCACACAGTCCTTTTTTTTATTGTGGAACGTCAAGCAGGGAAGCTGTGAATATCAATTTTTACAAAACTTCAATTTTTATAGCGTACCAATTTATAGAAGTATGAAAGAACAGTAGTTTAGTAAAAAAATGGAATTTACAAAACAAACCCTAAATTAGAAGCATAGGGATGTGATTTACAGAGCAATTTTAATAAAACATCAACAGGACTAGTATGGCACCTACTGCACATTCTACATAAATTTTGGTATACTTTCACACCATCGCCACCGCTAATAACGCAATTGCGTATGACTCTGCATTCACTAAACTGAAATTTTTTGTCAAAACCAAATCTTTCATTATACTCGCTGTATTACATCGAAGCGTGTAACGAGTTTGCGGGGCCCATCTCCGCGTCATTGCGCCAGCGGGCAACACAACTCCTTTTGAAGAAATGTAGCAGCGGTGGCAAACCGTAGGCAACACTGTGTTCGATTTGACCGGCCTGAGATTCACACCTCTGACCTTCCGCTCCAGAGACGAACGCGTTACCGCTCGACTAACGACAAATTATTTTAGCCTAGTGTATGTTGAATTGCGTTGCGCACTGATGATAGATTGAGATCTACCAAAACGTTTGTAGAATGTTTACTTGCGAGTAGACTACTTTACTGAATTCGTTAAGTTGTTGACAATAATTCTTTTCATTATTTTCAGGGCTTAGTTTATTCTGTATTGGAGTTTTATGCAATTTACCGATCGCATTTCCTTCTTCACTTTTTGGACATCTTGTTTTGTTTTTTTTATACTCGTATTGCAAAAAGTTGTGGAGAAGATGCTCTGTTTGACAACAACCTTCTTCATCCAAAAAGCTAACGCTAGTGCATCTCAAGATATGCAAGACGCTTTTTTACTACTTCAAAGTACGTAAAGTGAAAAACATTCTTAACGCGACAATTTATAGAAAACTTGATTTTTGCGAAGTTACCTGTCCATAAGCTGCAACTAGTCGAGGCAGCCTGAAAGGCAAGAAGAAGAAAAAAGGAAGCCCAATTTCGATAATGTAAGTCACGATAACTGATAACTGTTGAATGTTGTCAGGTAATTGGTGAGCCCACCAGGCTACAGGGGTAGGTATGCACTGAAAATAAAATATGATTACATAACATTTCATGAAAATTGCAATACAATACATTGTGTGTCAGAACAATCTAATCCTGATTTGTGTTACCGCGCACATCCTATCGAATCTGCAAATCTAGCAACTCTTCGATCGGCAGGAGAACCCTACAGCTTCATTTGAAAACCTGCGTAATAGTTCATAAGCCGCTCACCCAAGAGGCGATTGGAAAAGGCGGCGAATGGATACCAATCAGATACTGCCGCGAGTGTGGTCACAAGAAGCCTACTCTTTGTGTTGTGTGGAATTGACCATCTTTTCTACTGGGTTTTCCAGCCTAGCTGAGGTTTTATGATGCAACAGTTTAATCTGCTGCACCATAGTCTCATCCACATGAAAATCCGGGCTATCCCAACTGATTCCCACGACAATTAACCGGGTGCAATTGACCGCGAACATGTTAACCGGGTCCAACTGACCGTGACGTAAATTTCCTTAAACCAACTAACCCGAATCAAAATTGACCGGGAGGTAAATTAACCGTGCTAAATTGACCGTTTATTTAAATGAACAAAAAGACTTAAAAAACAACACATATAGCACTACATAATTAAGGGCACTAAAATTTACATTAACTGTTATTTGACAAATAAGGAAGTTTATTGCACAAATTGTAGGTTGTGGAAGATGCCTCTGAGAAAATCTAATATGTCACGGTTAGCAAAATCTTTAACGATGGTTTTAAGTCGCGCATCCAGATCCTTATATTTTCTCCTTTTGGCAGGCGGCCCTTGGGCACAGAGTGCTTCAATCTTGTTTTTGTTTATGTTCTGCAATTTCCTCAAATCTTCTATAAATTTCCATATGGTTGGGTGTTGTATTGATAACATTTTGTTTATTAGATTCTGATGACCTTCAACTTTGTTGTTGGTTCTTGCATCGCCATTTGACACCCAAACATGGACGTTCCAGAAGTCATGTGAATATGGCGGGTCTCGTCGGCGGGCACGCAAGCGACGCCCTACGTAAGTACGCTCAAAGTAGTCCAGAAACGGAAGCATTTCATCAGGTATGACTTCCTCTAATGTTTCAAAAGCTTCAATCAGATGCTGTATTGGAACAAATGCCAAAGCCGGTACGTGACGCAGCAGTAGTGCAAATTCTGGATCATTTTGATACCTTTTTGAAGTCCAATTTGCTGCATGTGCTTCTTGACATTTTCATTTAGACGACAAAAGCAACCACTTACTGTGAGTACATCATAGTCAAACACCATCTGAATAGCATTTATTGCAGAAATTTCAAAATCAACCAAAAAACTTGTTGGATGTGCATTCGGTATCAGTTTCCGCACTGCGCGAAATAGCCGCTCATATGTTTCTTGTGCTTTGTTCGTTAGTAACCAGTAAAACGCAGGGACAAGATCGCCATGTCGTGAAGCGTGGATAGAGTAAACCTGTGCAAATATTGGCGGGGTTACCTTAAACGTCCCATCAGCTTGCCAATTTTCTGATAATTCTAGTACTCTTTTGCTTTCTTCGGTGCAAAAAATTAATATCCTATTTTCTTCAGCTCCCGAGTCATACTGCAAAAAAAGTTCTAACCCCCTAGCATCATCTAAAAGGATATGTTTGTACGAGTCAGCTATTTCTAGATTTTCGCAATTCTGTGGATTTGCAGGTGCTGCCGCGGTCCTAAGTCGTGTTCGCTGTATTGTTCTTTAAAGTTACGTAGATTAAGTCAGTTCAGCTTTAAAGAAATGCCTTTACCTAACTGTAAATGCCTGTAAACAAATGCGTGTAAATGCCTGTAAATGCTTGAAAATGCCTAAAAATGCAATGCGGAGTTGTCAAAGGTGACATTCGAATTAGGCAAAGCAAGCCAACACTGAAGAACGATCATCATAACAAGTCGAAAGTTTGATTCTCAGTCGAGCCAGTCAAGCCACACATCTATGCATTGCGGAGGGATTACAGCTCCTTCGTTTTTCACTGGATGTGATGAAGTTTCGACTTTAACTATAACTGTTAAATGTTCACTTGATTTGTAAATATAGAATTTTTTTTCGTTTGTTTTGAAGCAGAAAATTTGGATTTTAGCAAAAACTTTAGTTAGAAACAACAAGCGGTTGATTTGTGTATAGCAGTTGATTTGTGTCGCCGGCTAATTTGTTGCCGATTGGTTTGTGTCGCCGGCCAATTTGTTGCCGGTCAGTTGATCAAAACCAATTGTCGCTGGTTAATTTGTTCACGGTCAATTGACGAGATCCCATCCCAACTAACCAACAAGCAGCAGATCAAATTGACTGGTAAATTTGATAAAGCAATATGAAAAACTTTTGCTGTCTGTCTATAAGCCTAGTTTGAAAATGCAAAGATCGCTTGATAATTGAAAGTGCGACGAAAATTAATTCTTGATTAAAAAAAAACATAGAAAAAGGTAAGAAGAGCAAACTGGATCTGATAAACAATTTACATATTGTACCGTTACACGCATCTAACAACCTCACCAAGGAAGCATAATATTCGAAACACATTGGGAAAAACTATTTAGTGTAGTATTGCAATGCAAATTTGCCGATAAAAATTTACTTTCAAATCGACAAATGCTTTACAGATGTGAGGAAAGACTAAGGAGAGCGACAAACACAAGAGCTTTGTGTTCATCTTGAACTTACTCTACACAAAGAAAAACGCTGCAATCAACTAAGCTACAATTTTGAAGAAGATAAACGCATACCTGGGACTCGTAATGATAATTCAAAGCTGAAAATACAAAAAATACTTATTAGATGTAGAAAGTGGTTATTTATTTGCTATTTAAGCGTAAATTGTCGTACTGCATGGTAAAAATAACTTAGTATATTAAAATAA
Organism: Trididemnum nubilum; assembly: GCA_963965965.1. Taxonomy (NCBI): domain Eukaryota; kingdom Metazoa; phylum Chordata; class Ascidiacea; order Aplousobranchia; family Didemnidae; genus Trididemnum; species Trididemnum nubilum. The sequence continues at coordinate 35,959,796 of OZ014489.1, forward strand.
CGAGTTTCAAACTTTGACCTAACAAAAGCTTAGCTATATCATATAATAGTCGAGCAAACTAGCAAAATTACAAAAACTCTAACAAGAATTAAAAATACACTGAAAAGCGTGATAATGACATGACCGACTCTAATTTAGCTGATCTACCAGCGATAGGTGTCTGCGACAAAATCAATAACAAGCAGTTCTTAATAGCAAATATTCAATCATACAGCAAAGAAGTAGCCATGTTTTTAGCTAGCAATCCCACAAATAGTTGGCCAGCTGACAGCCGCACTAGGCAGAGCCAGCATACATTGAAACATACCTGTTAAACCCCACCAGGTCGGGCATTTACTGGTCAGCTTTACAACTCCCGATGCAAACATCAAGCGAAATAGCAACCATTTCACCAAGAAGAAAGGTATCTGTCGATGAAGGCTGAAATACAAACAACATTAGTAACTTGCATGTATTATTAAATAAAGAATAAATTGTTAAACATCTACCTAGCCCTTTTTCATTTTTGTCATGTATCTTGCCTAACCAAGTCAACTGGTCGTCGCAAACTGACCGCGAACCAACAGACCGCCAACACTAGCATTAGGATTAGTTAGCACTTGGCAGTCATTTTGTTCGTGGTCAGTTGTTGTGGACCTTATCTTGTAACTTATTCATATTCAAGCTGACAATGTTTAATTAGAAAACTTTTTAAGCAGTCACTGCTGTGGTAACTTATTCCCAAGCTACCTCTCAGGCGGCTGTAGGCAAGAAACCACAAACGCGATTTTTTTTATTAAAATTTGGTAAAAGCATAGATTCTTTATTCAGTGGACTAGAAACACACGCGCGGAGAAAAAAAGAGCATTGAAGAAAAGTTTGCTCTTTTTTGCGGTCATCCGTGTTCGACTGATTTGATTGGACACATTCTTAGTGCGAGGGTGCTGAGAAGAAAAAAGTCCCGCTGATTGGACGAATCAGCATAATCTTGAAAAATGAACCGTGAAGAAAAAAAAATACAAAACTGTCACTTTCCAATCTCTAATAAATAGTCAATGGTCAAAGTTTTGAACAAAAAATTATTAGTTGACAGCACTACGGTATGTCCAACTACTCAGGAGCACACTGCCACTGTTGAACTTGTTTTGAAGCACGGCAGCACTTCGAATTCCGGATGCTTTTTTGGAAATATCATTCAAGCATTTAATCGAACATGAACTGACGCAGTTAGAATTAAGTCGATTTTCTACGGCAAAAACTTTGATGAACTAAATGCTGCTAAAAATTCACTTCCACAAACAGAACTAGCCTAGACCTAAAAGTAACCTGAGAAATCTTTTTGCTGAGCATTTAACGCAAAATTCTCACCTAGCACCGGTATAAACTTCATCACGTTTATTTGATGTTGATGCAACCAAAATTGTGATTGCACCAACTTCCAACATTAAAATGTCCCATTGAAACCACATAAAAGTTTCACCAACCTGTACAAAATAATAACAAAATTCATACTACTTTTGTAAACCAAATACTGATATATTAGGATTCATTCCAGCTTAGTTGTTAGTGACTAAATTACAGGAGCTGTATAACAAGCTTTGCAAACAACTACCTCCAACCCTCCAGCTGTAATAACTAGTTGCCTTAGGTGTTTTTTTTACCTTTAAATCTCCAATGTAGTAATGCTAATTGTAATGTTTAGCACCAGCAAGCAAAAGCTGCAAATTTATGAATGTTTCTAATTGCACCTAGCAAACAAATCGATAAAACAAAATAGTATCGAAATAACCAAACCTTGTATATTGACAGGTATAGAAGCCATAAAGTCAAATAGGTTAGAAAATTACGAACTCTTCTCCACAACAAACACAAAAAAGATAATGCAACACCTGCAAACAAATAAGCAATTTAAATAGTGTCAGTAAGCCTAAAGCTGCATTTACACGAGCGACTTTTTTGTGTGCAATTTTTTGATAAAAACGGATGTGGCAAAGTTGCATAGATTCAATAATAGTATTCATTAAGATGAAAGTTACCTTGCATCTGAAAATAACTGTCTCAAGTTGTTTCCATCCCGATAGTGATATTTTAAACCTCTTTAAAGCTAAATCGGAGCTGATCTCAAAGCGTTTTTTTATCGCAGCACCGATATCTTCTAAAGCTTTAAATTATAACAATATTGATATGAAAACAACTTAAGACAATTATTTCCATCAGTAAGGTCCCAATTATCATGATCAAAACCGCCGTTGAGCAAATGCAAGTTTGCCAGATCCATTTTTATCAAAAAATCGCAGGCGAAAAAGTTGCCCACGTAAATGCAGCTTAAGAAAGACAAGATCAAGGTAAATAGAGCTATCATCAATAATCTATTTCATGGTTCTAAGATATCATAGTACAGACAATCATATATGTGGTCTTAAGAATCAGAACTCAAACCAAGGAGTATTTGGAAGTTTAGGCCACCACAATTAAATTATTAGAAATTAATGAATCAATACACTGTAAGCTACAAAGGGAAAACACTAACTGAAAAGTTACAAATCAAATGCAAGCAGACAAACTTCATTTAGTTTACTTTATGGTAAGATTTTTATTCTACACCATGCTTGCAATTGCAATAATGACTACATAAATTAGAAATCACACAGTTAACAGCTGTGCAAGAAGAGAACTCCCTGAATGTAGAATGTTATCTTATTCATACCAAGCCCAATTTTTTTCAAAAACTACCTTACATGTTTTACATGATCCTGAGGATTGTTGTGCATCTGCACGATATTACGTAAAACTGAATTTTGTTTTTGTTTTTTTGATCATTTAATGAGGGTTATTGAACTTAATTTTTTATGAATTACCAAGAAAATTTAGCCGTTTCTAACACTATAACCAAAAAATTGAAAAAATTCTGCACCTTTTGCAATTATGAAAAATTCTGCATCTTTGGGATTCATGAAAATCTACAAGCTTTAAAATGGTGCTTGCAATTACGAAAACGACATGTTTTTTTAATGACCAATTACCATATCCAAATTCGCAATTTGACTAAAAATTTATCAAGAACAATGTACTAAAACAATTAATAATAAGCTACAGACAGTATACAGAGTCTTATAGGCACAATCAAACCTTTGATTAACAGCCTAAGACATACCGTTTCGAAATCGACATTCATCTTTTATTCCTCGTCAGTATAGCTAGGACTACAGGAATGAACATGAGAGTAAAAAGGCAAGGAATCGCAAATTAGTACCAGATCATAACACAAATTTTTTCCCCCCAAAATATTAAGTAGTCACAATGTTACAAGAGATAACTATAATAGTTAAATAATTTCCATTAGCATGCCTTAGACAGCTGTTTTGCCCAATCTCGGGGCTCATCAGTAAGGCTGGCAAAGCCAAAAGGACAAATATCACCAATGATTAAAATATTCAAAACATGCATCTTTACCAATTTATCAATCCATCAATAAATCTTTACCAATTACGTTTATAATACATAAATCTTTAACCATCATTTAGTCAATTTTAGCCGAAATAAGAAATTTGGAAAGCTAAGGCTAAGACTGTCTAAGGTATGCTAATGGAAATTATTTTGAATTGAACTATTATAGTTATCTCTTGTAACATTGTGATTACTTAATATTTTGGGGGAGAAAAATTGGTGTTATGATCTGGTACTAATTTGTGATTCCTTGCCTTTTTACGCTCATGTTCATACCTGTAGTCCTAGCTATACTGACGAGGAATAAAAGATGAATGTCGATTTCGAAACGATATGTCTTAGATTGTTAATCAAAGGTTTGATTGTGCCTATAAGACTCTGTATACTGTCTATTAATAGCTTATGACTAAAAATTCCTACTGAAAAAATAAACCCAGCTATCAAGTAATGTCATTTTCAAGCTCACTTAAACAACTGTGCAACCAAAAACCAGAAACAAAAGAGTTCTTAATGTTTTACAAGCCTATACAAGGTGCCCAAAGCAAAAAATGTGCATTTGATATAGTTTGTCAGCGGTGTGTACACCAAAATGAATGTCCACTAAAAAACACCTGATAGCAGTGTTTCTACTATAATTTTTGTGGGTGAATCAACGGTTTTTTGGAATGCAGTCAAAAAATTGTGTAAGACACTATTTTACCAGAAATTTTTATCTTGCGATAGCTTTTTATTAATTCTGACTCAAATCTATCCCAAACTCAAAAGCTCAAATCTATCCCAAACTCAAAAGCTCAAATCTATGCCAAACTCAAAAGCTTATGAATCCCAAACTCAAAACCCAAAAGCTCCCAAACTTAAAACTAGGGATGGCAATCACATTGACGACTTTCTGCAGTATATTGCAATGCAAGTAAACTGCAACTGCGATGTAGATCAGAAAAATGTTTGCAATTTTTTTTGCAACAATTTTTTTAAATTTTGATGCGATAAAAGTGCACCGAATTTGCTATTATTTTTGTGTGATTATCGATTTTTTTGGTTAATTTTAAAATTAAAATTTGTTGCTTAAAATAATGTAAACTGAAGCTCAAGCAACGCAAAACTTTAGTTTAGTTACATATTGTGATTAGGACACAACATTCTCAAACTTCAGCTCAAAATGTAACTTGTGATTAAACAGAAAAAACCAAAAGAAATAATCACAAAAAATCTAAATATCACGAATTTTTTCGTCAAATTCTGTGATGCAAAAATGGATGTGGGTTTTTTGCAGATTTTGACGCAATATTTTTGGAAAAAAGTGTGCCCTGTGATTGCCATCCCCGTCCAAAACTAACCCCAAATCGAACCCTTATTAAAATCCTAAAGCAAACTCTAATCTTGGTCCTTTAAAAAAGGAATGAAAGTTTCTCATTTTTGTTTTGCACTCTTTAACTTTAAAGTGTTTAGTTGAAATAGTTACTTTCAATCATTTTTAGCAATGTGAAAAACGTAGGTAACTTTAGAAAAGTTAACAAATTTGAGAAGATATGACTGTTAATATGCTTTAATGTTGGATTGGTATATATATATATAAAAAACTTAGGGAACACCAACATATTTTTACAGGTTTGGACATAATTGTTTTGAGAAAACTTGGGCACTTGCAGGTTATCAAAAAAGTTAAAGGAATTACTAAATATTTGTAAAATAATGACTTTTTTTATTAAAATAATGTCTGATACCACTCAAATAATGAAATTTCTGGAACTACCACTTATTCAAAATGGCATCTTTTCTGGTCCAGAATCTAGATACCTCCAACAAAGTGCAATCTTGGATATACATTACTTTCGTACCTAAAATAGAGAGTATTTCCAACCCTATATCAGCTTCAAATGGCAAAAACCAAATTAATGATGGTGTTTTCAAGAATAACGATTCAGCTGTATTTGAATTTGCTTCCTCTTGGATTGATTGAAGTAATGAAGTCACTGGCAAAATTCCATTATTTCCATACAAACCTAAAACATAAAATATAAAAAAAGACTGAAGATTACATAATGTTAACACTTCAACTCATATCATGTGACTAATCCAATTTGGCTGAAACTCTTCTATGAATACGACTTTTAGTAAAGTCGATTTCATTTGAGCGTTTGCATTAAGCTTTTTGGACAGAATTCTTCAGTTGCAATTTCTGTCTGGTTTGGTATGTGGTGAGCAGGATCTTTAAAGACCAACACAAATTTTGTGTTATTGTAGATTTTAAATGTTATTGCAGATTGCAATTCTCCTTAGTGCATCATCCTAAAAAACCACACCACAAAAATCGTTTTGGAATTTAAAGATCCTGCTCACTTCATACCAAACCATACAGAGATTGCAACTAAAGAGTCTGTCCGAAAAGCTTATGGTGAAAGCTCAAATGAAATAGATTTTACTAAAAGTCATATTAAAATTTTGCACCACCTTAAAATTGTTCATAAATTCCTCTTTAAAATAAAGTCCATTTAAGGTAATCCTACAAATCTATTCAATTCCCCCAACCTCAATTTGAATCAAAAAATGAAGGTTTCACCAAAATTCTGACTAGGACTGGTCATGTATTGTGATTAGTAGGGAAAATCATGCAGTCTTCTTAATCCCCAAAATACAGCAGCAAGTGGTGACAAATCTGTTAACCCAAAAGATTTTTCATCCAGTACAATGGTAAAGTCACGTATCGTTCATCAGTCAACTTGACACCAATTAAAATCATAAATTCATGAAAATCAGCACTTTGGATACAACATTAAAATACAGGGGTCGTACTATACCATACAGGAGCACAAGGATCGCACACACTATGCAAGAGCCCTTAAACCCAAATCCTAATCCTTGTGATCCTCTTGGTCCTGTATATGATAACCATAACCCTAATCCTTGCGGTCCTACATCTGTTTTAGTAGTGCTGAAATACAGTGTCTGATTGTCGGTAGCTATTACCAAGAAAAGATTTGAACAGTAGGAATGTAAATGAAAAGACTAAGCTTGTACACATTATACAATTTTAAACTAATTCAATTGTTAATGTATAAACATAAATTATAAACAATTTTACTGAAAATCAAATCTAGAGCCCCAAGTTTGAAATTTCAAACTATATCTTGATCAGGAAAACCTTGTCAGCAATCATAACAACTTTAACATATTAAAAAGAATAAATTCAGTCAAAAACAAATTCTTCCTGCTTTGCAGTAGGGTGTACAAAAAAAAACTTTTTTTCTCTGATCAGGCTGTAGGCTGGCAAAAAGTTGCGTTTAGGGTCAAAACTAACATCAATATAAAAATTTTTAATTTTGGTTGTCGTTTTGAGGCCTATTTCCTTGACGTTTCCATGGAAATGATCCAAAATTTCAAAAAATTGGCATAACTAAAGAACCATTCGAGATAAAAAGTTTCAACACAAATCAAAAGTTGAAGAACATCCAACCTCCTATCCATGTTTTAATACATTTTGTGGGTCGAAGTACTGTAGTTTTTAAGAAAGCAAAATTTGCAATGAAAAGTTACTTTCATTAATGAAATTTAAAGTAAATGATTGTTTACCACATTTTTACAAATTATCATTTATTTTAGATTTACCGTATTTATTCAAATATTCTTATTTCCCCAATGAGCAGTTCTTTTGTTTTTTCCCTAATGCGCAGCACCCAAGCTAGCAAATTAGCCTTAACCCAAAATGCAAATTCCGATTAAGAGTTGAAACTGCTGTATCTTCCGAGCAGATGACACAAAAAAGATTCCTGCAATTGCCTTTAACTATTAAAAAATATTTAATTCATTTTGCGCACTTTCAGATCTACTTCAAAGGGTACCAGCAAACTTTTGAACAGCCGCGATTAACTTTGATATATTTTCCGTTCCAGATTACCTACAACTGCAGCAGATATATGGTTGGATTCAGCAAAGCTCTTGCTATCATCTTGCGGTGACAAAAAAATAATAATATAATCACTAGAGGCAGAAAAGAGCAGAATGCGCATTACAATCTTGAGGTTACTATTTAGAAAAAACAAAAATGACGTCATAGATGTCATCATCATATTCTACACTTTGTTCATATCAGATCTACATCAAAGATCGGTAAAAGAATACCGCAATAGACATTTTAAGACAAAGAGATTATCAAAAAACACAATCTTTTAATTAAATTGGCCATTGATGCGCATTACCGATTGCGCAGTTACACAATGATCTTTTTCGCTTAATGCGCAGCATTTTTTCCCCAATTTGTTACGCCTACATTTTCCGCCCAATTTTACCGAAAATTTTTATGAAGAACCTTCAAGAGATTTGCTACTAACCTTGCAAAAATCTTTAAAAAATATGCAGTAATAAAGAAGTTAGAGCGAAAACAACAAAAACGCCTGAGCATTAGGGAAAAAGATGTATAAGTTGCATGTGGCTATAAGTCGCACCCCATTTTTGATGTGAAAAACAGGACAAAATTTTTTTAAACATTATTCATTCATTGCAATCTCATTACAAAAAATTAAAAACCATCGAAGTCATCACTGCTGTCACTGTCTTCAAACAGCCCTGTTTACCTCTGGAACATCCTCATCAGCATCCGATGAGGGAGGCAAGTGATGTGCAACGCAATGAGACTTGTGTGGATAAGTGATAACTAAACGTGTTAGAACGTGAAAAAAAGGAGACAGCGTTAAAAGTGCAACGCTACTTGCATGGAAGGCAATAAGTAATATGATTGTATGAAAAGGAGACAGCATAGAAATCGATAGCAAGGAAATACCTCAAAAAATTTTGTGGGGCATACAATGCACTTCATGTATTCGTGTACAAGTTGCACCTGACTTTTTGGGTGATATTTTGGTACAAAAAAATACGACTTATACTCGAATAAATATGGTATATAGAATACATGTACTTCTTAAGTTTACTGTATTAACACTAAATAGTGCCATAAATGATGACAACTAGGACAAGACAAAAAGTATGGCTGATTTAGAAATGCATTCCTGTGTCAAATGAAGATAGAAATTTTACTTTCAAAGAAGCAAACCCACTCACAGTGGAAGCAGTGTGCTTAAATTATAGAGCAAAGCATGACTACTTACAAACAATCACAAAGAGGAATTCGAAGACCTATGATGCAGCAAAAAACAGCGCTTTTGAAGTGGTGGAATGGTGGAAAAAAACTGGCATTTTAACAAAACAGGCAAGCTCTATAATTGATATGATCACAACGACACACAAGCAATGGCAAAAGCTCTTTTACTCTAGAAAATCAAACACAGCTTTGAAGCACAAAGAATGCCAAAAATTCATTGATAAGCTTCAGGAAATCTTTTAGGTACCATGCCCCAAGTATGAAGAATAACTGAAGCATTCAACACAATATTAAGACAGCAGGAAGATCAAAAATTTTTAGAAAAACTGAAAAAAAAAGCAATAATAGAAAGCGTAGATATGAAATTTTTGAAATACAACAAGAGAACAGCATGAACAACTACAAGAACATCACAACCATCGATAGCAGCAGATGGACAAGATAGCTTATTATCTTCATCTTCAGCTGAAACTGATACAGATAAGGATGATAAATTCACAAGCCTTGCTATGAAAAGAAAAAAAACTTCCCAAAAAGCAACTAGTGACAACAAAAGTTAGTCTTGTAGCAGATAAGCATAAAGTAAGTGATCATGCACTTACTGAAATCTTGGCTGCAAGCTCTGTTGATCAAGGTATGCAACTTGATGATAGTACTTATCTGTTGATCAAGGTATGCAACTTGAAGATAGTTGTTCAAGATAGATGATGTCCACAAATCGAAAAAGGCAAGAAGCTTGCACTTCAGCTGCCAACGCAATCAAAACTAACCAACAAAGTATTACTTTTGATGAAAACTATTTGGAGCTGCAATGGAAGGCAAAATGCTGAAGAGTGAAGGGTCAACATTACAATGGCAAAAGAAAAGAATATATTGCAACTACATACACTTAAACCTCTTGAAAATTCAAAGACAGAATTGCTACTATCAGTAACAGAACTTCCTGACAATGGAACTGCAGAAAATGAGACTGAAGCCATAACAAAGCAACTTTACAAGTATCACATTGACAACAAAACAGTGGGTTTCTGCTTCGACACAACAGCAGTTACACTGGTACAGCTAATGGAATAATAATGAGATTGCAACAAAATCTGAACAAAATAGTATCATTGGTTGCATGCAGACACCACAAATTTGAACTTGCCAGTGAAAATGCTTGCAGAGTAGTATTTGGCCACATACATCAAATGAAGAAACTGTTTTTAATATATTGAAAACTAACTGGAATGAAATCAAACTGGATGATTACAACCTCTTTAATTGGGATAGTTTTTCTTACTTTTTAAAAAGTAAGGGTGAAGAGGTTTTACAGTTCTACTACAATTGGATAAATGGAGCAGAACAATCATCTATACACCTTCATAAAGATTATAGAGAATTAATGACGCTAACAGTGATTTATCTTGGAGGAAGTTTAGATGCTGGACATGTGTTTAATGTTCAAGCTCCAGGAGCATCACATCATGCTCGATAAATGAGCAGAATAATATACACTATGAAAATATCATTATTCTAATCTCAATTGCTACAATTAAAGCTAATATCTAAAACTACGTTGAATGAAATCTCTCTGGGAGTTTTTCTGACGTTATTTCATATACATCCCTGGTTTACTGCATCAACCTCTTTGGATTCTGCAACAAATGACTTGAAGCTGCATTGCCTCTTGAAAAATTTTATCAAAGATATGCAAAAATGTATTACAACTACACTTCCAACTTTTGTTGAAATTAGTTCAGCTTATTTGACAAAATTTGTGGTACCTTTCTGAGCACCTAGTTATTTTGCTCCGTTTAGAAATCTAACTTCTTCCACTGAAAAACAGAAAATGGCCAAAGAACGGTTGAAGTACCAGTGTGATGAAGGCTTTCTATTCATCACCAGAGTCCAGCAAATGCCAGTTCTTCAACAATGGACTCAACTTTATATTCCTATTGGAAAAGATTCTAGGACTTTGTTCAAACTGCTTCAATCTAATACTGGTACTAGTTTTTTCGCTACAAATCCTAAACTTTGGAGCCAAAATTCAGATTACTTGAAAGTTAAAGCCATAATCAAAACGTTTCCAGTTGTCAATGATACATCTGAATGAGCACTAGGCTTTCTCACTGAGTTTCACTTCAAAATCCCAAGTAACTCAACAGCAAAACAAAACATTTTAAAGATTATAAAAGAACTAAGAGAAAAACTAGGTTCGGTTCTAACATCAACACCAAGAGTGACAAAAAAAGGGAATGAAACAATACTTGTAAAAACTATCTATAAATCAGATGCACATATGATGTCAGTGCTACCGCTACTGTGCTACACTCTTATACTTTTTGTCTGAAGCACTATCAACAATGGAATGTGTATTTTGTTTAGCATGTGTGTTCTGTACATACATGTAATTATGCTGATAATGTTTTGAGTTATGGTCAAATATTTTGTTAAAATGTGTATACCAAACAAGTACCGTACTTAAATGTTTATTGTGTGACATTGCACCAAACTATTAGCCAGTCAAAGTACTAGCAAACAGCAAAAACATTAAAATATAAAAAATTTTTAATGCACATTTCTTCAAAAATAGTTTTTTGGTAATATCTTAAAAACTACAGTACTTTGACCCACAAAATGTATTGAACACTGATAGGAAGTTGGATGTTCTGCAACTTTTGACATGTGCTGGAGCTTTCTATCTCCAATGGTTCTTGAGTTATGCCAATTTTTGAAATATTGTATCGTTTCCATGTAAACATCAAAAAAATAGGCACCACACAACAACCAAATTCAAAAATTTTTGTATTGGTGTAAGTTTTCACTTCAAACGCAACCTTTTGCCACCCGACAGCCAGATCAAAGAAAAAAAGTTTTTTTTGGTATATACATCCTACTTTACAGTGAATATTTTTACAAGGAATCTAACTGCAAACCTAATTTAGTAAATATTTTTCCAAGAATTTACAGCCAACTTTTAAGTTCAATGCTTTAAGTATAGAATCAGAATCAAATATGCAACTACCATAACAGGTAAGTATTTCCAGTTTGTATGCAGTTAAGCTCAACGATTACCTCAACTTATTAACATCCAGAAAAACTAAAACAGAAAAAAATCAGTTACCAGCATAGTTAATCGTTAATAATGAAGCTAACTTTTTCATTAACTCATTAATCCGTTAAAAAGTTTTTTCATGTTAACAGACTAAATTAACTTCCGTTAAGTTCTGTTAACGGACTAAAGTAACTTCCGTTAAGTTCTGTTAACTTCCGTTAAGGGTTTTATCGTTAAAATCTTGCACCATTCATTCATGGCATCGGTACAAACCAATTTGCACTGGTAACACTTGTTGTGTATTAGCACGAGTTTTATTTCCAAAAATTTTTCGATCGCAGCCTTGTCGTGCATTTGAACTTATTTTTATCTTGAAATTAGATTAGACTGCAAAATGTAACTTCCAAAACACAAAAAGACCACCATAGTAATAAATATTTCCTTGCAATCAGCTCAACAGCGTCAATACGTGTTCTAGAAGCAAGTGAATAAAACGAAATGTAAATTACACGCAAAATGTTAACGAATTAACGGACTTTATTAACTTCCGTTACTTAAAGCTGAAAATAACGGATTAACGTTAACGGAGGTGTGAAGTCTGTTAACGGACTAGTGGTTAACGAAGCTAACGTTTTGCATTAACTTGCCCATCTATGGTTACCAGTATGCCTGCTTGTAAACAACCTATCAGTAGAGTTTAGTCAATTGCACTACTGATACTGGTAGATACCGATAATTAAGCAAACTTATATGACAATTCATAACATTCAATTTTAACACAAAAACTGATCCTGAATCTGTAATCAGTGGTCAAGTGGATAAAAGTTCTGATACTGGTAACTGTAACAGTACCTAGACTCGTGTTTGATTCTAAGTCAAGTCAAACCAAAGCCTAAAAATTTGGTTATCCTATTTCCAGCTTGACATTTAGTAATAAAAAGAGACTAAGGGAAATCTCTACCAACTGACTACCCTATATGAGGTAGATGAGGAAGCAGATGTCAGCTTGATTCACTTAAAAGACTAAAGGAAGGTCCCTTTGATAATTCTGGCCAACATGGTGAACAAAGATGCAGGCTGCTGTAATTAGCCAACATACCAGCACTGCAAACTTGATCGATAGTTATTTTGAGTTTAGCAACTCAGAGTTTAATTTCGAGTTCTGTAATTTAATTTTTCTTGGTTCAAGTTTCACAAAAATCTCAAGTTTTTTACTTCAAGTCTTGGTTGACAAAAATACTACCGTAGGTCTACTTGTTTATTTATACACGTATTGTTTTTTTAGGTCACTACGGCATAAACAAATAATCGACATACACAGTGCAGGCAGCAGCATAGCTCTTGAGAAAAAACAATCTAAACTATTTCTTTCGAACAAGTTTTTAAACTTTAAATTACTTGTTAATGAACTCAAACAATGAACTTTAATGAATTCTTTCCAAAAATTTTTTAATCTTTAAATTACTTTTTAACAGAGGTGGGCAAAAATAACATTATATCAAAAGCACAGCGCAACAAAGCACAATGATCTTTTTAACTAGTAAAAGCACAGCACAAAATGTGCAATGTAATATTTTTAATTTCTGAAGTGTAGTGCAACTTCTGCAATGAACTTTTTGATTCGATTGAAGCGCAAAGCAATTTTGCAATTGCGGAATGACATTTTTGTACCAAGTTAAAGCACAACCCAACTTCGCAATTAAAATTTCACAACACCTTGCAAATACCACATTTTCGCTATTTTAGACTGAAAAAGAGTAAATAAATTGCTAAAGAAGACTGACATTTGGGTCATTCTTTAAATACAGGCAAAATTTTAAAATTTTGTAACCCATCCTCTTAAAATTTTTTTGTTTTTGAATATGTTGCAGTCCTAAGTGAGAGATGAAGATTTGTGTTGGTTTCATCAAAATCCATCAAGCGGTTTACGAGATATCAGCATTAACATTTTTGCCACTAGAGGCGCTAATTTTTATTTTGAAAACTAAAGAAGTGGTTAAAATCATTATTTTTTGGGCTACATTGATAAACAAAATATGCATTCTTATGATTTTGGGGACAAGGAATTCATATTTTCACTCAAAATGGTAAAAAAACCAAAGAAAATCCCTCTAATTAGAGACTGAAATTTTTGGGGGTCCTCCACTTTGACGCCTCATATCTAAAATCTGCAAAAAAAATTTTTCCTCCAACCAATGTCAAAAGACTAAGAAAAGCTAACTGCTTCGTGTGGAATAATAAAATTAAAGGTGTTCTGTTGCATACTTCAGTAATTGACGGTTAAATTCAGTCAAAAATGTGAAATTTTTTTTCTCAAAAATATTTAAACATATCATTGCGAAGCAATACAAAGTGATGTCATAGTGAATGTTCTAGAATAAAGTCATTGTAAAACAATACAAAGTGATGTCATAGTGAATGTTCTAGAATAAAGTTTTATCTGCTCAATCTTGTTAAGATTGGCCTTTTTGAGGTGAGAATTTACTTTGTTGCATGGTTAACGCATTAAAGCCAACAGACAGAGCAAATATTAAACTGACAATAAGCAAATATTAAACTGACAATAAAATTAAAGGTGTTCTGTTGCATATTTTTTTAAAAAACATACGTAGATATGTAATATTTTAGTTTTGCAAAAAAATTTCACGTTAGCAATTGGTGTTTGTTTAATGAGTAGTTATGCCATAGCTGAAGCAGTTTTTGATGTAATATGCAGAGATTGAAGCATTGTGAGTTTTATTCCATAATTTTAGGGGTTGACAGTCGATACTGATTCCCAATTATACTAAGGCTACTGTTTAAGGAATATAAGCACATTAATGTCATATACTGGAACTTAAGCAACATTACCATTAGCACACAACAATAAGCATATGGACTGTCATTTCAACGCAATGCAATTTATCCATAATCAATAGTTATTTGTCACGTTTTAAACATTTGTGTATGTTATCATTACAGAATAGTGTAATGGATCACCAAAAAGCATATCATAGACTTTTGTAGTAAAGTTCATGCTTTAAAATAATGGTCACTGCACCATAACGTTCTGGATTCGACTCTAGTTTTATCAGAAGCAATGCTAGAATTAGACTGAATAGGTATGCAGAATTTGAAGCCCTGCAACTTTAACTGCTAAATAATGTTTTGTGGAACTAAGTGATTGAATGGTAGATAGTGTTCCGGACGCACCCTTTGGCTGTGTTTAAGTTCTTTAATTAATTGTTATTATTTCAATGCCTTACTGTGACGTAACAACTACACTTGACGCAGTATGTGTTTAGCAATAGCCGATAGGCAGTTGACGGGAGACTAGCATCAAATAGACCCAGGAACAAATAAGTTGTTCTTTGCTCGGAAATGCTTGAATAGGAAGGCTCAAAAAGGCCCAATAATACTTGAACTGTTGCTGAACATCAGTCGAGGATAACTCTGTTGCTCAAACGTAGTGAAACAATAATTTGTGTACATCTTGGTGGATTTTCAAGTTTAGCCTATATGAGTGTGGTGACGACAATTAGTGAAGGTTAACATCGTGTTTGGATTATCAATAGCGAAAGGATTTCCTCATAAATTTTCGAGTGAATCTAGACTATCGTTGTAGAAGTTTAGTAGGTCTGCTGCTTCGACGCCAAAGACCCGGTCGAGAACTCAACATACTTTCGCCAGCATTTGCGACAAACCATAATAAGAAGAACAACTTAAAGTTCCAAACTAAAAAGACTGCTCCGACTTCTGTCGTAGCCTAATTGTGAGCTTGAAATATTTTCCGCGACAGTAGGCTAAAGTAACCGAGACGAATTTTTTCTTTTGGACAATTATCAGACAGTTTTAGGTTTAGTTTTGTTGTGAATTTACTTTGTAAAAATTACAGTGTTTGTGTGCTAGGCCTACGTGCTAATTTCCGGTATGCTAGAGAACTCTGAGAAAATGAGTGACGCCCGGACTCTTCGATTTGAAAGGCATGAGCTTCAAGCACGAATAGATTGTTTTGTTACCTCCGTTTTCTCGCCTGACAAGAGCGATAAAAATGAACCTTCTCAGTCAGCATACGACACTTTAAAAAGCAATTTAATCACATTAGATAATAATGCTTCACACGTTTTGCAAGAAGGAGATGAGCTTAGGGATTTTTGTGACAAATTAAAAAAGTTAGGTCAGTCACTTGATGATGCACATCGTTTCTGGTGCGACAATACTGTTACCTCCCCACCTACTGTAACTCTCAATCGAGAAAAATCACATGACATTGAACCACACGACTCTGTAAGCAATGTAGGCTCAGGTTTCAGCCACACTAGCTTAACTCCGTCCCAATTGGCTCACAAACAAATTGACCTAGACCTCGAACGCCAAAGGCTTGAAGCAGAATTTGAAGCCCAGCAGGCTCAAGCACAAGCTCAAATGCAAGCGCAACAGGCTCAAGCCGAGGCTCAGCTAAAACTAAAGCTTAGCTTAGCGGAACTACAAGCTAAGGAGAAACGTCTAGCACTTTCTAATTCTGGCTCAGTTGTGAGTAGACGCTCATTGCCAGTAAAGGTACTACGTCAAAATCTGTCAGTTCCTCGCCCCCACAAAGCCATGCAGGAATTTTGCGGACACAAATGGGTGAGCAAAAGGATGCGACATTCTCTCACTATTTAGACCATCACATGCCTTCTTCCAGTCATCAATTGACAAACACAAGTAGGGAAATTCTCACTACAGAACCACCACGCACAGCTTTAGGTCACCTTGATACCAGCCATTGCCCACACCAACCCATCACTTCTCTTACTCAACATGCACAGATTGCACACACATTGCACGCACAGGAAAACGTTTCCGATGCACATTGCAATGAGAATGCAGTACGTCACACACCTCAGACACCACCAGGGGATCTTAGTCACAACAAGGCTCATGCTGAGCCGAATCCACTTTTGACAAATCACACACAACACCACAGTTTGGCTCGTACACAACCACTCAGAACACAGGAGCTTGCTGTGGATCACAATAATGTGTACCGTGAATCACAACCCGCACATGACTTTGCACTGCACCGCAGGGGAATTTACGCACAGAACAATCAGTCTGATGCAATTAAGAAGTCTGATGCACCCCATAATGATCACCGGTATACACCTTCATCTAACAACACTCAAACACATTTTCACGACAAAAACCCTCACGTCAGTCCTCAGGAGTACCAACTTTTGCTTGAAGAGGCTTGTGAAATCCGGTTTACCGGCAAAAAGTTGCCTTTCATTTTTTACTACAATCAAATCATTGAACTTTTGGATCGTTGCCCTGATCGAAATCGCAAGATGGACCTCTTGCGTGCCTCATGCCAAGAGGAGGCTCGAGAAGCTGTCGCAACCCTTGTACCCCCTGTACCGGGATGGGGTGTTGACAAGCAAATTCAGAGAGCATTGGAGGGGCTTCGACTGCGTTATGGTTGCAACAGCTTTCTGTCTGAACCGCTAGTAAAGCGAGTTCGCTCGGGTCCGAAACTTCACAGGATTGATCTTTCTGTGTTGGAAACCCTAATATCAGATCTGAACGATTGTGAATTGTATGCGAGAGCACATAAACAGATTGATTCACTAGACAGCTCTTTCATAATTGATATCGGTGAACGTCTTCCAAACTTCTTCAAAAATCGGTATGCCGACTATCTACAAGATCAATACCACAGTTTGGACAAGCCTACATTCGACTCTTTCAAGTCCTTTTTGAATCGTGAGCTGAAACGAATCAACTCAACATTCGCTCAACGGTTCTTAGGGCTAGCACAGGACCGTTTAGGCAAGTCACATGCACCAGCTAAGCTCAGAGTGCATCAGGCAAGCCTTAATGTGAAAACAGAACCCAACAATTACAGACCATCACCAGTGACACAACACTCACAGTCTCATACTCGACAACCCCCTGTGTGTTTTATTTGCTCTACCCCGAGTAAAATGAACTGACATTTGCTTAATGAATGCAACACATATAGGAACATGACATTGCAACAACGCTATGATAATATCAAAATGGCAGGTCACTGCATTAATTGCTTGCAACAACATGACTTGAAAGATTGCATACACAATTGTAAATGCAGACATTGTGGCAAACACTACCAACACAAACACACAACTTCTCTTCATGCTCTGTACACACCTGTACTTCCCCCAAAAAGTGCGGGTAGCCATGGGGCTGCCACATCTTTCCATCTTTCTGCTGGGAGACCTCGTGGGGCCGCCAGCTTTTCAAATCATCAACCTGAAAAGAGTCGAGGGGCTGCTGGTCCGTCTTTCCTGGTGCAATCGGCCGATGCTCTGAGCGAAAATGATGCAAGGGATGTCCCAGTCAAGAAGCAGGTACTAGGCTTACATACCAGAAAGGCGGGTGTACTTACGCGCATTTTGGCTATAAGGGTCATAAATCCTCAGACAGGAAATAGCTTGAATGTGTATGCTCAACATGACTCGGGCTCCGAAGTAACAATTGAGTCTGACTCACTTGTGAATAAACTTGGTTTGAAAAGTGAAGGAAGCTCTCGGAAAATTCTGCACACAGTGACCGAAAAAAAAGAATCCGACTTTCACTATGTTTCCTTTGATGTAGAAGCTCTACACAATGGCGACCATTTTAACATTCAACAAGCTTGGGTCATGAATAATTGGTCTGATGACAGTTACACATTACCGCATGACTATGATCTTTCCGAGTATTCTCAGTTTGATAATGTAGAATTTGAGGTGTTACCAGATCGGAAGTGTGTTGATATACTTTTTGGGCTTGACAATTCCCATGTTATGACAGCCCTAAAAGAACGCACAGGACGCCATGGAGAACCCCATGCTATCAAAACTCCAATTGGGTGGGTGGCATTGGGAGGATCAGGCAAGACTTATTCTTATCATTCAATGCGAATATCAGTCAACACGAACTGTGAATCGAACGAAGAGAAGATTCTTGAACTGCAGCAAGTAATTCGGGATATGACACCTAAAAATGACGAGACCCAGCTATCAAGAAGTGATCGAGAGGCTCAGCAAATTGTGGAAGGCTCCAACACTACGGTTGTAGATGGAAGATATCAAATGCCTGTCCCGTTTAAAGAGAATGTAAAAGAATTGCCCTACAACTTTCCTTTAGCAGCAAAACGGTTATCTTTTCTTCGACGCCGAATGCTGCTCCAACCGGAGTATGGGCAAGTGTTGACCGAGGCTATAACTGAGCTCAGGCAAAACGAGTTCATAAAACCTGCCGATAGAGAGTCCAGCAATCAAATAAACTATCTGGCATACTTTCTGACCACTCAATCCAAACCCAGAGTTGTATATGATGGCTCTGCTACATGAAGGTCGCTCAATCAACAGTATGTTGCATTCACTCGGGACTAGACCTTCTCAATTCACTCGCAAATGTTTTGGCTAAGTTTAGAATGGGCCAATATGCTTTAATGGCAGATATAACAAAATGCTTTTTCCAGATATCACTCCCTGAACACCAACAGGATCTTTTCCGAATTCTCTGGTTCAAAGATGACGACATAAGCAAGGGGGAATTACAGCCATATAAGTTTACAAGGCATGTGTGGGGAATCGTCAGCTCACCATACATAGCATGTGCAGCAATCCGCAAAACGGCTGAAGAGAACCCCACGAATGCGTCTTCTTATACCACCGACACGATACGAAATTGTATGTACATGGACGATTTGCTTTTTAGCACTGATACGCTGGATAAAGCCCGACTAGTGGCATCTGAATCTGTCAGAGTGCTTGCCAGTAGAGGCTTCAAACTGGTTAAATGGACAGCCTGCCGAAAGGCCGTACCTGTCATTGCTGAAATGGAGGAGGCAGTTTTGGCACCCTCAATCAGGACCTTGGACTTAAAAACTGAGAAGCCACTTCCTGATCTTAAAGCGATGGGGTGCACATGGAGTGCAGAAGAAGACACTCTGAAGGTTCACTTCTCTGTTTCCAAGCCTCAACACTACACAAGATGTGGCTTGTTAAGTCAACTAGCCAGCAATTATGACCCTTTGGGTTATTGCGCTCCCTTATTTTTGAAAGGGCGTCTCATCTTACAGCAGTTGGCTATAGAGGGAAAATCATGGGATGAACCAATTACACAAACTCATGTTAAAGCGTGGAATCGTTGGCAAACCACTCTAGAAGAGTGGAAAGATCTTACTATACCTAGATGGTATTTTGCGACCTCATCTTTTTCTAATGAAGGCATTAACGCAGAATATGAACTTCATGCCTTTTCTGACGCTTCCAATGAAGCTTATGGATGCGTCGTTTACTTGCGGAAGCAAACACAAACTGAAGTTGGCACCTCATTTGTGTTTGGGAAGAGCCGTGTGGTTCTAAAACACCAGCAGAGTTGGCCAATCGCCAAAAAAGAATTGTTTGCTGCCGTCATATCTGTAGACCTGATGTCTCAAAGCTCAGAAAGCACTTCAACTGCCCCATTGCCAGAAGTTTTTCTGGTGCGATTCAAAAGTTGTGATGCAGTGGATCTCGAACCCAGATCTTCGCCTAGACAAATTTACATCTCGACAAATTGATCGCATTCTACTATATTCCCAATCAGAGGAATGGCACTTTTGCCCAACGTTACAAAACCCAGCTGACATGGCTACACGCCCAATTGCCCGATCTGCTTCTGGTCGAATTCAGCTATGGTTGCATGGACCATTGTCTCTAAACCAGCCTGGCCAGTGCATGGCGATGCCTCATGTCGCTGTGCATCAGGTACACGTGTCTTCAGATAGATCAGTAAGAAGGACACTTTTGGATGTCATTAAAGCTGCACCCAGTTGGTACATACTCAAAAAGAGAACAGCTTATTTAATGGCTTTTGCACAATACGTCAAACAAAAGGCGGACAAACAGCCATTCAAAAGCCGACAATTGACGCAAAGTGTCTGAGCACCGCCTTGCTTCACTTGACTCAATATGTTCAAAACAAATGTTTTGGCAGTGTGTTTAAAAGCCTGTCAGAAAACTTTCCTGATTCTTTAGAAAAAATTATCAAGCAGCTGACTTCTCAGCATGCTTTATCTGAAGCTGTACAAAAAAATCTCGCTGACTTGCGATCTTTGTGATGCCTCAGGCCATACCTTTCAGCCGACGGCATACTTCGCATTGAAGGAAGACTTGAAAAAGCCGCACTTCCTACTGACGAAAAATTTCCAATTGTTCTGCCATCTAGACATCCCTTTACTCGCTTACTTGTGCTTCATTGCCATGAAAGATGCGCTCATGGGGGCACCCAATACACGTTGATGCTCACAAGACGACAGTATTGGATCATCAAAGGAATATCTGCCGTGAGGCACTACACGAGCAAATGCAATACCTGCATCATCAGCAGAGCACATCCCATACGGCAACTTATGGCAGATCTCCCTGCTTGCAGAATGGCTATCAACAAAAAACCATTTGCTCACACGGGATGAGACTAGTTTCGACCCATCTTTTACAAAGAAGCGAGAAGTGAAAGAAAAGCTTGGGGTCTACTTTTCACATGTTTAACTGTCCGGGCAATTCATGTAGAGATTGTGACGTCTCTGGACCTGAATAGCTTCATTTTGGCTTTTTCCCGCTTCATTGACCTCAGAGGCCCAGTTTCAAGCCTGTACTCGGACAATGGGACAACCTTCAAAGCTGCAGCAAATGTGTTGCCGAAACTTCTGCAATCTTCCGAACTTCAGTCTTTTTTCAGACATCAAGGTTTGACCTGGGAGTTCATACCTCCCTACAGTCCTTCCCAAGGCGGAGCCTGGGAATCACTCATTAAGGTGTTTAAACGAACGCTCACAAACACAGTTAACTTAATGTTATAGATTGAAGGCTGTGTCCTAGGCGGAATGCCTAGGTCTTCACTGTCTGGTCTTGCGTCCAAGAGGCTAACAAAGGATATTCAAAGCAAACTTGTATTAACAAAAATCAAATTAAAAAAGACCAGTCCAGCAAAAATTTATCGAGGATTGCCCGGCTGGGCGGAAAACACTTAAACTAAAAAACTGAATTTTTTACCAACAAAATAAAAAACCTCTTGACGCTACTGTTTAAAATTAAAACTGAATTAGCTGCTGAAGTAGAATTAAAACATTGCTACAAAGTGATCAACAAAAAGCAAAACGGAGCGTCTTTCAGGCAACTTTGCAAAGTTTCTTTCGAGCGAATAATGAAAGACGCGCAACACAAAGGTGAGATGCAAATAAGGTAAATGAACGTGTTAACGACAGAACATAAAACCTAGGTTCGAATCTAGAAACTAACTATAAACGATCGTGCTGTAACATAAGCGGCCCCTTTGAAATCTTATCCATGTGTAAGTTTCAAACAAAAAACACAAAAGTGAAAGCACAGATCGCGCTTCAACTCAAAACCTTACTAAATGAGTAAATAAAGTAAACAAATTATGAAGGGGACTTGAAAATAGTGAGTAGCATCACAAAATTATGACATCAGAAGAACGTAAACAAACAGTGCAACAGTAGGGCAGAGGGCAAACTTTTAAACAATAAAACGTTTATGATTAAGTTGGGAGTTCACAGTATAATATAGCCAATCACAAAAATTCACGATCACGAAATAATTGCAATAAAGTTTCACAAAAAAAAAAAAACGACGTTAAATTCATAATCACAATTCGGCTATCACGAGATCACGATAAAATCACAATAAAGTTCACAAATGAAAAGGTTCAATCAGACAGGAGCTATTTTGGCCAGATCACGAAGAACATATTCGATCTCACAGTTGCCTGCTGCAGAGCTGTTTTTCAAAACGGCCACAGTTGCCCTACGGACTATTTCTTTTCCTTTTCGCAACTGTGGATGCAGGCTATGAATGCGTCCCAATCTATACGCTCCTTTTGAGGCCAGGTCTTCGGCATCCCCTACAAGGACTAACTGTCCAGGCCCAAGGTTTGTTTGAAGTGTACGCCATTTGTTACGGCCCTGGAGACTGGGTAAATATGATTTCATCCAAAGAAGCCAAAAACGGTGGGCTAGCGTGGAGTTATACAAGTAATCGTTGCGAAGGTCCCCCTGATCATGCAACCCACAAAGAGGAGTGTTAGGGGCCAAGTGCTGTCCCAAAAAGGACGAAGGTGTGATAGGGCACAAATCATTGGGCTGATCGCTAAGTGTCGTTAGGGGGCGGTCGTTCACAATTCTTACGGCATCGGTGAAAAAAGTCTGTAACTCAATAAGAGAAGGTTTACAGCGAGTCTGTTCCATAACCCGACCCAACGCAGTTTTAAACAGTTTCACCATGCTTTCCCAACTACCACCCTGGCTAGGAGCATACGGAGGAATGTTTAACCAATTTATATTAAACTTACGCAACGAGTAAACAAATTCAGAAGACCCCAACAATTTTGGCAACTTATCAGATGCGGCACGGAACGTCGAAGCATTGTCCGAATAAAAAGTGTCCACTGCCCCGCGCAAATTAACAAAGCGAGTGAAAGCAAGGAGAAAGCTGTTTAGGTCCAGGCTAGTCACCAGTTCCACGTGCAAGCAGCGAGTACAAAGACACGTAAACAGCAAGCCCCAGGCTTTGCAATCACTGCGACTCTGTCGAAAAATATAAGGGCCTAAGTAGTCAAGTCCGGTAAATTTAAAAGGTTTGTTGCAAACAGCAACTCGGCACGATGGCAAATCTGCCATTAATTGACGAACCGGTTTAGCTTTTAACGAAGCACATTTTCCGCAGTTTGCAATGTAAAATTTTACACTGGAAATGCCATGAATAATCCAAAAACGTTCGCGGGTTTTCATTAATGTATATGCCGGACCACCATGTCCAGCCTGCTCATGCTGATATTGCACAATAAGTCCAGTCAAAGGATGCCTTCCAGGTAAAATTAAAGGGTGTTTAGAATCAAGTGGCAAGTCTGCATTTTCGAGCCTGCCTTCAATACGCAAACATTTACCCAAATCCACGCAAGTGCGCAAATTACGCAAAGTTTTTAATTCATTTAAGCGGCGTTTAGAATCAGGATCATTAGTTTTGCTGCCTAAACGTTTAAGAATAGATTCAAATTCATCAGGTGATTCTTTACTTAAAAGTTCAATAGCGGCCCCGAACCGCTGAGATTGAACATACTTAACAATATTAACAAAGGCCTTATCCAAGTAACTAGCATTCAGAGCAGGTTTTTGAAAAGCAACTCCTTTCGCCTTCGCAACGACAAACTCCGAAAATGCAGCCAGATATGCACAGTGCTTCTTTAGCGTATACAGACTTGGAGAAGCTTCAATGAGCCTATCCAAAGCTGCGTCGCCAGAAGACAAATCTACGCTGCTTGCCAGAGTTCCGCGCACGATCACCGAATGCTCAGGAGGCCTGGCATCCACCTGCTCCTGCAAAAGAAAGGAGGGTCCTTTTAACCACAAATCGAGCGAGCTAGGCTGTTTACTGCTTTGCGCTCGAGTGCCCACGTCTGCAGGGTTTAAACTCGTATTAACATATCGCCAACAGCTAGCTGACATCACAAGAAGAATCCTATCGACACGCCGTTTAACAAAGCGAGCAAGTGACAGGTCAGGGTTCACAATCCATTTAAGAACTACCTGTGAATCGGTCCAACAAAAGATTTTACAGTTAAGATCGTGTAAAGCTTTAGAAGTTTGAAGCATCAATTCACTTAACATCTTAGCTGCTTCTAACTCTTTACGAGGTATAACCCAGCTTTTTTGATGAGTGAGAACTAATTTAGATTTTCCAATCACAAAACTGACTTGTGCTTTACCAGCGCTAACGCCACGCAAATAGATAGTGCAAGAAAATGCAGAGTCCGAAGCATGCAGTTGCAGTTGATATTTTGCAGAACCCATGCAGTTGATATTTTGCGTCATTTCTGAGCTCGGTGTGTTCCAAAAGGAAATTGCGAGGAATGCAAAATTCATTTAGTATATTCGAAGTTTCAAGCCACTTTTTCCAATCTTTTTCAACTTCATCCGATACAGCGTCGTCCCAGTCCACTCCAGACGCAGCAACTCTTTGCAAAATCAACTTCCCCCCCAGAAGCAGCGGCGCCACTATACCCAAAGGGTCAAATTGACTCGCAAGCTGACTCGCCATCTCACGTCTCGTGGCTGCCTCGACAAACTTGCGGCCACTTATCTTCAGTGTGTCACTTTCTGGGTCCCAGGAAAGGCCCAACGCTGTAGAGTCCGGCAAAGGCTGCGACCCAATGTCAATCTTGCCAATTGAAGGGGCATGATCGCATTGGGGAACCTGATGCAAGACAGACTAAGCGTGGCCATTGGTCACCCATTTACGTAACTTGAATCCCCTGCTTTCAAAGAGCTCTTTCCCTTCTCTAGCAAAGGTCTCCACGTCAGATAAAGTGTCGCCAGCAAACAGCAAGTCATCCATATATCTGTTATGAGTGACTGCATTTAAGGTCACCATACTCGCATGCGTGGGGTTGTCAGCAGCCAGCCGATTGAGCGCCATGAGTGCTACATAAGGGCTCGAATTTATTCCCCACACGTGCCGAGTAAAGCGAAAGATTTGAATCTCACCACTGTCTATGTTGTTATCTTTGAACCAAATAATGTGGAACCAATCTTGTTGATCCCGAGGAAGCTTAATTTGAAAGAAGCACTTACTCACATCAGCTACGCAAGCGTATTTTCCCATACGAAAGCGCATCAACACATCGACCAAGCCATTTAAAAGGTTTTCACTGGCTAAAACTGCCCGATTTAATGACTCGCCACCAACCGTAGCAGCGCCATCATAGACAACTCTAGGCTTAGCCGTCTTAGTGACAAAAAATGGTAAGTACCATTTTTTATAAGGATCGTTTTCATTTTTATCCGCAGGCACAATCCAATCATGCTTCAGTAACTCAGCAAACGTATCTGTCAAAGTCTCTTTCAACAGCGAGTTTTTAGCAGCAGTACGACGCATCGACAATGTTCGCTTTAACGCAATATCGTAATTATTAGGAAGTTTTTTAAGAACATCAGGTTTAAACGGAACCGGCATTTCATACCGACCGTCTACAACGCGAATAAATGGTTCAACCAAGCTGCAGGTAAGCTCATCGTTTTTTGATGGCAATTCCTCTTCATCAAGCAGCTTGTATTCGCGTAAAGCATTATTTACCGTGAGAAGTTCTTGTTGCAACTTATCACAAAGTCCGCAGTCTGGGTCAGTTGCAATCGTCTCGACTCGCAACGCTCTTACAGATTTAGAGCTTCCTTGAACTCTACCTCCGCTAGCAATCGGTCCAAGCGGTGTGATCACCAGGTTGGGTTCGTTCGAGTTCAAACCCTCAAGCTCTTTCAAAACAGTAATAAGTGCTTTATCAGACTGCCCGATCAAAATGTCCACACACTTACGTTCGGGTATGACGGGAATTTCAATTCCATGGAAATGTTTCAACTTACTGGTATCCACTGCATGTGGAAGAGTACTTTTATCATCAGAAAAGGCTGGCACCACAAGGGCACCAGTAATCTTATAGTTGTCACCCGTGACTAGAGATTCTAGACTGAAATCAGTTTTACCTATGCAGCTTGCAGTTTGGTCTGCAAGTGTACGAATAGTTATAAAAGGATCTGTCGTAACTTCAAGCCCAAGTTCTTCTCTTAACGAGTCCGAAATGAGTGTCGCTTGCGAGGCAGTGTCATGCTGAGCATACGCCAGTGTCGAGCAACCAGTTGTCTGATTGATCACTCTAACTGCGCTAGTTCGAAGCAAGACTGTACCTTCCTCAGCAACTCTCACTTTAAGGACATTTTTCACGTTATTAGTGGGTGTGTTAGCGACAGATGATGCAACAGGACTGCCAGGAGCGGCCTTGGTCTCGCCAGCGGCCCCAACGGTCTGAGATTCATAGCAGTCATGAATAGCACTAGAGTGCTTAGCTCGGCAATTAGGACCACACTTTCGGCACTTGCACCGAGAAGGGCAGTTACGAGCTAAATGTTCCATCGATAAGCAATTAAGACATCTTCCTGCCTTTATCACAGTCTGACGTCGTTCTTGAGGAGGTAACTTCATAAACTTCTCGCACTCGACGAGGTAGTGTCTACTGTCAGCCCGGGCGCAAACAAAACAAATAGGAGGGCGCCAATTAACCTTCTTGGTCCCACGATTGTGATCTGTAGGTGCTCCACGCCCACCGGCAGCCGCAGACACAGGAGACTCGGCACTACCATTACGAGCGCCTACTCCCGAATCCAGGGCCACCTGACGGACACGAAACTCACTACGACCACTTTGAGGCTCACGTGATTTTTCCTTGTCCTCCGACTTGAAAAATGCCTGCGCGTAGTCAGACGTAGTCACGTTAATTTCATGCACCACAAATTTACGTAATGATTCAAAGCTAGGTTGATTCAGACTTATACCATTTTTGTCAAGAAAGTCAAGATACCGTCGCTTCAAAGCGCTCGGTAAACGGTTTGCAGTATCAAGCAATAATTGCCCAGAGAGTTTGTTGTACTCGTCATGGGCGTAAGCAAAGACTTCTAAGGTGTTTAAGTCTTCATTGTACATTTTAAGTGAAGAAGCAGTAAAATTTACCTTGGCACCATGCCGTATAGCAATGACTTTAGGCTCTGACGTTAAACCACTCGACACACCGCAACACTGACGGAGTCGATCAAGAGCCTTTTCAATACGTTGAGCAGTGGTCATACTTTTCATGGGGGCGCAAAACAGATTCACCATTTTGCTCGGTTGACCAACGCATGCTGCTCGAAGAACTTCTAATTTACGTTCGTCGTAAGGACTTTCATTCATGAGACGACGCACTTGGTTCTCGAAGAACACAAAGGCAATATTTGCACCATCATACTTTACTTGGCTAGCAAGATTAATATACTCATTCCTACCTTGGCGCTCTAAATAAGCACTCAATGCAGCATTAGGGTTGCTTTCCAAAGCAACAGGGTTATCCACGTTCGGCCAAGTAGCCGCATTAACTCGGAATTGAGGGCAAGGATCGGGTCCGGCATTTGAATTTCCCGAGTTCCCGTATTCAACAGTACGTAAAACAGTGTGTTGATTTTCTGCATCTAACACACGCCGAGACACACATCTCTGCACATTTTCAGAGTTCTCAGCATAATCATTATGATAGGCAGCGCTGTTGTGATTCTTTGAACCAGACACATGCTGCGGAATAAAGCCCCGAGCTTGGGGATTCAAAACAGTCGATTTGTCATTTGTAAACATAGCATTAAACTTCTCATTGATAGAGTTAGTAACATTTGTAACACTATTACGCTTTTGTTCAAGTTGCATAGGTTGAGGTTTATTGGACCTTGGGCGTGGCTCCGTCACCAGTGGTCTTAAGCGTAGCTCCCTCGCCTTGTGTTCAAAGAGCATTGCTCCGACCTCGGGTTTCGAACCAGCTTCGGTACCATGGGTAGGCTCAGCACTACGTTTAAACTCAGCATTTTTAATTAACGAACTTTTAAAACTAACGGCACTTGAAGTAGAACGAATGCTGCGTTTTGAGCGTCCGGAAACGACAGAACCAGCCTCTGAGCCGCACGCAATGCGCTTCTCTTCAGCCTCTATCTCAATCGCTTGCAAGCGCAACTTAGCCAAAGTCTCTTCTTCTTCGGCAGCCGCAGCCGCGGCCAACGCAGCAGCAGACGCAGCCGCGGCCTCAGCTTCGGCTTTCGCTTTAGCTTCCGCCTCCACCCTAACCTTACGAGACCTAGCCAACTCTTCCAAAACTTAAAGCTCAGAGCGTCTACGTTCTAGTTCAATCTGCTTTACTATGGAGGATTTGCTTGACGTCACACTCGTAGAACTTGCGGCAATTAATGACACACTATCTGCAGGTCCCATATCATCGTCATCACAATCATTTTCGCCTTCATTTAACGGATTAGTTTTATCGCAAAATTTGTCTTTTACGGTTTCAAACAAGTTAACACATTTTTAAACTTATCAGCAATTTCAGATGAAAGTTGATTTAATTTGACGTCCTTCAGCTCGGACGCAGAATAGCGAAAATTTTCATATTCAGACTTTAGTAAGTTAAATTTACGTGATTCAAAGTCAAATTCACGTTTAGTTTCGCATGATTCAAGCGACTTAATCAGCCTTTTAGTGTCTAACATTAATCGTCGATGAACAGTAAGCAATTTACGAGGGGCAGTTGCCGCGACTAACCCAGTTTCCGTAGCTCCAGCGTTAGCAGCGTCGGGTTTAGCACGGTTTCCCTCGGGGTCAGATAAGTTTTCCTGGGCCAATTCTAACCGCCACCTAGCAACCTTGTCAGTACTCGTACATGTGGGTATCGTATCTACACCCCCATTACGTTTAGGCGTCCCAGTCAATGATGCCTTAGAAGTGTGGCCATAATAAAACAAAACAAATAAGCACAAAGATAATTATAGCAAAGACTAAGTCGCACTCAATATAAATAAACAACGTCACCTTGTACAGTTCTTAACGATCGCATGAAAGACTTCAATTCTTCCAAAAGTAGATGACGTTTGAATTCCACCGAAGCAGACCGAAGATCGATGACTCCACCTCCACAGGACGACGAAAGAAGAAACCGATGAACGTAGGAATGGAATTCTCTACGAAACCGAAGTGCAGGCGACAGGAACCAGAAAAAGGGGGTCGCAAGTTGCAGACCAACCAAAACGAAGAAACTTCAAGTCGCCGCAGAAAACCAACGGATTGAGAAGAATGGATCTTTCTCAACCAGAGTATAAACGTCGTACTGTTGAGGGAATCCAACAAAAGGCAGCAGTCCGCTATCACAATGGAACTCAAATCAAAGAAACGATGAGGAGTGCGAGATTCTAAGCCATAATCACCAATGAATCCAAAAACCAAAAATCCAACCAGGTCAGGAGACGATAAATTTTGATGTTATAGATTGAAGGCTGTGTCCTAGGCGGAATGCCTAGGTCTTCACTGTCTGGTCTTGCATCCAAGAGGCTAACAAAGGATATTCAAAGCAAACTTGTATTAACAAAAATCAAATTAAAAAAGACCAGTCCAGCAAAAATTTATCGAGGATTGCCCGGCTGGGCGGAAAACACTTAAACTAAAAAACTGAATTTTTTACCAACAAAATAAAAAACCTCTTGACGCTACTGTTTAAAATTAAAACTGAATTAGCTGCTGAAGTAGAATTAAAACATTGCTACAAAGTGATCAACAAAAAGCAAAACGGCGCGTCTTTCAGGCAACTTTGCAAAGTTTCTTTCGAGCGAATAATGAAAGACGCGCAACACAAAGGTGAGATGCAAATAAGGTAAATGAACGTGTTAACGACAGAACATAAAACCTAGGTTCGAATCTAGAAACTAACTATAAACGATCGTGCTGTAACACTTAATACATCGCAAACCCACACTTGTGGAGCTTCAGACGTACACTTCGAACGCTACACGTTTGGTAAACGATAGGCCTCTCACTGCACAAAGTGATGACCCACTTGACTACAACGCAATCTCACCATCATCACTCCTAACACCATCGCTTGATCCAGTTTTGCCGATTGGTCAAGTGCACGATAGGGATCACTTACGCCGTGACTACCGATACAATTGCTCGCTGGCTCAACAGTTTTGGGAGCGTTGGGTTAAGTTCTATCTTCCACAGTTACGTCGTAATAGGTGGTTCAAACTCACACCTAACCTTCGAGTCGGCCAGATGGTATTGGTTGGGGGACCCGGAGAAGTTAACAAACGAGGTAATTATCGCCTTGGACGTGTTGCTCACGTACATCCGCTGTGGCGTAGAGGTAGAGCGATTGTACGCAGAGCTGTTATCACGATTCCTGTTTTTGATGAGACAACCGGAAAGCACCAAGTTACTGAAATAGAGAGAGATCTTTCTAAGATCGCTCCTCTCAAATTTTGTAAATAATGTTTTGTGTTTACGTTTACATTTTTGCGTAAGTCACCACACTTGAATTGCTGATTTATTTTTGTTTTTTGTTATGCTGTAAATATGCTCGTGCATTACTTGACACCGCTGTGCTTTTCACTCATACCCGCGCTCAAGCTGCGTCCTTTAGACTGTTGTGACATTAAGAGCCTGAAGATACCCTCCTCCTCATAATGGGGGCCGCTTATGTTCCGCACGCACCCTTTGGCTGTGTTTAAGTTCTTTAATTAATTGTTATTATTTCAATGCCTTACTGTGACGTAACAACTACACTTGACGCAGTATGTGTTTAGCAATAGCCGATAGGCAGTTGACGGGAGACTAGCATCAAATAGACCCAGGAACAAATAAGTTGTTCTTTGCTCGGAAATGCTTGAATAGGAAGGCTCAAAAAGGCCCAATAATACTTGAACTGTTGCTGAACATCAGTCGAGGATAACTCTGTTGCTCAAACGTAGTGAAACAATAATTTGTGTACATCTTGGTGGATTTTCAAGTTTAGCCTATATGAGTGTGGTGACGACAATTAGTGAAGGTTAACATCGTGTTTGGATTATCAATAGCGAAAGGATTTCCTCATAAATTTTCGAGTGAATCTAGACTATCGTTGTAGAAGTTTAGTAGGTCTGCTGCTTCGACACCAAAGACCCGGTCGAGAACTCAACATACGTTCGCCAGCATTCGCGACGGACCAGATAGCCTATGCATGCTTTTACCAACATCCGAGCCCAGTCACTGCTATGGTTGTGAAATATTGTACAGTAATAGAATATTCAAGATATACAAGAAAACTTACTGTCCACCGGGGTGACTTTGAAAGTTTTTGAATCATTTTTACTTGTCATTTCTGCCAGGTTTAAGCAAGAAAAGTGCTTATAAGCTGAACGAAACACCTATGACCTCAGCCACTGGAACTGTCATAATTAAAAAAATATTTCGCTCTCATAAGCCATATATTCTATCTCAAAAAGCGTACAAAGTCGATTTAAACTACCTATTAACATGCACTTATACCTTCACTTACAAGTGCAAAGTTGCCTTTGCCTGGAATGTCTTTGAATTAGAGCGTTGCGTAGTGGCTAATTTTTCACAACAAAATTTTCTAACTGACTCCAGCTCTAATCAGACTCCGAAATTTTACAACAACACTCCGCTCTGAAATACTCCGATACAAAAATACACTTCGACAAAAAGTTTGGACCAATTGTCATATTGCTTAATAACCTGGATAAGCGTAGCCTAATCACATATTTTGATATTGCCATAGAGCAAAAATTGTTGCTCATTCTACTACCAACTATCATTACGGTTTAGAAGATTAATTAAAGTCAGACTCCACTACAAATTTTTTTTTAGATTGGCACTCCACCTTAAAAATGCAAAAAAACCTGTGGCCGAGTGGTGAGGGCGATTAACTGCTGATCACATCGTCATGGGCTCGAGTCTGCAATCATCTATTGCTAATTCACCTGACTTGGGGATCTACATGTCAATATTAATGGTGTAATGAACCGCCTATTTTTGAGAATAATTTTGTTGAAATGATGACATCATAGTCACGTGACCTTGTGCTAGTCGGGCAAAAAAGAAAAAAATCTATCAAAGTTCAAACACTGACCTAGTAAGAGACCACTATTGGTCTTGAAAAGTATTTAATTGAAAACAAAGTTTGTTTTGGTGAAGTGTTCAAAGTCACCCCGGCAATCAAAGTCTAAGCTTGACGGTAAGTTTTTGAACTAGATCAAACATTAAGACTTACAAAATATCATAAAAATGCAACCTAAATTTGTGATTGCCACATGCAAAATTCCTTTCATATATGACATAAAAGGTGACCAATAAACATGAAACATTTAAAATAAACATCTTGATAAAACAACAAACTTAAAAAAATTGTTTTGGACCAGAGGTTCCCATGGTAGATTTATATTGTGATGTACCAGTACATAAAAAAACACAAAACATTCCAGAGCATCATGCCATCAAAACCCCACTTTGGCTCTAATTCGGGAATGTTTTGGCATACTTTAGCCATGATATGCTTCTTAGCTCATGTCAAATCAATGCATAATTAATGTTATATACAACATTAGCAAATACTCATCAACAGATTAATAATGAAGATGGTTAACAGTCTATTCAATACCATGTTTACTGCCATAATCAGATTTTATTTTTACTCGTCTGCATTCTGCAAGTCAGTAAAAAAATTGAAGACCACTGTCTTTGGCAATTACAGATCTATCTTTGACAAAAATTTAAACTCCTCATCAGTGATCTGATAAACAAGAGTAGATCTGCTGATGTTCGGGGTAAAAATTTGTGATAAAACATCAGCTTTTGGGACGTGTAAAATGTCATCATGCTTTGGCCAGTAAAAAGTTTGCCATGGCCCACTTGGGTGCATGAACTTCACTAACAGTTCATCTTCCGGTGCTGCTTCTAAAATGATGCCAATCCACCAAGAATTATCATATTTTACAGCAATATAATCACCAACATTGACCATTATATTTTGCTGCAGACTATCAAAAAACTTGTAGCAACCGGCATACCAATCATCCTCTGCTGTGATATTAAACTTGATGTTTACAATTGCTTCTGAAGAAAAAACATGGGGGCTTCTGGTGCCTGGTATGGTGTGACCTTGAGCATATCTTTCAGTTACGACTTGGCAAACTTTAAAAGTATTTTCTTTGGATAAAAAGTAAAAGAAAATGTTAGGCATAGCTGTTTTGTAAAAATTAAAAGCATTTTTAGCTGTTAGAATTTGGTTTTGATATGGTTGAGCCAAACTTTGATGGACTAATTTTCTTTTAATTGCACCACCAAGCCCATCACATGACAACTTCCCATGGCTTGTAGCAAAGAAATTCCAATTTGCTGAAAGCCAAAAATCCGTTCGATGATAAGTTAAATTCAATAGGTTTTTGAAGTTTTTGTATTGTCCAGCGCAACCATCTGCAAAGTACTCAATGTGTGGATAATTTTGTTCAAGATAGCTAACAAGTTTCTGTGATTGATCTTTTGCTAATAAAAAGCTTTAGATTTAACTTTCAAAATTTATGCTTATTGTCAGTTTAATATTTGCTCTGTCTGTTGGCTTTAATGCGTTAACCATGCAACAAAGTAAATTCTCACCTCAAAAAGGCCAATCTTAACAAGATTGAGCAGATAAAACTTTATTCTAGAACATTCACTATGACATCACTTTGTATTGTTTTACAATGACTTTATTCTAGAACATTCACTATGACATCACTTTGTATTGCTTCGCAATGATATGTTTAAATATTTTTGAGAAAAAAAATTTCACATTTTTGACTGAATTTAACCGTCAATTACTGA
Organism: Trididemnum nubilum; assembly: GCA_963965965.1. NCBI lineage: Eukaryota > Metazoa > Chordata > Ascidiacea > Aplousobranchia > Didemnidae > Trididemnum > Trididemnum nubilum. The sequence continues at coordinate 35,993,595 of OZ014489.1, forward strand.
AGTATGCAACAGAACACCTTTAATTTTATTATTCCACATGAAGCAGTTAGCTTTTCTTAGTCTTCTGACATTGGTTGGGGGAAAATTTTTTTTTGCAGATTTTAGATATGAGGCGTCAAAGTGGAGGACCCCCAAAAATTTCAGTCTCTAATTAGAGGGATTTTCTTTGGTTTTTTTACCATTTTGAGTGAAAATATGAATTCCTTTTCCCTTTTCCATTTGAGTATACGTGAAAATATGAATCCATTTTGAGTGAAAATATGAATATAAATGCATATTTTGTTTATCAATGTAGCCCAAAAAATAATGATTTTAACCACTTCTTTAGTTTTAAAATAAAAATTAGCACCTCTAGTGGCAAAAATGTTAACGCTGATATCTCGTAAACCGCTTGATGGATTTTGATGAAACCAACACAAATCTTCATCTTTCACTTAGGACTGCAACATATTTAAAAACAAAAAAATTTTAAGAGGATGGGTTACATTGACTGCCTGTATTACAATAGAATGACCCATTTATAAAATTATATGCGATCTAAATGGAGCAAAATTAAGTTGATTGTATAGAATTGCACTTTTAACCAAAAAAAAATTGAAAACACAGCGCAATTAAAGCACAACAAATTCTTAACACACTTTCGTCTGCAACGCAACTTCTGCAATGTTTTAAAACAAAAAATTACAGTGCAATGCAACTTTTGCAATTGCAAAAGTTGCGTTTTGTGCTTCTGATTGAGCTATGCCCACCTCTGCTTTTTAATGAACTCCTTAGCTTGCCATAGAAAGTATATGCCAGATGTTAAATGCCTCAAAAGGAAATGCCGAGAAATAGTGGGATTAAAACAAGAGGATTAGGGATCAGTGTTCCCTCTAACTTTTCACCTCCTGCGAAAATGCCGAAAATAGTGCGAGCGTTCTGAACTTAATGTGAAAATGTCGCAGCTCTTGAGGCGTTCTCGATCTGTGCTGAAAAAATTTCTCATCTTTTTGTCCAGTTTTAATGTGATCTCAAAAAAAAAGAGGTCATCGCTCAGACAGAGGCATTTTTTTCTTCGATTTTATGTTGATATCAAAAAAAAAAAGGTTCTTCAACTGAGTTCTCCAAACATACAGTACAAGAGCGAGGCGCTATGAATCGCAGCTGTCTACGGTTGTTGGTGGGAAACAAAAAGGCGGGAATTCACAAAAATTCAGTGCGAAAATGCCAGAAAAAATTTTGCACTTTTTTGCGCTTATACGGAACACTGTCAGGGATAGCCAATGCAATTTTTGTTTGGGTTGCAGAACATTGCACTACATTTTTACTCTGAAGCAAATCTTTGAGAATTCTTGCGGAGTATGGCAAAGATCTCTGAGCAAGCTTTGTCGATCTTGAAAAAGGATGTGACCAAGTTCCTCAGAATAAACTTTGAAAGGTTTTGCAGGAGCATAGCTGATAGCATTGATGGTCAGTTGTTTTGCGCCATTAAGTCACTCTACTGCCGAACAAGGTTAGTGTTCGAGTTAATTGCAAGCAATCAAAGTCGTTCCATGTTGGCATTGGACTCTGGCAAGGGTCTGTTTTGTCACCTCCACTTTCCATTGTTTACATGAACTGGATTGAATTGCAGCCAAGCTCATGAGTGTGCCATAATTAGAAACTGTCAGCTATTCGCTGATGATTTAACTCTGCTTTCTCAGTTCTTACACAATATCTTGCTTCTAGCACGCATTAAATAGCTTTGCAGATGCAAGTGACAACCACTGAAATGCAAATAAGCACCGCCAAAACTGATGTACAGTACTTCATCTCTTAAGAAACCCTGATCAGTGCATGTTGCAAGTGAATGGAGTGACACTGAAGCCAGTAGAAAAGTTCCAGTATCTTGGGGTTACATTCATGCGTAATGGTAGGCAAGACCAAGAACTGGATACCCGAATTTGCAATGTTGGTGCAGTAATGCTGAATGCGAGTTTAACACTATTCAGTTGTCATGAAACAAATATTGTTGAAAAAGGCAAAGCTATCAATTTGCAAAGCAATTTTTGGCTCCACTCTTACCTATGGTCGCAATCTTGGGTAATGACTGAAAAAGTGTGATCACAAGAGCAGGCATCCGAAATGAAGGTTTTACAAAGAATCAAAGAAGTTACACTACCAGTGTTTAACAAAGTGCGTAGCTCTGAGTTCTGAGATTCAAAAATCTATACACCTGAAACATCAAGCAGTTACTGTACTTGATACTTCTTCAAATGAAAAGATCTCAGTTTAGATCACAGATGGTTTGGCCTTGTAACATGTAAGCAGAATGCCTCAGAAAAGACTCCCCAAATAAGTTTTACTTGCCATAGCAAATGCAGAATGGGAAAAAAAACAGCTGAATAGCCTACCGTACAACTAGACGAACCAATTACTATACATTAAGGATCTCAGATCTTGGATGGAATCGTTGATGGAAGTAATGGAAGATGGATCAGGAGAGAAGATGAAGTGAGGCAGCTTAATCTCGAGCTGCTGCCCTCACAACCCTCATGGAAAAGCAAGCAATAAAGAAAGGAAAAATGAACTTGAATAACCTAGTTTTATAAGTTCAAGCCAGAGTTCAGAAAAATTATTTCTTTGAGTTTGGAAAAACAACTACTGGTACGTATTGATAAGTTTGCAGCCTTTTGCTAACTAGCCTATCACAATTTAGAAATTAAATAAGGCAGAGGCTGCTGCTATCAAGTGCTAATAAAAAAATCGCTATTCCAGGCCAAACCCTAACCCAAACTCTAACCCTAGCTCTATCCCTGATCAATGTTAATTCTAACCCAAACCCTAACCATAATCAAAAAAATAAAAAACAGTAAAAGAGCACTCACTCTTTGCTCTCTTATTCCCTTCATTCGTCATGGGCATTGGTAAGTGGTACGGTAACGTAACACAAGCCACTTCCATTACATTAATGGTAGTGACTATCGTATTTCACCAAAAATTTGTACCTACGTTAAAGAAAACAAAACAAAAATGAGAAATATTCATCCGCGCTTTTTTCATATGCTTATCTAGGGGTTAAGATTAGAATTTAGGTTAGGGTTTGGGTTAGGCTTCAATTGGAGAATAGTTTTAGAGTAAGCATGTGAGTTTGGGTTAGATTTGAGTCAGAATTAATAAAAAACTAGATAAAAATTTTCGGTGAAATAAAGCCTTCCTAAATTTATTAGGCTACTATTATTACGGTACTTAGGCTACAGTATGCGATTAGTTACTACAGTAGATACAAACTTTTGCTTCCATCTTACCTGGTATTTGAGTATAAATAGATCCAAATGCAAACATATAGACTGCTGCAATGCATATCAAAAATACATCTCGAGTTTTAGCTGTACTATCAACTTGCCACCATCTCACAGCCATCTTTAGTTTGTTCACAGTTTAAGAGCAATTTTAAAGCACCAAATTATAACTGGTTACCAGAAATCACCATCTGGCCTGACTAAGGATAAAAAAATAAACTTTAATTCTAAGCAAAACTTGAGAATGAGAGTGAAATTGGTGGCTGCAGATTGCAGAAAGAAAGACAAATTCAGTCCTTTAGCAGTCTCCTTGTGATTGTTGGGTTATAATTTTTAACTAAGGTTACTTTATGCTGAATGTGCTTAATATATTGTTATTTTACAGCACTTTGAGCTGATTATCTGTAACAAGCAACAAACTAAATGTCAGTTCAGTTCCGACAGTCAGACGAGGTTGGAAAGTCACATAGGCTACTTCACATTTCACTTCCAAATGCAACGCGCCGGATTTTGCGCCAAACAAGCACTATAATTTTTCCTCAACGCCAATTAAAGCTGGAAGTTCTTTGATTGATTGATTCAGCGATTTCGGAGCATAACGATTGGAACGTTCAACAACTTAATATAAAGCAAAGAGCCAAAACGTGAGCGAACATTTTTTACGAATATTACAGTAAAAAATGTTCGCTCACGTTTTGGCTCACTGTTTTATATTAAGATTCAGCGATTGATATGTCCTTATTTTCCGATCACGAGAAAGCAACAAATATGCTATCTTTTGGATGATTCCGCGCCTGCTTAGGAGTTGGCCATCTTCCAAGTTATCTGGCTGACGTTTGACTTGTTCCTTTGTAAATTTGGAGCTAGTTTTAAACATAGATCTGCTTCAATGTTTGAAGACACCCAGCAGAGATAATCATCGCAAAGCGCTTTATCCAAGAAAGCAACAAAGTAACCAGGACCAGGATGTCAGTTGAAGCCAAGATTATGCGATCATGGTTGTCGTAAAAAGGCAGACTTTTACCGGTAGGATAAGGTAAGCCTACCAGCTACTAGCTGATTCACAACGACGCTTTGCAATAGTGTTCATATATAAACGATTTTTGGAAAAAATCACCACCATTTTGTCAAAAAAGATATCTTAGTCAAGGATGGCAGTACGTTACCGTACGTTCAGAATTTACGTACTACGTACTTCTCACCTTGAACCGTACCGTACCAGCGTACCGTACTTCAGTTTAATTTTTAAAGCGTACCGTACCAACGTACCGTACCCGTATCATTCCAAAAACGCCGTACCCTACTTCTTAGCAAAAATTAAAGCGTACCGTACCGTACTTACGTAGCGTACCGTATTGCCATTCTTGCTTTCAACTACTCGCAATTTTAACTGACTTTAAAATCACTAGTCTAAAAATGAACGACCTCAATTCACACATTTAGCGTCGGCTTTAGTTGTTTTTACCTCTGCATACAAAAATCCGGAGCAACATGTGAAAAATTTGGTATTTTTAATTCAAACAGCGTACCAACGTACCGTACCCGTACCAGGGGCGTATTCTCTGGGTGTTCAAGGTGTTCAGTGAACACCCAGCACTCGCTGCTAAGCATCGATGTAATTATTGACCAATATGGGTTTTGTTCTACGTTTATTAGTATTTTTATTTGGCACATTGTCTCTGTTTTATTTTCCTCGCTCGTTTAAAATAAATAAATTGATTCGCTGCGCAGTTTCGGTTGAGTGACTTTTTACTTATCGTAAATTCGTATACTGCCGGTTTGCCTTTCTCGTATCGCAAAGGTGTTCAATGTTGAATTTGAACACCCTTGTTGAAAGAGACTAAAATGAAAAAGTTAGGAGTGCGCTGAGAATCGCATGTACAAGATGCGACCAAGGTGTTCACACTAGCATGTTGAACACCCTTACAGCTCAAAACATTTAAAAGCAAATCCAGCTGTCACGCAGCAAGGTTATTGTTAGTACAAAATTTATTAATTAAAAATCTAAATAAAATTGCCTTAAAAATCAAACGATTATGCCTTGATTGGTCTCACAAAGTTAACTAAATCAAACAACGTATCGAAATATCATTTTGTTTGACTGGAAGAACGCTTAGAAGCCCTTACCAGCTTTTCGTCAATACACAATACTGTATATTGATCGCAAATTCGCAGTATTATTGTTTATTTTTGTTACATTGTAATAAATTCGTGCAAATAAAATGGAAATCTGTTACTTGAGTTTTTGGATTAAAACAAACATGCATCAATGCAAATGCACAAACTACAAATCAACGAAACACCAAACCCGAAAATTAACGAACCAAAACTTAAATCAGGGATGTGTAAGCGGCAATTTTTGAATTGCTTCCGCTTCCAGCTTGATCGCTTACGCTTCAAATACTTGATGACATAATTTTTGCTCTAAATTGTTTATCTTGAAAATTTTTGACAAAGCTTTTTCCAGATGTGTCAAAATTAAACGTTTAATTCTATCACAATATGACACAAAATATGTAATAGGTTGCCGTTGCAAGGGTCAGAGCAATAAGCGTATAGGCTTAGCCAGAAATTCGGGTTGGGAGCGGCCCAAAAGCGAAACGTACAAATATATTGTCACAGTGTTTAGGTAATACGTACTATAATTTTTCCAACCGTTTATTGGAAAATTTTAAAAAAAAAAGGCAATTTTTCATTAGAGTCTAGGGATGAATTTTCAAGGGCGCGGGAGTCGGGATAGTAATGTTTTAATCGCATCGGCTGTAAAGTATAAATTTTTACTTGAGCAAAGTGAGACACCTAGGGCGAAGCACCAACAGCCTCGGAATTTTTTAAATAAATTTGTTGTGTCGTTGCTTTCAATTGAAAATAGACTTTTGCTCCAACTGCAACAAAAGCAGTCTTTTTATGATGCTGTTATTGAAAAGTTCATCGCTCAAAAACGAAGAATTGAACTGTGCTACAGATGAATTGTTTGTTCTTTTTTGCAACTTACAGCTTAAGAGTGCAAGTTGCGTTTTAATAATTGCTACAATTTTGAAGATGAGCACGCATTAAGAATCCTTTTGAAGGCATAGCACTAACCTAAACTCCGCTGTAGCACAATAAAAATTAAATATGAGAAATGCTGTGTTATTTGAACACAACTCGCGTCTTGTGTTGAGTGTTGCATTCTTTTGATTTATTTGTTCAAAACACTACAAAGATAAATTTAAAAAGAACGTAGGGCAAATTCTTTTACGCAGGTTTTTAGTTTTTATATGCACTTGTAGAATTTGCTGCGGCAGAGAATAGAATCCGAGCCATTGCACGTGAGAATGATCAAAGTTGTAATTGTTTGCTGATGCATTGTTTAGACTTTAAAATGTTTATTTTTAGAACTAAAGTTACTTTTTTGCTTTTGACCTCAACGTACTGTGTTTTTATTAACCTTTCAGTATTGTTCGGTTTATTGCTTCGCATTCCGAAAAGTGACTGTCAAAACAGCTACTTTTAAACTACTGCGACTTTGTTAGATTAGCTAATTCTGTAACTCCAATCTTAATTCTATACTTACCCTAACTAGGCTAACTCTGACATTAACCTAAGAAGTCGCGCTTTTAGCGGTCGCTATTCGGATCGTTTCGTATGCGGCTTTAACCGTTTTGTAACATGTTTATTAATTGTTATTTACTACATTCAGATAACAAAATCGCAAGATAATTTACGTCATTATTGCTATTTTTCATAAAATTGCTGTTTTTCATAAAATTGCAGCTTTCACGCCATTTTCGTTAATTTTCTAAACATTTTATACTTTTTACAATACAAAATACAGCAACTTTGACCATAAAAATTTTTATTTTTGGGTTAATAGTGCTACAATTACTTTCAAAATGTCTCAGTTTATTCGAATTATTATTATTTATCGCAATATTGGGGTATAACTTTTAAGTTTATGCTTCAGTTTTGAGTTGGCGCTGGTTTACAAGCTACTTTTTGTTAGTTTAATGCAAATTTCGGTTTCGCAAAATTCGGTCAGGCGTGGTCCCTGGTCTTGGCCGTGTAGTAGTTTGAGCTGGTATTTTTTTTCTCTGGAGCAATTTGCTGCGATCTTGCGTCAAATTGAATTTTGGCAAAAATGCCGTGGCATGCGGTATAGTTCAGATACTTCGAACACACACTCATACTTAAACACGACAAAGGCACAAAAACATTTGGGCATAGACTCCATTTGAGTAAAGCTAAAATGATTATGATTCGAGTTTAGTTTTCATTGAAAATTTAGATTTCAATTAAATCATTTTTGGTGAAATAAAAGCTTTCGATTGTTTTCATAAATCGAAATTCTATTTCACCAATCGTATTTTACAATGGTAGTTTTTGAGTACCAAAAATATACATGACTTAACTAAGTGCATTTGAGTTATTTACGTATTGTTACGAAGGGCTGAAAATAGCTGATGCTGATGAATGAACAATATTGAACACCTTGTAAAATCTTCACCCTACGCCACTGACCTGTACCATTACAAAAAAAAACGTACCGCACCAGCGTACCGTACTTCGTAGCAAAAATCGAGGCGTAGGCTACCGTACCGTACCAACGTACCATACCGTACTGTACCGTACTGTTATCCTTGATCTTAGTTACTATGAAGACTCTTATTAGGTAAAACTATTTGCGATACAAGCTTTTTTGATGCAACAATCATATGAGGCGAAATGGTTTTGAAAATTTTTATCAAAGCGATTGCAAATCGTTGTGCAAAATGGTGAGATGAGCAAATTTGGAGTCGGAAACGGATCCGGAGTCTCGCACTTTTTTTGATTTTCGGAGCCAATTTAGTTTAAAAATTTTGGAGTCGGAGTTGCTTTGAAAATCCCCCTACAATTTCTGTTAAGTACAATTCCTTTTGTTTTCACCTTACAATCGATAATATTTTTCTTCTTTCTCTATCTATTATCCAAAGAACAACCCAGCCATTAAATTCATGTTGGCCTACATCTTGTTTGCCTGCTCATGTGTATGTTGATGAGTGTGATTAATGCGATTCTTTAATTATACGCGTACATTTTTTTGCGTGTGATAGGTGAAGCGAACAGAGTTGGAAAAATTACTTCTATTTGCTTTAATTACAAATACAAATACAACTACAACCTATAACTTTTAATTACAATGGCAATTATTCAAGTTCAAGTAATTGTAATTCCATTACAATTTCAATCACAATTACAACCAGGGTGTCGAACCGCTTCAAATAACGGTTTGGGTTCAGTTTTAGCTCCTGCTCAAAATATTTTAGCGGTTCAGGTTTGGTTCGGGTTCACTTGAGCACCATTTTCGAGGTTCAGGTTTGGTTCAGGTTTACTCAAGTAAAATATTACCGATTCAGCAGAGGTGGAGTCCTCCAGGACGTCCTTGGCCTCGAGGACGTCCTCGAGGACAGATTTTGAAGTCCTTGGCCTTGGCCTCGAAGGTCAAGTCCTTGGCCTCAAGTCCTCAAAAATTGGCCTGTCCTCGGCTCGAGGACAGCACTATTTTTTGAATTGTTAAAATTTTGTGGAGCGCTTGAAAAATTTTTTGGAAAACGTTTTTTAGTGGAGATCGCTTGAAAAATTTTTGTGAAGACCTTTTTTTTTTTGGAGAGCACTTGTGCTTGTGTCCTTGGTCCTTGGCCTTGGCCTCGAGCATTCCTGTCCTTGGCCTCGAGAGGGTCTGTCCTCGGAAAGGCTGTCCTTGGCCTCGGATTTTTTTGTGTCCTTGGCCTTGGCCTCGAGCCTTGTGTCCTCGATCCACCTCTGCGGTTCAAGTTCGGTTCGGGTTCATTGACTTAAAATTTAACTGTCGTTACTCATTTCGTCCAGAAAAAAAAAAAGAGAAATTGCTGATCCTATTGATGATCACCACTGCTCTTATTGTACGTGTACCAGCATCAGCAGCATCCGGATATGGAAAAATGTATTCTTACTTTTGTTAGGGGTTCAGGTTCGGTTTGGGTTCACTTGAGCACAATTTTGAGGGTTCAGGTTTGGTTCAGGTTCACTGAAGTAAACATTTGCTGCTTCAGGTTCGGTTCGGGTTCACCAAAATGAAACGGTTCATTCGGGTTTACCGGTTACGGTTCGGGTTCAGGTTCGGTTCGACACCCTGATTACAACGAAAAGATTCTCAAAATATTAAAACCAAATCACATTCGAGACCTCGAGTTTTGCTTATGTCAACATCAGTGCTGTCGCGAGAGCAAACGACATAAGGGGGGAATAGCCGAAAGTGGGGTGGCACTAAAATAGACTGAACTTTTCCTCGTACAAACTGATATTTTATGGCTCCAATTTATGCACTATTTTAAAAATTTTGTATTCATGTCTGAAAAAACGACGCATAATTTATGGCCAGCAGAGTTTCTTAGCTTGTTTTGTATGCGGCCCAAAAAATTACTTCAAAAATCTGTCAGTAGCAGTGAATACGACCAGAAGCGCAACCACGATTTTGTAAATAGGGAGGGAGCTTGAACCAAAACTAAAACTTTTTTGCACAAAAATTGTCTAATTTAGGCCCCGTGCTGAACAAACCGATGTAACGTAAGCATGTCACTGGGGGGGCTGGGGGAGAGCCTTCTGCCACTGAATAATTTTTGTCAATTTGCGTCAAAAAAGAGCAATTTTAACGCCATATCAATTACATTTCGAACGTTTTTGAAGCCATAAGAATAACTGCTGTACAGTAAATTATTAAAATTCAGAAGTCATTGAACGAATTAAATTGCCTAGCCCCTTCAGTTCCGCTCCCCCCCTTATACTTAAGGTCAAGTCGAAAACACGTTTAAACGTTTCCATTTTGGAGTTAAATTTTTAAATGATTTAGCTAAAGGGGGCTGAAGCCCCCAAAGCCCTTTTCCCCTGGTTGAGCAACTGGCTGTGACCTAAAAAAAACTTTGAGTGTGCTCTAAAAAAACAAAAACAACTGGCCTTTGGAAAAAATGTTTTCACATATTGTTTTAGGTCATAATCACTGTCACGAATAATAATTTTGAATGCCTGATATTTGATTGTTTGCTGTATTTTAACGAGTACGTGACTGATTAACTACTTTTGCCGTTTTTTAGTTTTTTTTAGAATATTCGAGGTAATTCCTTTCTAGTATATTCTGCTATTTTTTGCAGTTATCAATGTTTGGGTTGTTTACGACTCTTAATTGCTATATTTAGACTTGAAGTTCGTGACGTCATAATTAGGTCAAAATTTGTTTATCGTAAGCTCGTGTATTTTTTCTATTGTGACGTATCAAGGATTTTTCTAGAGCTGGGCGTTTAAAAAAACACATCGTAAAGCGCAAGCGCAAATTCCACAACCAAAATTTTTTTAGCTTAAAGCACAAGCGCAAATTCCGCAACCAAAATTTTTTTAGCTTAAAGCGCAAGCGCAAATTCCGCAACCAAAATTTTTGAGCTTAAAGCGCAATTGCAAATTCCATAACGAAAATTCTAAACGCTTTAAAGCGCATACACAAATTCCGCAACCAAAATTTTTGAGCTTAAAGCGCAATTGCAAATTTTGTAACAAAAATTCTAAACGCTTTAAAGCGCATACACAAATTCCGCAACCAAAAATTGAAAATAGTACAGCGCAACTACAAATTGAATACTTAAGAAGCGCACACAAACTTTGCTATTTAAAAAAGTTTTTGAGTACAAACTTTTGCGTAATCAAAGTCCAAAATCGCGCTGCAGACGATGGTGTTAAGTACAAAAATATACAAATACAAACATTGTATCATCTTCAGCTAAGCTGCACTGGAATAAACCAACTGCAATGCGTTTAGCTTTTATACCTAAAGGCACATATCTAAGACCGAAAAAAGAGTAATTTTTATTGTTGAAAAAAGCAATTAAACACTAAAACAAAAATAAAAAGATAAAAATAAATAGCAATAAAAATAAACAAATTAACACCAAAAGAAAAAAAGCTCCACTCAATCACATTCAGAAATAATGCGTTATTCATGGAGAAACAATAACTTTCTTAAACACTTTTCATTCTCATGCAGCAAAACAAACTTTTCTAAATTTTCTTTCGTCATAGACGATAGTTTCGATTCCAAAATATCAGAACCAACAGCAAATAATCTCTCGAGGGAGGCCGAACTAGGAATAGCAGTGTTGAATCTCTTGAATTTTTGCAACCACGCATCTCTCTTGTAGGCAAGAAAGCAATCTTTGGTAAATTTTTTGTTTGCTCTTCTGACCCTTTCATCTAATCTTTTTCCTTAGCGGCGAAGTTTTCGGCTACTAATTACAGTACAAAAAACAAAAGGTATTTCGTACTTATTAAGTAAGGTAGCTTAAACTAAATACAGGGTTCAAAAACTCACGCCTGCCCGCTTGCCCGAGGCAAGCTGAAATCGCTTCGGGCAAGTTAGTTTTCAGCTTAACTTCCCGGACTGGCAACAAGTTAACAAAATATAGCGTATTAGACAACTTGAAACAAGATTATTTGAAGACGCAACTTACCCGGTTTTGTTGCAATAAAGTAAAATCTGTACGTAGAGAAAGCTGTTCCTTGCTTTATTTTAGTAAGCATTTGGCTGGGCCTCTGAGAGGGGGGACAATAACCAGTAGCGAAGCCAGGGGGGCGGGGGAGGCTCGAGCCCCTCCCATTGGCTTGTGAAGTATGCAAAATCGCACCATTTTGGTGGTTTTGAGGCCGATTTTTTGTGAAAAATTGAAAATAGCCCCCCAACCCCATTGGAAAACAGACCCCCCTCAAACGTTTGGATTTCCGATTTGGGCCGAAAAATCAGCCTCAATTTCGGTGAAGACCTTTTTTTTTTTTTTTTGGAGACCACCTGATTTTGGGCGGAAAAAACCTTTGAATTTGCGAGCTTTCCGAGAAATTTCGTCTCAACTTTCGGACAAACCGTGTGAAACTGATTCAAGAACAATGAAAATTCGGGTCAAGGTCGTTTGCACACTTCTCACTCTTTCAAAATAGCCCCCCCCCCTTTTCCAAATCCTGGCTACGCGCCTGACAATGACCCTGGGGCCCATGAATTTTAAGGAGGCTCATCAGGGGAGCCATGAGGTTTAGGGGGTCCATGAGAGGGCCCACTGGGCTTTATAGGGCACATCGATCGAAATGATAAACCGAAGATTATTTCTTTTTTGGAGATCACCAGAAAATCTGGAAAAAATTGTGCCATTTCGCCGCGAAGACCTTTTTTTTCGGAGATCACTTGAAAATTCAGAAAAAACTGTGCCATTTTTCTTGCTTTTTTTGGATTGCACAAAACAAAGATGTGTAATATTTTAGCTGTCCCCGGGCCCATCCTTGGCTTTCGACGCCCCTAGCACTTGGTAACTACCACAATTAATGCATTGTCTAGTAGTACACACATTATTAATCGCAATTAATACGTCTTAATCGTACGCAGATTTTTCGATTCTTAGACGCGTTTAACAACTTTGCACAAAATGTTACGTTTTTTTTCTGGAAAAGTTTTTCAACGCTTGCCACGCTAACAACTGTTTCAGATACCATAAGTAGCCTACTACCTTGCGCAGCATGAAGATTACGCCAAGAATTTTCCAATTTTTTTGTTGTGATTATTTTGAAGATCTTTTAGCTTCAATTACTTTTGCAAAAAAAATTTCGGCTTTCTAGCTGGTGTAGTTTCCAAAATATTCGCTATTAAAAATACGTTTGCAATAAACCACAACGGTAATTAATAATTATGATTGTTAAATATTAAATGAAATAGTTACAATCAAAAAATCAATTTTTGCTGATGCATGATAGGAAAAAGTTACTTATTGCATTTACATCACAGCACCAGCGCAGCGCCGCGTACAAAAATTTTTTTACATTTTGTTACAATTATTGTTGGTGATTTTCTCTTTATGAACAACAATGGCTAGTCTGGATGTAACTATTATGTGAATTGAAAACAATGCATCTACTGAAACAGGAAAAGGTGCCTTCGGTTCAAGTTTATTTTTTTAGAATTCGGAGCATCCTAGAATCGGCTATTTTGGCTACAAGAAACTTAGTTTTGATCGGCTTAACGTGTTTTTTTTTTTGACACCAACAAAAAGATTTTGGTTTTGGTAGGCTAGACTAGGAAAGGTTTGGGACGTTTGGGTGAGCAGGGGTGCCGATCTTTGTAGAGCATTGGGGGGATAACTTGCAATTTTACCCCAATTTTGCCCCATTTTCAACTTTGGGGGGATGAACCTCGACTACGATTTTTTTCAGGAGAGCAAACTCAGTGAACACCAATAAAAGTACAGTGAACAGCAAATTCAGTGAACACCAAAATCCCCCCAATAATTTGAGAATGCAGACTATACTCAAATTATTGGGGGGGATATATCTTCCCATCCCCCCCGGGTTTCGGCACCCCTGTCGGTGAGAAGACGAAACAAAGGCAGACAAATGAAGAAGAAACAGATTTGTGGGAAACAATCATCAGAGTAGAGGCACAAAACAAAGCCTTGCGACACACCCTTCCTGTACGCAGTAGGCCTATGGTATTGGTACAAGCCCAAGGCTAGACAACAGTTTCTACTACACATGCGCTTGCATTTCAGAGTGACAGAGTTAGTTCAGTGTAGCCTATTCGTCAGCAGGTCATGGCATCAAGAATTAGGCTTTCGGTCCTATGTCTGGAGCCTATCTCAGATCTGGCAGACTTATGTCTGTATGTAGTAGAGTACGAAGACTAGGCTAAACAAATTTCCAATGACAAAATAGCCTTAGTAGCAAAGTTTACTCCATAATCCAACACACGTGTAAACGGCAAAGGTATAATATATAGGGTAGTTTCATACAAGTGTAGTAGCTTGTGACAGCATGCAGAGCACGTGATACCTTATATTTCATTATTTGAGCTACTGGTTCAAGATTAGTACAGTAGTTGCATGGAATCATCAGGTAGACTGGTTGATTGTTTTTGATTGCCAAAACATGGTGCAGAAAAACTCATAGAAAGCACACACAAGGCAGATTAAACCTGAAAGCCTATAATTGAAACGACTGATCTCACGTCGCATGTTTTTTAGTTTTTACTCGGCCATTTTCAAAGTTAACGAGTGCGAAGTTTCAGACTTTTATTTATAACTCGATAATGGTTTGGGCTAGCTACATGAAATTTTGACAGCAGTTTGAGATTCATAAGTTGTTTGTGTGTGCCAAATTTCAAGGCAATGAATCTTGCAAGTTGTAACTTCAGGTTTAGGACCTGAAAACTACTTCAAAAGTTTAGTGTAAAAAGCGGTCTTATTCAAAAACGGCTTTAGTACGGCAAAAAATATTTCACATGGTCATATGTCATAAGATACTCTTTCATCTCTACCTACACTTTCAGCCGCATTGAGTTTTTTTTCTTTTTTCCTTTTTTGCTTTCTAAATTTTGTGCACTCTTCTTCTCCTAAACCACACAACATCGATATCTAATTTTTGTGTAAATTTGTTGAGCTGCAAATGCAATTTTGTCTCCTGAATTTTTTTTAGGCTTCTCCCCAGAACCCCCCAAAATGGGGCCCAAAAAAACTAATTTTTATAATTGCTCAAGCTTGGGTGATATTTTTTTGTTTTTTTTGGTTGATATTTAAGCAACAAATAGTTTGACATAGTATGGAGGTACCCCCCCCCCCCCCAAGGGCTCCCAAATGGGCTCCCCACAAATTAGTTTTTTGAACAGCTCAAGCTAGGGCATTACTTTTTTTTATACCGGCAGATATTTAAAAAAAAAATATTTTGACATGGTTTGAGAGAGTGGCTCTTTTGAAAACTCTCCAAAATAATACCCCTAAAATCAATTTTTTTATATGTCATAAGCTAGAGAGCTAATTTTTTTCTGATGTTTGTGGAAATTTAAAGGATATTTAACTTGCGGTGCGGCGCGGTGCAGCGTGAACTTAGTCGTGTTTGAATGCGGTGCGGTGCAGCATGCGGACAAAGTTTGCGGATGCAGCGCAGCATGCGAATGCATTTTTTGTTATCTGCGCCATCTCTAGTTTAGATAACTGTGGTTTTTTTGGCGGAAAGAACAAAACTCAGAGTTTCCAAAAACTTTTTTCGGGGGATATCTTTTTGTATTAGTTCAATATCTCTGCAATCGCAGCCCCAAAATTTAAACAAAAAATATCAAAAATTATAGTTCAATTTTAACTATTGTAAATCACTGGAATTGGCTGGAGATTCACCGCCTTTAAGCATTAGGAGAGCTGGCTTTTGAAACAAGCTAACGTTTGAAGCAAGCGGGCGGCTAGCTGTGCTCAGATTACAAAATTTAAGCATTTGACGCCTATTGTATCAAATTAGTTTTATATACTAGTGGTGAAGTATGGAAAAAGTAAATTATGATTTTCATGCAAGACTATGATAGGTGCAAGTCAAGTGAAACAAAATCAGTGTTTCGAAAACTCAGTGTACATGCACATTGCACAACATTTTATACACGTACCAACAATTGATATTTAAGCAGTATAGTACTAAGACATTTAATCCATGAAGTTTGTTATATTTCACAGTACTGTTAGCCAGCTATTTTGTTGTTCATTTAGCTATGATCTTAAATTTTTTTTCGAATTTTGAGCTCCATCTTCTTCATGGAATAATGGTAACCTCTGAATCTACTCCAGTTTATGCCGCTTGCATAGGACGAGTGATTTCCCATCAAGTAGAGGCCGTTTGGATTTGCTCCGTGACAGTTAGAATACCACCATCCACCTCTGAATAAACTAGAGCACGCAACGGAAGGGTGAGTATCTCGGTCGAAATCTTTCGCAGAGAATTTTATCCCATTGATAGTCATCGAATCACCAAAACATTTACAATGCTTGTCATGAGCTATAGCTCCAATAATACCTCTAATATCTTATACGATTAAAATTTATGCCATATTTTCATAAACCAAATCAAAAAGAACTTTCATGGGCTATTTGTAGATGACCATCAAAGGACTGTAGAAGTGTAGATGGGCGAGGAAATTCTTCAAGGATTATGGGGCTGGAAAAAGATTACCAGCGACTAGAGGAGCATTTTAATCTTAATGTGTCGATTATACTGTACTAGTGGTCGGCAAGCACAGGTCCGTGGAGAGTTTGTTACCGGGCGGTATACTATTCCATAGTTATTAAAAAACTTCAAAATATATTTAAAATGTTAAATGCAATTGTGTTTCGATATTTTATGAAAAAAAAAATTTATTACAAGAAGTGTAACATCTCTTGATAAAATAATTCCGGTTCACTGGAAGTAGTAAAATAAATTTAGCTTTGTTACAGCAAAAATGCAAATACGTATATCGTCAATTAACCGTGAACATTTGAATTTGCTGCCGTTTCCGATTGAAGTTGACTTCGATTTTGATTGCTAAATATTTTTGTTTTCTTTTTTTTGATAGCCGGATCGGAAATTATTTTCAGTTTTTAGCCGATCCGTAGTATAGAAAAGGTTGCTGACCCCTGGATTACACAATTCAAAAAACGATAAGGATGAAATCATTTTTATGAAACGTACTTACGCAAGCATTGTATAAGGTGACCATGCAATGCATTAATTTGCCTTGTTTCACGTTGTCGTGTACAGTGGTGTAGGCAGGAATTTTAAAGGAGGATGGGATGAGAGATTATCAGATCACAGATTGGGTGGTCTGGAGACAGAACTCCCAACCGCCGGCGGGAAAGGGGATCTGAGAGAAAAGTCCCGGCCAGCAAGCAAGAGATTTTTAAGCTTTATTTTTTGCAAAAATACCTGAACTTTAAGACCATTTTTTGTTAAATTTCGGTTTGAAAGACGTCTTTTTAGCATCGCAAAATGATCAAAATAAGCATAACAACAACTGAAACGCACAAGCAACTTTAAAAGCCATCCGTTCTTGTGCTACTACATAAGACCAAGAAGAGAAACGAGAGTTTCAAAGCTATTAGTGTCAGATTATTCGCAACTTGCAATTTAATTCAATTCAATTTATTGGTTCACTTGAGTTCAATTTCCAGAAACTTAACACCAATAAAAAAAATTCACACGCACAAACAGAATGATAATTAATGCCAATCAAGGAAATAATTGTGGGCTAATTTACTGTAACACTTAACAGAAGTAATTGTTGATGAATGCATAGAAATTAAATGGCTATTCCAAAAATACGAGTACTGTAGATTAAGTCACTTACTATCAAGCAAACAGGACAGCGAAAGACCTTTTTCGGGTCATCGAGTCAAGCTGCCCTAATAACTAATTTATTATTGCAAGTATTTTTAGTTTTTTTGAGGGAGTAACTTTTTTTTAACTATTTTTAAAACAAACAAAAAACAAAAGTAAGGTTTCAACCAAAAATAGCAGTTAGCATAAGAAAAGAGCACACTTAGGCTTACCTCGAGTTTATCAAGACTGTAAGTACTTCAGTAATTACTTAGCATCAGCAATTTTATTTGTTTGCTAAATGAGTATTTTGGTAATTGTTTGAAAGTTGGTGCAATATTATTCCATATTATTACTCCAATGTATGAGCAAGATGTTGCCCGTTTCGAGTTTTAGCTCGTTCCAAATAAAAATTGCCTGCAGTAATTGATCTCGTTTTGTAATCATGATGTTTGCTAGCATATTTAAAATAATTGTCAAAATTTTCTGGTAACACGGAGTGATAATAAGAGTACATAAATTTAGCAATTTCTAGTTCAAAAACATCTTTCACTTTCAATATTTTCATGGATTTAAACAAAATACACATTTTTGCTTTATCGTTCACAAATTTAAAGTTCATAATACGGATGATATTGTTAAGCAGCACTTAAATCTTTTCCGAAAAAGTTTGACAAAGCAGCAAACGATCGACATCGGCGGAAATGCGAAATATACATAACGTTCCCACTAGCTGCTTGAAATATTGCTTTACAAGCCATCTTTAAATTGAAATGACCCGATAAAAGATAACGCGCAACAATGCCTTTTGGAACGTTTTAAATCAAACTATTTTATATCAAATGAAAAAGACATGACACAGTTTTTTTTTACCCGTCAAACGTTATTATTGGAAATGAAAATAGAGCTATATGCCATCTTTTTTTGTTACAGGAGAAGTTTGTAATTTTGAGTTAAAAAGTTTTTTGTACCAGCTACTGGCTTGGGATAAAATCACTAATTTGCACCACCCTTAAACTTATCTTTAAGTGATCAAAATGCTGCTACATTACTACAAAGCAAAAGTCTATCCACGAAATATATTAGTACCTTTATTCTATTTTAACAACGTCGATCCTTTTATTGTAATTACGCTGCTTACATTCTTTTAATACATACGTCGATCCTTTTAATGTAATTACGCTGTTTTTACGCTTTTGTTGGCTTGTGCCATGGCCAAAAACAAGGGCGTTTCCCCTTAATACGCAATTAGTCTTGAACCCTTGTTTTTAACTTATAAGCAGTAAAAACTTAAATTAAAGATCGATTTTTCTTCAATTTCCTGGAGATGAAAGTTAATGTGTTTGGTTACTTTGAATGCAGGTACACTATTCTGCATTTACTTCTTCATTTACCAAACTGCTCTGGCTAGAAGAAAACGAAGGGACGTTCGGTCTTTGAGTCAAACTGCCACCTGCCAACCTTTCTACCGTACACTGCGGAGGTTCCACACTGTCTTTTAATGCTGAACAACAAACAAGGACGCTGTGAATATTTTTTATAGTCTTTGGCTTGACCTGACCGGGAATCGAACCCAAGTCTATAGTTTCAGTAGCAAACGCTTTATCCGCTTGATCACTGATCAGGTGAGGTCTGCAACAGGTAAGCTCAGTTTTTTCATTACATCATGATGTTCTCTTTTGTGCGCCGTATGATAAACTATTTGCTTGATTATAGTTTTTAATCCTGGAAAATGAAGATCACGAGCCGATGCGCTTCGAAAGTATAAAGAGATACTACTCGAAGTTGCTTTTCTTGAAGGAATGATAACTACTTGAGGTAATAAAGAGGTATCCCAATTAGGGTTGGAAAAATTACTTGTTTTTGCTTTAATTACAATTACAAATACCATTACCACCTAAATTTTTCAATTACAATTACAATTATTCAAGTTCAAGTAATTGTAATTCAATTACAATTTCAATTACAACTAGATAGGACTTTGCCAGCAAACCCAG
The DNA here is from genome assembly GCA_963965965.1 of Trididemnum nubilum. Taxonomy (NCBI): domain Eukaryota; kingdom Metazoa; phylum Chordata; class Ascidiacea; order Aplousobranchia; family Didemnidae; genus Trididemnum; species Trididemnum nubilum. The sequence continues at coordinate 36,012,979 of OZ014489.1, forward strand.
TGAACGACCGACGCAAAGCTAATGTGACGCTCAAAAGTACTTTTTGTCTACCGTAAAATCAGCAATTAATCAAAAATATAGGTATTTGATTATGGAACCTCCAGAAAAGTAGAGTCAAAATAAGTGTCCGTTAAATATCTCTGATATCATAACAGACTGGCACCCTAAGTTGAACCGTTCAAAAAATTGATATTTGGGGGTCCATTTGGGGGGTCTCCGGGAGGATAACTTTGGCACCCCCAAACTATGTCAAAATATTTGTCTGTTAAATATCTCTTGGTATCAAAATAAAATGGCACCCTAAGTTGAGCCATTCAAAAAATTGATTTTTGGGGGTCCCTGGGAGAGTGGCACCCCCCAACTATGTCAAAATATTTGTCTGTTAAATATCTGCAGATATTAAAACAGACTGGCACCCTAAGTTGAGCCGTAGAAAAAATTGATTTTTAAAGGGTCCATTTGGGGGGTCCCTGGGAGGGTGGCACCCCCAAAGTACGTCAAAATATTTGTCTGTAAAATATCTGCTGATATCAAAACAGATTGGCACTCTAAGTTAAGCCGTAGAAAAAATTGATTATTGGGGGGTCCATTTGGGAGTGTCCCTTGCGGGGTGGCACCCCGAAAGTATGTCAAAATATTTGTCTGTTAAATATCTGCTGATATCATAAAACACTAGCACCCTAGCCTAAGCAGTTCAAAAAATTGGTTTTTGGGGGGTCTTCGGGTGGGTGGCACCCCCAAACCATGTCTAAATATTTGTCTCTTAAGTAGCTACTGATATCAAAAAAAAAAAAACTGGCACCCTACATTGAACAGTTAAAAAAATTGATTTTTGGGGGGTCCATTTGGGGGGCCCCTGGGGGGGTGGCACCCCCAAACTATGTCAAAATATTTCTCTCTTAAATATCTACTGATATCAAAAAAAAATGGCACCCTAGGTTATATGGTTAAAAAAGTTTGTTTTTGGGGGGGTTCCCGGGGGGTGGTACCCCCAAATTATGTCAAAATATTTGTCTCTCAAATATCTACTGATATCCAAAAAAACTGGCACCCTAGCTTGAGCCGTTCAAAAAATTGATTTTTTGGGGCCCCATTTTGGGGGGTCCCTGGGGAGTTGCCCCAAAAAAATTTCAGGAGACACAATTGCGTATGTACCTCAACAACTTCACACAAAAATTAGATTTTTATGTTTTGTGGTTTAGGAGAACTCGAGCGTACAAGAATTAGGAAGAAAAAAAAGGAAAAAAAAAGGAAAAAAAAGAAAAAAAAAAGGAAAAAAATAAGAAAAAAACCTCATCGCGGCCGAAAGTGGGTTGGTAGGGATGAAAGGATATCTTAAGACATATAACCATGAGAAATATTTTTTGCCGTACTTAAGCCGTTTTTGACTTAGACCGCTTTTTACGCCAAACTTTCGGGGCGGTTTTCGGGTCATAAACCCGAAGTCACGTGACCGATTGCCTCGAAATTTGGTACAAACATAAAACTCATTAATCTCAAACTGCTGTCAAAATTTCATGTAGTTAGACCAAACGGTTCTCGAGTTATAAGCAAAAGTCTGAAATCTCGCACTCGTTAGTTGGAAAATGGCCGAGTAAAAACAAAGGAACACGCGACGCGAGCGTCGGTCGTTCCAATTAAAATGAAAAGATTCTCAAAACATTGCAACCAATTTACTTACATTTGAGGCCTCGAGTTTTGCTTATGTCAACACCAGTGCCGTTGCAAGAGCAAACGACGCGAGGGGGCACTAAGTCGAAAGTGGGGGGGGGGGCACTAAAATAGACTGAACTTTTTCCACATAAACACTGATATTTTATAGCTCCGAAACATGCGCTATTTTAAAAATTTTTCGTTTCTTGGCTCGTTTTGTATGCCGCCCAAAAAATCGCTTGAAAAATCTGTCAGCAGCAATAAATGCGACCAGAAGCGCAACCAGGATTTTAGAAAGAGATAGGAAGCTTGAACCAAAAGTAAATTTTTTTGCGCAAAAATTGTCTTATTTAGGCCCCATGCTAAACAAACTGATGCAACTAAAGCATATCCCAGAGGGGCAGAGCCTCCACCCGCTGAGTGATTTTTGTGATTTTGCGGCAAAAACTAGCAATTTTAATGCCATATCAATCACTTTTCGCACGTTTTTAAAGCCACATGAATAACTACAGTAAATTATTAAAATTCAGAAGTCAATAAACGGGTTAAATTGCCTAGCCCCTTCAGCCCCCTATACTAAAGGTCAATTCCAAAGCACGTTTAAACGCTTGTATTTTGGGGTTAAATTTTTAAATGATTTGCTAAAGGGGGATGAAGCCCCCTTAACCCCTTCCGCCTGGTTGGGCAGCTGACTGCGACCTAAAAAAGTTTTAAATGCTCTCTAAAAAACAAAATCAGCTGGCCTTTTGAAAAAACGTTTTCACGTTTTGTTTCAGGTCATAATCACTAACAAAGTATCGGTATGGATTTTATAGCCTTACATCCCTATTCCATGTTTATAAGACGACGTGTTTAATAGACGGATTATTTGCGTCACATTTATGTACAACAGTTGGTAGCCACCACTTTCGCAAAGAGTGGAAAAAACTTCAATTGAGAATTATGTTTGAACTTAACTATCCCTTTATCTATTATTGCCTATTGTATTGTCGTTACGTGATGTTCCATAAACGTTTTCTGCGTATACCGAAATAAGGGGGGAACAAGCAGACGTTAAGGAAGGGGGAGCACGGCCTTTCGTGGCAGCTGTAGCGACGGCACAGGTAAAAACTGTAGATTTGTTTTGTATTTCTATACCAGACCTATCATAGCCCCATTTCTCTCTATTTTTGTTTTTCCATCAATCTTTGTTTAACTTTAATTTTTGCAATACATAATTTCGTTTGCAAGTAATTGTCAAGTATGTTATTGAATTCATATCGCATCCAGCAACATTATGGTTTTCGCTAAACCATGGTATCATGCCGCAATTATTTGTGCAAAAGAAAATAAGTTGTGAAAAAGTTGAAATTGTGTACATTACAACTTCAAATTACAACTACTATTTACCAATATTTTAACTTATACCAATAAAATCACATATTTAGCGTGGTCATACAAAATAGAACGATTAGTGAGTGTCGCTTTGACATGCACACAAGGGCAAACAAGCAAAAAAGCACACAAAATCTTAATATCACGTATAGCATTGAAATTACAATAGTTACTCACCACCGGTAAAAGTCACATCTGATGCAATAGACCAATTCTGCGTTAGGCTATTTTTTGGCTTAGAGTTAGAGCTAGTAATGATTGGAGTAGGTGCTAAGAATTGAATATGATTAACCCTATCTCTAAAACTAACTCTAACTATCCCTAACCTACTTTGATGTTCGGTTTGTGACGTCAGATGTGATTGCATTTGGTAGAAAATATCGATGTCGGTTTGCGACCGGAGGAAAATTGATATTGTTCAAACACATTTTGTTATCACCAATTTTAGTAAATTATAGAGAAATTGTAATTGAAAATAGGCAGAAAATGTTTCAATTACAATTATCGACTTACGAAAATTTTCAATTACAATTACAGCAAATTTGTGTGATTAATTACAATTTTGTCAATTACGATTATAATTTTTCCAAGCCTGGCCCCAATTCTTGCTCAACTATTCCCCTTATCCGCGAAAATATATTTAATCCGTTTGACTCCGTACAGTTGCATTGGCAATCCTGCGTTTAGAACTTTCGTGACATCAGAAAAGGATAACTTTGCAAGTTTTTTTGCAGAATAAGCAACGCAATGTTAATTCGATAATCAAACATCGCTTTTGCAATTCCGCAAGAAATTGCCAACTTGCAAAATTTCTAGCAAAACAAGGAACGCGACGTTCGATATTCAGCAAGAAATTTTGCAAAGTCATCCTTTACTGATGTCACTAAATTTTGAAAAGCAGAGTTGCCGGTGAAATAGAGTCAAACAAATTTAATATAATTTTGCGGATAAGGGAAATAGTGGAACAAGGTTTGGGGCATCTCTTTGTTACCTCAAGTTGTTCTCTATTCTTCAATAAAACCGATTTTAAGCAGTATCTCTTCAATTTTGAAAAACGCCATCTACAGAAAAAAACGCCATCTATTCATCAACTGGTGAAAAAAACAGAAGAATATTTTCCAATTTTGGACAAGAATGTTGACAATACTAACCTATATATTGTCTTGCCACGGCAACTAGATTTTAACGTACCTGCAGTTCCTTTATATCCACCAATTGTAGCCGTGAAATCTGTTCCGTCTCCGACAGCAAAATTCCTGAAAACAATAGGGCTACAGATTGCAAATCAAATCTTTCCGTATACTCGCTGAATTACGCCGAATCGTGAACGAGTTGGTGGAGCCCATCTCCGCGACATAGCGGGCAGCACAGCTCTTACTGAAAAAAATATTACAGTGGTGGTGAGGCTTTGGCAACATTATGTCCGATTTAACCTGCTCAGGAATTTAACTTAAGACCTCCCGCTTTAAAGACATTTAACTTTTGTAAAAATTAAAAATCGTCGAATTGAATACAAACAGGATTGTTAGAAAAAGGACCATTGTTGGAAAAAATACGTACAAATGCAAATGTTGCGTTTGCCTTTTAGTAAAAAATAGAAGTTTAAATTACCGCTGCGTTCGGAACTGGCAAAATTTTCCCGTCCGTAATTCTCAATAAGCTTTTTTATTGATTTATTGCTTTTAAAGTAAATATTTGCAGTTAAATGTTGGTAAAGAGTCAAAAGAAGTTATAAAAATGTAAATGTTTGCCGAAGACAAAGGGGTCTGAACTATCCAGCAGGGTTGGAAAACTTACTTGTTTTTGCTTTGATTACAAATACAACCTAAAATTTTCAATTACAATTATTCAAGTTCAAGTAATTGTAAACTAACTACAATTTCAATTATAATTCCAATGAACAGATTCTCAAAACATTGCGACCAATTCACTTACATACGAAGCCTAGAGTTTTGCTTATGTTAACACTGTGGATTTGTTTTGTATTTCCTTACCCGACCTATTAAAGCCCCATTTTTCTCTATCCTTGTTCTTCTATCAATCTTTGTTTAACTTTAGTTTTTGCAATACATAATTTCGTTTGTAAGCAGTTGTCAAGTATGTTATTGAATTCATGTGGTTTTCGCTAAACCATGGTATCATACCGCAGTTATTTGTGCAAAAGATATGGAGCACCGTTTGTGTACTCTAATTTGTTTAATGTTTTTTTGCATATTTAATTGAATAGTCATTTTAATTAAATGTACAAAAATGTATAGTCACAGTCAAAATAAATGGTCAAAAAAACTGCGCACAAAATAAAACGTTGCAAAAATGCGCTGTAGACTTTTTTGTATATCTGGTAGTGGAGCGTGACAAAGCGCTCTCGGCTGCTCTTTGATGCGCTCTCGGCTGGTCTTTAATGAGCTCCAAGAGCAGCCGAGAGCGCTTCGTCACGCTCCTCTACCAGATAGCCTATACAAAAAAGTCTACAGCGCATTTTTGCAATGCTTTATTTTGTGCGCAGTTTTTTTGACTATTTATTTTTGCAACGGTTTATTTTGCGCAGTGTTTTTGAACATTTATTTCGACTTTGGCTATATATTTTTGTACATTTAATTAAAATGACTATTTAATTAAATATGCAAAAAACATTGCACAAATTAGGGTACACAAACGGCACCCCATAAAAAGAAAATAAGTTTTAACACAATCAAAAATTGTAAAAAAGCTGAAATTGTGTACGTCACAACTTCAAGTTACAAGTACTATTTAACACCATATATTTTAACTTTTACCAATAAAATCACATATTTATAGCGTGATGATACAAAATAGTACCATTAACGTCGCTTTGACATCCACGCAAGGGCAAACACGGAATAAAGCATATAAAATCTTAATATAACATATAGCACTGAAGTTACAAGCATATGCGTAGCCAGAAAAGGGGGGCCAAGGGGTCCGGCCCCCCCGAAACAAAATGCCACCAATGATAAAAATGTTACAAAAAGTCTTGTTTCTTCGTTTTCAGTTTCTTGTACCATCTTCGCAAACAACAGTAATTACCAATAGTATTGACGACCAGGAGGCCCGGGCCCCATCAATTTGATTTTGACTACCAATTGAAATATATAGCCCGGGTGAAATTAGGGGTTTTATCCTGAAAGTTGCTACCTCAGGTCCTCATTTAGCCTTTTTATGAACGTAATGCAATAACCAGGGCTGCAGATTTACCATATGGCACAGTGCCAGGGCCCGCGCTTAGATGGTAAGACTTTTTTTTGGTTTTCACCTATATTTGGCAGGAACTGATACGAAAATCCCCAAAGTGCCAGGGACCTTGCGCAATATAAATCCGGCCCGGGAATAGCATGGTTAGTAAGCGTAACAATCTAATGTATCATTTTTCATCAACAATTCATCTCCACCTCGGCAGTTTTTACGCACAAAATATTTTTAAAAGAATTAGCTGGGGAAATGCTCATTGAGCAAAATATTAAATTTGAATCGAGGGGTCCTGAGCCCTCTGGTCGTACATGTAACTGCTAAAATATTGCAAGAGTCAATGTTCCTTACTTCCCCCTATCTAGGCCAAAAAAATCACTTACAGTTTATCGGAGTTTTTTTATGTCCGTCGATATTTTGCTTAATTTGTGACTCCGATTGTTGTGCTTTATCGTACACCAGGCCACGTGACTTTAGCGTGACAGGTTTTTTTGTTTGTTGGGTTAGGATCGACTGGTAGAAAGGGCAGAAGCGAAATTTCTTTGAAAATACTTTGGTTATTATCGTTTTATTGCAGTTAGTGTGTTACTAGTAGTCCAGCGTAGGTTTGTTCTTGCAGCTAGGTTGTTACTGTAAGTGAGTATCGATAGATTTTCTGAACTGCCAGACGGCTGCGCTACCTAGGCCTACAGTATGTTTGTATTGTATTGATGCTTGAAGTTTACTGGGTAATACCGTACTGCATTGCGATTACCGTACCCTGTCGAATACAGACCTTTTCAGTAACCAGTCGTTTTTTTCCTGACAGTTTGATGCGCAACTTGGCGTAACACAGTATACAGATTAACAACAAATTGCAAGATTTTTAACGTGTTTTGAACTTAAATTTCTAGTATAAGGAGGATTGAACAATTTAATTTTTTCTATTGGCTTTCAAACGTTAAAAATGTAGTTCTTTTAAATGGCTCTGAACACGTGCGAAATGTGATCTAATGGCATTGAAATAGCTTTTTGTTTCAAAAAATTGCCCAGTGGCTGGGTGCTTCGCCCCCAGACCCCTAAAGCTTTCCGCGGCTGGGGGGTTTGCCCCCACACCCATGTCTGTGATACGTTTGAGTTACATTAGCTCAATCAACACGTATCCAAAGTTAGACTTTTGCACTTTTTAACTACAGTATTAGTTTACCTTTAGCAAAATCGTGAATAATTGCCAACAAAAGACCACCGCTTTAGATCTTCCATTTTACGATATCTTTACCCCTCAAAAAGTTCCTCTTTCAAAAGTTTGTGATGGCGTCATTGCATGCAATTTGTGGTGAGGGCCCCCCAAATCAAAAATTCTGGCTACGCCTATGGTTAGTTACAATGGTTATTTACCACCAGTTACAGTCACATCTGACGTCATAGGCCAATTCTATATTATGTTGTTTTTTGGCTTGGGTTTTTTGGCTTAGGTTGTTTTTTGGTTAGACTTAGTGCTAGTTATGATTAGAGTAGGTTCTAAGTTTAGGTTATGAATATGATTACCTCTATTTCTTAAACTAACCTACTTTGATGTTCGGATTGTGTTGTCAGATGTGATTGCAATCGGTACAAAATATTCATATAGATTGGCAACCGAAGAAAAATTGACATTGCTCATACACATTTTATTATTATCTATAAGTGAATAATAGAGCAATTGTACTTGAAAATAGGCAGAAAAATTTTTAATTACAACTACAATTATCAACTTTTGAAAATTTTCCATTACAATTACAGCAAAATGGTGTAATTAATTACAGTTTTTTCAATTACAATTATAAATTTTCCAGAGGTGGGCACAAAAAACATTATATCAAAAGCGCAACGCAACAAAGCGCAACGATCTTTTCAACCAGCAAAATGCGCAATTTAATTTTTTTGCTTTCTGAAGCGCAGCGCAACTTCCGCAATGAACTTTTTGATTCAGTTGAAGCGCAACGCAATTGCGGAACGGTATTTTCGTACCAAGTTAAAGCGCAACCTAACTTCCGCAATCGAAATTTCACAACACAATGCAAATACTGCGTTTTTTGCAATTTTAGACTGAAAAAGAGTAAATAACTTGCTAAACAAGCCCGAAATTTATCAATATTACGATGGAAATAGAGCAAAATTAAGTTCAATGTATAGAATTGCGCTTTTAACCGAAAAAAATTTTGAAAGCGCAACGCAATTAAAGCGCAACAAATTTTAAACGCTTTATTCCGCAACGCAACTTCTGCAATGTTTTAAAATAAAAAATTAAAGCGCAACGCAACTTACGCAATTGCGGAGGTTGCGGAAGTTGCGCTTTGCGCTTCTAATTGCGCTTTGCCCACCTCTGAAATTTTCCAAGCCTTCTCTCCAGTAATTGAAGACTTTTACCATTAAAAAAAATTTCATTGCAACAGCTCAATAATCCAGCGGGATAAAACCTGATAATAAACCCATAAGGTGCAGTGGTGTGTGTTTGGTTAGACTTAAGCTGGTGTGCACATGCACGAAAACTACCGGGTGGCACAATTCATTGATTAGACTTATTTAACAGTATACAAACATAACACAGTACACGTTAAAAATTATAAAATTTAGAACCCTACAGTCTGTTTCACTGGTAATCGGGATCATCAGGGGTGACTTGGTGTCTTGTTCAAATTAGTTACGATATTCGCTCTGACCTACGCTGTCTTGCACTGTTTTGAATCGATTAAATTCAAATTCCATTTATCATAACAGTATACTAATGTATATAGATGTGATTTTTTTGTAGCTATTGGTGACCTTTGCTTGCAGGAGAGCATGACCTTTGGCATTGAATAAAACATTTGAAATCTGCCCTTCCCTCCACCACTAACTATTGGAAAGGCAATTGCATGAAAAGTTGTTCGTAGCGCGTTCATGACCTTTATGCTGTGTATACTCCTTCTAATTGCTTTGACTTTATCCTTTAATAGTATTTTTTAAATTTTATTGTGTCATGGTCCCAACTATATTCGCTACAAAACAGATATTAAGTGATAGGTTTTGTTCTTTATGTTTTGTTCTTTTTCTGTGGTGTACGTCGTTGTTTATTTGTGATGTGTTTTGTTGTTTATCTGTGACCGTGACAATCCGAGTCACAACTTTGGAGACAGCTATGCTGGTAAAAAAAAAAAACGTTTCAGCTTCTTTGGCCAACCTTTGTGCCAGCGCGCACTGAACGTTCGTCCAATTGCCCATTCCATTCGCCGTGGTTAGAACGTTATTCAAGCTGTATCTCCATTACAATGTGACCATGGATTGTAATGCTTACTCTTACACGTCACAGGTGTTTACTGTGGAAAAATGCAAAAAATTCTATGTTTGCCCTATTGTTTGGCAGTTTCGGTAAATTTTGATTTCAGAAACTTTGATCTTAAAGGTATGGATTGCGATTCAATTTGAATAAGATATGATTAAGGATAAACCACTTGAGTCGAAATCAATTTTATGGTATAAAATTTTGATACTGGTTCCGTAACCGTTTTGGAATTGACTAGATGCAAGAAAAACACAGATGTTATTTCATATACCTATATAATGCGTAGCGTGATTCGTCATCAAAATCTTCCATGTCCGCTCTTAACTCATATTCACCATCTTTGGTCAATTCGTGTATAATATGAAGTCCTAAAACACACATTTCAATACAAGCAAAGTCAACAGCCATTGGAACGACCGACGCTCACGTCGCGCGTTCCTTTGTTTTTACTCGGCCATTTTCAAACTAACGAGTTCGAAGTTTCAGACTTCTGCTTATAACTCGAGAACGGTTTGGTCTAGCTATATGAAATTTTGGCAGCAGTTTAAGATTAATGAGGTGTATGTTTGTACTATATTTCGAGGCAATAGGTCACGTTACTTGGATTTTAGGACTCAAAAACCGTCCGGAAAGTTTGGCATAAAAAGCGGTCTTGTTCAAAAACGGCTTAAGTACGGCAAACAATATTTCACATGGTTAATATGCCTTCTTCTCACAAACCACAAAACATTGAAATCTAATTTTTGGGTAAAGTTGTTGAGCTGCAAACGCAATTTTGTCTCCCGAAATTTTTGGGGGCGACTCTCCCGGGAAACTCCTCAAAATGGGGTCTCCAAAATCTGATTTTTTTAACGGCTCAAGCTAGGACGCCAGTTTTTTTTTGATATCAGCAGATAATTAACAGACAAATATTTTAACATAATTTGGGGGTACCTCCCCGACCCTGGGAACCCCCGAAATGAACCCCACGAAAATGAATTTTTTGAAGGACTTAACCTAGGGTGCTAGTGTTTTTTGATATTAGTATTATAGATATTTAACTGACAAATATTTTGACATGGTTTGGGGTGCCACCTCCTGAGGACCCCCCAAATAGACCCCTCAAAAACCAATTTCTTGAACGGCTCAACTAAGCTAAGATGCTAGTCTTTTTTTGAAATCTAACTATATGTAACAGACAAATATTTATTTAACAGACAAATATTTTTATATAGATATTTAGCAAAATCAATATGTTTGAACGGCTTAACCTCGCGTGCCAGTGTTTTTTGATATCAGTAGATATTTAACAGACAAATATTTTGACATGGTTTGGGGGTGCCGCTCCCCCAGAGACCCCCCAAAAATCAACTTTTTAAACGGGTCAACTAAACTACGGTGCCAGTGTATTTTGATATCAGCAGATATTTAACAAGACAAATATTTTGACATAAATTGGGAGTGCCACCTCCCCAGAGACCGCCCAAAGATCAATTTTTTAAATGGCTTAAGCTAGGGCGCTAGTTTTTTTGAAATCCGTAAATGTTTGCGTCGGTCGTTCAAAGGGGTTGCTCTCAACAAGCTTCGTCTTGTTTTATTCATGTAAATAATACGCGCTCTTTTTTTCAATGGCAGAGTACGGTACTGTAAAATACAGCTAACAGCCCATCGCTTAACAATCAGGAGCAAAGGTGGTCAAAGTAGCCAAAAAACCTATACTTAAGTAAAAATAAAAATCTATTTCAAGTAAAAATAGGACGAAGTGTTTCCACTTAAGCAAAAGCAGAAAAGTAGTCAAAATTAATTCTACTTCATGTATAATGAAACTGGAAAGCAGTTTCGAATTTAAGATTTCGAAGTTTTGAGACCTGTACGAATAGGTAAGTTTTCTTTCGCATATTTTTCACCGGTTACAATACAACTGACGTCATAGGCCAATCCAAAGTTAGGCTATTTTGGCTTGGAGTTAGTTTTAGTTAGGGTTAGAGTAGGTGTTAAGTTCAGGTTAGGACTAACCCTATCTCTAAAACTAACCCTAACCGTCCCTAATCTAAATTCAACCTACTGTACTTTGATGTTCGGCCCGTGACGTCAGATGTGATCGTAAACGGTGAAAAATATGCAAAAGAATACTAACCGTACAAACAAGTCTTCAACAAACAGAGTTGCCAGATAAAACAAAAAATCTTTTTACGTCAAATCGTGGTAAAATCATCAATTAAACTTTGCTGAGGTATTTACTTGTACTTTAATAAAAGTCATTTCTACTCAAATAGCGCTACTCCAAGAAAATAGTACTTGAAGTAAAGTAGAAGTAGCAGAAATCAAAAGTACTTAAGTAAGTAGCTCGTTACTGCAAATACTACTTAAGTAGACCTACTTTGTTACTGACCACTTCTGGGATGTAATTTAAATATGGATGTAATTAATGATCTCGAGGATGTAATTTAATTATACTGTAATAATGTCGTCTAATGAATCAGACAGCTACAACAAGCCAGATTTGCGATTTTATTTGTACTTAAAAGCCGAACCCCGGTCTAGCCAAATTTTATTGCAAAAAATGTTGCAGGTTTACAGAAAAAAAACAACGGGCGTTCTATTTTATTTGCTTTTGAAGAAAAGCGCAAAAATTATCCGCTCTACGACGTATTACGTATTTTAAAGAATTTTCAAAATGATTTTCCATTGGTTTGCAATGGAGAAAAAAATTTAGCTTTTCAAGCTTGTTTATTGCGACATGATGCATTACTGATATTTGTGGCAAAAATATAAAAGTTTCTGAGCGCAAAGAAAGAGCATAAGCTTAGTGTAAAAGTGCAATTGCCTCTAAAAAACATACCAGTGCTGCTGCTTACTGTAGGCAACATAAACACAGCCAGTCCATTGGCTATTATCATTTGTCATTTTTTTAATGTTATGCAACCATCGCTAAATGTGATTTCACGGTTACTAAACAATTAAAAGTTTATCTGCCTGTAAGATCTTAACGTAGTTCTAGCCTATTGGTGATAACGTAGATTTTGGAAGCTAATTGCACTTCTACACAAAACTTTTTGATTACAAACTTAAAAATAATTTTGCCACAAATATCAGTAATGCATCACTACGCCACACTACCAACAATTTCGAAAATCTTAATTTTGTTCTATCACAGCAATCTGAAATATCCACTCTATTAAAAGCCAATGTAAAATCATCAAAAATATCCACGGAGTGCGTCTGAGAGCAGATAATTTTTGAGTTGTTCTTCAACTATAAATGAAATAGAAAGCTTGTTTTTTGTCTGCAGACTTGGAATATTTTTTGATATAAAATTTGGCTAGATCTGAGTTCGGCTTCAAGCTTTCGAGCTTGAAAAATTCAGTATGGAAAAAAGCACCATTAAAAGTATGAATTTGTGAGCGGTAGAAATGTGCGCCGGCGGCTAATTGTTCAAAAGCCATGTCAAAACCCAAAGCATCAGTTCGTTGGTAACTTCTCGTGTGAATCAATGAACCCTTACCTAACTCCTAACTTAATTAAAATAATCTGTAATGGAAGTGCAGAATATTTTATTTACCCAGCCAAAATTCCCCAGAAAAAGATCCAAATCCTCTCACGTAATCAGCAAAATTTCGATAAAAATCCTCGGATCCGTCGATTCTTCGTTGAAAAATCTAAATATTAAGTTATTGAGCAAAGAGTGAATTAATTAAAAATAGCAGCCAAAAAAACTAATATACAAAATGAATCAAATGCGAGATAAGACAATTTATTTTGGAGATTCTGTGGAGATTGCAATAGTGCCATGCAACCAGTAGCGTAGCCAGGGGGGGGGCGGGGGGGGCTCGAGCCCCCCCATTGGCTTGTGAAGTATGCAAAATCGCATGTTTTTTGTGCTTTTGAGGCCGATTTTCTGTGAAAAATTGAAAATAGCCCCCCCCATGCGAAAAGAGCCCCCCCTGAAACGTTTGAAGTTGCGAAATTTTGGAAGAAAAATCGCCTTGAACTTCGGCGAAGACCTTTTTTTTTTTTTTTTTTTTTTTTTTTGGAGATCACTTGATTTTGGGCGAAAAAAACGTTTGAATTTTGGATTTCGGCGGAAAAATCACTCTGAATTTTGGCGAAGACCTTTTTTTTTTTTTTTTTTTTTTTTTTGGAGATCACTTGATTTTGTGCGAAAAAAACGTTTGAATTTTGGATTTCGGCGGAAAAATCACTCTGAATTTTGGCGAAGACCTTTTTTTTTTTTTTTTTTTTTATTTTTTTTTGGAGATCACCTAATTTTTGGCGGAAAAAACGTTTGAATTTTCGATCTTTTCGAGACATTTCGTCTCAAATTTTGACAAACCGTTTGAAACTGATTTAAGGTCAATGAAAATTCGAGTCAAGGTCGTTTGCACACTTCTCACTCTTTCAAAATAGCCCCCCCCTTTTCCAAATCCTGGCTACGCGCCTGCATGCAACTGATGATAATTGTCTCGCAACATAGATTCGCTTTTTTGTCAAATTTTGTGAAACCATTTTAAACATCATCAAACATCACTGCGGCTTTTGTGTGTTTGCACAAAGAGGGCAACGTGTAATAACAATGATATAAATCATCTAAAATTTTCAGCACACTAAGACAAAAAAAGCAGAATAAGGTTAAACTATTAAAAAAAAGGCAATCCGTAGTAACGCTAGACAACTTATGCGCAGAGCTGGGCACCCGCTATTTGAAAAGTAGCGCCGCTGCCGCTACTTGCATACAAAGCAACGGCCGCTGCCGCTTGTCGCTGCCGCAACTTTAGAAAAATATGTAGCAAAAGGAACGATGGCATTCAAATACCGTACCCAATGGTGAAATTTCAAGTTTATTTACGAAAGTTACGATTCAAGCTTTTAAAGTATTGGTACAGATTACAATTGGCATTAGCAGGCTTAAACGGTACACAAGTAAGCAAATCACAATTCAATTGGTTGTTGGCATGCTCCTTTCTAAAAAACAAACATTTTAAAATGCTGGTTGGCAGTAGCGTACGCAGGATTTTGAAAAGGGGGGGGAGGGGGTAAGAAAATTTGAGAATAATGAAGACCAAACAAAAATTTCTCCCCTGGCCAATAGTCCGTTTTGCTCTCCAAAATTAGGTGAAGACCAAAAAAAAGATCTTCACTCAAATTTAGCCCCGTTTTACTCCCAAAAATTAGGTGAAGGCCCAAAAAAAAAAAAAAGTTCTTCACTCAAATTTAGTCCGTTTTGCTCCCCCCCTCCAAAAAAAAGGTCTTCACCCAAATTTTGTCCGTTTATGTACTCAAACTTTTTGCCCAAGTTACAAAGGGGGGGTATGCCGCGATTTTGCATACTGTTCTATGCTAATTATAATAGCCATGGCCCAACGCCCCCCCCCCCTTAAATACGCCCCTGGTGGTTGGTCAAATCAGCGCTTTAGAAACTACCTAGAAAGTTACTCTTGAAAGTTACACTTGGAAGTTAAATTCCTTGTCGCATTTTCTACCCCATAAAAAGGCAGTAAGAAATTGTTTAAATCACTATCGACTAAAATAAGGTAAGGTTTTAACATAAAACACGATGGCATACAATATTCAGCTTCTGTACACTTATGTCCTGGCTCTTATAGCTCCGAAGAAATCAATGTTTTTATCGCACGTTCTGCCCTCACCCACTAAAATAATTTCTCTAGTAGAGATACGACAGGAAAATTTATCAATGGACCGAGTAACAAAACATTTCTGGAATTTTTGTAGAAATGGCAATTCACGTCCCTGCAATGATTTCATCCAACTTAGATTGAAAAGAAGGTCGAGTGGTTAAGAACTGGTGTTTATGTACTCGTAGGAGACACGTATGCAGTAACGACATATTCTATAGCACGGGCACATGCTATAAGCCGCTATATGAAGGGCTCATTTCCAAAACAGCTTGAGCGCCATTTTTTCAAAACTGAGTTTAGAATCTCATTCGGTAAGTTTTGACCTCTACTTCCAGCTGACCAAATGTTTTATTCCAAAACCGCTTCTATCTGCTTCAAAATCAGCGATGAAAATTGCGTTTTTTTCCAAAACCGCTTGAACGCCACCGAAGTTTATTTCCAGAACAGTTTGCATTTATATTAATCAATAGTGTTTCGCTGCATTGTCACGTGATGAAGCGGCGATTGAGTTATCATGAGAGCGTTTCTCATGTTTTTGTAAAAATTTAACTTGTTGAATAGTGAATACTTCATTGAATAATTAAAAAGTAATATATTTATGGAAAACCTTAAAAGGATAAAAATCAAAGGCAATGAAAAGCTAGACGTTCTTTGCTTTTGCACGTAGTGGCACAAAATGGAATAACATTAGTGATAAAGTGATAAGTTTTTGCTAAACCTCAACCCAACCAATCCTTTCAAAGAAGGTAACACCGACAGTGAAGATGCTACTAAGTGTACAATGAAGACAACGGGTAGACCATTCCAAACCCATGGGGATGGTGTAACTACTGCAAAACACTTTTGCTATTCTGCGTTTGTTGTTTTGTGACAATATTTGTTGCTGCCTCAAATAAACAAGCACATTTTTTGTAATTTAGAGATTTTTTTCCGTTTTTTACCAATATTGCTTATATCCACATCTTTAAATTTATTATAAATTAAGTAAGAATAAGTTGGAACATGCGAGATCTGACCAAACATGCTTTTTTAATGAAGTAAACGGTAACACTTCTATAGCCACAAAAAACTTTAAAAAACGTTCATGCGTACAAGTCCTAAACGTTTTTCGTGATTTTCTCGGAAGTACTGAAATGCACAGAAGGTGTTTTGGAAACACACTCTTCATCAGTAGCGTAGCCAGGGGGGGCGGGGGGGGCTCGAGCCCCCCCCATTGGCTTGTGAAGTATGCAAAATCGCATGTTTTTTGTGCTTTTGAGGCCGATTTTCTGTGAAAAATGGAAAATAGCCCCCCCCCCATACGAAAAGAGCCCCCCCTCATACGTTTGAGCTTGCGAAATTGGAAGAAAAATCGCCCTGTATTTTGGCGAAGACCTTTTTTTTTTTTTTTTTTTTTTTTTTTTTGGAGATCACCTAATTTTGGGCAGAAAAAACTTTGAATTTCCGATCATTCCGAGACATTTCATCTCAAATTTCGGACAAATCGTCTGTAACTGATTCAAGGTCAATGAAAATTCGAGTCAAGGTCGTTTGCACACTTCTCACTCTTTCAAAATAACCCCCCCCTTTTCCAAATTCTGGCTACGCGCCTGCTCTTCATATAGGTACATGTTAAGTAAATGATGCACAATGCGATTCTCGTTACACGTATTTTTTCAACGAGTATAACTCCATAGCTAAATTATCTTTCAAGCTTATCTATTACCTGGTTCGATTTATTAGTTCAATTTTCAGCGCATTATAAATTTAATTCTCAGTTTTACTTTTCACTGTTGTAGCAAAATATATTTTACTATGCATTGAAGTATTGTATTTGCTGTCCAACTTGCAGAGCACGAACTATACTGTGGTCTATGACCAGATAGCCAACAAATCATTTGTACTGTACTACTAAAGGCCAGCATTATTGGGAAATACCGCGAAAAAACGTCCCGCGATCTGCGAGTTTACAGCAATTTATCGAACTGTAACTACCGCATTTTCGTTCCATACTGCTCGAAATCGGTTTTATTGAAGAAATGAGAACAACTTGAGGTAATAAGGAAATGCCCCAAACCTTTTTTTACAATTTTCTTTTCTTGCAAACATACGATTTAATACGTTTGACTCCGCACCATTGGCAACCTTGCATTTCGCAATTTTGTGACATCACAAAGGGTATAGTTTTGCAAAAAATCTTGCAAACTAAGAGACGCGATTACCAACTAGTAGCAGTAAGTAGCCTAGCTATCACCGAACCTGAAAACTTGGCTATTGTCACTGGAACCTGTGAACCTAGGCTACCAGTACTGATCTACAGCACGCCTTTTGTGATGTTACAAAATTGCGAAAAGTAGGGTTGCCAATGGTAGGTAGTCAAACAGATTAAAACGTATTTTTGCGAATAAGAGGAATTCGAAATTGTGGAAAAAGTTTTGGGGCACTTCTTTATTACCCCAAGTAGTTGTCATTTCTTCAATAAAACCGATTTCGAACAGTATCTCTTGACGGCAACGAAGAACACCTGCATCAAAATCAACTGTCTAATGGGTATGTGCATTCTGTACGAGTAAGGGCCGGTCTACACTGTGCGTACAAAATTTCAAAATTTATTACGCTCGTACGTCAAGGGTGTCTACACGATACAAAACGGCGCTTACGAGCGTAACAGCTTAACAGCGTATTCTGTGGGTGGCCATAATATTATGCTGAATTGGATGACGGAAATCACAGATTTTTTACAATTCTTTGTTGTTTCGGTAAAATTTGGGTCAGATTATGCATCACGAGAAGTAGTATTGTCTTTTTGATAATTTAAACATGAATTTTTTTCTACCTTCCTCACAAAAAAACATAACGTACGGCCAATCAGTGATTGAGCGTCTGTTACTAAAAAGCTAGATCTGGGTTCGATTCCTTGCTTTGCGTTCAGCAATAAAAAGGGACACCGTGAAGACTCCACAGTGTGTGGTAGACAAAACGTGGCAGCTTAACTCGATGACCAAAAGGTTTCTTTGCTGTCTCCTGGCCAAAGCTACTTGGTGAATACAACAAAATTACAAAAATTAACTTATAGGCCACCGATGCAGGCTCGGCGTCAGGATAGCGTGACTAGGATGGCCGAAATAAATTTTGGGGAGCACGAGAAGTTTATTTACGTGAATTTAAGAGTGTGGATCAAACGAAAAAGGTGAAGACGTAAAAAAAAAGGTCTTCAGTTCAAAAATTTTCACAAACTCATCTGGTTTTCATCTCAAAATTTTGCGATTTCCCACGAATCCTAAAGTGAAGACCAAAAAAAAGGTCTTCGTCCCCAAAGTTTCCTAAAATCCGGTGTGAGTCCACAAAAATCACGAAAAACAGTTCTTACTCGCAAATTCTAGGGCGATAAGCACCAATTTGGGAGTCTTAGGCCTCGATTTGCACTCCAGTAGCCCCAAGCGTGTTAATTTCTTCGGAGCACAGTCCTCGCTTGGCGCACAAAAGCAGTCATTTGGCGAGGCACGGCCCCGGAATGCCCCCTCGTGGCGCCGGGCCTGCACTGATGGGCACTAGAGGCTGGTTCAAAGGTACGGTTCTTCCTCTTTTGAATTCCTCTTAGCGGAGAGTGACTCGGTGGAAAGATCTGATCACAATGTTTTGCAGGGTACATTTTGTTTTTAACTCTTAACTGTTTTACAGTTCTACTGATACATTCCGTTTACAGAGGTGGAGTTCTCGAGGACACATTTTGAAGTCCTTGGCCTCGAAGCTTCAAATCCTCGAAAATTGCCCTGTGTCCTTGGCTCGAGAACAGCAGTATTTTTGAAATCCTTAAAATTTTGTAGATCGTTTTTTGTAGAAAACTTGTTTTTTTGGAGATTTTTTGATTTTGTTTTTTTGAGAACACCTGAAAAAACATTTTTGAAGACATTATTTTTTTATTTTTCGGAGAACACTTGCGCCTTTGTCCTTGCCCTAAAAAGGGTCGGTCCTCGAAAGGGCTGTCTTTGGCCTCGGATATTTTTTTGTGTCCTTGGCCTCGAGCCTTGTGCCCTGAACTCCACCTCTGTCCCGTGTCCGTTTAAGCCAAATGTTGAGCGTCTTTCGCCTCTCTCCCATTTCAGCTTTTATGTAAACTTTATCCAGTCCACCCCTGGAAACACAACAGACGGTGCGTGATGCGTAGCATGCAGGTGTAGGTCATCCTCTCGAATTGTTGAACAGTTTCAGTGCGCGAACACATTAAACTACGATCTTTTCCGCACTTAATCCCTTCTGCAAAAACAACACGCATTTTATCATTATTGTATTGACTCCTCCCCCCAAGCGGTTTAAGTTAACTCCTTGTAGCAATCAGATTGAATTGCATTATAACTCGTGATTTCATAACTTATATATGATTTCATAACTTTAATAAAACTGAGTTTATGGTAGTGACAACAAAACAAAATAAACCTGAACTCAAAGTATCAATAGATAATAATCCAATCAAGCAATCACATCACATAAAGTATCTAGGTGTTCTCATAGACGACAATCTAAACTGGAAACAACAAATCAAGGAACAATGTTCAAAGGTAGCAAGGGGATCTTGGGCCCTTAATCAATTAAAACACTTTGTAGATGAGCGAACATTAAGATCTGTTTACCACTGCCTCATATACTCTCATCTTCAATACTGTATAAGTAGTTGGGGGACTGCTTCAAAATCAACATTAGCACCTCTCTTTATTCTGCAAAAAAGAAGCATCAGATTGTTAACTGGAAGTGGATATCGTGAGCATACTAGTCCTTTGTTCTATCGAGCTAAATGCTTAAAACTCAAGGATATTTACTCTCTGGAAACTGCAAAGCTAATGTACAAAATTCACAATAATGTATTATCTTTTGCAAATTCAGATAAGTTTAATCTGATAAAAAACTGCTATACACATAAGACAAGATTGAGCCACAAAAACAACTTCTTTCTTCCAAGAACTAGAACAAGATTAGGGCAAAAGTCTCTATCTTTCGCAGGATTTAAAGTTTGGAATGAAATTCCAAGCAGTATAAAAGAGGTTTCATTCTACAGATTTAAAAAAGCTGTTAAAGCTCATTTTTTATCAACCTATGAAACCGATAAAAGCTAGAATAACAGCTTTCTATCAGCAATGCAGTAGTAATTACAGGAAACGTAGTTGCATATTTATGCTTGAGTTCAACAATAACCTATTCTATTGCTTGAATGGCATGAGATGGTGCATTCATCTATCACACGTTTATACAATACGTCATCTCTCATTTTGATGTGCCCTTGAATTATAAGTAATTTTGCAGTAACTGACTAAGGTTGATATGTACTGGTATTGGAAATTGTACCAGTACTAATGACATATTGGCAAACAATACAAAACAAAGCAAGGAGGTTTATTTTTCACTCCAATTGCCCACTTTAAATTCTATAAAACATAAATAAGCATTATGAACTTTATTGATTTTATTTTCTATCCAATCTGTACTTACAGTATTTTTTTTTTTAGTATGCTTAGAGTTAGAACAATTCTAATGTTGCCTTGCATTTTCTTTACATGTTGGCTGTGAGTTTTGTGTATACACTGTACAAAGTGCACATATCTTTGCAACACTTTGTTTTAATTTTGCATAAAATTTTTTATCATAGAAAGTAGCAGACTGAGAAAATCTAGAAGCTGCTTTTTTAACCTTAACTTGGTGAGGTGGCAGTAGACTTAGATGACCTTTCGGTCCTTCGCTGTCTCCTCACCAAGTGACTAAATATCGCTTTGACTCTGCAAGTTTGTGTGTTGGTTTTAAAGGAATTGCATATTTCGATGCTTTGGTGATAGACCTAGAGGAAGTTGCAGTTTTTTCTTGTGATATGACGTCACTTGGTAAATAAATAAATATGATAATGATGATGATGATGATGATCTGGAAGGATAGATTACAATTAATTATTGACTCATTCAAACTACCCCAACCATTAATGATTAGCTAGGCCTACAAGCTATAACAATATCTGCGTCCTAATCTTTACAGTAACCTATTGGAGCAATAGCCACTCTGTTAATATCAAAATGTTATAGCTTTCATGGTGTTTACCCAACCGATATGCTAGGCCTTGTTACGCTAGCAGAAAAAACGTCTAGAAAAGAGATCTCGTGATACCCATCGAGGTACCTCTTGAAAAATTTTTTACAAATAGAGTTTTATTGCCTGATTAATGATTGAAATGTCTTCGATTGCAACCAGGTGCCGTTTTTAAGATATACCGCTTTTAATCGAACGCGGATGAATATTTTAAAATCATACGCTTGAATAATTTTTTTTACTATTAGTGTTGCCGTGAAATAATTCACGAACTACAACAAAGATATTTTTTATCTTTCTTTGAATGTAAAAATTCAAAATACTCTAATTTTAAACTAAATAATTAATCATGGGTTAGTTTTTGTTAAAAAGTTTGCATATTTAGAGTTTTAGCTTGAGTTTTTTTGTGTTGAATTTTAAACGTGGAAACTTGCTTTGAAGTCATGTGACCGTCGTCACTTGGCAGCTGATCGTTACGAATACAAAACTTTGAAATAATTTCTCATGATTAAATACCGGTATCCTTAAGAATTATTGCAGAAATTATTTCGTGTTAAAAGTCGAAAAGCAAATGAAGTACCGTACCTCGTGAATTACACCATATGTCTGTTATGATGATAGTCTACCCACAAAAAGTAGCCTAATACAATAACTGCTTTGAGAAATACCGATAAGCTTTCACTCCTCGAAACTAACTAGCCTAGCCCTAACTGGCTGGCTTATCAACTCTCGAATGTCTGTTCTGCCACACTTAAGCACTTGAAACAATCACGGGAGTTAAGCTAACAAATAACCCAAAATAAGAGATGACTCTCATGAAATTGTGAAAAGGAGAACAGTTTATTTATGGCTTATTTTGCATTATTTCCGAAAGTGTAGGCCTATTGCTTTATGTTGAAACTTCGCAGTAAACTACTGTAGTCTTAAAACATTGTAGCTGAATGATTTATTAGAATTGACGATGTGCTTTTGTTCGATTGGAATAAACGTTTTGGACCGATGACCGATATATCCATAGCTACCGACTGCCGTAGGCTATCGATATTCCTCGAAACTTATCGGTATTCTTCGAAACAGTTATTGTATTAGGCTGCTTTTTGTGGTAGGCTATCATCATAACGAACACGTAGTGTAATTCATAAGATACTTGGTTTATTTTTCGATGTTTTGCAAAAAACAATTTCTTTATTAATGGTTACCAACTTACCAGTACTTCATTTTGAAAAATTGTTTTGAAGTTTTGCATTCATATCGATCAGCTGCCCAGTAGAGATGGCGCGGATAACAAAAAATGCATCCGCATGCTGCGCTGCGTCCGCAAACTTTGTCCGCATGCTGCACTGCACCGCATTCAAACACGACTAAGTTCACGCTGCACTGCGCCGCACCGCAAGTTAAATATCTTTTAAATTTCCACTAACATCAGAAAAAAATTAGCTCTCTAGCTTATGACATATAAAAAAATTGATTTTTGGGGTATTATTTTGGAGAGTTTTCAAAAGAGTTGCTCTCTCAAACCATGTCAAAATATTTGTTTTTTAAACATCTGCCGGTATTAAAAAAAGTAATGCCCTAGCTTGAGCCGTTCAAAAAACTAATTTCTGAAAAGTCCATTTGGGGGCCCCTGGGGGGGGGGGGTACCTCCATACTATGTCAAACTATTTGTTGCTTAAATCTCTACCAATAAAAACAAAAAACTATCACCCTAGCTTGAGCAATTATAAAAATTAGTTTTTTAGGGCCCCATTTTGGGGGGGTTCTGGGGAGAAGCCTCAAAAAAATTCAGGAGACAAAATTGCATTTGCAGCCCAACAAATTTACACAAAAATTAGATATAGATGTTGTGTGGTTTAGGAGAAGAAGAGTGCACAAAATTTAGAAAGCAAAATATGAAAAAAGAAAAAAAACTCAATGCGGCCAAAAGTGTAGGTAGAGATGACAGAGTATCTTACGACATATAATAATCTGTTTTATTTCAGACAACTACGGTCCATAAGTTTAAAGAAACAAAATAAGCAAAAACAAAGACAAGAAGCACATATGTACAAGCGACACGCTTATTTACAGATTACACCAGAAGAGTACGATTGTAGTACTCGTAATACTTGGACAAACTGAAACTGTCCGAATTCATAAGAGACTTTATCCAATTATTAGGAGACTTCAAGCATCTCTGCACAAATCCATAAACATTTCTGCGAATTAGGGCTTGAAATGTTGGGATCTCTGCCAGGCGCGTAGCCAGGATTTGGAAAAGGGGGGGGGGGCTATTTTGAAAGAGTGAGAAGTGTGCAAACGACCTTGACTCGAATTTTCATTGACCTTGAATCAGTTTCAGACGGTTTGTCCGAAATTTGAGACGAAATGTCTCGGAAAGATCGGAAATTCAAAGTTTTTTCCGCCAAAAATTAGGTGATCTCCAAAAAAAAAAAAAAGGTCTTTGCCAAAATTCAGGGCGATTTTTCTTCCAAAATTTCGCAAGTTCAAACGTTTGAGGGGGGCTCTTTTCGTATGGGGGGGGGGGCTATTTTCCATTTTTTACAGAAAATCGGCCTCAAAAGCACAAAAAACATGCGATTTTGCATACTTCACAAGCCAATGGGGGGGCTCGAGCCCCCCCCGCCCCCCCCTGGCTACGCTACTGATCTCTGCAGCTACGAGACCTTCATTGACACTCATAAAACGGGGTATGCTATGCAAAATTCTGTAAGCATCATTGTAGCCAACACGTATGCGATTAAAAGTATATTGCGTGTAATTGTGCCATAAATGACAACCATATAGGGGAGTACAGTAAAAACGAAATAACGTATTTTTTATGGTACTTGAACATTTTATAAATCTCGATCGCAATTTATTTGCTGCAGAATATAGCATTCTCACTTGGCGTTTTATGTCGTCATCATCCAGCAAGTATTGGTTTATGAGAATTCCCAAATATCTCACTTTATCAGAAAATTTAATTTTAGTGCCCGAAAGAAAAATAGAAGGGGTAGAATACACTTTAATTTCTTTAGAAGGAAAAACAACACCAACAGTCTTCTTAACATTAAATGAGATTTCATGAGTATGTGCGTAATCACTACAGATATCAATAAGTTCTTGCAGACCTTCAATACTAGGGCTAAAGCAACAGATGTGATCTGCATAAATTAAATGATTAAGGCAATCATCTCCCACACAACAACCAGTCGCAATTTGGTTAAGACTGCATGACAATTGATCCATATATACAGAAAATAGTAAAGGACTTAGGACACTACCTTGTCTTACTCCATTAGTTACATTGAAGGATCTGGATACCTCTGCTCCCCATCTCACCCTCATTGTTTGATTTTTATACCAAAAATATAAAAGACGAACAAAGCAAAATGGAACATTTCGGTTAATTAAATTCTTAAATAATAAAGAATGACTGACCTTATCGAAGGCCTTTGAAGCATCAAGAAATACACTAAATATAGGGCTGCCTTTGTAAATGTAGGAAGACACACTTTGTTTTAGCAAAAAAACACACATATCTGTGCTATGCTGTGCTTTAAACCCAAATTGATTATGAGTTGTATGAAAAAAGGTTTCAATGCGACTCAAAATAAAATGCTCAAGCAACTTAGAGATAACACTAGTTAGTGCGATTGGCCTGTAGTTACTACTGTCTTGCAAAATTACATATAACCATGTGAAATATTTTTTGCCGTATTTAAGCCGTTTTTGAATAAGACCGCTTTTTATACCAAACTTTTGAAGTAGTTTTCAGGTCCTAAACCTGAAGTTACGGGACTCTTTGCCTTGAAATTTGGCACACACAAATAACTTATGAATCTCAAACTGCTGTCAAAATTTCATGTACTGTAGCTAGACCAAACCATTCTCGAGTTATAAGTAAAAGTATGACACTTTGCACTCGCTAACTTTGAAAATGGTCGAGTAAAAACTAAAAAACACGCGACGTGAGATCAGTCGTTTCAATTATAGCCTTTCAGGTTTAATCTGCCTTGTGTGTGCTTGCTGTCAGTTTTTCTGCACCATGTTTTGGCAATCAAAAACAATCTACCCAGTATCAGTCTACCTGATGATTTCATGCAACTACTGCACTAATCCTGAACCAGTAGCTCAATTAATGAAATATAAGGTATCACGTGCTCTGCATGCTGTCACAAGCTACTATTCTTGTATGAAACCACCCTATGTAATAATACCTTTGCCGTTTACATGTGTGTTGGATTGTGAAATAACTTTTGCTAAAACTACGTACGGTATATGAGATAGGCTCCAGACATAGGACCGAAAGCCTAATTCTTGACGCCATGACCTGTTGACGAATAGGCTACACTGAACTAACTCTTTCACTTTGAAATGCAAGCGCATGTGTAGTAGAAACTGTTGTCTAGCCTTGGGCTTGTACCAATACCATGGGCATAAGCCTACTGCGTAAAGGGAGGGTATGTCGCTAGGCTTTGTTTTGTGCCTCTACTCTGATGATTGCTTCCAACAAATCTGTTTTTTCTACTTTTGTCTGCCTTTGTTTCATCTTCTCACCGACAGAGGTGCCGAAACCCAGGGGATGGGGAGATATATTCCCCAATTTGACTGTATCTTCCCCAATAATTTGAGTACAGTCTGCACCTGCATCCCCCCAATAATTTGACTTTGGTGTGCATTTGAGCGCAGGTCTCCACTAGAATTTGGGGAACAAAGTTTTCTTTCTTTTGGTGAAGATCTTTTTTTTGGTCTTCACTTAATTTGCTCACATGAAAAAAATCGTGGTCGAGGTTCATCCCCCCCAAATTAAAAATAGCGCAAAATTGGGGTAAAATTGCAAGTTATCTCCCCCAATGCTCAACGAAGATCGGCACCCCTGCTCACCCAACGTCCTAAACCTTTCCTAGTCTAGCCTACCAAAACCAAAATCTTTTTGTTCGTGTCAAAAAAAAACACGTTCAGCCGATCAAAACTAAGTTTCTAGCCGATTTTAGGATGCTCCGAATTCTGAAAAAATAAACTTGAACTGAAGGCACCTTTTCCTGTTTTAGTAGCATGCATTGTCTTCAATTCATACCGTACAATAGTTACATCCAGACTAACCATTATTGTTCATAAAGAGAAAATCACCAACAATAATTGTAAAAAAATGTAAAAAAATTTTTGTACGCGGCGCTGCGCTGATGCTGTGACGTAATGCAGGTTTTAGTTGCCACGCTGCGCGGCGCGGTGCACCAACAACAGCGCGCGGCCGCGTACGCTGCGCTATTGCCATCTCTACTGCCCAGTGACAACGGTCACGTGACTTCAAAGCAAGTTTCCATGTTTTAGAATTCACCACAAAAAAACTCAAGCTAAAACTTTAATTATGCAAACTTTTTAGCGAAAAACTTACCCATGATTAATTATTTAGTTTGAATTTATCATAATTTGAATTTTTACATTCAAAGAAAGATAAAAAATATCTTTGCTGAAATTTGTGAATTATTTCACGGCAACACTGATAGTAAAAAAAATTATTCAAGCGTATGATTTTAAAATATTCATCCGCGTTCGATTAAAAGCGGTATAACTTAAAAACGGCACCTGGTTGCAATCGAAGACATTTCAATCATTAATCAGGCAATAAAACTCTATTTGTAAAAAATTTTTCAAGAGGTACCTCGATGGGTATCACGAGACAACACAATTTTGGACACCGTAACAAGGCCTATGCTTCAGGCTACAGTAACTGCACCAGCAGCGTATGTCCCTTACTATTAGGAATTAGGGTTTTGTGGGATAAACTAAGGCAATATAACCACTGACTACACTATCTACACCAACTTGCGCATTTTTGCAATTTTTAGCCGAGTAAAATAATTTCCAAGCATATAGACCTTGACTATAGGCTGCTGGTTTCTATAGCCTAGCCTACAAACTAACAAACTTTCAATCTCGTCATTAAATATCACGTCACTAGCACCGAGCATCACAGCCAATCTTGTGGTGAGTTTACTTTGTTACACGGTGGTGAGTAATTAAACTAATATTCCCGTGGCGCAGTAATCGTTAGTGCCGTGCGTAAATCTCGTCTCTTTTCCAACAACTTCTTATGGTGAAGAAGCGCGGACTTGGACCTGTCTGTAGGCTACTAATCGAGCTCGCGCTCATTCACAATTTTCACCACGGTTTGTTTTGTACATTTTGCTCGACGTTGCCAAAAAAAAAAAAAATTAGATATGCCTTACTAAGCCTACAAACTTTTTTTAATATAAAATGTACGTAAATAGCGTTATGTTACGTTAATGTTGATCAAATGAAAGTAGATAGTATCCAAAAATATAATTACTTAAAAAGTGCTCGTTACCGACAAACTCTACTGGAGTAGACTAGGCCTACTTAAGTGGAGCTACTTTCGTTACTTTACACCTCAGCAAGCAGTATATACACTACACAGTTAATTTTTGGTGCGATCAGGGTTGGAAATATCGATTAGTAATCGGTAATCGATACTACATTCTTTCAGGTCCGGCGCCACAATAGCGTGACTGGGGGGGGCAGAAATAAATTTGGGGGGTGTGATGCTCCACATTCTCCTACTCTTTCTTTCTTTTTTTTTCAACACTCTTTTCCTTCCATCTCCGCTCTCTTTCTCACTCCGCCCTCTACACTGTCATTTTTTTTGCGCTAGTATATAACGCGAGTTCTATCGTACGTGGATCTCTTTTCCATTTCGCATGCAGACGTAAGCATCAACCAAATGCGGTTCATTGCATAGGTGGGCACAAATCCGTTAATCGTTAATCTGTTAATAACGAAGCTAATTTTTTCATTCGTTAATCCGTTAAAAAGTTTTTTTCATGTTAACGGACTAAATTAACTTCCGTTAAGTGCTGTTAACGGACTAAAGTAACTTCCGTTAAGTTCTGTTAACGTCCGTTAAGGTTTTTATCGTTAATATCTTGCAGCTTCGTTGTGCATTTGAACTTGTTTTTATCTTGAAATTAGATTAGACTGTAAAATGTAACTTTCAAAACACAAAAAGACCACCATAGCAAGAAATATTTCCTTACAATCAACTCAACTGCGTTAATACCTGTTCTAGAAGTGAGTGAATAAAAAGAAATGTAAATTACACGCAAAATGTTAACGGATTAACGGACTGTATTAACTTCCGTTAATTAAAGCTGAAAATGACGGATTAACGTTAACGAAGGTGTGAAGTTTGTTAACGGACTAGTGGTTAACGAAGCTAACGTTTTGCATTAACTTGCCCACCTATGGTTCATTGACCATGTGATTTGCTGATTTTTTGTACCAGGATGGAAACTTTCAGATTCCCCACACTGGTGAGGATTTTCCTCATCTCAAGTGAAAGTGACTGTTTCTAGCCGACCTCAAGCAACTTCATTCAAATTATCACCAATATCAAGAAAGAAAAACTTCAATGTCAACCAAATTGGGTCGCAGACTTGGAATGTATTTGTAATTTAAAATACAAATACGTGTTTGAAATACAAAATACTGTATTTTGTATTTGTATCTAAATACATTTATTTTTATGTATTTTGTATTTGTATTTAAATACTTTTTACAACATGTATTTGTATTTTATGTTTTAAATACATTTATTTCACGCAACGGATATTAAAGAACGTTGAACAAAAGGAGTTCCCTGCTGTAAAAGCAAAATTGTAAACAACTCTCTCATAACTTCAGTGTATGTACTTAGTTGAGCAATTACACATGTTTATTCATGGTGCGAATTGCAAAACTGCAAAAATTTAGGCGTTTAAAAAGCTCTTTGTGTTTTCAACGCCAGCGCGTCCGTCGAGCATGCCAATTGTCAACAGAGAAATAAAAAACTTTGTGCAGTAGCGAAAAATATTGTCCGTAGCTTCGCGTCCAGTCTAAACGTAGCTTTTTAGAGTAGAGACATCAGCCAGCGTAAAAGCAGAAATAGCAGAATTTGTCTAAACTGACAGCAAAAAATGACTTCAAAAACGCCGTTAATCTTAAATGAAAAATTATTTCAAGTGACTGAAGAAAGTTCTGATGGTAAAATAAAAGCGAAATGTTGTCTCTGCCCAGCTAGCAAGCCATCCTTATCAGGATCAAAAAACGCAACTTCAAATTTTTTGTTGCAATCGGAACGGAAGCATACAGCAGAAGCCTCAGAATTTAAAAGATCAAAGAGAGCACGTCAGGATGATTCTCAGGAAATACCGAAAACTATGCAAAAAACCCTACCTCAATATTGTCACTCAAAAAAGATTACCTAAGATGCTGCTTCAAAAGCAATTGTTAATTTAGATGTAAAATGCGGTTTGCCCCAGTTGTTGGTTGAAGCAGAACCTTTTGAGCAGTGAGTAAGCACATTGTCTTCTGGAACGTGCAAGTCCATATGTAGGAAAAGTCTTAGTACAAAAATTGACAAACAATTTGAGGCTGTTATGGTCAACATTAAAAATGCGCTTTCTCCAAAGGATTATGCTTGCATAACAGGTGACATTTGGTCACAGCGAAAAAGAAGCTTCCTTGGCATGTCTACTCATGTGGTCGAGTGGATAGAGCGTCTGCTACTGAAGCGGTAGACTCGGGTTCGATCCCCGGTCGGGTCAAACCAAAGACTATAAAATTGGGATTCACAGCTTCCCTGCTTGACGTTCAGCAATTAAAGGGACAGTGTGAAGCCTCCGCCGTGTGTGGTAAACAGGTGGGCAGGTGGCAGCTTGACTCGAAGACCGAAAGGTCCCTTCGCTGTCTCCTGGCCAAGGCAACTTGGTGAATAAAATGTAATTACAACTAGATGGGAGTTTGCCAGCAAACCCAGTGAACGACCGACGCACAGCTAATGCTGTGACGCTCAAAAGTACTTTTTGTCTACCGTAAAATCAGCAATTATTCAAAAATATCTGATTATGGAACCTCCAGAAAAGTTGAATCAAAAGATTTGTCAGTTAAATATCTCCTGAAATCATAAAACACTGTCACCCTAGCTTGAGCCGTTCAAAAATTGATTTTTGGGGGTCCATTTGGGGGTCCCTGGGGGGGGGGGGGGTGGCACCCCCAAACTATGTCAAAATATTTGTCTGTTGAATATCTGCTGATATCATAACAGACTGGCACCCAAGTTGAGCTTTTCAAACAATTCATTTTTGGGGGTCCATTTGGGGGGTCACCAGGGGGGTGGCACCCCCAAACTATGTCAAAATATTTGTCTGTTAAATATCTACTGATATCATAAAACACTAGCTGGCACTCTAAGTTGAGCCGTTCAAACAATTGATTTTTGGGGCCCCATTTTGGGGGGTTCCCGAGGGGGTGGTACCCCAAACATGTCAAAATATTTTTCTCTTAAATATCTACTGATATCAAAAAAAACTGGCACCCTAGGTTAAATGGTTAAAAAACTTGCTTTTGGGGGGGTCCCCGGGGGGTTGGTACCCCCAAATTATGTCTAAATATTTCTCTCTTAAATATCTACTGATATCAAAAAAAAATGGCACCCTAGGTTAAATCGTTAAAAAATTTATTTTTGGGGGGCCCCATTTGGGGGGGTCCCCGAAGGGGTGGTACCCCCAAATTATGTCAAAATATTTGTCTCTCAAATATCTACTGATAACAAAAAAAACTGGCACCCTAGCTTGAGCCGTTCAAAAATTTGATTTTTTGGGGGGGTTCCCGAGGGGGTGGTACCCCCAAACCATGTCAAAATATTTCTCTCTTAAATATCTACTGATATCAAAGAAAAATGGCACCCTAGGTTATATGCTTAAAAAATTTGTTTTTGGGGGGTCCATTTGGGGGGGTCCCTGGGGGGGTGGTACCCCCAAATTATGTCAAAATATTTGTCTCTCAAATATCTACTGATATCAAAAAAACTGGCACCCTAGCTTGAGCCGTTCAAAAAATTGATTTTTTGGGGCCCCATTTTGGGGGAGTTTCCGAGGGGGGTGGTACCCCCAAATTATGTCTAAATATTTCTCTCTTAAATATCTACTGATATCAAAGAAAAATGGCACCCTAGGTTATATGGTTAAAAAAATTTGTTTTTGGGGGGGTCCATTTGGGGGGGTCCTCGAAGGGGTGGTACCCCCAAATTATGTCAAAATATTTGTCTCTCAAATATCTACTGATATCAAAAAAACTGGCACCCTAGCTTGAGCCGTTCAAAAAATTGATTTTTTGGGGCCCCATTTTGGGGGGGTTTCCGGGGAGGTGGTACCCCCAAACCATGTCTAAATATTTCTCTCTTAAATATCTACTGATATCAAAGAAAAATGGCACCCTAGGTTATATGCTTAAAAAAATTTGTTTTTGGGGGGGTCCATTTGGGGGGGTCCCCGGGGGGGTGGTACCCCCAAATCATGTCAAAATATTTGTCTCTCAAATATCTACTGATATCAAAAAAAACTGGCACCCTAGCTTGAGCCGTTCAAAAAATTGATTTTTTGGGGCCCCATTTTGGGGGGGTTCCCGAGGGGGTGGTACCCCCAAACCATGTCTAAATATTTCTCTCTTAAATATCTACTGATATCAAAGAAAAATGGCACCCTAGGTTATATGCTTAAAAAAATTTGTTTTTGGGGGGGTCCATTTGGGGGGGTCCCCGGGGGGGGTGGTACCCCCAAATTATGTCAAAATATTTGTCTCTCAAATATCTACTGATATCAAAAAAAACTGGCACCCTAGCTTGAGCCGTTCAAAAAATTGATTTTTTGGGGCCCCATTTTGGGGGGGTTCCCGGGGGAGTTGCCCCAAAAAAATTTCAGGAGACACAATTGCGTATGTACCTCAACAACTTCACACAAAAATTAGATTTCTATGTTTTGTGGTTTAGGAGAACTCGAGCGTACAAGATTTAGGAAGAAAAAAAAGGAAAAAAAAAGGAAAAAAAAAGGAAAAAAAAGGAAAAAAAAAGGAAAAAAATAAGAAAAAAACCTCATCGCGGCCGAAAGTGGGTTGGTAGGGATGAAAGGATATCTTAAGACATATAACCATGAGAAATATTTTTTGCCGTACTTAAGCCGTTTTTGACTTAGACCGCTTTTTACGCCAAACTTTCGGGGCGGTTTTCGGGTCATAAACCCGAAGTCACGTGACCGATTGCCTCGAAATTTGGTACAAACATAAAACTCATTAATCTCAAACTGCTGTCAAAATTTCATGTAGTTAGACCAAACGGTTCTCGAGTTATAAGCAAAAGTCTGAAATCTCGCACTCATTAGTTAGAAAATGGCCGAGTAAAAACAAAGGAACACGCGACGCGAGCGTCGGTCGTTCCAATTACAATTACATGTCGTTGATCCAGAAACACTATTGACATAGATGGGCAAGTTAATGCGAAACGTTAGCTTCGTTAACCGTTAATCCGTTAACAAACTTTACACCTCCGTTAACGTTAATCCGTTATTTTCAGCTGTAATTAACGGAAGTTAATAAAGTCCGTTAATCCGTTAACATTTTGCGTGTAATTTACATTTCTTTTTATTCACTCGCTTCTAGAACACGTATTGACGCTGTTGAGCTGATTGTAAGAAATATTTATCGCTATGGTGGTCTTTTTGAGCTTTGGAAGTTACATTTTACAGTCCAATATAATTTCAAGACAAATATAAGTTTAAATGCACATACGAAGCTGCAATCCGAAAATCTTTGGAAATGGTGAACAATAATAATGAATAGACCTATGAGGCTGCAGGTTATTATTTGTCTAAAAAAAGAGCTCCTTTCTTCGCTTTCTTCTATAAAACTCGAGCTAATACGCAACAAGTGTTACCAGTGCAAACTGGTTTGTACTGGTACGATGAATGAATGGTGCAAGATATTAACGATAAAAACCTTAACGGAAGTTAACAGAACTTAACGGAAGTTACTTTAGTCCGTTAACAGAACTTAACGGAAGTTAATTTAGTCCGTTAACATGAAAAAACTTTTTAAAGGATTAACGAGTTAATGAAAAAGTTAGCTTCGTTATTAACGGATTAACGATTAACGGACTTGTGCCCACCTATGACTATTGAGAGAGTCCTTTGCAATTGCTAGCGAAAGATTTTCTGGGACACGCTCATTTGATTCAATTGCTGAAAAAATTCATGAAGTTCATGATAAATTTGGTCTTGATTACAAAAAAAAAACTCATACCGTAACAGACAATGCCAGTAAGTTTGCAAAAGCTTTTTGTGAGTTTGGCTTCAAAGAGCGAAATGAAAATGATGATCAGGAGAACAGCGAAGGTGAAGTAAATTTTTATTATTATTTTTATTATTATTATTTGTGTCAGACTCAACAAAGGTCCATAATAACACGAAAAACAAAAACACACAAACAAATTTATCAGGCACAACACAAAGCATAAACATGCGTGCTAATTTAGCCAAAATGTAATTTTGAGTAATATACTGAAAAATCAGAATCAAGAAAACATGCAGAGCCAAAAATTTGTTGAAGGTCTTTGATGTAAGCGTTTGGAGAGTGCTTGCATCTTATTATGAAATTTGCAGTATGTTTTCTCATTAACGAAGCATCAATGACATGGTTATGTTCAATGGCGAAAATGATGAATAGCTGATTGTTTTGCCATGTAAGAAAGATGTTTCTCTCATACACTCAGTTTAATAGCGATTACAGATACCAAGAAAACTTCTAACCCAGCACTGCACAAAAAAGTTTTTATGTTATCATTTGCAAAAGTTGCATTATTACGTAAAGAGGTCGCGGGCCGGAAAAATACACAATTTCGAAAAGAGGCCTCGGGCCGGATAAAATGTGTCGGCGTGCTGTATTTGGCCCGCGGGCCGCAGGTTGCCGACTCCTAGTCTAAAGTATTTTCTACATCTCAATGCTGCATTACCAGACTATGTAGAGACAAAACTCCCGGCATGCTTTGCATAGAAGTGCTTTCTTGTACATATCCTGTGTTCTTATAGTTTTGTCTTCAGGCTCGCTATAATTTCTGTGTTCGTAGAATTTTGTTTTCAGTCTTGCTGTAATCAATTCGTATGTAAATCAAGGTAGGCCCGTCTTCATTTGTTTATTGCAAAGCAAAAAGTGATTGTAAAATAACCAAACTAATGGATACAATGATAAACAGTCGGAATCGATTTGACGAAACCCACTTGGTTGCTACATTTCCATTCAAATGATTAACTAAACCATTCTTTGTTTATTCTGCAGTATTTTTTTTTTTTTTGTAAACAAATAGTATTAATAATGCAATGATCGTTCTAAGAGAAGCATAAAAATTGATAACCGTTTCGGCATTGTCTCGACTATATTTGCCAAGTTTTTAAGTACAGTATATGATTTTTTTGTTTTTCGGAAAAGTATTTTTAAAGTATTTCGAATGTATTTAAATACATTGTTAAAGTATTTGTATTTTGTATTTACCAGTATTGCTGGAAAGTATTTTGCATTTGTATTTAAATATTTTTTAGCCACTGTATTTTGTATTTGTATTTAAATACATTTGGAGAGTATTTTGCCCAAGTCTGTGCGGTAGGCTAGGATTCGCAGCTTATGATAGACTGTGGGATTTTTTGGGGATAAAGTTTTGCATGAAACTAAATTGGCTTGGCTTACCCAACCAACCAGATTGTTTAGTAAATGCAAGAAGCAACTTCACGCAAACTGCCTCGCAGCTGGAGGCATCTTTCATCCAATACACCGCATGCAATCGTCAAGGCTCAAACACAGCCCCGATTCCGCGATCTTCTCACAACTCGTCTTGCATTTTCCTAACCAGCGTTGGCTGAAACCTGCTGAAAGTTGTGGGCGAAAACGGCTTAGAGTGGCGGGCGATAGTGAGAAAAGAACACCGTGGTGGAACCAGGAGGTTAAAGAAGCTATTCGAGCAAAGAAAGATGCGTTCAAGGCCTGGCTACAGAACAGATCTTCATCTGATTTGCAATCCCGGTACACTGAGGCGCGAAAAGCGGCAACTTCGGCAGTAAAGAAATCCAAGGAGAAGTCATGGGAAGAGTTTGGTCGTCGGTTGGATTCCAACTATTTTTCGGCAAACAAAGTATTTTGGCAGACCATCCGCCGTTTACGTGGCAAAAGATCGAGTATCACGTACTCCATCAAGGATTCTGACGGTAACATTCTAACGAATGAGAATGAAATCCTTTCACGATGGAGAGAATACTTTGAAGATCTTTTGAATCCTGTAAAGGCATCGACTCGTGACACACACGAAGTGACACATCTAGGGGAGGACGAAGTTTTCACTGCAGCAGAAGTGGCAACTGCAATTAAAGGGATAAAATCTGGAAAAGCTGCTGGTGAAGATGAAATCAGACCCAAGATGTTGAAAGTGCTGACTGGAGAAGGAATTCTCTGGTTAACGCGAGTGTGTCAAGTTGCGTGGAAGCTTGGCAAAACTCCCAGAGATTGGCAAACAGGTGTGATTATTCCGATATTCAAGAAAGGAGATCGCAAGCAATGTACAAACTACGGAAGGATATCACTCCTTAGTTTGCCTGGGAAAGTATATGGCAAATGCCTTGAAAGGAAATGCCGAGAAATAGTGGAATCAAAACTGGAAGATGGTCAGTGCGGTTTTCGTCGCGGTCGCAGCACCACGGACCAAATCTTCACTTTGAAGCAAATCTTCGAGAAATCTTGGGAGTGTGGCAAAGATCTCTTTGCATGCTTTGTCGATCTTGAAAAAGCATATGACCGAGTTCCTCGGGATAAACTTTGGGAGGTTTTGCAGGAGTATGGCGTTGATGGTCAATTGTTACGTGCTATTAAGTCATTCTGCTGCAGACCGGAGGTTTGTGTTCGGGTAAATGGCAAGCAATCAAAGCTGTTCCATGTGGGCGTTGGACTCCGGCAAGGGTGCGTTTTGTCACCTCTCCTTTTCATTGTTTACATGAATTGAATCGACAAATGCAGCCAAGCTGATGAGTGTACCACGATTGGAAATTGCAAAATTAGTCGTCTGCTATTCGCAGATGATTTGGTTCTGCTTTCTTCCACAGAATCTGGCCTCCAGCGCGCATTAAATAGCTTTGCAGATGCATGCAACACCGCCGGAATGAAAATAAGCACGGCCAAAACTGAGGTACTTCATCTTTCAAGAAACCCTGATCAGTGCGTATTACAAGTGAATGGAGCGACACTAAAGCAGGAAGAGAAGTTCAGATATCTTGGGGTTGCATTTACGAGTGACGGAAGGCAAGACGAAGAACTGGATACCCGAATAGGCAAGGCTAGTGCAGTAATGCGAGCTTTGCACTACTCGGTTGTCATGAAACGAGAATTGTCGAAAAAGGCAAAGCTCTCAATTTTCAGAGCAGTTTTTGTCCCCATTCTCACTTATGGTCATGAATCTTGGGTAATGACCGAAAGAATGCGATCACAAGTGCAAGCGTCCAAAATGAGGTTTTTACGAAGAATCGAAGGAGTTACACTGTTTAACAAGGTGCGTAGCTCTGAAATTCGAAAATCTCTTAACATCGAGCCGTTACTTCTCCGAATTGAAAGATCTCAGCTTAAATGGTTTGGCCATGTAAGCAGAATGCCTCAGGAAAGACTGCCCAAACAAGCTTTACATGCCAAAGCAAATGGGAGAAGACCAGTCGGACAACCTAGAATTAGATGGACCGATTACATTGAGGATCTTGGATGGAATCGCTTGGGACTTCGCCCAAGCGAAATGATGGAGGTGATGGAAGACCGTGAGGTGTGGCGGCTTAATCTTGAGCTACTGCCCCGGCAACCCTCACGGAAAAGCGGGTAATGAAGAAAGAAGAAGAAAGCGTTGGCTAATGTTGGCAACGGCTGTTCCGTTTGCCGTTAATTGTGTAGGCCTAAATTTTGCTTTTGTGTTCGACTGTTAAAACAATTTTTTTCACAATGTGGCCAAAATTTTTCCGAATTTTGACCACATTGGTCGGGAATATTTCTAGTGCATTGCACCATACACTTCCATCTTTTGCTGCTGCTGTTAATGTTTTGACACCACGCCAGCAACCTTTTACATTTCATTTCAAAGTCTTGGCATGAGTGTTTCAGGGTTTTTGATCTTGTTAAGAGAGTTTTTTTAGCCCTTTCCTACAGAAGGTCTTGCCTGGCCAGCAAAGCCACCTGCTAGGAAATAGGCTCCACAAATACATTTTTTTCATCCAGGTTTCTCTTGCCATGATGCCGAGAGTTGCAGATCTCGGACATCATGTCTAGAGCAGTATCTTGCAGCGGCAATGGAGCCCTTTTTCCATTTCTTTTTCAAGTCAGAGACCGCAAAATCCCATCTTTCGCTTTGTTTTGCGTCCTCTTTGGGGTGGGGTAGTGTCCCACTTCCTCCTGCTCTTTCTTTCTTTCTTTTCAACACTCTTTTCCCTCCGTCTCCGCTCTCTTTCTCACTCCGCCCTCTAGACTGTCATTTTTTTTCCTTTTTTTTTGCGCTAGTATATAAAGCGAGTTCTATCGCACGTGGCTCTCTTCGTTTCGCATAATGTCGTAAGCAGGGCTATAGGTTTCGAGACCGGTCTCGGTCTTGAGACCAATTTTTTGTGGTCTCGGTCTTGGTCTTGGTCTCGGCTTTTTTGCGCCAGTCTCGGTCTTGGTCTCGAACCTTGGTGGTCTCGGTCTCGTAGCTTAAAATTGGTCTCGAGACCGGGTAATTTTTGTAAGTAAATTAAAATAGTTTTAAAAGAGGCTAATGCGGCATTTAGATTATGTAGATTAGACAACTAGATTTCGCACCTGTTTACACATGAGAAAAGAAGTCGCTTACATATAGAGGTTTTGATGACAAGAAAGAAAGCAAATTCCAGCAGGCAAGCATTTTCGTTTGTGGTTTTGTCTCAGAGACAAATCAATAAAAGCAATTGAACCGTTAAGAGCGCCGTGATAACATAACGAGAAAATTCATTTATAACAATTTTCGAATGACAAGTTCGAATTTTCTCGGGTCTATAGTAAACAGCAGTAAGACAAGTTGTTGAGTAGTTTTTGTTAAACGAAAGACAGTTTTAAGTTAAGTGACACAGAACATCTCAACATCAGTAAAAATGTATTGAAACTAAAACATATTGAAGAAATTTATTCACGTCTGTTGACAATCTAAATTTCGAGGTTGAGAATTTAAAGTCTGTAAACGAAGCACTGATTGATAAGTTACAATTATTTGGAGAGAATAGTTAAGAGCTATGATAAACCCAGATAAAGAAGAATGGAAATGAAACTCACGTTATACCATACTTTAGAGGACAGATAGATAGCGGAGTCGGAGTGCACCATTTTTGAGATGGCTTGAGCTAGTATTTTTAAATTGGTTAAGGTTTCAAATTGCTATAAATATTATGACCTTCAAGTGCGATAATTTTTCGACTTGTTTTCACTGTTTACTCTCACGTTTTCACGATATATTTGCGTTCGACCAAATACCGTACCTTACTCTCATTATTTATACCAACATTATTAACTTATTATCTTCTATCGTTGTTTAGCAAAATCAGAGCAAAAGAGATTATTCGAGCAGTTTTCGATTTGATCTGTAGAAGTTATAAAAACAAAAACTTAAGGAATGTCAATATCGATTTTTTAAAAAAGTAGATAGCTAAATAATAATTTTTTTGATGTTATGCTTAGTTACAATACCGTAGTTTGCAGTAACGTGTGGTGAGGTTTGGTCGGTGAGGCACATTTTTTTTCACTCATGTGTTTACAAAAAAATTATTTAAGACAATGAATGACAAGCAAATAACTGTTTTCATAGCCATTAAACGAAGACCAAATTTTTCCATAATTAATTATTCGTTTAATTTTTGCTGTTCACTTAAACCCAAATCAGTTCTTAAAGTTTCGAAAATCTATAGAGATAGCGTACCATTTGGCTTTGAAGTCATTGAAGTGGACATTATTGAAGTTTTTGTGCTTGCTAAGCCTTCTTCGCAAATTCTTTAAGTCACAAAAACCCGGTTTCAGTCCCAGCATTATTATTCGTAAAAACTAAAAAGCAAAAATGGCCATTTCTAAGGCGCAACCACTATTTTCTAGTGTATACGGTTCTACTGCTTTTAAATTGAGGGATTCTTATGTCGAAGTGACTTGGCGAAAGGATCACGCGCGGTTAAATAAACAAAGATTCCAGTGACGTCTCTCGTTTTCAAAAATTTTTATTTTGATTGTTACACTTATAGGTTTGGTTAGGGTTTAGGTAGGCTTTGGGTTAGGGCTAGGATTAGGGTTAAGGTTAGGGTTAGGGCTTAGGGTTAGTTTTTTAGGATTTATTTAAAAATGTCTGCGCGAATGGAACATTCGCCAAGCCTCTTTCTTCTTTTGTATTGATGTCTCGAGCAAATCTTTTAAATGGGTTTTCTTTTAGCTACAACTTCAAGTTTAGACTAGATGGGAGTTTGCCAGCAAACCCAGTGAACGACCGACGCACAGCTAATGCTGTGACGCTCAAAAGTACTTTTTGTCTACCGTAAAATCAGCAATTATTCAAAAATATCTGATTATGGAACCTCCAGAAAAGTTGAATCAAAAGATTTGTCAGTTAAATATCTCCTGAAATCATAAAACACTGTCACCCTAGCTTGAGCCGTTCAAAAATTGATTTTTGGGGGTCCATTTGGGGGTCCCTGGGGGGGGGGGGGTGGCACCCCCAAACTATGTCAAAATATTTGTCTGTTGAATATCTGCTGATATCATAACAGACTGGCACCCAAGTTGAGCTTTTCAAACAATTCATTTTTGGGGGTCCATTTGGGGGGTCACCAGGGGGGTGGCACCCCCAAACTATGTCAAAATATTTGTCTGTTAAATATCTACTGATATCATAAAACACTAGCTGGCACTCTAAGTTGAGCCGTTCAAACAATTGATTTTTGGGGCCCCATTTTGGGGGGTTCCCGAGGGGGTGGTACCCCAAACATGTCAAAATATTTTTCTCTTAAATATCTACTGATATCAAAAAAAACTGGCACCCTAGGTTAAATGGTTAAAAAACTTGCTTTTGGGGGGGTCCCCGGGGGGGTGGTACCCCCAAATTATGTCTAAATATTTCTCTCTTAAATATCTACTGATATCAAAAAAAAATGGCACCCTAGGTTAAATCGTTAAAAAATTTATTTTTGGGGGGCCCCATTTGGGGGGGTCCCCGAAGGGGTGGTACCCCCAAATTATGTCAAAATATTTGTCTCTCAAATATCTACTGATAACAAAAAAAACTGGCACCCTAGCTTGAGCCGTTCAAAAATTTGATTTTTTGGGGGGGTTCCCGAGGGGGTGGTACCCCCAAACCATGTCAAAATATTTCTCTCTTAAATATCTACTGATATCAAAGAAAAATGGCACCCTAGGTTATATGCTTAAAAAATTTGTTTTTGGGGGGTCCATTTGGGGGGGTCCCTGGGGGGGTGGTACCCCCAAATTATGTCAAAATATTTGTCTCTCAAATATCTACTGATATCAAAAAAACTGGCACCCTAGCTTGAGCCGTTCAAAAAATTGATTTTTTGGGGCCCCATTTTGGGGGAGTTTCCGAGGGGGTGGTACCCCCAAATCATGTCTAAATATTTCTCTCTTAAATATCTACTGATATCAAAGAAAAATGGCACCCTAGGTTATATGGTTAAAAAAATTTGTTTTTGGGGGGGTCCATTTGGGGGGGTCCTCGAAGGGGTGGTACCCCCAAATTATGTCAAAATATTTGTCTCTCAAATATCTACTGATATCAAAAAAACTGGCACCCTAGCTTGAGCCGTTCAAAAAATTGATTTTTTGGGGCCCCATTTTGGGGGGGTTTCCGGGGAGGTGGTACCCCCAAACCATGTCTAAATATTTCTCTCTTAAATATCTACTGATATCAAAGAAAAATGGCACCCTAGGTTATATGCTTAAAAAAATTTGTTTTTGGGGGGGTCCATTTGGGGGGGTCCCCGGGGGGGTGGTACCCCCAAATCATGTCAAAATATTTGTCTCTCAAATATCTACTGATATCAAAAAAAACTGGCACCCTAGCTTGAGCCGTTCAAAAAATTGATTTTTTGGGGCCCCATTTTGGGGGGGTTCCCGAGGGGGTGGTACCCCCAAACCATGTCTAAATATTTCTCTCTTAAATATCTACTGATATCAAAGAAAAATGGCACCCTAGGTTATATGGTTAAAAAAATTTGTTTTTGGGGGGGTCCATTTGGGGGGGTCCCCGGGGGGGGTGGTACCCCCAAATTATGTCAAAATATTTGTCTCTCAAATATCTACTGATATCAAAAAAAACTGGCACCCTAGCTTGAGCCGTTCAAAAAATTGATTTTTTGGGGCCCCATTTTGGGGGGGTTCCCGGGGGAGTTGCCCCAAAAAAATTTCAGGAGACACAATTGCGTATGTACCTCAACAACTTCACACAAAAATTAGATTTCTATGTTTTGTGGTTTAGGAGAACTCGAGCGTACAAGATTTAGGAAGAAAAAAAAGGAAAAAAAAAGGAAAAAAAAAGGAAAAAAAAGGAAAAAAAAAGGAAAAAAATAAGAAAAAAACCTCATCGCGGCCGAAAGTGGGTTGGTAGGGATGAAAGGATATCTTAAGACATATAACCATGAGAAATATTTTTTGCCGTACTTAAGCCGTTTTTGACTTAGACCGCTTTTTACGCCAAACTTTCGGGGCGGTTTTCGGGTCATAAACCCGAAGTCACGTGACCGATTGCCTCGAAATTTGGTACAAAC
This sequence comes from Trididemnum nubilum, assembly GCA_963965965.1. NCBI lineage: Eukaryota > Metazoa > Chordata > Ascidiacea > Aplousobranchia > Didemnidae > Trididemnum > Trididemnum nubilum. Next base: position 36,054,804 of record OZ014489.1, read on the forward strand.
ATAAAACTCATTAATCTCAAACTGCTGTCAAAATTTCATGTAGTTAGACCAAACGGTTCTCGAGTTATAAGCAAAAGTCTGAAATCTCGCACTCATTAGTTAGAAAATGGCCGAGTAAAAACAAAGGAACACGCGACGCGAGCGTCGGTCGTTCCAATTAAAAACTTAGTTAAGAAAAGTCTCTCAGCTTTGAGACTAAATTTTCTTCCATTTTAGTTTATTTCCTCGTATTAAATTGTCATTATCTTGCAAGAAAAATAACTTGTTCAATTTCGCAATGAACGAAATACTATAAAAAAACTGCTTTGACTTTTTCTTACGCTATGACGTCATATTTGAGGCGCCGCAAAATCAAATTTAAAAACATAATGCGTTTGTCCACGATTTGTCTGAGAAAAAAAGCATACTTCTAGTTCGTTTATTTAAATTTGCGTAGCTGAAGTGAGGCACAATCGACAATGCCTCACTTCACATACCGGTTATCTAAAACGATGCTCAATGGCACGCCGTATCAATACCAATATTACACCGAATAGTTTGGGCGTTTTAATGCGAAAAATATAACATAAAAACAATGAATACACAAAAAAAGTAAATATGGGAACAACTTTCTTGAGTATGCAAGCCTTCAGAAAGGCTGTTGAAAATTTGCAAGTGTGCATACGACCTCTTGCTTTCACCACATTCTATTTACTTTTCTTACAATAAACACTTGCAAATTTTCAACAGCCTTTATGAAGGCTTGCATACTCAAGAAAGTTGTTCCCACTTTCATGGCGAACCGCATTCGAAAAGCAAATGTCAGCCACAGCCCTGACATTGAGCGGTTTTTTCTCAAAAATGAAAAGTAAATATATGATAAAAATTAGTAAAGTTTTTGATAAATATTTTGGTTTGTGTGAAACCATTTTATTTTACTAAAAATTAGCAGCAATTTAGAATCATTAAAATTTTATTCAATGATTGCCAACCTAAAACTATAGGTTTTCGTGTTTCGACCAGTAACTTAGGCAATCTTCACGGCCAGCATTTAGAAGCATTAGTTATTCATCTATACAATTTATTATTATAATATACAATGCGAATGAGCTATCGCGACGTGTTTCAACCTTGCTCAAGAGTCTCATCAGGCGAAAAGAATAGCACAAACTTAAACATGCAATGATAAAAAGCTGCAATTAAAAATTTGCCAACCAAAATTTAGTAGAAACCTAGAATCATTAAAATTTTAAAAATGCAGTGATATAAAACTGCAATTACCAAATTTGGAAATAAAAATTGCATCGATAAACACATCTGCTTCGTCTACGCAAATTTTTCAAGACGTCAAATAACTTATGACATGCTCATATAAAATTCACAGGGAGAGCATGAGCTAAATGCATGTGCGACATATTGAGACTTTCTTAACACTCGTGCTCTCCCTGTGAATTTTATATGAGCATGCCATAAGTTATATGACGTCATGAAAAATTTGCAAAGACAAAGCAGACGTGTTTATCGATGCAATTTTTATTTCCAAATTTGGTAATTGCAGTTTTATATCATTGCATTTTTAAAATTTTAATGATTCTAGGTTTCTGCTAAATTTTGGTTGGCAAATTTTTAATTGCAGCTTTTTATCATTGCATGTTTAAATATGTGCTATTCTTTTCGACTGATGAGATTCTTGAGCAGGTTGAAATGCGTCGCAATAGCTCATTCGCACTGCATATTATAACAATAAATTGTATAAATGAGTAACTTATGCTTCTAAATGCTAGCCGTGAAGATTGCCTAAGTTAATGGTCGATACACGAAAACCTATAGTTTTAGGTTGACAATCATTGAATAAAATTTTAATCATTTTACTTTAATAATATTACTTACAGTAGTTTTGTTTTTCTGTGTACAATTTTACAGGTGAGGCACGGCCTCACCTGCCTTCCCAGATTGCACGTCCTTGGTAGTTTGCACTATTTGTTACTCACGTTTCTGAACAGTCTAGCTAGCGTTAGTGCAACCAGTTTAATTGATCATGGGGAGAAAATATTGTGTGACAAACTGCAATGGAAATTATGAAAGCAAATAAAAAAAAAGTATTTTGATTGCCCGCTGACAAAGACGAAAGAGCTCGATGGCTAAGTGTACTTTCCAGAGACAATACTCCCGATACCAAAAATACTGTTGTATGCGAAAGGTATTGACCTCTGTTGTGAAAAATGCTTTTCTTTATTAAACGAAAAGATGTGCGATATTATGGATTGTTTACCTGGTATGCACGCATCTATTTCGATAGATTCAATGATGGGATTGGTGTACAAAGTACATTGCTGGAAATGCCATCCCTAAAAATAAAAGTGACTGTGACGCCGAAGACAGCCACTTTTACTACAGTATAGCTCCTTTACGGAAAACTTGAATAGAGATGATTTGCATGTTCCTAGAGACTCCGTTTGCCAGTGGTTATTTACAGTTATGTTGTGTTTCATGAGGTGGCCAAATATTCCTGCAAAAAGTCATGTAAAGTGCTGCAAATATCAAAAACACCTACATTTAAAGACTTTCCAATATTTTTTTTCAATAACTACTGCTTCCTCTATTCGCCTAAATATACGTATTAAAGAATCTCGTCAGAAAATTTTTAAGCTTAGCAACAGCAGTCAATAAAGATCAACAACAACAATTATGAGGTAAATCATGTAATTTTTGATGTTTCTCTTAGAAGTCTGAAGCTACAATCAGAACCAAATTTAGAGTAGTTGTCAGCCATCAGAAAAGTTGCCATAAATTACAGTTGTTTGCGTTGGCATATTATTATACCCTATATTATATCAATTATATTATGCATATTTAACGCTTTATGCAGCTTTACCGCTTTCTCTTTATCTCAGTAACTGTCACTCAAAGCTTGCATTGTTTGTATTGCGTGATATGCTACGCTCAAATATTAATCAAAGATGCCATTATTACGGTATTAAATTCGTTTTAATAATTATTAAAGTCATAATGTTCGAGACAACCTGAAAACGCTAATATTTGTATACCGAGTAAGACAGTTTCTTTTTAAGCTAAATAGCGTGTGCAATAACATTGTAGTATGGGTTTGGATTGCTATGCCTATGCGTCATGTTAAAACAACTACAAAAGATATCATATTACGTTATCCTTGCATTCTTAACCATTGACAACATTACAACGTTCCCAATACACATCATGTGATCGAAGTTTTTGTATAAAAACGCTTAAACTTTAGGTTAAGTTTTAAACTTTAGGTTAAGTTTTCGGCAAAACTGCTTAATCAATCTCATGGAATATAAATTAAGTACTTTAAAAACGGTTTTAAACAATTAGGAGCGAACGATTGTGCTATTTCTTGGTATCGCCGACATACAGTAGCGTTTTGCGTGTTAAGTAAACAAAGCGATGCGCAAAAGTTGCCGCCTAATTTTCTCGCTGCTAGGTGATATGTGCTGCCGTCTTCTTTTAGTAGGCCATGGGCACTCTTCAAAGATAATTTCCGTGAAAATCTGCATAAAACGACGTCGTCGAGATGTTTTAACGACATAATCACTTAGACTAAAGCAATTTGTCATCTGACTCAATTTATATATTTATAAAAACGACTTATGAGCAAATTTGAGCTCCAAAATAAATTTTTAAATTGAAAAAAACAATGATGACGTCATTTTTCCGGTCTCGGTCTCGAACTTTGCTGGTCTCGGTCTCGAAGCCAAATTCAAGGCCGAGACCGGTCTCGGTCTCGGAAAATTTTTTTGGTCTCGGTTACGGTCTTGGTCTCGAATGAGTCGGTCTCGACAACAGCCCTGGTCGTAAGCATTAAAAAATGTGGTTTATGGACATGTGTATTTGATTTTTTTTTGTGGTAGATGAAAAGCTCAATTCCCCACAGGGGCACGAGAACTTCATTTATGTGAATTCGAGGGGGCGCGAGAAGTTTATTTGATTGTGGATCAAACGAAAAAGGTGAGGACCGAAAAAAAAAGGTCTACAGTACAAAAATTTCCACAAATTCTGGTTGTTGTCTCAAAATTCTTGCGATTCTGAATGAAAAAAAAAAAAAAGGTCTTCGACAAATGAAAAAAAAAGGTCTTCGTCCCAAAAATTTTATGAAATCCGGTGTGAGTCAACAAAAACTACGGAAACACAGTTCTTGCTCGCTAATTCTAGGGCGGTAAACATCAATTTGGGAGTCGTAGGCCTCGATTTCCAGGAGCCTCGAACCTGTTAATTTCTTCGGGGCACAGTCAGGGGCGCCCGCAAGGGGGGGCAGGGGGGGGCACTTGCCCCCCCCTGGAAATTAAGATGTCAAGAATCTTTTATGTTTAAATTTACAAAATAAGTCAAATATATCTATCTAAACTAAGAAAACAACCCTTTGTGGAGCTTTTTTACCTTTTTTGCCATGGTGCAGAGGGCGGGGGCAGGAGAAACAGGATTCCCATTGGTAATCACTATTTTACCGAAAATTTTCATGGTGAAGAGAATAAAACGAAAATGAGAAATATTCATCCGCGCTTTTTTCATTTGCTTTTTTAGGGGTTAAGATTAGGTTTAAGTTAGGGTTTGGGTTAGGGTTCGATTTGGGAATAGTTTTAGAGTAAGCATTTGAGTTTGGGTTAGATTTGAGTCAGAATTAGTAAAAAAGTAGATAAAAATATCCAGCGAAATAAAGCCTTCCTTGCCCATTTAACGTAAATTATCAAACAGCATTTTCTCGAAAGCGAGCGTAAGCAATGCTACAGGCTTAAGCATTAAACTGTTTGATAAAATAATTATCAATATCAAACGTTTCAGGATTCTGTCATTGAGCTCTTAATAGGATCTAAATATGATAAAGTGTTTAATATTTCAAATTTACGCTGCGCTTATAAAAACACAAAAATCATAATTACTCCGCCATTAAATTAATCTTGCCCAGAAACCGAAATCAAAACCAAACTTGCAATCACTAGCGTAGCCAGAGGGACTCTGCCCACCTACATTGGCCTGCTATAGACCAAAGTGCACGATAAAAAATATGTCACAATTTTTGGCCCTCTGAGGCAGTCTTTGCAGTAATATGGCCTCTAAAGTTGTTCAAAGCCACTTTTAAAACATTTACTATTAATATTATTACCGGTATTCTAATTATAATTGTTTGTTGCTTTTTTTTGGGGGGGTATTAACTTATTTATCAAAAATACAGCTAACAAATTAATCGATAAAAACTTCAAAACATAGCTAAAAACTAGCAGTCAAGATTGATCGCTTAACGCAAAATGCTTAACGTAAGCTTCATAGAAAAAAAGAGTATAGGAGGGGGGCTATTCAGCAGAGGTGGAGTCCTCGAGGACGCATTTTTAAGTCCTTGGCCTCGAAGCCTCAAGTCCTCGAAAATTGCCCTGTCCTTGGCTCGAGGACAGCACTATTTTTGAATGGTTAAAATTTTGTAGATCGGCTAAAAAATGTTTTTCTAGACCGTATTTTTTTTGGAGATCGACCGAAAAAAAAATTTTTAAACCTTTTTTCTTAGGAAAACACTTGCATTTGTGTCCTTGGTCCTAGGCCTTGGCCAGGAGCATTCCTGTCCTTGGCCTCGAATTTTTTTGTGTCCTTGGCCTCGGGCCTTGTGTCCTCGACTCCACCTCTGCTATTTAGCGTATAGTTTATTTATTTTCAATGAGTTTTGGACTTAAATTATGAGCAACGTGGGGGTTTGAAGGAGCTGAGCTATTTAATTCTTTTAAATGGCTTTCAAAGTGTATCAATTTCGTGTTTTAAATGGCTCTAAAAAGATGCGAAATTTGATTCGAATAGCGTTTAAATGGCTATTTTTTTTTGAAGTATCACCAAATTTGCCCATCAGCTTGAGTTTTGCCCCAAGAGCCTGGTCTGTGATATGCTTTAGTTGCACCTATTTGCTCGGCACGCAGCCCAAATGAGGCATTTTGAAAAAAAAAGATTCAATCTTTAGGTTAATCAACTCCCCCCAAAACAAAATTTAGGTTGTAATCAGTGGGGCAACCATGAAGGTTAAAGGAGCTTAGCCTCCCCTTTTCCAAGTCACTTGGAAAACTTATCTCACATAGAGTAGCGTAGTCAGGTTGGAAAGCTATAGCCCTCCCCCCCCCAATGGGTCTGTCGACCAAAATGCAGATTAAAGAAAATACCAGGTTTTTAGCTCTTTTAAAACTGTTTTAATCACTGGAATGGGCTAAAAAGTGATTTGTAGACCCTTTTTAACCATATATTTAGGAGGGCTAATTTGTCAAAAATAAAACTCACAAATCTATAAAAACTTTGAAAAATGCCCAAAAATAAGCAATCAGAGTTGATCGCTAGTGTAAAATCGCTGAACATACGTTTCATCAATAAATGAAGCACGTTGTTGCAAAAGTTGATAAATGACATTTTTCAAAAAATGAGTTTTTCATAGATTTTAATTTATTTACCAAAACTAATTTAACTGAGAAAAAAATAGTTTTAATTTTCAATCAATTTTTGGTAATAAATAGCTTAATATGTCGCACTTGACAACCGAGCCAAATGGAAATTTAAAACTTTAAATGCGATTTACTCGAAACAGCGAAATGCGACTTATCAACTTTTGCCAAAACATGCTTCAAATGTATTATAAACTCAGGAATAGAGAGGGGGGCTATTCAGGATTAGTTAATTACCAATCACTCTTCTCAAATATCTTTTCATTAGCCCTCCCCCCTCCCAATTATTTTGCTATATGAAATATAGACGAAATAGATTACTCCGTGTGAGTTTTATTGAACTATAGAATTTATGATTTACCAGCATGCAAAGAGAAGTAAAATTTTTCCTTAGTCACATCCCACATAGACCATTTTAGCAACCAGTTTGATAATGTTTGCACTTCAAATTTCCATGCCATCTTTTTAAAAGCAATGTTTTTCATCAAAGTAGCCCTAAAATTAAGTTATTTTTGCAAAAAAATGCAAAATTTTTGAGCGTTGGGGGCTCTGCTCCCAGATCTCCAGCCTTCGGCGCCCGGGGGCTTAGCTCCTGGACCTTTGATGGCTTGCGGTGGCTTCGCTACCAAACTCCCAAAACAACTTCCCCCATTGCAAATTTTTGGCTACAAACGTTTAAACGTGGTTTGAATTTGATCAGCAAGTAAAGAAGCTGAAAGGTCTGGGCATTTCAAGTAGATTCTTAATATCAGCATCTTTGTTCTATCCACTGGCCTTAAAAACGCTCAAAATGTGTTAAAATGACGTTAAAGTGGTTATTTTTTTTCCAGAAATTGCAAAAATTGCCCAGTGACTGGGGGCTTTGCCCTCAGACCCCCGTCCATAATGCACTTGAATTGCATCAGTTTGCTCAACATGCCGCCCAAATTTCAGCATTTTTTTAACTGGGTGATGTTAACTTTTGGTTCAATTCCCTTCGCAAAATCCTGGTTGCAGTGGTACCGGTAAGGTTTTTTTTTTATCCAGTAGATGATGGACACGTCGCTTGCCCCCCCCTGAAAAAATTTCTGCGGGCGCCTCTGGGCACAGTCCTCGCTTGGGGGGACACGGCCCAGGAATACTCCCCGCCGTAGTGCCGGGCCTGCCTTCTTTGCTTTTCTGTTATCTATTATCGTAGATGCTTTGCTTCCAGTTTGTTAAATCGATTATCGCCTTTTCAATGCTTTTTGCTTACATGTTATCGATTGGTAGAATCTTTAGACATACTTCACTTTTGTTCTTGTTGAGACTGCCTAAGCTTACATTGTTTCGTTTCTCTTATGCTATATTGCTCTTTACATACCCGTCAACTCTCCCGATTTCGTCGGGAGACTCCCGATTTTGAGGATTTCTCCCGATCTCAACAAAAAATCTCCCGATATCACGATTTAGCTAAAGATTTTTTAATTTAAAAATTAATCAATTTTGTTCGCAAATCTTTTTTACGGGGCGAAAGAAAATAGCCGGTGAACGAATTTTCAACAATCTTGCTGCATTAATGAAATCGCTCCAGTGCATACCTCACTCAAACGCATCTAGCGAAGGAACCTTTTCCATGGTGCGGAAGATTGTAACCGAAAACAGAACCAGTTAGCACAATGACATTGTTTGCGCGCTTTTAAATTGCAAATTAAATGGTGACCGCAGTGCAGCTGGCTTTAAACCTTCTAAAGTAGGGTTGAATGCTGCCAAAAAAGCCACATACAAACGTAATCAAGCCACAAGTCAGGCCCGCAAGGAGGAGCAAATGCTTAAGGTAAGGGTGGGGCGAAAGCTAGTTAAGAGGGGGCGCTAAATAATATATCGCTATAACATATACAACTGATTTTGTCTAGGCCGAGGGGGGAAAATTTTTTCTGCGAGGCTGCGGGTCTGGTAAAAGTAGACGTCGTTGCATGACATTTCACTTTTATTGTTTAGTATTTTTGGAAAGTCTGCTGTGTTGAATGTTGCATGACTTTTTGTGCAGTGTGTCAGTAAAGTGTATGAAACAATACTGATGTTACCGGTTACCTGGCACCGTATCCAAAATAAAAAGACTGCTTGATTTAATCAGTCAGTCTTTTAGTAGCTAGAACTGCTACAACCTGAAATGGTAATGCCAAAATTTTGGTAATGTGCCTTACATTTCTGTATACTATATATAATTAAAAGATAACAATAATTATTCAAGCAGTAGAAACAGGAGGGAGGTCGGAGGGGCGAAACTTCCCAGCTATTTAATTTGCTGGTAAGAAATTTTCCGATAAGGCACTTTCAAATGTTGACAGGTGTGCTCTTTATAATTATACTAAAAGTGTATTTTTAATATTCTTATAGTACGGTAGTGATAGTTTTTCCTCTCACAAGTTTTATTTAATGGTCACAGCAAATATTTTATTACATTCTAGTGAAAAATAGAATAGAAATTTTTGTTTGCATTTCGGCATTGATTACTAATCTTTGCTTTTTGTTTTAGTCTTTGGTTGTTTCTTGATATCGACTGTCGACAATTCTTTGCTTTTGGTGCAAAATATCGATTCGTCTTTGCTTTTAAACACTATCGACTTCCAACCCTTGGTGCGGTCATGTTTTGAGAAGAGATGAAAATGCGATAGCGAAAGTTTTAGAATTTGAAATGAAAGGTAATAGAGGAAAACAACGACCGGAACGAACGTGGAAAAAACAAGTACAGGATGCATGTGATCGAACGAAATGGCGAGGCGTGCTGAAGTCAATGGCGGTACCAACTTCGGCCAATTCCTTTGCCGAAAAAATCCGAAGTCAAACTGAACTAACCAAGACTTCTTTTGGTAAATAAATAACACAAAGAATTTCGAGAAAATGTTTTTCTGCCAAAGAAATACGAATTTTGAAAGAATGGTTTTCTTGCCAATAAATGCAAAGGTTTTTTTGCCATATAAATCATGCAAATTTCGAAAGAATGGTTTCTTTCTCATAAATAATGCAAAGAAGTTTTTTCTTTTTCATAAATAATGCCAAGAAAGATTTTCTGCCAAATGAATAATGCAAATTTCGAAATAATTTTTTTTCCAATAAATAACGCAAAACATGTTTTTTTGCCGAATCAATAATGCAAATTTCGAAAGAATTACCCGTTTCTATATATCCCTGGAATTACCAAAGAATGTTTTTCTGGCAAACAAGCAATGCAAAATAAGCTGCTAAAACTTGACATGAAGATATTACTGAAAAGTGTTGGACAGAATAGTTTGCAATAAGTGTGGAGACATGGTAATAACTTAAAACGAGATGAAATACTGTGTGGTGGTGTGGAAACCTGTTACTAAGTTTTCTTATCTTTGAAGCGACAGATTGAAAGCTGGTGGATGTGAAACAATGGCAACAGCTAGAAGAATCGCATGGATGAAGTTCAGGAAATGTGGTGTCATACCCAAAAGCAATAGGTTTTCATTGAAGATGAAAGGAAAGGTTTACAGAAGTTGTGTAAAATCAGCTACATATGTTGCATGGAAGGTAAACGTGGTGCTTAAGAGAAAAAGCAATGACAATTTTGAGCAGAACAGAAAAAGCGATGTATGGTGTGAAGCTATTAGGTCGAAGAAACACCGAGAAGTTAATGAACATGTTGCCTATAGAGAAGTATTTGGATAGAATGGCTAAAGCAAGCAGAATACAATATAGTTGTTGGTACGGTAATGCTTTGAGGAAAGACCAAAATGAGAAAGTGAAGACTTTAGAATTTGAAATGATGGGTAGCAGAGGAAAACAACGACCAAAACGAACGTGGAAAAAACAAGTAGTGGATGCATGTGATAGAACGAAATGGCGAGGCGTGGTGAAGTCAATGGCGGTACAAAATCCGGTCAATTCTGTTGACGGGAAAAACGCGAAATCAAAGTGAAACGATAAAAACTTGTTTTTTATTTAAATATAATGCAAAGAATTTCGGAAGAATTGTTTGCTTTTCTCATGAATAATGTAAAAAATTTCGCTAGGAATAAAAGAGCCAAAGCTGTCGTAAACATTGTATTTTAAGAGACGTTTCGTCTAATTTTTTCAGTCATTGTCAATTTTATTTAAGTAGAACAAGATTATATTCTATTTGAATAAGATTGACATTGACTAAGTAATTAGCTTCTTCTGTTTGAATAAGATTGACATTGACTTAATAATTAAGCTTCTTCTGTTTGAATAAGACTGACAATGACTTAAGTAATTAGTCGAAACGTCTCTTAAAAATGTTTACGACAGCTTTGGCTCTTTTATTCTTAATGAAACTGTTTCTCAAGACCACTTTTTATGGTCTATTGTAACTTAAAAAATGTTTTTCTAATAAATAAATACATAATGCTAAGAATGTATTTCTGGCAACTAAACTTTCGATAAAAGCTTAAAACTTTCGACCACTTAAAAATTGTTTTTGTCTTATGCAGTAAGCACGTGAACAAAAATTAAATACTTATTAAAGATTGAGAGTTCCAAAAATTGCACCGTTTATTAATTTCCTACCAATCGACTAACGTTGCACAAATAAATACAAATTTGCAGATCTTCTACAAACGAAAAAACAAACAACAAAAACGTATGATGAATAATTGTCGATAAATTGACCCGCTTAACCATCAACGATGTAGAAAAACTAATTTTACTTTTCACATTAAAAGGTTGGCCGAAGCAGTTTTGAGACATAACCAACTAAAAGAGCTCACTAGATGAACGTTCATACGAGGAAGCAAAAATTAAAAAGACATTCAAATCATAAAACTTTGCTCGGTTTTCTCTCAAAAAAAAAAAAAAAAATTGACAGATGAGATCTAAAGACTAACGTCACCTAACTTGAACTTTCCACGACCTTCCGTTCCCAAAATGGGAGAATTTTGATTCCCCTTAAGAAATTTTGCCAGGGTTAGTTACTAGCTGCAAACAAAATTTCAAAAAATTATTGCACGTGTGGTAGTGTTTTCGGCCGTGTTGTTGTCAAAACAAAGTAAAGGTTCAAAATTGTTAATAAGCTGCTTTTCAAGTAAATTCAAGCCAATTTTGAAAAGTTAATCTTCTGTCACAATACTAGCAACACTGAAGTAAGAGGAAAATTGCTAACTTTGAACTTCAATATCTTGAAAACGGCAAGACGTAGGAAGTTCAAATTTGTGATAATGTATTATAGGCTGATCCCAACATTGTAGTCAACAGTAAAAAACATGATTTGATGGACTTTTAAATACTATCTAGAATTTGAACAGTAGCTACGTAGCTGGAAATCTACAAAAATTGCTACCGGTAGTTGAAAAACATTAACTTTGGTACTAAAAATTTAGCTACGATCTAATATGACGCCCTATTAAAAAGATCATTGCCGAATTGTAAAAAATTGTAAATACGAGGACAGGGTTAGGTTACATGTCAGGTACACCTTTTTTTATAAGAACAAGTAAATTTTGGGTTGAGGTTGGCTGTTCTTTAATTTTTACAAAATTTAAGACTCGTTCGTTTTTAAATCTTTTTGAAGAATATCGAGAGGTATCATTCTTACTTTATTAATCATTGTATTTTGTTATTGATCATGATGATACTATTAATCATGATTAATGGAAACAACAGTTCTCAACAAATCAACAACGACAATATAGAAAGGACCAAGAAAAGCTCTGTTTTCATTTTTGACGCGTGTTCTTAATTTTTTTTTTTCATGCCGAGGCTGCCATTGGTCTTTAATTTCTTACATTTTTAGCAAAAATGAGCCTCGTGTTCCTATAAAATATAAGTGTGAAAAATATCAAATTTAACAGCTCTTTAAGTAACGTGAATAAACTAGCAAAATCGTTTCCATCACACAAAAATTCACCATATGTTTTTCTAGAGTACTACAAGTTCAAAAATGATTGCAAACGACGAAATACCTATTGCTAAAAAGTACTTAATAAAGGCAGTTTAAAATACGCTTGCATTTTGAAAGGCGCTAATTTTGTCTTCATCGGATAATAAACAGCATAGGAGAATTTGCAGCAGTTATTTTCCACCATTTCGCAAACACGATTTTGCCAACGATATGACGAAAGCTAAAAAGTCAAAATATCAAATTAAATCTTCATTGAACAAATTACACCACCGCGCATAACCAGTTGACGGGACTAGTCCGCGCATCATTCACTGCTTCTGATTGGTTTGCTATCAAACTTTTTCCGGGTGAAGCAAGAAACCCACCTGCCTATCCATACGGTAGTAAAAGGCGACTGCTGGGTAGGTACAGCGTACCCATTAACAGTGACCATCCATGAGAAGATAAAGGGCCAACTTTTCCATGTGGAAATGGGAAGTTTTCCTGGTTCTTTAATTCAACGATCAGTGGTCGAGTGGATAGAGCGCCTGATACAGAAGCGGTACACTAAGTTCGATTCTCGGTCGGGTCAAACCAAAGACTAGAAAAACTGGGATTAACAGCTTTCCTGCTTGACTTTCAGCATTAAACAGGGACAGTGAGAAGCCCACTGTGTATGGTAGACAGATTGGCAAGTAGCAGCTTGATTCCAAGACCGAAAGATCCCTTCGCGGTGTACTGGCCAAGGCAACTTGGTAAATGAACAATAACCATGTAATAACAATTTACAATTGTCTTCAGAACATCCCTGGCTTTCGCGGTGTGCACTCTGCTACAGCATGATCCTATCCTGAGGAAACTGATTAAAAAGACGGCCTATAAAGCATTTCAGGAAATTACGGTTGTGGGATCAAAAAACAGTGCGTTTACAAAAAAAACTGAATGAAAGCGGCTACTAAAGTATTCAGCATCAACTAAACGGCGAGCAAACACCCAGAATGTAAGCAAACATTGCAAAAAATGCTTCTGCATATTCTCATACCGAAGCATTTACCCAGTTCGTTGGCTAGCATATTGGATCGGGGTGGGAACTAGATACAGTTTGATAAAGTAAAAGCTCTAAAAACTGAAAAACATTGATAGCCAGTTAGTTTCAAGTCACGTGATCGCCACATATGCGCTTAAAAGAGAACTGAAGGCAAAATCAATAGAGTATCTAAAGTTAGGGCAATCGTCTTAAAACTAGATTGCCCTTGACTCCCATCCTTCTTGACCCAGCCGCTCCAGAGATCAAACACGACGTAGGGCCTCCCTAACTCTAATTTTTATTTTGTTTTTAAAGTAGAATATTTCTGGAACGGCTGGGTCGAGGATGGAGTCACGCCATCTAATCTAATACAAGTGCCCTAACTTTTAAAAATCTCTTTTAAGGTGCTGCAGTTAGATATTACGTTATTCTATCTCTAGAAATGACGATACGACGATGTTTCGAAAAAGCAAGTTTGAACTTTTTTTTTTATTCGCATGACGTATGTGTATGTTATTATTTTTGTGTTGTGTTATGTGTATTGTGCAATAAAAAAATTTAAAAAGTTTCATCTTTTTCAATTGAAGTTTAGCTTACCCGTAATAGCAAGTGACCATAGCAGCAGAGGCGGATAAATATCTTTAGTCCAACTACGAACTTTCTGCACAAATATTTCCGCACGTCCCGGTACTGGCTTCTTCTGCAACAAAACAAAAGCTACTTAGATGTAAAGTCTTCCCAGTCAGCATTATAGCAATTGAGGAGATCAGAAAACGGAAGAATTGAGCAAGTGTGTTGGGTGATTTGGGTAGCCAATACCAATTCCTTACACATAACATCATATGATAACGCAAAACTGGGCTGCTTACTATGCTCTAGGACAGGGGGGTCCAACACACAGCCCGTGGGCCACTTATGGCCCGCCGAAGGTTTCAAAGTAGCCCGTTAAAGGTTTCAACATTATTGGTTAATTGATCCTGACGCGCTGACACGATATTATGAGTTACAGAAGCGAGTCCTTAAACTTTTTGTTGATTTGTGCTCTGGAGAACACCACAAAATCCATCGAAATTGGTGGACTGAAAACCTTTTTCTTTTGGTCTTCAACTACTTTTTGGCAAAAGAAATCGCTCCAATCTGAGTGGAGACGTTTTTTTTTTTGGAGAACACCACAAAATCCATTGGAAGACTTTAGTTTTGGAGGAAGATCACCTACGACTAAATTTTGGCCCGCGAAAATTTTGGAATAGCAAATTTGGCCCGTGACTGAAAAAAGTTGGACACCCCTGCTCTAGAATGAAAAGAGACTTATAGCGTTTTTCATGTTAACTTTTTGGATCCTCTTCTTGGTGTCGGTACCTGTTTTTTGTAGAGTCATGCAAAAAAAAGCCAAATTGCGGAAAAAAACATACAGTTTCGGAACCACTAAAATAGGTGGTCCTTTTACAGTTCCGATGCTTCTATCCTGATGCGTCTAATAGGTCAGTTGCATTTAAAATGCGTTTCAATTGCAGACATATACGCACGCTAGTATTGCTTGACGATTGGTTACGCCGCTGGCTGTATTACGCTCAGCCTATGGACTATGGCTTTGATAGGCAGTAGATACAGAGCAAAGGGTGGGCTAGACTACAGGCGTACATCAGCAGTTCAATTAGTGATTATGGGAGTAGAGTAGGAAAAGTCAGTCAAAAACAGCAATCGGTTGGAAATTAAGGATAAAGTTGGAGTCACAGTAGGTCTGTTGCGTAATTACTAGGTCAACTAAAAACTAAAATAAATATCAGTTACAAGGCAGAATCTTCAGTAGCGATACAAGGCAGGTTCAGTAATTTTCGGTACCAGTACAGATCTAAGCCCACCCCGATTGTCTTCTGTTTGCATTGGTTATTGGAGAAATATAGGCCATTGTAGCTTAGATACAAGCGCTAAGCCCAGTTTTGAAAAATACAAATTAAGTCGAGCAGAAAAGTGCCAACAAAAAGAACCAAGAACTCGAACTGCACCCAATAAGTGGGCAAAAAAAATTAAATAATAAACTCTTTGATTGGCAAGGGTTCTTTTATAACTTGGCAATTATTTTTGAGCGTAACTAAACAATAAGCAGTCATCGGGACCAGGAATAGGACCTGAAAAGTGATGTAAAAACTCGATATAGGTTTTACTTCCCACAGTTAATGACTAAACAAAACCTCGAAAACTAAACAACTTTAAATAGTCATATTGGAAGCAGTTTGTTGTAATGGATTACTTTTGGAAGCAGTTTATTGTATTTGAGAAATTCCAAAACTTTTGTGTCTTCTTTAGTCAGAACAGGTACGTAGCTGCTCTTGTACTCTCTTCGCCAAGTTGCTCTCGGCGTACTCATATCCTTCTTCAACTTTGTATAATGGTAATGATAAAGTTGCGCTCTCAAAAACTTAGGTGGTCGATCAGGAAAAGGATTGGAAGAACGGTCCAGAAGATCCAAAACTAAATAGACAAATTTATTAAATCTAATAGAGAATTACAAGCACGCGAAAAAAAAGGTTGGTTAGAACTGCTACGGCTCTTTCTGTAGATAGACCAGGGTGCAACGGAATGTCCTGCACAAAACCTACTCGAAGCGCTGGAAAACCCGGTCGAGGTTTTCAACGCAATTCAATCATTAAGCACCCTATTACAACACAAGTAAACAATTCAAACATATTTTATCGTATACAATAAGTCAGCAAAGCAACACCAACGTAAAAGAATGCGCGACTATAATGCAATTAGCCAGAGTGGTTTTACACATCTTACCTTCTGGGTGTCCGAGAAGCAGCCGGTGCATGAAACTTATAATCCATGGATTATGTTGGTAGCTACCGAGCGCGGCAAACCACATTTGCCAATCCAAGCGAGGCTGGTGCGGAGCTGAAAAAGTTGTTAAGTACATTTAGCTCCAACCAAATATCACAGTAAAATAATGACTATAGCGCAGCCAACAGCCATTGCAGAGGAGTTTTTTTTAGTTTTCTCGTTATGTCCTGCTGGATTCATTTTTCGACAACCGCAACAAGCAAAAACTATGCAAGAAAGATTTGAATGCGGGGCAAATCCAATTTACTGCTAAAATTTGCCCACTCTTACTGTGGAGAAAAAAATAACAGGTAATGGTACGAATTTTTACGAGGTGTACCAATAACGTTACGATCTACCGCTTTTTTTCTCTTTATTTTAATTTAAATATGTCATTTTGATAAAGCGGCAGTGGGTTCTCTGCGGCCTAGTGGTTAAGGCGTCTGATAAGCATATCGTCTTACCTGCCCACGGCAGAGATCCTTTCACATCTCCAGGCTTATAGACGAAGTGATATTCCTGAAAGCATACTAGAGTGAACACTGGGGCAGCAAAAGCTATTTGCGAGGTAATGAACTCACTAGGATTTAGTACTAAGCTTCAATAATTCTTCCATAACTCAGCATACTTGGTCAAATCGTCCAATTAAAAAATCGATATTTTATCATGTACAATCTTTATTTACGCACGTTTTGTTAAATGCACCAAAGAAATCACGACTCCATTTTACCTGCAAGATGAGACAAAAGTCTTGCAAATTGTCTGAAGTAAGCTAGCATTTCAAATACAAAGATAAAAAATAAAATAGCTACCCTTAGAGGTTCCAATTACCACTACTAACCAAATGCAAAAAGACGGTGAGATCTTGGCTTGAACCGCTAACATGGTGGTGGAGACTGGAGGGTCATAAGGACTAGCTCCATTATGGAATTGCTGACTTCGCAACTCTTAGTAGCTGTTGACTAGATGACCTCACGATCCCTTCGTAGCCACAATGACGCTACATATGATGAGATTTTTTTAGCTTCATCAGTGCTCCTTTTTTTATTGTGGCGTGTCAATTTCACGGAATAGTGCGCAATGAAATAAACAGAAGTCATGCAAGCGTTTGCAATTTGAATGCAATTACACCCATAAAATTAATTTAACCACTTACTTTCCAGCCTTTATCTTTCGAATCACTCCCCTCTATCACCACTTCAGGACGGCCGCCAATCCCTGTCATTCGTCGGAAGAGGCCATAAGAATGCACCAGATCATATTTCATACTGGCCTGATACCATTTATTGGGCATCGACCAAATTTGTGATCTGAAACGTGGGTCAACATCGGCGAATCTTACCTGAAAATAGAAACGATACCAATCATATACTGTTCAAATTGTAAATTCAACACTTATATCTTCAAATCGAAGGCATTTAATCATCGAATTTACAATTGCACTAAGAATTGTTTCGACTTTGTTTTTATGAGTTAGCTTACAACTACATTATCCAAATAAGAGCCGCTCGCAGAAGTTTGCGTTAGAAATTGATATGGGACTAAATATAAATCGTAGGAATTTTTCTGAAAAGGCATAATTACTGTTCAGTGATATGTTGCAGTAAATTCGTAAAAAAATTAAGTCAGCTATCGCGATCCATGGAAAATCTTACAGGAACTGGAGGGCTAAAACTACCGAACCTTTTAACCCCATTTTACACGGGCTGTTTGGCCAACACTTTGTACATGTTGAGGGGCATTTTTGCCCTCCCCCCAACCTAACTCCTAAACCAGAAGCCATGGGAACACCAAATTTGGTATGTGGGTTGGTGTTCACCAAAAGTTTTAGACAAATTGATGTTGAGTTAACACGTCATCATTGTGACGTCAAGGCCATATTTTGGAAAAAATCACGTCAATTTGCGATGACGTTACAGGTAGTTCAATTTTGTGCATAGGTGTGTTTTTGTTACTGAATCATAAAATGCTTAAGTCAAGTTAGTTACGTTACAAAAACGTCTTATGAAGTCATTTAAATTAAGTGTTGGCCAAAAATAAACAAACTTCGGAAAACCTCAAAAATCGGGAAACTTCCCGTTACCTTATCAGCTTCAAAGTTTCAGGAGTTATTTGCTGATTTAAAATAAAATCTTTTTCTGAAGGGGTTTATCACAGAAAAATAACGTGTCAAATCAGGTTAAATGCTAAATGACCAACCATCTTTCCGTATACGAGGTAATCTGGACATTTGATTTAAAATTCAATTTTCTTACCGTACTAATGGTAAACAAATATGTCGACGGCCCAAAAACTATTAAAAACTTCAAAATCGACACCAGACGCTTCCTGAAACCTTTGCGATGTAAAAGCAACCTAAACAAGAAACAATTTAAGCAAAATTAAATTAACACAGCTTTAAAAGCACTATCAAAGTAAAAATTAAACATACGAACGACACGCAGTAGCCTAGTTCAGATATCATTTTGAAATTTAGTATTTCTATCCATCAAGGAGTACGCTTTCGAAAATATTACACTTCCTTCAGCAAGTTCTTAATTCAAGTAAATCCACAATTTCTAATTCATTAGAATTAACGAGTCGTGTTGCTGTTATGTTCTTTCTCAGCTATCTTAGAGTTGATCAAATTGGATAACACAAAGAAACTATTTATTAATTTGACCAGTCATTACGAAGCGAACTTGATGACAAAAGACAGTCATGTACAAGCCAATGAACTATACTTTTTAACACTAGTGGCGCTATCTTAATAATTTACTTAATGACAGGGAGTACGGTGCGGCTACAATCAACAAATATATCACATCCCTCTTTTTCAATGAGCACCACCAGTACGAGCACAAACACAGTTAAAAAAAATTCAATTATTATTCAATATAGTCAGCGTACTTTCTTCGACGTCTGATTGTACGACCACGAACAGAAGTCCTGACCTTTCGCACCGTTGTAGTGGTTGCAGTATCAGAATGAGCAACACTAGGTTCAAAATTTACACCATTATCGTCACTAACCAACGAATTGCCCTGGGGTGCCTTAAACAAATCCCTACGGTTCCTGCGAACACGTCCATGACGACTCTGTACAATGTACGAACGAGGATTAGAGTCAGGTCTTGCAACAACAGCACTTTCTCTGCGATTGCGGAATTTGCAGTATACTCTTTCCTCTTCTCGCACAGCAGGTAACGGCTTAGTGCCTCGATTATAATGCACTTGTTGGCGATATTGAGCAGCAGATAACGATTCACTTATGGGTCATTCTATTATAAGACAGTCAAAATTTTCGAATTTTGTAACCCACCCTCTCAGATTTTTTTCATACTTAGATATACGAAAGCCATTAAAAAATAATGAAGGTTAAAAAAAACGGCATCAAAATTCATCGAGCAGTTTTCGAGTTACGATGGCTTCAATATTACCACTCGAGAGCACTGTTTTGGCAGTCCCAAATTTTTTAATTTGCGTAAAAATCTTTATCTTTATGCTATCGAAACAAGCAAAATATCAATTCTGATAGATTTTGAGGTGAGGAATTCAAAAATGAAGTTAGTTTTTGGAAAATTGCGAAGGTAAGTGGTCAAAATGTTGATTGAAAAATTTTTGAGTGCCCGATTTCATTTCCGATTATCTCAAAAGGGCAAAAAAATTTTTTAATCCAATCATTGCCAAAATCTCAAGAATAGAGATTTTGGCAATGATTGGATTAAAAAATTAAAATCACTGTTTGACATATTTAAGTTTGGTTAATGTTATTTGTTGCATATTTTTGTAATTGGTTTTGAAACACAGCTAAAAATTAACGTTGATTTTTTTGTGATTTTCTGAATTTTTTGGAACACATGTATTGAATAGTATCTTATAAAATAATAATAGTTGCAAAAAAATGAAGTAATTACTTTGTATACACTTAGTAAATCTGGTGATCAGCAAAAATTTTGATTTTAACTCTTAAATTGTTGGTGGTTAGTATAGGTATAGCTAGGCTAATACAGTTTTGCTTCATGTTATTTCCCAAGTGAAAATTAGTGAAGTGACAGACATTGACTATTACGGGTATGGAGAGAGCTAGATTTCTGCCATCCTTTTTCAATTGCTTACCTCTGGGAGCACTCTTGTAAAGTTTTAACCTCTAAAATGGGTGGATTACCATAAATTGGAGTGTTTGGCACAAATTCTCAAATGATTGGGTATATTCTCAATTAAATGGGTATGACACAAGATTTTCTCCCTTTACGTAATGGCACTTTCTGCAGGGGTGATAATTAAATGGGATTCTTTATCAATTAGTTGCAAATGGTCAACTTGCTCTTTTGATACATACCTTACAGTTCAAATTTCATTTGAACAGTTAGCATGAAACAAGGTAAACCCATCAGTTGCTGTTGAGTGGCAGGAAACTTGGAATGACTTCCTTATATGTGACAGTTTTTAAACAGATAAATTATGTAAAAATAGTGTAATGTGCATGTTAAGTACTGCAGATCACAGTAAAACCTTGATATCTATCTAACAGAAACTACAATTGGTTTGCTAGCAAATAAGCAACTTTGAACAAGTTTATTTAAAAACGCAAATTACCGGTACAGCTTTTGCTACAGTACAATAAAATAAATGCAAGTAACGTAAGCTCTAGCTTGGGTTATTTTAGTGAAATCGTTGCACTTAACACTTTAATCGCACACACATTATTAATCGCAATTAACATTTCTTAATCGCACGCAAATTCGTTCGAAGCTCAAACACGGTTTGCGATTCTTTTGGAGCAAAATGTTTCGTTCTCTTTTAGCAGAAACTTTTACCACGCTTGTCGCGCTAATCGCTCTTTCGGGTATCACAATTCACAAGTATTACCCTGAGTTGTAAGAAAGCAAGGTCAAAAATTTTGTTTTAGTTTTTCTGAAGATCTTTAGTTCTTTTATGTTTCACACAAAAAAGTCCATAGTTTTAGCCAGTGCAGTTTGCGAGATATTCGCGATTGAAAAATGCATTTGTAGCAAACGGCAACGTGAATTATTGTTAACGTAACGATTGAAATAATTACAATCCTTAAATCAATTTTTGTAAATTGAATGATTGAAAAAAAACATGGATGGCAATTGAATTGATGACCTCTGCAATATTTGTTACGTAAGAAAACTGAGATGCAATGCAGAATAGAATAATAGATGTGATTTTTTTACGATAAATTAAAAGTTTTTCAATGCGATAAACTCGTCACTAGCTTCCGATGATAGATTTTTTTGGTTAAGTAGGTTTGTTATCTCAAACAACATAAAGTGAAGCTCAGCCAGTGCAAGACTTTAGTTTAAATACGCGTTGTGATTGTGACGTAACCAATACTAAAACATTCTCAAACTTTTACCTAAAATGTGACTTTTGACAAAACAGAAAACAAACAACAGAACTAATGACAAAAATCGGAAGATAATTTTGTTTAATTTTTATATCGGATAATGGATGTTGATTTTTTGTTCGTTTTGATGAGATATTTCTGGAAAAAAAAGCATGCAATGCGATTGCCATCCCACACTAAAAGGTATCTATTACCTCAATATGATTTAAAAATCGCACACAAGAACCGGATTTTCTCGAAATACGATATCATGCAAATTTAGTAGTGCGCACTTTTTCGAAACTAAACCACATAAAAATGCACTATGCCATTTTGGTTCGGGCAAGTTGAGATCTCCTTGAGCAAGTAAATACTTGCTTTAACTTGTCCGACAGGCAAGTTGTTAAAAAAGTTAATTTTTACCACTGCTGTATATATACCGCAAAGTGTATTTAGTGCTAAGTACTAAATGAAATTAGGTAAGTGGAATTCAAAAGACTTACTTAGCAGTAAATACACTTTGGAGTATATCCAGTATATGCAACATATTACTAGCAAACCAATTGTAGTTTCTGTTAGATAAATATCAAGGTTTTACTGTGATCTGCAGTACTTAACATGCACATTACACTATTTTTACATAATTTATCTGTTTAAAAACTGTCACATATAAGGAAGTCATTCCAAGTTTCCTGCCATTCAACAGCAACTGATGGGTTTACCTTGTTTCATGCTAACTGCTCAAATGAAATCTGAACTGTAAGGTATGTATCAAAAGAGCAAGTTGACCATTTGCAACTAATTGATAAAGAATCCCATTTAATTATCACCCCTGCAGAAAGTGCCATTACGTAAAGGGAGAAAATCTTGTGTCATACCCATTTAATTGAGAATATACCCAATCATTTGAGAATTTGTGCCAAACACTCCAATATCTGAGAGGGTGGGTTACACGCTATGACTGTCTTATAATAGAATGACCCTTATGTCAACAACACAAGGTTTAAGCAAATTTAAAGCACACGGTATTTTGCTGCGTAATCGCTTGCTCATTAAGATTTGTGCCGGAGAATATGGTAATCCAGCTACTGGGGTGTTGCGGTACTCAAGCAATGACAAATACGGATCTTTGCCTTCGTAGTCCGCCTTTTTCAGGGAACGCTTTAGAGTTTGAATGGTTCGTTCTACTTGACCATTGCTCTGAGGAAAATTGGGACTTGAAGCAGTAGTTTTTGAAACCCCACTCATCAGCAAACTTAAGAAAATTAGCGCTTTGAAACGGCATGTTATCAGACACAATCTCATTAGGAATACCAAATCGAGCAAATACAGATATCAACTTTTGAATAACTGTTGCAGCGGTTTTGTCAGAAAAGACAGTCACATGTACAAGCCAATGAACTATACTTTTTAACACTAGTGGCGCTATCTTAATAATTTACTTAATGACAGGGAGTACGGTACGGCCACAATCAACAAATATGTCACATGCACTCCAGATGATAGATCATAGACTCCTTTTCGCTTGCTTAAAATAAGTTGAAAAAACATCGTAATATTACGATGGGTTGCAGCCCTTGAGAGTCTCGTTTTTATGTGCTTTCCTTTGACTACATTTCATTCACCACGTTGCCCTGGCCAGGAGATAGCGAAGGGACCGTTCGGTCTTCAAGTCAAGCTGCCACCTGCCTAGGTTTTTTTTTTTTTTTCGGTCATTTGTTGGTCATTAACCGATTTTTTTGCGCAATGACCGAAATATGTTTGGTCTGTTCGGTCATAATGACCGAAAACTTTTTCACCACGGCCAACACAATATTCGCAGGTTCGTAGCACTTGAGCGAATGTCAAGAAACAAAACCAGCTGTTGATAGTTCTTTTCTCTAAACAAGTATTGCTTTGAAGCACTTTTCTTATCTGCGCATGCCGCGAATGTTGGAATTGATGAGGTAGGCCTACGCGTTGAAAGAGCAGAAATCAAAAAAAACGTACGATTTTCATCGAAAAACAGTTATCATTTCATCACACTCGTTAATGAATAAAGCAGAACGATAACTACAAAGTGAATTGCTACGTAAAGGTACGTGATAAAACGAAAAATAATATAAACTTGCGGAGCGGTTGATAAAAATTTTAGCTCTGAGTTTATTCAGATCAGTTCACTCTATTTAGTCCGAAAAGTCAGAATAAGATTGCATCTCAACTGACAGGAGTATACTGAGTGGTTCTAGTAAAAGAGAGCAACTGGAGCCCAGAAGGAAGTAAACAAAATTTTGCAGTAAGCAGTCGAACTAGAGTTCATTAAAATCACCAAGTAGCGAAGATGTCGTCGAAGCCAAATCTAGTTCGTCTTCAAGTTTAACGCTGCGCGTTGTAGAAGGCGATAGCAATTTGATTTTAACGGTCACTCTCAAGAGCGCCGGCAGAAAATTTTTCAAGGGGGGGGAGGGGGCAAAACGAATTGAGCCAGTATTAACTACTAAAAACGAAATAATTTTTTTAATTAGGTAGGTTTTAGAGAGAGTGTGTGCAAATCCAGGGGGAACCATGGCCCTCCTTGCCGACGCCCATGGTCACTCTAGATGATGAAGAAACAGAGCAAGGTTCGTCCTATGTAAATTCTTTAATATTTTTATTTAAGTTGTGAATCGCGCACTTAACAATGTAATAAGTTCATACCGCTGCACAAAGTATTGAAGAGAAATAATATTATGCAGTAACAGCAGCTACGAACTCGTTTAATTCTTTACGCGAGTTCAAGTACTGAGATTCTTATTTTTATTCTTACTCGAGTTCGGCAAAGATGTCGAGTTTTTCGAGTTCTATTAAGTTTTGTTAAAAACAAGCAGTAAAACTAAAATCCAGCTTGCATGAAGAAAATTTGAAAAGGAAGTCATTGCCCTAGCTAAGTTTTACAAAATTAGCCCTGACCCTATCGAAACCGAAGTGCTAGAAGGCGAATGGCACAATTTAAAGTTTGAAGTTTTACGGAATTGTCGCTACGCTGATGACAATTGGCGAACGGTTTCGACAATCGCTGCAGAACAGGAATTGGATTGGCCCACTCTTTCCACGATTGCCAAAGCAATACTTAGTTTCAATGCTGAAAACGCAACTGTAGAACGAGGTTTTATTCCTTAGGCTAGACTAAAAACGCCCCCGAAAAATCGTCGACTACCATTCACTTGTGACTATTGATGCAACTACGCTTGAATGCAGAATCGTACAAAACTTGCGATTACAGTTTGGCATACAACCATAGGTGGGCAAGTTAATGTAAAACGTTAGCTTTGTTAACCACTAGTCCGTTAACAAACTTCGCACCTCCGTTAACGTTAATTCGTTAGCATCAGCTTTAATTAACCGAAGTTAATGAAGCCCGTTAATTCGTTAACATTTTGCGTACAGTTTACATTTCTTTTTATTCACTCGCTTCTAGAACACGTATTGACGCTGTTGAGCTGATCGTAAGGAAATATTTATTGCCATGGTGGTCTTTTTGTGCTTTGGAAGTTACAGTTTACAGTCTAATCTAATTTTTAAGATAAAATTAAGTTCAAATGCACTAACGAAGCTGTGATCCGAAAATCTTTGGAAATTGCGAACAGAATTTGATTTGATGAGGCTGCAGCTTATAAAACTCGTGCTAACATGCAACAAGTGTTACCAGTGCAAACTGGTTTGTACCGGCACGATGAATGAATGGTGCAAGATATTAACGATAAAAACCTTAACGGAAGTTAACAGAACTTAACGGAAGTTAATTTAGTCCGTTAACATGAAAAAACTTTTTAACGGATTACCGAGTTAATCAAAAAGTTAGCTACGTTACTAACGGATTAACGGACTTGTGCCCACCTATGCATACAACCAATGGTTACAATCTACAAAGCGGTCCAGGTACAACGCAAAGAGCAGGGGTTCCAGCGCTTTTTCTTCACAGCCCAACATGCCAACGGCTGAAGAAGAATAAATATGGACGGCTAAATTTTGAGAGACATATTTTGAGCAGGATTGTTTTTTCTCGGTTTAAGTTTAACGCTTTTTTAAAGTCGTGATTTTGTGTTGCAAGTTTTACCCGCTAATAAGTTTTAGTTTGTTCAGATAATTAAAAAAATACGACTACAGGAATGTTTTTTTTAGTTGTTCTCGCATTGTGAAAGAGCAAAACAGCGACCTTGTGTCGTTCATCTTAAGTCTTTTTATAGGTTAGTTTTAGTTAAAGATGGATCATTCTGCGATCGTTAAATCATAATAACTCGGAATTACTTAGTGACTTTTGTAACTTGATTATGCTACCTAACGCTTTTTTTTGAAGCCTTTTTGCATCACTGCAGTGTCTGTTTATATCACACCCGCTGCAGAGCGTAGCATCAATTTAGCTGAGAATGCTTGAAGTAATTTGATCTACAATGCTTTGTTTTTATGACCGTGTTTTGCAAATTTCGTTTCGTGTTCGTATTCTTTTAATAAAAACTCAATAAAGCGAAGTATTGTTCATTCTACTTTGATAAGAAAATGACCGCAAAATAATTCAAATGACCGAAAAAATATCTGGCAAATCGGTCAAATGACCGAAACCAGATTTTAAAAGAACCTAGCCACCTGCCCACCTGTCTTCCACATATGGTGGAGACTTCACACTGTACCTTAAAATTGCTGAACATCAGGCAGGGAAGATGTGAATCCCAATTTTAATAGTATTTGGTTTGACCCGATCGGCAATTGAACCCAAGTCTACCGTTTCAGCAGCAGACGCTCGATCCACTCGACCACCGATCGGTTAAAGCTGATCTCCATTCAACACAGCTACCGCAGCTGAGTTTCAAGCAGAGATAGGATATTGCTAGCAGCACGGTGTGTTTCTCAACCAACTCAACGCCCATCGTCACTACATTTCTTCTGTCTGCAGCACATTTAAATTCCGCATGCCCTCGCTGATACCAGTTAGTGCTTTCAGCAAGAATCAAACCCCGTCTTACAATCAGCAATATTCAAAGTCCATTCAATTAACCACTACACCACGGTGGCTACTCGAAATGTTCTTAGAATAGGAGTTTAAAAAGTGGCTATTTTACCTAAATTTTTTAAGTTAAAGGATATAAAACAAAAATAAGGAATATTTATCCGCGTGTTTTTTAAGATTAAGAGTAGGGTTAGATTTGGGTCAAAATTAAAAAAACTGAAAAAATTTGGGGGAAATATTCTCTTTCAATAGCTTATTAGTTAGTTTAAACTTAAAGCTATCTAACGATCTGGTATTTGGCTACCAATTCGACAATATTGCGCTGCATGCAAACTTTCATCACTTACTTAAATAAAACCTGAGAAACTGTCATTATAAATGATATGACGCCCATCAATACGACGTATGGCATTCCCCACGATAAATAGTCCTGCAAGTTACTCTGGGAAAATTCTATAAACACATTGCATTAAAATAAAATTGAATTATTTGACAAAATTAAAATACGTACTCGTTGTACTATGTAGTACCTTATTAATAAACGAACTATTGCTTTTACTATTCAGTTAGGCTGGAGAGAAGCTTCGTCATTCCACTACGAAAGAGGAGCTTACAAATTAAGTTAAACGAAAAGCATACAAAGACATAAGCTGAATCCTGTAAAAAAATGGATGGAACCTACAACAGCCAGAAACACGGAGTGCATTTACTTTCGACGTCGGGGCCGCCTTTTGACGCAAAACAGGTTTAGACACACAGCCACAAAATTCAGTGTTGAACAGGAATGGATCAAAGTAGAAATTGATCTGTTCTTCTACAATCATCTTCACTCTCCTTAAGTTAGCAAAAAGCTGCAAACCCGCGTTTACAAGATTCGAATCAACGCACTTATCCCATAAAACAAGTATTCTTTTGTATTAGAAAATTAAGATTGGCAAAAGCAATAATTAATTGAACTTACTTAATTTGAACTTTCCATTTTGATAACCAAACAACGAATAAATAACATAAATAGAATACGAGATTAATAAATTAAATAGAAGCTTTAAAAGTTTATTTAGGCGACTATCTTTGACACACGGCTCAGTTGGTGGATCTAAAACAAATGCAGTGGTTGAAGACAACAAAAAAATGCATTTTTACCGAAGTAAATGCGGCATGTGTTAAAGAAGAAGATATACAACATTGAGTCAAAAACCTTCGACCGAAATTTTGCACCCTGTCTGACCACGACGTCACGTCCTTGGATAAGTCGCTTTACGATAGTTATCTCTGCTTGGTGGCTTCGAACTAGCAGCGAATTTACACAAGGAAGAAGTCAAACGTCAATCGGAGAGCTTAGAATACTGTAATTTGGAGGGCGATTCGTCCAAAATAAAAGCGCGGCAGTCGCTTCCTGAGAGGAGCTTTCATGAGTGGAGGATAAATATGAATCAGTCAATTACAGCAGATCAGCGGTATCAACAGCTTTATTCAAAACAAAAGCTGTGTGTCATTACACTAGCATAGCGTCAATACATAACTCGCTACGTGCCACCGAATTAGCAAGCTCCTTTAAACATGCACTTTTCAAAGCACCGTAGAATTGCACACACAAAAATTGGAGAGACAATGATCACTGATCAGTCTATTTTGTGTCTCGAAGGGCCAATATGTCTTTTTCAAACAGCATAATAACGACGAATCAAAACTAATTAGCCTTTGCAGAATCTACCAAAGCTACTGGCTAGGTTTTACCGAATCTTCCAGTGCAACTTCGCCACTACGACAACATATTAACAAAATCAGCAAAAGTTTGTACAATGATGTAAGCTTAAACTCAAACTTAAATGATGACCAACCTTGCAGTCTAAAACAACCAAAAGTAAGACAATGTTGCAAGTAACTCAAGTGTCGGTCGTCAATAAGCGAAAGGCACAACACAGCAGTGAGAATGTTAAAGAAGTTGTAATTTCCACTTAATTGAATGGCTATCATCAATATAATCTGCAAATCAAGCTTGATAATTTTTTCTGCGATGCAATGCAAGTATTGTAATTATAATTGTAATTGCATCTTTATCCACTTAGCTGCATAGGCCAGAAGACAACGAAGAAACCTTTCGGTCTTCGAGTCAAGCTGCCATCTGCCCACCTGTCTACCACAAACAGTGAAGGCTTAACACTGTCCTTTTTTTATTGTGGAACGTCAAGCAGGGAAGCTGTGAATATCAATTTTTACGAAACTTCAATTTTTATAGCATACCAATCTACAGAAGTATGAAAAATCAGTAGTTTACTAAAAAAATGGAATTCACAAAACAAACCCTAAATTAGAAGCATATGGTTGTGATTTACCGAACAATTTTCATAAAACATCAATCAGGACTAGTATGGCACCTATTGCACATTTCACATAAGTTTTGGTATACTTTTACAACATCGCCACAGCAAATAACGCAATTACGTATGACTCTTAATTCACTAAGCAGAAATTTTTTTTTGACAAACTATATTAGCCTAGTGTATGTTCATTGTTCAATTGCGTTGCGCACTGATAATGAATAGAGATTTAGCAAAGCGTTTGGAGAATGTTTACTTGCGTGTAGACTACTTTATTGAATTCGTTAAGTTATTGACAATTCTTTTCATTATTTTCAGGGCTTAGTTTATCCCGAATTCGAGTTTTATGCAATTCACCGAACGCATTTCCTTCTTCACCTTTTAAACATCGTGTTTTGTTTTTTGTACTCATATTGTTAGAAGTTGTGGAAAAGACGGTCTGTTTGACAACCTTCTTCTTCATCCAAAAAGCTAACGCTACTGCATCTCAAGATATGCAAAACGCTTTTTTACTACTTCAAAGCAGGTAAAGTGAAAAATATTCTTAAAGCGAGAATTTGTAGAAAAACTGGATTTTTGCGAAGTTACCTGTCCATAAGCTGCAACTAGTCGAGGCAGCCTGAAAGGCAAGAAGAAGAAAAAAGGAAGCCCAATTTCGATAATGTAAGTCACGATAACTGATAACTGTTGAATGTTGTCAGGTAATTGATGAGCCCACCAGGCTAGAGGGGTAGGTATGCACTGCAAAATAAAATATGATTTCAATAACTTTTCGGGAAAATTGTAATACAATACATTGTGTGTCAAAAAAATCTAATTCTGATTTGTGATACCGTACACAACCTATCGAATCTGCAAATCTAGCTACTCTTCGATCGACAGCAGGAGAACCCTTCTACTTCATTTGCAAAACCTGCATAATAGTGAAGCCGCCCACCAAAGAGCTGGTTGGAAGAGGCAGCCAATGGTTACCCATCAGACACTGCCGCGAGTGTGGTCACAAGAAGCCTACTCTTTGTGTTGTGTGGAATTGACAACCTTTTCTCCAGGGTTTTTCACCCTAGTTGAGGTTTTATGGTGTAACAGTTTAATCTGCTGCACCATAGTCTCATGTCTCATCCACATGAAAATCCGGGCTATCCCAACTAACCAACAAGCAGAAGATCAAATTGACTGGTGAATTTCATAAAGCAATATGAAAAACTTTTGCTGTCTGTCTACATGCCTAGTTTGAAAATGCAAAGATCGCTTGATAATTGTTAGTGCGACGAAAATTAATTCTTGATTTAAAAAAAAAAAAAAAAAAAAAAGGTATGAGCAAACTAGATCTGATAAACGATTTACATGCTGTACCGTTACACGCATCCAACAACCTCATCAAGGAAACATAATATTCGAACACATTGAGAAAGAAAATTTAGTATAGTATTGCAATGAAAATCTGCTAACAAAAATTTATTTTCGAATCGACAAATGCTTTACAGATGTGAGAAAGAACTAAGAAGAGCGAAAAGCCCAAGAGTTTTGTGTTCATAAAAACGCTGCAATCAACTAAACTACAATTTTGAAGAAGATAACAGCATACCTGGGACTCGTAATGATAATTCAAAGCTGAAAATACAGAAAATACTTATTAGGTGTAGAAAGTGGCTATTTAATTGCTGCAAGCGTAAATTGTGGGGCTGCATGATAAAAATAACTTAGTATATTAAAACAAAGAGTTCCGAACTTTGACCAAACAAAAGCTTGGCTACAACATATAATAGTCGATGCAAACTAGCAAAATTACAAAAACTCTAACAAGAATTAAAAATACACTGAAAAGCGTGATAATGACATGACCGACTCTAATTTAGCTGATATACCAGCGATAAGGTGTCTGCGACAAAATCAATAACAAGCTGATCTTAATTGCAAACATTCAATCATACAGCAAAGAAGTAGCCATGTTTTTCGCTAGCAATCCCACAAATAGTTGGGCAGCTGACAGCCGCAATAGACAAAGCCAGCATACATTGAAACATACCAGTTAAACCCCACCAAGTCGGGCATTTACTGGTCAGCTTTACAACTCCCGACGCAAACATCAAGCGAAATAGCAACCATTTCACCAAGAAGAAAGGTATCTGTCGATGAAGGCTAAAATACACACAACATAGTAACTTGCATGCATTATTAAATTAAGAATAAATTCTTAAAAATCAACCTAGCCCTTTTTCATTTTTGTCATGTATCTTGCAGAACCAAGTCAACTGGCCGCCGCAAACTGACTGCGAACCAACTGGTCACCAACACTGAAGTTAGGATTAGTTGGCACTAGGCAGTCATTTTGTTTGTGGTCAGTTGTCGTGGACCCTATCTTGCAACTTATTCATATTCAAGCTGACAACGTTTCATTAGCAAACTTTTTATGCAGTCACTGCTTTCGTAACTTATTCCCAAGCTACCTCTCAGGCGGCTGTAGGCAAGAAACCACGAAAGCGATTTTTTTAATTAAGATTTGGTAAAAGCATAGATTCTTTATTTAGTAGACTAGAAACAGACACGCGGAGAAAAAAAGAGCATTGAAGAAAAGTTTGCTCTTGTTGCAAAGATTTTTGCAGTCACTCGTGTTTGACTGATTTGATTGGACATACTCTTAGTGCCAGGGAGCTGAGAAGAAAAAAGTCACGCTGATTGGACGAATCAGCATAATCTTGAAAAATGAACCGTGAAGAAAAAAAATACAAAACTGTCGCTTTCCAATCTCCAATAAGGAGTCTATGGTCACAGTTTTGAACAAAAAAATTATTGTTGACAGCACTATGGTATGTCCAACTACTCAGGAGCACATTGCCACTGTTAAACTTGTTTTGAAGCACTGCAGCTCTTCGAATTCCGGATGCTTCTTTGGAAATATCATTCAAGCATTCAATCGAACAGAACTGACACAGGTAGAATTAAGTAGATAGTCTAAGGCAAAAACTTTGATGAACTAAATGCTCCTAAAAATTCACTTCTACAAACAGAACTAGCCTAGACCTATAAGTAACCTGAAAGATCTTTTTGCTGAGCATTTACCACGAAATTCTCACCTAGCACCGGTATAAACTTCATCACATTTATTTGATGTTGATGCAACCAAAATTGTGATTGCACCAACTTCCAACAGTAAAATATCCCATTGAAACCACATAAAAGTTTCTCCAACCTGTAAAAAATAATAACAAAATCCATATTACTTTTGTAAACCGAATACTGATATATTCGGATTCATTCCAGCTTAGTTGTTAATCATTAAATTACAGGAGCTGTATAACAAACTTTGCAAACAACTACCTCCAACCCTCCATCTGTAATAATTAGTTGCCTTAGC
Organism: Trididemnum nubilum; assembly: GCA_963965965.1. NCBI lineage: Eukaryota > Metazoa > Chordata > Ascidiacea > Aplousobranchia > Didemnidae > Trididemnum > Trididemnum nubilum. The sequence continues at coordinate 36,086,867 of OZ014489.1, forward strand.
TAGTTTTTTTTACCTTTAAATCTCCAATGTAGTAATGCTAATTGTAATGTTTAGCACCAGCAAGCCAAGACTGCAAATTTTTGAATGTTTCTAATTGCACCTAGCAAACAAATCCATAAAAACAGTATAGTATCAAATTAACCAAACCTTGTATATTGACAGGTATAGAAGCCATAAAGTCAAATAGGTTGGAAAAGTACGAACTCTTCTCCACAACAAACACAAAAAAGATAATGCAACACCTGCAAACAAATAAGCAATCTAAATAGTGTCAGTAAGCCTAAACCTACATTTACACGGGCGACTTTTTTGGGTGCAATTTTTTTGATAAAAATGGATGTGGCAAAGTTGCATATATTCAATAATGGTACTCATTAAGATGAAAGTTACCTTGCTTCTGAAAATGACTGTCTCAAGTTGTTTCCATTCCGATAGTGATATTCTAAACCTTTTTAAAGCAAAATCGGAGCTGATCTCAAAGCGTTTATTTATCGCAGCACCGATTCTCTTCTAAAGTTTTTAATTTTAACAATATTGATATGAAAACAACTTAAGACAATTATTTCCATCAGTAAGGTCCCAATTATAATGATCAAAACCGCCGTTGAGCAAATGCAACTTCGCCAGATCCAGTTTTATCAAAAAATCGCAGGCGAAAAAGTTGCCCACGTAAATGCAGCTTAAGAAAGACAAGATCAAGGTAAATAGAGCTATCATCAATAATCCATTTTATGGTCTTAAGATATTATAGTACAGACAATCATATATGTGGTCTTAAGAATCAGAACTCAAACCAAGGAGTATTTGGAAGTTTAGGCCACCACAATTAAATTATTAGAAATTAATGAATCAATACACTGCAAGCTACAAAGGGAAAACACTAACTGAAAAGTTACAAATCAAATGCAACTAGACAAACTTCATTTAGTTTACTTTATTGAAAGATTTTTATTCTACACCATGCTTGCAATTGCAATAATGACTACATAAATTAGAAATCACACAGTTAACAGCTGTGCAAGAAGAGAACTCCCTGAATGTAGAATGTTATCTTATTCATACCAAGCCCAATTTTTTTCAAAAACTACCTGATCCTGAAGATTGTTGTGCATCTGCACGACATTACGTAAAACTGTAAAGCTGAATTTTGTTTTTGTTTTTTGATCATTTAATGAGGGTTATTGAACTTAATTTTTTATGAATTATCAAGAAAATTTAGATATTTTCGCCACTATAACCAAAAAATTGAAAAAATTCTACACCTTTTGCAATTATGAAAAATTCTGCATCTTTGGAATTTATGAAAATCCACAAGCTTAAAAATGATGCTTGCAATTACGAAAACGACAAGTTTTTTTAATCACCAATTACGATATCCAAATTCGCAATTTGACTAAAAATTTATCAAGAACAATGTTCTAAGAAAATTAATAATAAGCTATAGACAGTATACAGAGTCTTATAGGCACAATCAAACCTTTGATTAACAGCCTAAGACATACTGTTTCGAAATCGACATTCGTCTTTTATTCCTTGTCAGTATAGCTAGAACTACAGGTATGAACATGAGAGTAAAAAGGCAAGGAATCACAAATTAGTACCAGATCATGACACAAATTTTTTTTCCCACAAAATATTACGTAAGCACACTGTTACAAGAGATTAACTATAATAGTTTAATTCAAAATAATTTCCATTAGCATGCCTTAGACAGCTGTTTCGCCCAACCTCAGGGCTCATCAGTAAGGCTAGCAAGGCCAAAAAGACAAATATCACCAGTGATAAAAATATTCAAAACATGCATCTTTACCAATTTATCAATCAATGAATAAATCTTTACCAATTACGTTTATAATACATAAATCTTTACCATCATTCAGTCAATTTCAGCCGAAATAAAAAATTTGGAATGCTAAAGCTAAGACTGCCTAAGGCATGCTAATGGAAATCATTTTGAATTGAACTATTATAGTTATCTCTAGTAACATTGTGATCAGTCCCACTAAGCCGATTTTTTTCAGCAAATCGGCGACTTGTTGAGGCAAGGGCAAATAATTTTTTGCAATATAGTAAACATAGCTTTAGAAAATTCGACAAATTTGTGGAAATATGACATTTCGTATACTTTAATACTGGATTAGTTCAAAATTTAGGGCACATAAACGTCTTTTTAGAGTTTTGGGCAAAATCCTTTCAAGAAAATTTGGGCACTCGCCAATTAGCCATATAGCTAGAAGGAACACAGATTGTGATTACTTAATATTTTTGGGGAAAAAAAATTTGTGTTATGATCTGGTACTAATTTGCAATTCCTTGCCTTTTTACTCTCATGTTCATACCTGTAGTTCTAGCTATACTGAAGAGGAATAAAAGATGAATGTCGATTTGAAACAGTACGTCTTAGGCTGTTAATCAAAGGTTTGATGGTGCCTATAAAACTCTGTATACTATCTATAGCTTATGACTCAAAATTCTCACTGAAAAAATAAACCCAGCTATTAAGTAATGTCATTTTCAAGCTCATTAAAAAAACTGTGCAACCAAAAACTAGAAACAAAAACCAAAAACAAGAAACAAAAATGTTTTACAAGCCTATACAAGGTGTCCGAAGCAAAAAATGTATATTTGATATATATAGTTTTTCAGCAGTGTATACACCAGAATCAATGTCAGGTAAAAAACACCTGATAGCAGTGTTTCTACTATAATTTTTGTGAGTGAATCAACGGTTTTTTGGAATGCAGTCAAAAAGTTGTGAAAGACACTATTTTACCAGAAATTTTTATCTTCCAATAGCTTTTTATTAATTCTGACTCAAATCTATCCTAAACTCAAAAGCTCAAATCAATCCCAAGCTCAAAAGCTTATAAATCCCAAACTCAAAACCCAAAAGCTCCCAAACTTAAAACTAGGGATGGCAATCACATCGACGACTTTCTGCAGTATTTGCTATGCAAGAAAACTGTAACTGCGATGCAGATCAGAAAAATGTTTGCAATTTTTTTTGCTATGATTGTTTTAAATTTTGATGCGATAAAAGTGCACAGAATTTGCTATTATTTTTGTGTGATTATCGATTTTTTTAGTTACTGTATTTATTCGAATATAAGTCGCATTTTTTTGTACCAAAATATCACCCAAAAAGTCAGGTGCGACTTATACACAAATACATGAAGTGCATTATATGCCGTACAAAATTTTTTGAGGTGTCCCTGCTATGTATTTGTACGCTGTCTCCTTTCGTATGATCATATCACTTATTGCCTTCTATGCGAGTAGCGTTGCACTTTTAACGTTCTAACACGTTTAGTTATTTCACGTTCTAGCACGTTTTTTTTTCACGTTTTTTTTTCACCTCCTTTTTTTCACGTTCTAACACGTTTAGTTATCACTTATCCACACAAGTCTCGTTGCGTTGCATATCACTTGCCTCCTTCATCGGATGCTGATGAGGATGTTCCAGAGGTAAACAGGGCTATTTGAAGACAGTGGCAGCAGTGATGACTTTGCTGGTTTTTAAATTTTTGTTATGAGATTGCAATGAATGAATAACGTTAAAAAAATTTTGTCCTGTTTTTCATGTCAAAAATGGGGGTGCGACTTATACAGGCATGCGACTTATACTCGAATAAATACAATAATTTTAAAATTTGTAGCTTAAAATAATGTAAACTGAAGCTCAAGCAACGCAAAACTTTACTTTAGTTACATATTGCGATTAGGACACAACATTCTTAAACTTCAGCTCAAAATGTAACTTGTGATTAAACAGAAAAAACCAAAAGAAATAATCACAAAAAATCTACATATCGCGGATTTTTTTGTCAAATTCTGTGATGCAAAAATGGATGTGGGTTTTTTGTAAATTTTGATGCAATATTTTTGAAAAGTGTGCCCTGTGATTGCCATCCCTGTCCAAAACTAACCCCAAATCGAACCCTTATTAAAATCCTAAAGCAAACTCTAATCTTGGTCCTTTAAAAAAGGAATCAAAGTTTCTCATTTTTGTTTTGCATTCTTGAACTTTAAAGTTTTTAGTTGAAATAGTTACTTTCAATAATTTTTAGCAATGTGAAAAACGTAGGTAACTTTAGAAAAGTCAACAAATTTGAGAAGATATGACTGTTAATATGCTTTAATGTTGGATTGGTATATATATATAAAAAACTTAGGGAACACCAACATATTTTTACAGGTTTGGACATAATTGTTTTGAGAAAACTTGGGCACTTGCAGGTTATCAAAAAAGTTAAAGGAATTACTAAATATTTGTAAAATAATGGATTTTTTTTAATAAAATAATGTCTGATACCACTCAAATAATGAAATTTCTGGAACAACCACCTATTCAAAATGGCATCTTTTCTGGTCCAGAATCTAGATACCTCCAACAAAGTGCAATCAATTTTTTGAATATACATTACTTTCGTACCTAAAATAGAGAGTATTTCCAACCCTATATCAGCTTCAAATGGCAAAAACCAAATTAATGATGGGGTTTTCAAGAATAACGATTCAGCTGTATTTGAATTTGCTTCCTCTTGGATAGATTGAAGTAATGAAGTCACTGGTAAAATTCCATTATTTCCATACAAACCTAAAACATAAAATATAAAAAAAGACTGAAGATTAAATAATGTTCACACTACCACTCATATAATGTGACTAATCCAATTTGGCTGAAACCCTTCTTTGAATATGACTTTCAGTAAAGTCGATTTCATTTGAGCTTTTGCAATAAGCTTTTTGGACAGAACTCTTCAGTTGCGATTTCTGTCTGGTTTGGTATGTGGTGAGCACGATCTTTAAAGACCAACACAAATTTTGTGTTATTGTAGATTTTAAATCTTATTGCAGATTGCAATTCTCCTTAGTGCATCATCCTAAAAAGCCACACCACAAAAATCGTTTTGGAATTTTAAGATCCTGCTCACTGCATACCAAACCATACAGAGATCGCAACTGAAGAGTTCTGTCCGAAAAGCTTATGGTGAAAGCTCAAATGAAATCGACTTTACTAAAAGTCATATTAAAATTTTACACCACCTTAAAATTGTCCATAACCCCTCTTTAAAATAAAGTCCATTTAAGGTAATCCTACAAATCTATTCAATTCCCTCAACCCCAATTTGAATCAAAAAATGAAGGTTTCACCAAAATTCTGACTAGGACTGGTCATGTAATGTGATTAGTAGGGAAAATCATGCAGTCTTCTAAATCCCCAAAATACAGCAGCAAGTGGTGACAAATCTGTTGAATCCCAAAGAATTTTCCTCCAGTACAATGGTAAAGTCACCTAACGCTCATCAGTCAACTTGACATCAATCAAAATCATAAATTCATGAAAATCAGCACTTTGGATACATTAAAATACAGGGGTCATACTAAAACATACAGGAGCACAAGGATCGCACACACTCTGCAAGAGCCCCCCTAATCCTTGAGATACTGTACCTCTGTTTTAGTAGTGCTGAAATACAGTGTCTGATTGTCGGTAGCTATTACCAAGAAAAGATTTGAACAGTAGGAATGTAAATGAAAAGACTAAGCTTGTACACATTATACAATTTTAAACTAATTCAATTGTTAATGTATAAACATAAATTATAAACAATTTTACTGAAAATCAAATCTAGAGCACCAAGTTTGAAATTTCAAACTATATCTTGATCTGGAAAACCTCATCAGCAATCATAACAACTTTAACATATTAAAAAGAATAAATTCAGTCAAAAACAAATTCTTCCTGCTTTGCAGTAGGGTGTACTAAAAAACACTTTTTTTCTCTGATCAGGCTGTAGGCTGGCAAAAAGTTGCGTTTAGGGTCAAAACTAACATCAATACAAAAATTTTTAATTTTGGTTGTTGTTTTGAGGCCTATTTTCTTGACGTTTCCATGGAAATGATCCAAAATTTCAAAAAATTGGCATAATTCAAGAACCATTCGAGATAAAAAGTTCCAACACAAATCAAAAGTTGAAGAACATTCAACTTCCTATCCATGTTTTAATACATTTTGTGGGTCAAAGTACTGTAGTTTTCAAGATATCGCTAAAAAACTAGTTTTTTGCAAAATTTGTAATGAAAAGTTACCTTCATTAATGAAATTTAAAGTAAATGATTGTTTATCACATTTTTACAAATTATCATTTATTTTAGATTTACCATATTTATTCGAGTATAAGTTGCATGTTGGGTATAAGTCACACCCCCATTTTTGACGTGAAAAACAGGACAAAATTTTTTTAAACATTATTCATTCATTGCAATCTCATAACAAAAAATTAAAAACCACCGAAGTCATCACTGCTGTCACTGTCTTCAAATAGCCCTGTTTACCTCTGGAACATCCTCATCAGCATCCGATGAAGGAGGCAAGTGATGCAACACAACATGACTTGTGTGGATAAGTGATAACTAAACGTGTTAGAACGTGAAAAAAAGGAGACAGCGTTAAAAGTGCAACGCTACTTGCATGGAACGCAATAAGTGATATGATTGTATGAAAAAAACAGCGTAGAAATCGATAGCAAGGAAACACCTCAAAAAATTTTGTATGGCATACAATGCACTTCATGTATTCATGTACAAGTCGCACCTGACTTTTTGGTTGATATTTTGGTACAAAAAAATACGACTTATACTTGAATAAATATGGTACATAGAATACATGTACTTCTTAAGTTTACTGTATTAACACTAAATAGTGCCATAAATGATGACAACTAGGACAAGACAAAAAGTATGGTTGATTTAGAAATGCACTCCTGTATCAAATGAAGATGGAAATTTTACTTTTAAAGGAGCAAACCCACCCACAGTGGAAGCAGTGTACTTAAATTTTAGAGCAAAGCATGACTACTTACAAACAATCACAAAAAGGAATTCGAAGACCTATGATGCAGCAAAAAAGAGTGCTTTTGAAGTGGTGGAATGGTGAAAAAAACTGGCATTTTAACAAAACAGAGACAAGCTCTATAATTGATATGATCACAACAACGCACAAGATACGGCAAAAGCTCTTTTACTCTAGAAAATCAAACACAGCTTTGAAGCACAAAGAATGCCAAGATTTCATTGATAAGCTTCAGGAAATCTTTTAGGGACCATGCCCCAAGTATGAAGAATAACTGAAACATTCAACACACTTAAGAATGCAGGAAGATCAAAAATTTTTAGAAAAACTGAAAAAAAACAAAAAGCAATAATAGAAAGCGTGGATATGAAATTTTTGAAATACAACAAAAGAAAAGCATGCACAACTACAAGAACATCACAACCATCGATAGCAGCAGATGGACAAGATAGCTTATTATCGTCATCTTCAGCTGAAACTGATACAGATAAGGATGATAAATTCACAAGCCTTGCTATGAAAAGAAAAAAAACTTTCCGAGAAGCAACTAGTGACCACAAAAGTTAGTCTTGTTGCAGATAAGCATAAAGTAAGTGATCATGCACTTACTAAAATCCTGGCTGCAAGCTCTGTTGATCAAGGTATGCAACTTGATGATAGTACTTATCTGTTGATCAAGGTAAGCAACTTGAAGATAGTTGTTCAAGATAGATGATGTTCACAAATCAAAAAAGGCAAGAAGCTCACACTTTAGCTGGCAACGCAATCAAAACTAACCAACAAAGTATTACTTTTGATGAAAGCTATGTTGAGCTGCAATGGATGGCAAAATGCTGAAAAGTCAACACCACCATGGCAAAAGAAAAGAATATATTGCAATTATATACACTTAAACCTTTTGAAAATTCAAAGACAGAATTGCTACTATCACTAACAGAACTTCCTGACAATGGAACTGCAGAAAATGAGGAACTTACCAAGTATCACATTGACAACAAAACAGTTGGTTTCTGCCTCGACACAACAGCAGTTACACTGGTATAGCTAACAGAAAAATAGTGAGATTGCAACAAAATCTTAACAAAATATTATCATTGGTTGCATGCAGACACCACAAATTTGAACTTGCCAGTGAAAATGCTTGCAGAGTACTATTTGGCCACACAACATCAAATGAAGAAACTGTTTTTAATATATTGAAAACTAACTGGGATAAAATCAAACTGGATGATTACAACTTCTTTAATTGGGATAGTTTGCCTTGCTTTTTAAAAAGTAAGGGTGAAGAGGTTTTACAGTTCTACTACAATTGGATAAATGGAGCAGAACAATCATCTATACACCTTCGTGAAGATTATAGAGAATTAATGATGCTTACAGCGATTTATCTTGGAGGAAGTTTAGATGCTGGACATGTGTTTAATTTTCAAGCTCCAAGAGCATCACATCATGCTCGATAAATGAGCAGAATAATATACACTATGAAAATATCATTATTCTAATCTCAATTGCTACAATTAAAGCTAATGTCTAAAACTACGTTGAATGAACTCTCTCTGGGAGTTTTTCTGACGTTATTTCATATACATCCCTGGTTTACTGCATCAACCTCTTTGGATTCTGCAACAAATGACTTGAAGCTGCATTGTCTCTGGAAAAATTTTATCAAAGATATGCAAAAATGTATTACAACTACACTTCCAACTTTTGTTGAAATTAGTTCAGCTTATTTGACAAAATTCGTGATACCTTTCTGAGCACCTAGTTATTTTTGCTCTGTTTAGTAATCTAACTTCTTCCACTGAAAAACAGAAAATGGCCAAAGAACTGTTGAAGTACCAGTGTGATGAAGGCTTTCCATTCATCACCAGAGTCCAGCAAATGCCAGTTCTTCAACAATGGACTCAACTTTATATTCTTATTGGAAAAGATTCTAGGACTTTGTTCAAACTGCTTCAATCTAATACTGGTACTAGTTTTTTCACTACAAATCCCAAACTTTGGAGCCAAAATTCCGATTACTTGAAAGTTAAAGCAATAATGAAAGCAATTCCAGTTGTCAATGATACATCTGAATGAGCACTAAGCTTTCTCACTGAGTTTCATTACAAAATCCCATGTAATTCAACAGCAAAACAAAACATTTTAAAGATTATAAAAGAACTAAGAGAAAAATTAGGTTCAGTTCTCACATCAACACCAAGAGTGACAAAAAAAGGGGATGAAACAATACTTGTAAAAACTATATATAAATCAGATGCACATATGGTGTCAGTACTACAGCTACTGTGCTACACTCTTATACTTTTTGTCTGAAGCACTATCAACAATGGAATGTGTATTTTGTTTAGCATGTGTGTTCTGTACATGCATGTAATTATGCCGATAATGTTTTGAGTTGTGGTCAAACATTTTGTTAAAATGTGTATACAAAACAAGTACTGTGGGGCATTTCAGGTCAGATCACCAAGGCTAGGAACCTTGATATCTCAGATTTTGATAAAACTTGATGGAATGGTAGCCTCCAAGAAGTTATCCAAATGTGCAAAATTTTTTTGGTCTGTGACCACTAGGTGCCAGTATAGAAGGGGCCAAAGTTTTGACAAGCAGACAAAGTGCATACCCTTCGAGAGACCATATCTCAGCCTATGGTTGTTCAATAATCGCAATTTCGGTATCATTGGACTCAGGAGACTTTGAGTTTTCAAATGAACCCAAACAAGATGGGGTAAAAATTAAAAAAATTTTCCAATAATTTTTTAGTTTGTTTTTTATATTTTCACCGCACGTGAGGGTAAAATTCAAAAAATTTTTTTTTGCAAAATATTCTCTAAGCAAGGTAGTTTAAGTATATGCAATAACATTTTTGTATATGCAACAGTAAAAAGGTGTATTAATTAACTGAAAATACAGCAATTGGTGATTTTTCATCCAGAGACTGATTTTCTAGTCAGATACAGCAATGCAATCAGGTACAATTTTTGTGTAATTAACAGAAACAAAGTAATTGACTGTTTTTACCATCGTATTGGAGCTCAGCATGCTCATACAATAAGATCATATGATAAAACAGTAATGAATAGATACCGTAGAATGGTATATGACTGTGATTGTTCTTCTTGTATGTTTTATCGTTCAACAAGTTCATGTCGTGATTGTATTAAAATTTTTTTGCTTGCCTTGTTTTTGATGTCGTTAAATGTGAATTATTTAATATGTACTGTGTGCTTTTTTAGTCACAGTGCAATGTTACATTAAGGCTTTGAGATGCTGTGAGCTAAAAACATAGCGTATTCTTGATCCACCAGTTAGTCGTGGTTCAGGAAGAACTCCAAGTATTTGCTCATGTGATTTGAAACATTGCTCAAGTTCATCATCAGGAAACCAATAGGCTTGCCTTAGTCCTGGAGGATGTAGAAATTGAATCAAGTAATCTTGAAACTCTTTGTCAAAGCACACCACTTGAGCAATCCACTTCTTCCCTCCTTCTTCCACACAAACATATGAAATATTTGGAATTGTGGGTGCAGTGCTCTGAAGTGGAGGTGTCATTGTAGTATTGCTAGTGATCTTGACCACTGCTGAATTGTGATTTGAACTGCTTTCAGATACTTGATATATTTTTAATTCTGTGCTGCTGATTGGCTGGAAGCGATGATGTCTTTGTGTTCCCACAATAGTTGTAGCTAATTCAAAACGTGGTGCAAGGAGCTTCTGTACTTCTTCCACTTCTTCTGCCCTTGTATAATATGTTGTTATTGTAGATATAGATTCTTGGCAGTAATGGTAAAAGTCCATGGGTGTTAAAATTTGATCATTTAGAGGTCTTTGCAAACTAGCTCTTGCGGCGGATCGTTTCAGTGTGCCTCCAATTCCATCACAAGCGTTTTTTCCATGTGAAGTGGTAAAAAAGTTCCATTCCGCTTTCAAACCAAAGTCTTCATAATGATGTATAAGATTGATAAAAGAATATCGATTCTTGTACTGAGCTGCACAACCATCCGAAAAATAAATGATTTTTCGGATTTGATCATGGGCTTTTTTGAGATGCGGTATTAGTTTCTTTAAAAAGGTATAGACCATTGCTGTTGAATGCTTAGTGGAATCTGAAATGAAGCAAAAACTTTCTTGACCAATGGTTGAGTCTTGCATTTTGAAATAAAAAACAAATGGATGAAGTGTACACTGAGAATTTTCCCAGTGGTAACCTTGTGCTGCATCTTGTACAATAAAGGAATAATTCTCACTGAAGTCCATTACAAGAAGCCCTTCATCCAGTTCCAAGTTGTTCTTTGTTTTCTTACAAAATATTGCTTGCTTTTTAGAAACAAAGTGATGCCTTAGAAGTTTAACAACCGCAGTACAGAAAGAATCCAAAAATTCTTCTACTGTTTCAACTTTGTCCTCCAAGTTGCACCTGTCAACTGTCACCCATGTTTTATAACGAATTTCAACTTTCCTTCCAGTGCTGGCAAGTTTCTTAGATAGTTAACAACTCCTTCTCTTCCTGGACAGCTCTTACACCGCCTCATCATGCATACCTCTTCATCCAAGTTACAAACTGCTTTTGCCATTAACGTCTTGAAGGCACAGACCTTTTTCACATGATGAGGCGGTGTAAGAGCTGTCCAGGAAGAGAAGGAGTTGTTAACTATCTAAGAAACTTGCCAGCACTGGAAGGAAAGTTGAAATTCGTTATAAAACATGGGTGACAGTTGACAGGTGCAACTTGGAGGACAAAGTTGAAACAGTAGAAGAATTTTTGGATTCTTTCTGTACTGCGGTTGTTAAACTTCTAAGGCATCACTTTGTTTCTAAAAAGCAAGCAATATTTTGTAAGAAAACAAAGAACAACTTGGAACTGGATGAAGGGCTTCTTGTAATGGACTTCAGTGAGAATTATTCCTTTATTGTACAAGATGCAGCACAAGGTTACCACTGGGAAAATTCTCAGTGTACACTTCATCCATTTGTTTTTTATTTCAAAATGCAAGACTCAACCATTGGTCATGAAAGTTTTTGCTTCATTTCAGATTCCACTAAGCATTCAACAGCAATGGTCTATACCTTTTTAAAGAAACTAATACCGCATCTCAAAAAAGCCCATGATCAAATCCGAAAAATCATTTATTTTTCGGATGGTTGTGCAGCTCAGTACAAGAATCGATATTCTTTTATCAATCTTATACATCATTATGAAGACTTTGGTTTGAAAGCGGAATGGAACTTTTTTACCACTTCACATGGAAAAAACGCTTGTGATGGAATTGGAGGCACACTGAAACGATCCGCCGCAAGAGCTAGTTTGCAAAGACCTCTAAATGATCAAATTTTAACACCCATGGACTTTTACCATTACTGCCAAGAATCTATATCTACAATAACAACATATTATACAAGGGCAGAAGAAGTGGAAGAAGTACAGAAGCTCCTTGCACCACGTTTTGAATTAGCTACAACTATTGTGGGAACACAAAGACATCATCGCTTCCAGCCAATCAGCAGCACAGAATTAAAAATATATCAAGTATCTGAAAGCAGTTCAAATCACAATTCAGCAGTGGTCAAGATCACTAGCAATACTACAATGACACCACCACTTCAGAGCACTGCACCCACAATTCCAAATATTTCATATGTTTGTGTGGAAGAAGGAGGGAAGAAGTGGATTGCTCAAGTGGTGTGCTTTGACAAAGAGTTTCAAGATTACTTGATTCAATTTCTACATCCTCCAGGACTAAGGCAAGCCTATTGGTTTCCTGATGATGAACTTGAGCAATGTTTCAAATCACATGAGCAAATACTTGGAGTTCTTCCTGAACCACGACTAACTGGTGGATCAAGAATACGCTATGTTTTTAGCTCACAGCATCTCAAAGCCTTAATGTAACATTGCACTGTGACTAAAAAAGCACACAGTACATATTAAATAATTCACATTTAACGACATCAAAAACAAGGCAAGCAAAAAAATTTTAATACAATCACGACATGAACTTGTTGAACGATAAAACATACAAGAAGAACAATCACAGTCATATACCATTCTACGGTATCTATTCATTACTGTTTTATCATATGATCTTATTGTATGAGCATGCTGAGCTCCAATACGATGGTAAAAACAGTCAATTACTTTGTTTCTGTTAATTACACAAAAATTGTACCTGATTGCATTGCTGTATCTGACTAGAAAATCAGTCTCTGGATGAAAAATCACCAATTGCTGTATTTTCAGTTAATTAATACACCTTTTTACTGTTGCATATACAAAAATGTTATTGCATATACTTAAACTACCTTGCTTAGAGAATATTTTGCAAAAAAAAATTTTTTGAATTTTACCCTCACGTGCGGTGAAAATATAAAAAACAAACTAAAAAATTATTGGAAAATTTTTTTAATTTTTACCCCATCTTGTTTGGGTTCATTTGAAAACTCAAAGTCTCCTGAGTCCAATGATACCGAAATTGCGATTATTGAACAACCATAGGCTGAGATATGGTCTCTCGAAGGGTATGCACTTTGTCTGCTTGTCAAAACTTTGGCCCCTTCTATACTGGCACCTAGTGGTCACAGACCAAAAAAATTTTGCACATTTGGATAACTTCTTGGAGGCTACCATTCCATCAAGTTTTATCAAAATCTGAGATATCAAGGTTCCTAGCCTTGGTGATCTGACGTGAAATGCCCCTGTACTTAAATGTTTATTGTGTGACATTGCACCAAACTATTAGCCACTCAAAGTACTAGCAAACAGCAAAAACATTAAAATATAAAAATTTTTTAATGCTTATTTCTTTAAAACTAGTTTTTTTGAAATATCTTATGAACTACAGTACTTCGACCCGCAAAATGTATTGAACACTGATAGGAAGTTGGATGTTCTGCAACTTTTGACATGTGTTGGAGCTTTATATCTCCAATGGTTCTTGAGTTATGCCAATTTTTTGAAATTTTGGATCGTTTCCATGAAAACATCAAAAAAATACGCCCCACACAACAACCAAATTCAAAAATTTTTGTATTGGTGTAAGTTTTGACTTCAAACGCAACCTTTTGCCACCCTACAGCCAGATCAGAGAAAAAAAGCTTTTTTTGGTATATTCATCCTACTTTACAGTGAATACTTTTACGAGGAATCTAACTGCAAACCTAATTTAGTAAATATTTTTCCAAGAATTTACAGCCAACTTTTAAGTTTAATGCTTAAAGTATAGAATCAGAATCAAATATGCAACTACCATAACAGGTAAGTATTTCCAGTTTGAATGCAGTTAAGCTCAAAGATTACCTCAACTTATTAACATAGAGAAAAACAAAAACACAAGAAATCAGTTACCAGTATGCCTGCTCGTAAACAACCTATCAGTAGAGTTTAGTCAATTGCACTACTAATACTGGTAGATACCGATAATTCAGCAAACTTATATTACAATCAATAGCATTCAATTTTACCATGAAAACTGATCCTGGATCTGTAATCAGTGGCCAAGTGGATAAAAGTTCTGATACCGATACTGTAACAGTAGCTAGACTCGTGTTTGATTCTAAGTCAAGTCAAACCAAAACCTAAAAATTTGGTTATCCTATTTCCAGCTCGACATTCAGTAATAAAAAGACACAAAGGGAAATCTCTACCAACTGACTACCCTATATGAGGTAGATGAGGAAGCAGATGTCAGCTTGACTCACTTAAAGACTGAGGGAAGGTCCCTTTGATGAATTATGGCCAACTTGGTGAACAAAGATGCAGGCTGCTGTAATTAGCCAACATACCAGCACTGCAAACTTGATCGATAGTTATTTTGAGTTTAGCAACTCAGAGTTTAATTTTGAGTTCTGTAATTTAATTTTTCTTGGTTCAAGTTTCGCAAAAATCTCAAGTTTTTTACTTCAAGTCTTGGGTGACAAAAATACTACCGTAGGTCTACTTTTTTATTTATACACATATTGTTTTTTTAGGTCACTATGGCATAAGCAAATAATCGACATACACAGTGCAGGCAGCAGCAAAGCTCTTGAGAAAAAACAATCTAAACTATTTCTTTTGAACAAGTTTTTAAACTTTAAATTACTTGTTAATGAACTCAAACAATGAACTTTAATGAATTCTTTCCAAAAATTTTTTAATCTTTAAATTACTTTGTAACAGAGGTGGGCAAAAATAACATTATATCAAAAGCACAGCGCAACAAAGCAAAATGATCTTTTTAACTAGTAAAAGCACAGCACAAAACGTGCAATGTAATTTTTTTTGATTTCTGAAGTGTAGTGCAACTTCATCAATGAACTTTTTGATTCGGTTGAAGCGCAACGCAATTCTGCAATTGCGGAATGGCATTTTTGTACCAAGTTAAAGCACAACCCAACTTCGCAATTAAAATTTCACAACACCTTGCAAATACCACATTTTTGCAATTTTAGACTGAAAAATAGTAAATAAATTGCTAAAGAAGACTGACATTTATCAAAATTATATGCGATCTAAATGGAGCAAAATTAAGTTGATTGTATAGAATTGCACTTTTAACCAAAAAAAATTGAAAGCTCAGCGCAATTAAAGCGCAACAAATTCTTAACACACATTTATCTGCAACGCAACTTCTGCAATGTTTCAAAATAAAAAATTATAGTGCAATGCAACTTTTGCAATTGCAAAAGTTGCGCTTTGTGCTTCTGATTGCGCTATGCCCACCTCTACTTTTTAATGAACTCCTTAGCTTGCCATGGAAAGTATATGCCAGATGTTAAATGCCTTAAAAGGAAATGCCAAGAAATAGTGGGATTGAAACAAGAGGATTAGGGATCAGTGTTCCCTCTAACTTTTCACCTCCTGCAAAAATGCCAGAAATAGTGCAAACGTTCTGAACTCAATGTGAAAATGTCGCAGCTCTTGAGGCATCCTCGATCTGAGCTGAAAAAATTTCTCATCTTTTTGTCCAGTTTTAATGTGATCTCAAAAAAAGAGGTCATCGCTCTGACGGAGGCATCTTTTTCTCCGATTTTATGCTGATATCAAAAAAAAAAGGTTCTTCAACTGAGTTCTGCAAACATACAAGAGTGAGGCGCTATGAATCGCAGCTGTTTACGGTTTTTGGTGGGAAACAAAACCGCTGGAATTCACAAAAATTCAGTGCAAAAATGCCAGAAAAAATTTCGCACTTTTTGCACTTTTTTGCGCGTATAGGCAACACTGTCAGGGATAGCCAATGCAATTTTTGTTTGGGTTGCAGCACATTGCATAACATTTTTACTCTGAAGCAAATCTTCGAGAATTCTTGCGGAGTATGGCAAAGATCTCTGAGCAAGCTTTGTCAATCTTGAAAAAGGATGTGATCGAGTTCCTCAGGATAAACTTTGGAAGGTTTTGCAGGAGCATAGCTGATAGCATTGATGGTCAGTTGTTTTGCGCCATTAAGTCACTCTACTGCCAAACAAGGTTAGTGTTCGAGTTAATGGCAAGCAATCAAAGTCGTTCCATGTTGGCATTGGACTCTGGCAAGGATCTGTTTTGTCACCTCCACTTTCCATTGTTTACATAAACTGGATTGAATTGCAGCCAAGCTCATGAGTGTGCCATGATCAGAAACTGCAAACTCAGTTGTCAGCTATTCGCTGATGATTTAACTCTGCTTTCTCAGTTCTTACACAATATCTGGCTTCCAGTACGCATTAAGTAGCTTTGTAGATGCAAGTGACACCACCAAAATGAAAATAAGCACCGCCAAAACTGATGTACAGTACTTCATCTCTTAAGAAACCCTGATCAGTGCGTGTTGCAAGTGAATGGAGACACTGAAGCAGATACAAAAGTTCCAGTATCTTGGGGTTGCATTTATACGCGATGGAAGGCAAGACCAAAAACTGGATACCCGAATTTGCAATGTTGGTGCAGTAATGCTGAATGCGAGTTTAACACTATTCAGTTGTCATGAAACAAATATTGTCGAAAAAGGCAAAGCTATCAATTTGCAAAGCAATTTTTGGCTCCACTCTTACCTATGGTCACAATCTTGGGTAATGACTGAAAAAGTAAGATCACAAGAGCAGGCATCCAAAATGAAGCTTTTACAAAGAATCAAAGAAGTTACACTACCGGTATTTAACAAAGTGCGTAACTCTGAGTTCTGAGATTCAAAAATCTCTAAACCTGAAACATCAAGCAGTTACTGTACTTGATACTTCTTCAAATTGAAAGATCTCAGTTTAGATCACAGATGGCTTGGCCTTGTAAGCAGAATGCCTCAGTAAAGACTCCCCAAACAAGTTTTATTTGCCATAGCAAATGCAGAATGGGAAAAAAACAGCTGAATAACCTACCGTACAACTAGACGGACCAATTACTGTACATTAAGGATCTCAGATCTTGGATGGAATCGTTGATGGAAGTAATGGAAGATGGAAGAGGAGAGAAGATGAAGTGAGGCAGTTTAATCTCGAGCTGCTGCCCTCACAACCCTCATGGAAAAGCAAGCAATAAAGAAAGGAAAAATGAACTTGAATAACTTAGTTTTATAAGTTCAAGCCTAAGTTCAAAAAAATTATTTTTTTGAGTTTGGCACAACAACTACCGGTACGTTTTGATAAGTTTGCAGCCTTTTGCTAACTAGCCTATCACAATTTAGAAATTAAACAAGGCAGAGGCTGCTGCTATCAAGTACTACTAAAAAAATCGCTATTCTAGGCCAAACCCTAACCCTAACCCAAACTCTAACCCTAGCTCTATCCCTGATCAATGTTAATTCTAACCCAAACCCTAACACTAATCAAAAAAATAAAAAACAGTAAAAGAGCACTCACTCTTTGCTCTCTTATTCTCTTCATCAGTCATGGGCATTGGTAAGTGGTACGGTAACGTAACACTAGCCACTACCATTACATTAATGGTAGTGACTACCGTATATCACCGAAAATTTGTACCTACGTTAAAGAGAACAAAACAAAAATGAGAAATATTCATCCGCGCTTTTTTCATTTGCTTTTCTAGGGGTTAAGATTAGAGTTTCAGTTACAGTTTGGGTTAGAGTTCAATTTGGGAATAGTTTTAGAGTAAGCATTTGAGTTTGGGTTAGATAGAGTCAGAATTAATAAAAAACTAGATAAAAATTTTCAGTAAAATAAAGCCTTCCTAAATTTATTAGGCTACTATTATTAGTACCGTTTGCAATTAGTTACTACAGTAGATACAAACTTTTGCTTCCATCTTACCTGGTATTTGAGTATAAATAGATCCAAATGCAAACATATAGACTGCTGCAATGCATATCAAAAATACATCTCGAGTTTTAGCTGTACTATCAACTTGCCACCATCTCACAGCCATCTTTAGTTTGTTCCAGGGTTCCCACGCATTTGTCAACAAAAAATTCCCTACTTTATCCATACCTAAATTTGCTCAAAACAAACTAAGCTCTAGTCATCTGAAATACACAAAACTGCAGTTATTTTAACACAATCCAAAAACTAACTCAACAGAACTCAATTATTACAAGGATGAAGACAAAAAAATAGCTTATAGTAATGGACATTTCTTAATTGCAAAGTGATTTGTTCATGGTGTTTAGATTGATACCAGATGGAAAAGCAATGCGACTTAGTGCTTAGACCATAGGCTCAATGGTCAGATCCAAGCGACTGCTATCAGGTGTTAGCCAGAAATTCGTAATGAGGGGGCTGTTTGGGGGTTCTGCGGGCAGAGGTCCCAGCCTACGGAGGCTAATGGGGATCTGGGGGCAAATCCCCCAACCGCTGGAGGCACAGGGGCGGAGCCCCAAACGCTCAAAAATTTTGCATTTTTTGCAAAAATAACTTAATTTTAGGATTATAAAAAAATACCACTTTTAAAACGTGGCATAGACATTGGCATTAGAAACATGATTAAACTGGTTGCATAAATGAGCTATTTGGGAGGTGGTTAATGGTAAAATTTCAGTTCTCTTATTTAGATGCTGGTAAATTATAAAATCGTATTGTTCAATAAAATTCACATTGAGTAATCCATTTCGTCTACAGTTTACAAAGAAAAATACTTGGGAGGGGGCTAATGAAAAGAAATTTGAAAGGAATGATTGGTAATTAACTAATACCAGTGGTGTAAAGTAACGAAGTACTTTTACTTGAGTAGATTACTTCAGTAGTTTTTTCCGGTAACGAGTACATTTTGAGTATTTTTTTGCTGGCTACTTTTACTTTTACTTGATTACTTTTAGAGTGAAGTAACGCTACTTAAGTAGCATTTTGATTCAGAAAAGTAAAAAGTACTGTAATTTTAAATTTGAACCACAAATTTGTCAGAACAGTCGACTTTACCGCACAATTAGAACTGAAAAAGCTTAACATTCTTCGTGGTCGACTCTCGGAAAGTCAGAACGACTTCCTCTGCCAGTTAGATGACAATATCAACCACCTACGCTGCAGCCGTGAGCAGCTTGAGTCATTAATGTACATAGCAGGACAGCGCTGTTTCAAGCTTTTAGCTTTCATTAGCAGCCCTCAGCATATCTAAACCAAAGGTATTCTTTGAAGGACCACGAAGGACGTCAAGTTTTTTCAGTTTTGATTTTCTTGGTCACGCAGAGACGTAGCTCTTATATTAAGGATAGCTTATGGCTGTCCTTAATATAAGAAAAATTCGGTTTTTTACTTGTTGTATGCGAAGTACAACATGTGAAAAATCAATTATTTCTTATAAACCCTCTGTCACTGTGCAAGCCGTTAAGGTTTGACCAGTGTGGCCAAAAAATATCTGGGGAGTAACTTTGGTTTAGATAGCCTATGCTGAGGGCTGCTGATGAGATCTTAAGGCTCAGAACAGCGCTGTCTAGCTCTGCACAAATCAGTCGAGTTAGTTGTATTCTCCTCTTTTTTTTGGCTGGTAAACCTTGCGTCAGAGGTCAGGCCACCACAGCAACTGCAGCAATGCTTTTTTCTACGTGTGCAAGTACGTACCAGATCCAGTCTGGCGTATCGCAGTTTAAGATGGTTTTAGCTTCATTTCACGTTTGTTGTTTGATGCCTGCCCTTCGCCGCATACTGGGCATGGATGTTTACTTCATTAAAAGCAAATCATGATAGAAGCAAACAGAGATATAAATTAAATTTTCCTAAAATGTGTTCTATGATTACTTAACATTTCTATAGCTAAATTCTACATTGAGACAAAAATCACACACCGTAGCGGTATATGCAATAAACATTATTGTACGGTGGTGTTATTTATTGTGCAATGTACAGTAAATACTAAATGTTCTTAATATGATGATCAATTTCGTCCTAGTGGAGACCCGGACTATCTAAATGGGCTATTTACAATAAGTTTGTGTGATTTAGTGACGCAATGTTTTTCAGGCTTCTGCCTCTTTCATATGTCGTGAAATAAAAATCAATTCAAAAAAATCCACGTTAATGTTTATTAACTAATCCAAAAAGCATTATTGCAAAATACACTGAAATAGCTACGGTGCATAACTTTTGCCCCACCCTGTAGATTAAGTGGTAAGACACGTCCTCAAAGTTTTTAAATTTTAGCATAATTTAACAATGACAGTGAATGAGTATTTGAGCAAAGATATTGTTAAGTGATTCCATGGCATGATTTTCAAATCTCAAAGTCTTGCTGTTGTGCTTTTTGATTAATTGTTTGGAATAGAATAACAAAAAACTGGCGGCAATTCGAAATTTTTGACTTCTCGGAAAAATTAGTAATTTATGACTTCTTGGGTTAGAAGATCAAGCGCTATGTGGCAGGGATGTGAAGGTAGTCGATCAGTTGTCTGTCCGATTAAATAAATAGTTTGTTTTTTTTGCTTGATTACTTTCGAAAATACTTCTACTTGAGTAGTTTTAAAACGACTACTTTTTTACTTATACTCAAGTACTTTTTTTGGTCAGTACTTTGTACTTTACTTCAAGTAGTTTTTTCGTCAGTAACGAAACTTTTACTTGATTACAATTTTTGAGTACTTTTTACACCACTGACTAATACTGAATAGCCCCCCCCCCATATTTCTAAGTTTATAGTATCTTTGTTGAGGACACTTATGTTTAGCATTGTTACCAGGTTACACTAGCGATTAAATTTGATTGCTTAGTTTTGGCCATTTTTCAAAGTTTTCATTTGATTGTGATTTTTAATTTTGACAAATTAGCTCCCATTCCCAGATTCCCTGAATGTATGCTTCAAAAGATGTTTCAAATACTATTTAGTCCATTCCAGTGCATAAAAGTCTCAGAAGTGTTTTTTTCTTATTTCTTATGCATTTTGGCCGACATGCCAATGAGGGGGCTATAGCCTCCCTCCCTGGCTACGCTACTGGCTGCTATATCCACTACTACAGAACTAGAATTCTTGATTTGGCAATGGTAAGCACTAGTACACTGGGAAACACAAATTTCTAGCACATTGTAGGCAATCTGGTCAACTTTGTTGTCAGTTGCTAAAAGTAACCAAGCAGTAGGCAACCGGTACTATGGCTCCTTTTTATTTGTAGGCTGGTAAACATAGAATAACCTAACCAAACTACTGGCTAAAGCGTAAGCTGACTAATCTTTTATGCGTAGGGTGAACAACTGACAAACCGAGATACATACAGTAGGCCCATACCAGACTAACTGCCGGGATCTGCAGAGCCTACTGCTATTTGCAGTGTTTGTGCTAAAGACATTTGATAGAAGTATAAGTATAGTCTAGTGAATTGAATATATTCTCAGTAGCTCAACTGCTGGAACCGGTATGCTTTGCTACAACGGAGCTTTTTCTTACAGCTAACCATAGGTTTAAGCAGAGTGCCTACAGCAGGCTAATACTGTTGTGGGCTATTAGCACATTATTAGCGCGTAAGCTACGGTAGTAAATCTTTCAGCTTTAACTTCAAAGCCAAACATGGCCTAGGCAGACAGCCTACTGTAGGCTATCAGTACATTATTAACCAGGCAAATACTGCTGTGGGCTATCGGCACATTATTAGTGCGTAAGCTAGTAAATCTTTCAGCTTTAACTTCAAAGCCAAACATGGCCTAGGCAGACCGCCTATTGTAGGCTATCAATGCATTATTAACGTGTAGTACCGGTAGGTTAATAATCTCTGAACTTCAATGGGATGCAGCAGCTGTTTAAATAGCCTTCCTCTGTTTTCTGCTGTCTTCCTCTGTTTAAATAGCCTTCCTCTGTTTTCTGTTTTCTGCTTTTGCCGGCTGTCTGCGTATGCCACGCTATTTCTCCTTTAGTACTAATAGGATACCGGTACTTGAATTCTTCCGTTTGCTTAATTGCCTTTGATGCAATAATACTCTTTAACTACAGCATAATGATACTCTTAAATTAAGGTTTTGTTGAACTTGTATTGTGACGAAATAAATCGGCAGGATCACCGTTCCTGAAGCTTTAACACAATACATCCAGCAGAGGTGGAGTCGAGGACATAAGGCTCGAGGCCAAGGCCAAGGCCAAGGACACAAAAAAAATCCGAGGCCAAGGCCAAGGCCAAGGACACAAAAAAAATCCGAGGCCAAGGCCAAGGACAGCCTTTCCGAGGACAGACACTCTCGAGGCCAAGGACCAAGGGCACAAGCGCAAGTGCTCTCCAAAAAAAAAAAAAAAGGTCTTCAAAAAATTTTTCAAGCGATCTCCAAAAACAAACGTTTTCCAAAGATTTTTTCAAGCGCTTCACAAAATTTTAACAATTCAAAAAATAGTGCTGTCCTCGAGCCGAGGACAGGCCAATTTTCGAGGACTTGAGGCCTCGAGGCCAAGGCCAAGGACTTGACCTCCAAGGCCAAGGACTTCAAAATGTGTCCTCGAGGACGTCCTCGAGGCCAAGGACGTCCTCGAGGACTCCACCTCTGACATCCAGGCGTGTAATTGGAACGACCGACGCTCGCGTCGCGTGTTCCTTTGTTTTTACTCGGCCATTTTCTAACTAATGAGTGCGAGATTTCAGACTTTTGCTTATAACTCGAGAACCGTTTGGTCTAACTACATGAAATTTTGACAGCAGTTTGAGATTAATGAGTTTTATGTTTGTACCAAATTTCGAGGCAATCGGTCACGTGACTTCGGGTTTATGACCCGAAAACCGCCCCGAAAGTTTGGCGTAAAAAGCGGTCTAAGTCAAAAACGGCTTAAGTACGGCAAAAAATATTTCTCATGGTTATATGTCTTAAGATATCCTTTCATCCCTACCAACCCACTTTCGGCCGCGATGAGGTTTTTTTCTTTATTTTTCCTTTTTTTTTTCCTTTTTTTTCCTTTTTTTTTCCTTTTTTTTCCTTTTTTTTTCCTTTTTTTTCTTCCTAAATCTTGTACGCTCGAGTTCTCCTAAACCACAAAACATAGAAATCTGATTTTTGTGTGAAGTTGTTGAGGTACATACGCAATTGTGTCTCCTGAAATTTTTTTGGGGCAACTCCCCCAAAATGGGGCCCCAAAAAATCAAATTTTTGAACGGCTCAAGCTAGGGTGCCAGTTTTTTTGATATCAGTAGATATTTAAGAGACAAATATTTTGACATAATTTGGGGGTACCACCCCCCCGGGGACCCCCCCAAATGGACCCTCCCAAAAACAAATTTTTTTAACCATATAACCTAGGGTGCCATTTTTTTTGATATCAGTAGATATTTAAGAGAGAAATATTTAGACATGGTTTGGGGGTACCACCCCCCCGGGAACCCCCCAAAATGGGGCCCCAAAAAATCAAATTTTTGAACGGCTCAAGCTAGGGTGCCAGTTTTTTTTGATATCAGTAGATATTTAAGAGACAAATATTTTGACATAATTTGGGGGTACCACCCCCCCGGGGACCCCCCCAAATGGACCCCCCAAAAACAAATTTTTTTAACCATATAACCTAGGGTGCCATTTTTCTTTGATATCAGTAGATATTTAAGAGAGAAATATTTTGACATGGTTTGGGGGTACCACCCCCCCGGGAACCCCCCAAATGGACCCCTCAAAAAATCAAATTTTTGAACGGCTCAAGCTAGGGTGCCAGTTTTTTTTGATATCAGTAGATATTTGAGAGACAAATATTTTGACATAATTTGGGGGTACCACCCCCCCGGGGACCCCCCCAAAAACAAATTTTTTAACCATTTAACCTAGGGTGCCATTTTTCTTTGATATCAGTAGATATTTAAGAGAGAAATATTTTGACATGGTTTGGGGGTACCACCCCCCCGGGAACCCCCCCAAAAAATCAAATTTTTGAACGGCTCAACCTAGGGTGCCAGTTTTTTTTGATATCAGTAGATATTTGAGAGACAAATATTTTGACATAATTTGGGGGTACCACCCCCCCGGGGACCCCCCCAAATGGACCCCCCAAAAATAAATTTTTTAACGATTTAACCTAGGGTGCCATTTTTCTTTGATATCAGTAGATATTTAAGAGACAAATATTTTGACATAATTTGGGGGTACCACCCCCCCGGGGACCCCTCCAAATGGACCCCCCAAAAGCAAGTTTTTTAACCATTTAACCTAGGGTGCCAGTTTTTTTTGATATCAGTAGATACTTAAGAGAAAAATATTTTGACATGATTTGGGGGTACCACCCCCCCGGGAACCCCCCAAAATAGGGCCCCAAAAAATCAAATTTTTGAACGGCTCAAGCTAGGGTGCCACTTTTTTCTGTTATCAGTAGATATTTAAGAGACAAATATTTTAACATAATTTGGGGGTACCAACTGACAAATATTTTGACTCTACTTTTCTGGAGGTTCCATAATTACATATTTTTGAATAATTGCTGATTTTATGGCAGACAAAAAGTACTTTCGAGCGTCACAGCGTTAGCTATGCGTCGGTCCTTCACTGGGTTTGCTGGCAAACTCCCATCTAGTTACTATTTCTATGCGCTTAATAGAAGTATTGGAAAGACAAACGAGATATCTAAAAATTACGAAGTGACTTGGCGCACGGAACGTGCGCGGTTAAATAAACAAAGATTCGGGTGACGTCACTCGTTTTTGGAAATTTTTACTTTGAATATTACAGTAATAGGTTTGGGTTAGGGTTTAGGTTAGGCTTAGGGTTAGGGCTAGGATTAGGGTTAAAGGCGGTGAATCATCCAGCCAATTTCGGTGGTTTACAATAGCTAAAATTGAGCTATAATTTTTGATGTTTTTTGTTTTGATTTTGGGGCTGCATTTGCAAAGATATTCAATAAATACAAAAAGATATCCCCCAAAAAAAGTTTTTGGAAACTCTAAGTTTTGTTCTTCCCGCCAAAACCACAGGTCTCTCAACTATTAGGCCTACCGTAATCTTATTAAACTAATAGGCCTAACTATCTCTAAAGTATTAGGCCTAATAGTTTAGAGATAGTTAGGCCTAATTAGGTCTAAACTATTTAGAAATCTCTAAACTATTAGGCCTACCACAGTTCTCCAAACTATTAGGCTTACTGTGGTTTTGGCGGGAAGAACAAAACTCAGAGTTTCCAAAAACTTTTTTTCGAGGGATATCTTTTTGTATTTATTGAATATCTTTGCAAACGCAGCCCCAAAATCAAAACAAAAAATATCAAAAATTATAGCTCAATTTTAGCTATTGTAAACCACCAAAATTGGCTGGATGATTCACCGCCTTTAAGGTTAGGGTTAGGGCTTAGGGTTAGTTTTTTTGGCTTTATTACAAAATGTCTGCGCGGACGGAATGTGCGCCAAGCCTTTTCCTAAAAATTATCTGCTCCGATTGCGTTAGTTTCTACAAGGTGCAGTGCGCTATTTTTGCCAAACAGTTTTCCATCCTTATTCTATACAAGCACGCAATTTTCCCGACTTTTTCCCGGTCGGGAAATGCCTTTTTAAAATTTCCGACTTTTTCCCGACTTTTCCCGATCCTGGGAACCCTGTTGTTCACAGTTTAAGAGCAATTTTAAAGCAGCAAATTTTAACTGGTTATTAAAAATCACCACCTGGCCTGACTAAGGATAAAAAATAAACTTTAATTCTAAGCAAAACTTGAGAATGAGAGTGAAATTGGTGGCTGCAGATTGCAGAAAGAAAGACAAATTCAGTCCTTTAGCAGTCTCCTTGTGCATGTTTGGTTATAATTTTTAACTAAGGTTACTTTATGCTGAATGTGCTTAATATATTTTAATTTTACATTACTTTGAGCTGATTATCTGTGACACGTAACAAAATAAATGTCAGTTCAGTTCCGACAGGCAGACGAGGTTGGAAAGTCACGTGTAGGCTACTTCACATTTCACTTTCAAATGCAACGCGCCGGATTTTGCGCCAAACAAGCACTTTCTTTTTTCCTCAACGCCAATCAAAGCTGAAAGTTCTTTGATTGATTGATTCAGCGATTTCGGAGCATAATGATTGGAACGTTTAACAACTTAATATGAAGGAAAGAGCCAAAACGTGAGCGAACATTTTTTACGAATATTACGGTAAAAAAAGTTCGCTCACGTTTTGGCTCTTTGCTTTATACTAAGATTCAGCGATTGATAAATCCTTAACCTTATTCTCCGATCACGAGAAAGCAACAAAGATGCTATCTTTTGGATGATTCTGCGCCTGCTTAGAAGTTGGCCATCTTCCAAGTTATCTGGCTGACGTTTGACTTTTTCCTTTGTAAATTTGGTGCTAGTTTTAAACATAGATCTGTTTCAATGTTTGAAGACACCAAGCAGAGATAATCATCACAAAGTGCTTTATCCAAGGACGCAACAAAGTAACCAGGACCAGGATGTCAGTTGAAGCCAAGATTATGCGATCATGGTTGTCGTAAAAAGGCAGACTTCAACCGGTACAGGGTAAGCCAACCAGCTACCAGCTGATTCACACGACGCTTTGCAATAGTGTTTATAAACGATTTTTGAAAAAAATCAACATCATTTTGTCAAAAAAGACATCTTAGTCAAGGATGGCAGTACGTTACGGTACGTTCAGAATTTACGTACTACATATTTCTCACCTTGAACCTTACCGTACCAGGTACCGTACTTCAGTTTAATTTTTAAAGCGTACCGAACCAACGTACCGTACCCGCACAATTCCAAAAACGGCGTACCCTACTTCTTAGCAAAAATTGAAGCGCACCGTACCGTACTTACGTAGCGTACCGTACTGCCATTCTTGCTTTCAACTACTCGCAACTTTAACTGACTTTAAAATCACTAGTCTAAAAACGAACGATCTCAATTCACACATTTAGCGTTGGCTTTAGTTGTTTTTACCTCTGCATACAAAAATCCGGAGCAACGTGCGAAAATTTTGGTATTTTTAATTCAAACAGCGTACCAACATACCGTACCCCAGGGATATATAGAACAACGGGATGAACAACTTAATTTTATAGCTGCCAATAGAAGGGTCAGAATAAAATTTTAGATTTCCTACTAAAACTCGAATTGTTGATCCTTAAACTGAGACAGGTTGCATAAAACATGCCGCAATGACTTGTGGAGCCTTTCAAAATTGAAAGATCGAGGGTTCAATTCCAAATCAAGTTTTTTGATCTCTAAAACAAAATGTTTAATAAAGGAGATGAAAAAATAAAAGCTCATTGTTTCCACACAACGTATTGCTGCATACACAGTACACACAATTTAAATCAGAGTAGACTTACACTTCATAAAATGATTCAGATCAGGCTCATAGGACAGACCAAATACGATCGACCAATAGGTAATACTGTAAGCTTAATTACTTTTAATAGACAAAATCAAAATGGAAACTTTTAGACAAAACCTTTTTAATGATGTAACATACAGCAGCTTACAATCAAAAACTGATGACGTTTAGTCCGTCTAAGGCACTTAGTCCAACGATTGAAGCACGAACGATAATTTGAAGCACAATCGCATTAGACAAGCAATTCAAATCTAGGGCTTTACTGTTTTGCTGAGCTCTTGGCAGTGAGTTTTCGCACAATGCGTAGCATCTTCGCTGGTGCATCGATAATGCAATTATTGAGCCGCTTTAGTTCATTTTTTGCAGAACAGTTAAATGCTGTCTGTAAAATTAGACTGAAATTGTTGTGCATTTTGGAGCACGTTTGCGAAATAGCCCCATTGTAAATCTCAGATGACTGAGCGAGTGTACGTAAAGCTTTTACGAATACACCTCGGTGATTTTTCTGAGCCATAAATTTCTTTTTTGTGGCATCATTAGACACAATTTTTTCATATGTCTGGGTGGCCATCAAGCAAATAACAAAACAATAATCAGTCGGCACAGCCAGTCTTCCTCGGTCAGCCAGCTCCAGCAAAGATTTGAAACGATCTCCTTCGCCTTTCACAAAAGTCTGAATGGATGGGCAGTCATCGCTTTTTATCAGAAGCTCCTTGCAGCCGTCACATTTTCGTCGCCGTGATATGCTACGAGCGATATAGCCACTGACAAAAAAGACCGCCGAAATATCTGAATCGTCTTAATCAAGAATGACCTCAGCCAAATATTCCTGTAGCAACAGGCAATCTTCCAAGGCATCTTCATCTTCTTTCATCGGGAGATCATCCAGCAGAACAAGTTTGCTGGCTCTTTGAAGAGCATGTTGCTGGAGCAAGCTGATGCAGCGTATTTTCTTCTCTACTTGCAGGAGCTGCTTTAGGGACAAAAAAAAATTACCTCCATTTGCTTGGCGGTACCATCCGAAGCGACCTTCGATGGGATCCGACGAAAACTTTCCCGTCAAAATGTAGGTAAGCTTGTTCTTTGCAAGCATGTATTCAGTCATAGCAAGCATAGCTTCAATGGTTTGAATGCATGCTAAAAAAGTCTCATAAGTTAGCCCTCTACAACCAGACGAATTCCACTTTTTAAAAATCTCAAGAGCTTTGCGCAGCAAGTTAAATGTGCTGCTTTGTAATTGGAGTGGCTCACACATTTCATCGCTCTTTCGTCGACCTACAGTAAAATACAAATTTCTAAGTTTGCCATCAAATTAAGCATTTATTACAGCTGCAGCATAAAAAAATCCAATACATAGTCGTAGTAGCAGTCACTTATTTATGAACGCTAGAATTACTAAATCATTTAACTTTTAGTCAACCGCATTTGTTTTTTAGTTTTTTTTTGCTTAAAGAAATAAAGCAATCAAGCATTTTTGTTGCGCAGTCAGCACCAGCCAAACTAAATATCTTCATTGTGCTCACAGGAATACGCCAAAGCCTGTAGAGAGCCAGCAAAGCCCAGCATCTCTATGACTGTGCGCCTGGGCTAGTGGGCTACACAGAAAGAATAGAAAACACTGGAAGAGCGTAGTTGTTAACCACTTGGTTATCTGGCAGGTTACAACATGTTATCGACATAAATATATTTCGCTTCCAAATCTGATTCGATGGTCAACAGCTCATTACTTAACAAAAATACCTCTACACAACTCAACTCTACAAAAAAATAGTTGCAGTTTTATTTGAAATTCGCTCAGCTTTCAATGAGCAATTGAAAACTGTAATTCTGCTTATGAAATTTCAAACATACCTTTGGAAGGCGTTTTGAGAGACATAACTTTCCAAAGATCATTGATGTATTTAACAAAACGAGAAGTCTCCAAACGCTCTGGGTAGTCTTTTGCGTAATACTCCAACGCGCGTGCTGTGGATTTACTGAACACACTTACAAAGCCAAAGGGTTTGTCAATGAAAAATGCCATCATAAATCAGGCAAAAAAAGTCATTTCGATATACAAACGCATAGCATGCATTAAACTAGTATAAGCAAAGACCATACCTAAAAAATACTCCAAATTTGCTTGGCTTTTTTAGAGAGCAAAGTTAAACATGTTTTGCGTCTTTTTTCCTCGTTATAATTTAATTTGTTGACTTTTACAATTGAAAGGACCAACAAAAGCATATCTAAAAAAAACGTGTTTTTCTTGTGTACTTTGGATCGTGCAAAACACGTGTTAAAGTGGTGTAAAAGTGGAGTGACATGTATTCGTGTTTTTGACACCAAAAATACACAAATCTTTTTTTAATTTCATTAACTCCTGTTATATGTTACTGAGTGTTGTCGAACTAAATTATCGAGGTTTTTATTTGTATTCTGTTTGCAAATTGATTTTCAGGAAAAACACTCAATAGTGCATATAGCTGAAGAACGTCAAGCACTCAAGTCATTTATGTATTAATTTTTTCTCGTGTTTTTTAAGTGTATTTTAACTGCAAGTATATACGGACTTACATAGGTGGGCAAGTTAATGCAAAACGTTAGCTTCGTTAACCACTGGTCCGTTAACAAACTTCACTCCTCCGTTAACGTTAATCCGTTATTTTCAGCTTTAATTAACGGAAGTTAATAAAGTCTGTTAATCCGTTAACATTTTGCGTGTAATTTACATTTCATTTTATTCACTCGCTTCTAGAACACGCATTGACGCTGTTGAGCTGATTGTAAGGAAATATTTATTGCTATGGTAGTCTTTTTGTGTTTTGAAAGATACAGTTTACAGTTTAATCTAATTTCAAGATAAAAACAAGTTCAAATGCACAACAAAGCTGCAAGATATTAACGATAAAAACCTTAACGGAAGTTAAGAGAACTTAACGGAAGTTACTTTAGTCCATTAACAGCACTTAACGGAAGTTCATTTAGTCCGCTAACATGAAAAAACTTTTTAACGGATTAACGAGTTAATAAAAAAGTTAGCTTCGTTATTAACCGATTAACGATTAATGGACTTGTGCCCACCAATGCGGACTTAGGTTTTTTTGGACAGCAAAATTAAACGTTGTTTTGCGTAAAACTTTCACATTTCCAAAGTTTATTATTGGAAACATTTTCTCATTTTTCTGCCAAACAAAAAAATTTCGGAGTAGAAGCTAGTCATGCAAAAGTCACGTAGGCAGCCGCATTGAAGCGTAACCCTGTATTGCCTTTTTCTCGTACATTTGGTTTAAATACGACATTTTGTCTCTGCAATGCTGCAAGCTGGGCGGTCTAGAGGTTAGGACGCTTACCTCTCAACCTTCGGTAACAGGGTTTGATTCGCGTATGGATTGTGCAATCTTGAAGGTGATGTATGTAAGTGTCTTTTTTTGCTTCAAAACCTTGCATTACAGTTAGGGTTAGGGCAGCAATGCCAGTCTGAGGGGATAGCAATTACGTAGCAGCAGCTTTTCAGCTTACAAAAGCGACATACTGTTACGCTTGAGTGCGGCTCCCTACGTAAGTTTTGCACGACTAGCTCCTCGTAAATTTCGGTTTTGGCATGGATCCGTATAAAATAACTTACCGGTATATTGTAGGATCTGTAGTTTTGGTTGGGTAGACTAGTTGGAAAGGTTTGGGAGGTTTGGTGCAACGAATGCAGACAAGTGTAGATAAAACAAGTTTGTGGGAAGCAACCATCAGAGCTGAGGCACATACCCCTATTGTATGCAGTAGGCCTATGGCAATAGACTAATACTGGTAATACTAGCCCTAGGTTACATAGGTAGACCTAGCAGTTTTCTACCAAACCCAGGACCAGTAGGCAGTAACCTACACTGTACATGCACAATGCATTTAAGAGAGACAGAGTTAGTTTAGTGTAGCCTACTCATCGACAGGTCATCGCATCAAGCGTTAGGCTTTCAGTAGGTGTCTGAATGTGGTAGAGTAGTAAAACTAGGCTATACCATACAAAGGCTCAATGACAGAATAAGCCAAGATCTAATAAATTCATGACTAATACAAATTAATAATTTATGTTTTGTCGGAAATGGGCTAGTTTGTGAGCATGTTAGACAAGTATCTCAAATCAGATCTCAAAATTGAACAAGTCTCTCAAATCAAGTTTACGATAATTATCTCTGCTTGGTGGCTTCGAACAAGCAGCAAATTTACGTGGGAAGAAGTCAAAATGTCAACTTGAAAGCTTGGAAAATGGTCAACTCCTAAGCGGGTGCGGATTCGTCCAAAACATAGTGCACCGTCGCTTTCTCGTGATAGGAGGATAAAGATGCACCAATCAATCAATCAATCATCAAAGTATTTACTAGGAATCACATTTGATGACAAATTAACTTGGAAATCGCATATTCAACAAATTTGTTCTAAACTTTCTTCTGGATCATGGGCAATATTAAAATTAAGACAATATGTAGACCTTCTAACCAGGGTGTTGAACCATTTCAAATAATGGTTCGGGTTTAGGTTTAGCTCCTGCTCAAAATATTTTAGCGGTTCAGGTTTGGTTCGAGTTTACTTGAGCACCATTTTTGAGGTTCAGGTTTGGTTCAGGTTCACTCAAGTAAAATATTACTGGTTCAGGTTCATTGACTTAAAATTTAACTGTCGTTACTCGTTTCGTCCAGAAAAAAAAAGGAGAAATTGCTGATCCTGTTGATGATCACCAGCAGCATCCTGATATGGAAAAATATATTCTTACTTTTGTTAGGGGTTCAGGTTCGATTTGGCTTCACTTGAGCACAGTTTTGAGGGTTTAGGTTTGGTTCAAGTTCACTGAATTAAAATTTTGCAGGTTCAGGTTCGGTTCGGGTTCACCAAAATGAAACAGTTCATTCGGGTTTACGGTTCGGGTTCAGGTTCAGTTCGACACCCTGCTTCTAACAACTAAAACTGATTATTTCTTAATATATTCGTATTTGCAATACTGCATTTCCACATGGGAACTGACCCACGCAAACACACTCAATCCTCTTGATAAATCACACAAACGTATTAACAGAAATATAACTAGTAGCCCATATCTGGAACAGACTACTTCACTCTTTTTCGAACTAAATTTATTAGAAACACATGACATTTGTAATTTAGAAATTGCAAAAAATATGTTTCAAATAAAGAACAAAATGACATTGCACCATAACCAAATCTTTTGCTTTGCAACACAGATGCACAAACATCATACACGACTCTCATCAAAGAATAACTACTTCATTCCTTGGAAACGGACAGATTTTGGTAAAAAATTGTTTTCTTTTGTGGGACCAAAAGTATGGCAAATTGTACCTAACGAACTCAAATTATTACCTTTTAGTCAATTCAAACACAAACTAAAATTCCATTTCATTAGCAAATATACTCTTGATTAGGTTAAAATAAACATGACATTATCAGAGTCATGTAATGTAAATATTTGAACTATGGTTTGTTTTTATTTTTTGCTGTTGTTTACTCATTGATTTTTTTGTTTTTGTTTATTTGTGTAAATGTACTTTCTCAAAACATACTCTCACGCTACATGAATTGTGACAAGTGATGGTTGACTTGAAGACCGGATGGTCATTTTCGCCATCTGGTGCTTTATTTTTCTGTGCTGTATTTTGAAATCTGATTATTTTGATTTGAGCACAAAAAAATGTACCGGTAATTGATTGATTGACATGTTTTTGCTAGGGTTAGAGGGTTCACAGAAAAGTTAGGTAGTTACCCAATACCCATAGGTCTACTGTGTATACCGTAGGCTGTAACGTTGTTGTTCTTATCAATATCAAGGTAGCCTGTGATGCAAGTGTAGTAAGTTGTGGTAACATGCAGAGCAGGTATGGGCTTGTACAGTAAACTATTGGGCTACTGGTTCAGGATTACCATAGTAGCAGTAGGCCTAGTTGGCAAATCTGAAATAATGACAATACTTCACCAAATTTACTTAGAAAAAGTAATAAAATTATCGTAGTCGTTACTTCTCAGAAAAAGTAGGTAATATAAGTAAGTTGTCATTACAAGTTCATCCAACATAACAATCATATTCTGCATCAACATATAAAAAAAAAACTGTTGGATCTTATCCATTCCATAATCCAAGCATCAATCAAAAGTTATAGCTTTCATTAAGCTGTCTCTTCAATACGGTTCAGTGCTTAGGAATATTATTTTGGTTAGCTACTGTATTAGGCTATGTCTGAGTCAGTACAGATTTCTTTTAAAACTAAGCAGGTTTCAAACTTTGGGTCTTTTGTTTCTGTGGTTAAGGTCATATCATAATAAGTTGGCTACCTTGCTTCACGTGCGTTAAAGCAAGATCATGCATACGTTATGATGAAGCTAAATCGAGCGATAAAAACTTAATGCTATTTTTAACTCCAAATTTGTTGCACTTCCTCCGGTTTTGATAAATAATTTCCAAGTGGTTGCTATACATATGCTGATAATCTTGTAACACGCTTATGTTAATCTTCACATAAAAATAATATCAACATAAAAGATTGAAAAACTACTATATGATTAATCTACAGTATTTATCTATTACATTCTGATACTATTGTTTTAATCTTTTTTCTTGATAGTACTTTTTGACAGAGCCGATGTTACTTTGTGGCAAAATGTTACCATATATTCTTTATTAGTAGACTGGAAACTAACAGTTTCGTCTTTTTTTCTTCATGGTTTATTTGTTATAGAATATGTCGATCTGTCCAATCAAAGTGACTTTTTTCTTCACAGTTAACTCTTTTTATAAATATGTCCAATCAAATCAGTCGAATGCGCATGACCGCAAAATACTCTTACATCATAAGCAAATGTTGTTTCTTCAATCTCTACTTATTTTCTCAGTGATCTGTTTCTAGTCCACTAAATAAAAAGTCTGTGATGGCACTGTATTTCAAGCAATATTGCGCCCCTGTGTGGCGAAGACTTTTTTAGGTGGTTTTCTGTAATTTGGATGGAAAATGCGACTTCTAAGTGGTGAAAAACTTTTTTGGTCAATGAATTTTTTGTGCAGAAAATGTGAGTAAGGGTCCAGCGCAATAGAAATTTGGCCTTGCCAACCTGTATCACCTTTCGTAAGTTACTAAAACTACAGGAGTTTATAAAGAGGTAGTTGGTGGTTTTATTCACTTTCTGTAAATTTATCTGTTTTTTTTTATGGGTTTTTGTTTCTGATATTCTTTGGAAAGAGTTTGCAGTTTTCAGCTTTAGTCCTAAAAATTATTTTCAGATAAAATGTTTGAAATACTTAACTGTTTTGGACAAAATACTTTCTTGTACTAACGTAGTTACTATAACAAAATTTTACTCATTGTCATATGAATGAATATGGTATTGCAAAACCTATCTTTTGTTTTTCTACAACTGTAAAATTTGATAAAAGTATTTAACCTGGAAAAGTACAGTTCAGAACCAACTTTCCAAGGACCAGCACCGGTCTGCAGACCGGTAATTGCGATGGATGTCTGAATAACTTTTTTTTTAGGCCTATATTTTTAGCTTTTAAGCTTGTAGTTGTTCTTTTTAATGTTAAAGCTGCTCAGTGCTTGGTATTTCAATTATGGTCAATGTTCTTTAGAAGTTTGGTTATGCCAAATTTTATGTTTGGTAAAAGAGCATACTTATACGGTTGTCTAATCATTAAACCATAAGCGCAGCCAGTGTTCTGTCTTGGGTTTTTTGAGTCGTTATGTGCCCAAACTATTGGCAAATTTGCACTAGCAAACAATGAAAAATTCAAAAATGTATCAGCCTGTGCCTGATAAAAAAAGCTGAATCACTGATAAAAATCGGACTAGTGGTGACATAGGGCGCAGCTAAGAGCAGAGCATTGAATTATATGAAATTGAAGATGGAATGGAACAGAAATTTTGGTATTGAATAAGGAAGATGCCAGAATGGATTGGAATGGAATATGTACTTCCATACCAATTCCATACTAGATGTTGCTCATGGCTTCTATAGAAAAATATATATGTATAGTGATAACTAAAAATATGTGGAAGCGTTTAGCACAGTAGTTCCCAACCTTTTTAATTTTTGTTTTGAGAATGACAATTTGCCTAGTGCCGTCGCCGTAGCAAGCAAAGTGGGGGGTCACCAAAATAGACTGAGCTTTTGCATGTTAAAGCTGATCTTTTACGACTGCAAATTATGCGCAATTTCAAAATACTGTAATCATGTCTAAAAGTCCGGCAGCGTGTCTTAGCTCCTTTTGCTTCCAGCCCATAATCGCTTGAAAAGTCTATTATCATCAGTGACTGCGACCTAAACAATGTATACTTTCAAGTAATTATGGGCCGGGAACAAAAAAAGTTAAAAAAGCTACTGGTCTTACATACAGTCAAACTTCGATACTATGCCACCTCGCTACTATGCCACCCTCGCTACTATACCACTTTTGATTGTCACCAACTAAATTCAATAGAAAATATATTTACTATGCCACCACTTACCCTTGCTACTATGCCACATGAGGTACAGTATTGCAGTGTATTAACGAAACAATAAACGCTACGATCGAAACAATTAAACGGCTGTGAAACGGCAAAAGTATACAGTATGTGCATGTAATATGTTCTCTCAAGTTATTTACTGTAGCTCAGCCCAAAACTCTGAGGAATCGTCAGCTAGCGCATGTTCTTTCTGCGGATTTCATGCACTTCGTCGTCTAGCCGATCGCATGCTTGCATCACACTGGCCTTCCCGAAACTACTGCACTGTACTGTACATTATACTGAAATACATGTAAATTATAATCGTACAATACAACGTGGCATTACATTGTTACATCACAAGGCTGTTTTTACAAATCCTTGTTACTATGCCACCCTCGCTACTATGCCACTTTCTCTCGGTCCCAAAGGGTGGCATAGTATCGAAGTTTGACTGTATCTCTTTTTTAGGCATGATTGCAGAATTCTGAAATTGCACATAAATTGTAGCCAAACAAGATCAGTTTTAACGTCAAACGTTTAGTCTATTTTAGCACCCCTCACTTTGTTTACTCTGGTGATGGCACTAGGCAAATTGTCATTCTCAAATTAAAAATTACCCAGTCAGCATCATTGCAATGCCTACACTGTTTGTGTAATGTTCATGACCGAATTAACCTATTAATTTGTCGACAAATTATTAGCTGCTAAACGCTTTTACATATTTTTAGTTATCACGTATATATTTTTCTATATATTTATTTTCTATATTTTTTCTATATACATCCGTATATATTTGTCTGCAAATTCCATGAGCGAAATCTAGTATGGAATCGGTGTGGAAGATTGTCTTCCATTCCATTCTGGCATCTTCCATATTCCATACCAAAATTTCTGTTCCGTACCATACCCTGGAGCTAGGCCACCTCCCTACAAAAATGTTACCAATGATAAAAATGATTACACAAAGCCTATTGTTTCTTTAGTTTCGTTTTTTTGTTGTTGTTTTTTTGTTTAGCATTTTTCCAGTGCAACAGTACACACGTATTACAGTAATTAGCAATAATATTAGTATTGATGACCAGGAAGCTCGGACCCCTCAATTTAATTTTTTGCCAACCATTTAAATGTAAAAGCCTGGAGAAATTCAGTGTTTTTGTTCTAAAAGGTGCAATCTCAAGCCTTCATCTAACTTTTTTATGCAATAGCATGTTTAGGCCCCCATTCCTAGCTAAGTTTTATATTGCATTGAAATGATTAGTAACTATCTATTATATGTAATGTACCAACTTTAAATAACTTTAAAATCTACCTCCACCAAGTTTACCAGTTTTCACGTGGAAAAATCCTTTGAAAAAAAAACCTAGCGAGAGGAAATTTTTTTGAACAAATTATTGAACTTGAATTGAGGGTGCCTGGGCCCCTGGTCGTACGTGCATCACTATAACTGGTTATTTTCATCATAAAACAAAAATCATCAAGGCAAATCTTTGAGTGAATTATTATTTAATGCTAAAAATATTGCAGAAGGCAATGTACCTTGCTCCCCTGACTTGGGCGAAGTCACTTACAAAATTTAACCCCAAAATGCAAGATTTTGAAGGTGTTTTCCTGAAAGCATGCAAAATGTGATCCAAATGGCATTAAAAAAGCTATTTTTTTCAAAAAATTGAAAAACTTAATATAATTCAACAAGACAGCATGACTTTAATCAGTAGATTAGGCTATGTAAGTACTGTGACATGCTGATTTTGCATAATTTTGTTGCATTTTTGTGATATTTAGAGCATGCTAAGCAGAATCAGCATGCCACAAGCCCACAATGCTAGAGTGTATAGAATACTCTGCTTAGAAAAGTAGAAAACACTCAGAGTATACTGGTACTCTGTCTGCTATTTTGAAAAGTTGTTGGACATGTAGAGCGTAGGCATTTCAAAGAAATATGGGAAAATGTTGTTACAGATTTTCATTCTTATAATATCTGACAACTTTATTTAACTATGATCTATAACCATTAGTTATATACCCTATCTATGATCACGATAAAAGTTTAATGTAAGGCTATATTGTGACCATTCTAACTTGGTAGATTGATTATATGCCGATAACTGGCATAGCTATTGTATGTCTGAAAAAAAGTTATCCTGGTGGTCTAAGCATAGACTTAGACTCTTAAGTTTGCTGCTGTTCATAATCCACGAAGTGATGTACTAGGCCTGCCAATAACGGCCATAAGCACAGTATCTGAATTTGTTGATAAATCAAATCTTTTATTATATTCGCTGTATTATGCCGAAGCGTTTAACGAGTTTGCAGGGCCCATCTTCGCATCATTGCGCCTGGGCAACACAGCTCCTTTCAAGGAAATGTTGCAACGGTGGCGAGCCGTTGGCAACACTGTCTGATTTGACCGGCCCAAGATTTGAACCTCGGACCTACTGCTCCACAGACAAACGTGTTACCACTTGACCAAGTGGCCAGTCCAATGGACCTCAAATTGCTTCAAGTTTTAACACGTTTAGCTGAAATGAAGGCACATCATCAGAATTTGAAAACGATTTAAGTGATCAGTAGATTTGCAACATTTTGCAGAAAGTAATAGGCCTACTGAGGATGATATTAAAACATGCGAAGAAATTGCACATGTAGTACTAGTAGATGATGAAACCAAATCCTTTCAAAATCTTGAGGTACCGATGCTGAGTGATGATTTCAGCAACAGTGATGGAAAGAGGTTAATTTTCACAATCTCCAGAAGACTTAAGTAAGTAGGTAAAGCAAGCTTCTGGCACTCAAAATGATTTGAAATCTTTGCTGCAAGTATTACGCCATCATCATCCTGACCTTCCGAAAAATTCTCGGACCTTATGCCAAACACTATCTGAATGTACTGATCCCGTAAAGCATATAGCTGGTGGTCAATAATATCATTTAGGTATTAAGTCTGAAATTTGTTTTAATTTGCATAACTATGAGAAGTTCTTTACTATGGGTACTTCAAGTTTTGACAATGCTGCTACTCTTCTTTTGGAAATAAATATTGATGGGTTGCCATTATTTAAAAGTTTTCCTAGTCAAGTATGGCCTATATTGGGTATGATCATAAATTCAACCCAAGAAATCCCATTTACCTGGTCAAGTATGGCCTATGTAAGGGCGAAACCCCCAGCCGCTAGGCGTTGTTGATTACTGTTGTTTACGAGTACTGTTGTACGCAAAGACGCTGAAACTGAAGAAAAACAAGGCTTTTTGTCACATTTCTATCATTGGTAGCATTTTGATTGGGGGGCAAGCCCTCTGGCCCCCCCTGGCTACGCCTGTGGTCATATGGAGGCGTACAGTCCTGCGGCAGGTAACTACATACGTGACCAAACTGAGGCTAAGATCAGAAATTATAAAAGAGATTGTGGGTGATGAATACTGATTGCATATTGGGCATTAGAGCTAGGGTATACTGCACTGTATTATGAATATGTAACATAATATTCTGAGTTGGTAACCAGATGATGGAATCGGCCAGTTGGTTGAGCGGTAACACTTTATTCTTTTAAGTTGAAGTCTAAGGTTCAAGTCTTGGGTTGGTCAAATTGAACACAGTGTTGCCAACCGCTCGCCACCGTGGCGACATTTCTTCGAAAGGAACTGTGTTGCGTGCAAACGCAGTGACGTAGAAATGGGTCCAGCCAACTTGTTACATACTTCAGCGTAATAGACCAAGTATAATAAAACATTAGATTTAATATGATAACCAGATGAAACTGAATTGGATGATTTAGCAGGTGACTTGCAAAGATACGTGCCCTTTTTGTGGACGTGATTGTGATACCAGTATATCCATAGGTGGGCACAAGTCCGTTAATCCGTTAATAACGAAGCTAACTTTTTCATCAACTCGTTAATCCGTTAAAAAGTTTTTTCATGTTAACGGACTAAATGAACTTCCGTTAAAATGCCCGTTAACTTAACGACAATGGTTCATTAACTTACGTTAAGTTGCGTTAACATAAGGTTTTCATCGTTAATTTCTTGTACCACCCATTCATCGTACCGGTATAAAACAATTTGCGCTGTAATACTTGTTGCGTAATTAGCACGAGTTTTATAGAAGAAAAAGCGAAGGAGCTGCGAGATAAACAAGCGAGCGCTGGATCAAATGAGCAAGCGCAATAAGAAATGCAGCAAATATGATTTTAATCATACAAGTAAGTATAAAGTGGGTTAGATCGTAGATGAGTTGAACTGCGATACTGGAATAGACCCATGATGCACCCATGAATAATCTGTTATTAGTGGTAAGCTTGAAGTGACTAGCATGGCAGCGTTAGCAAGAAAAGTGGACATGGATAGTTAGGTAGCCTAACCTATAGCAGAAATGATCTCGATTATAATCGTAGTCTACAATCACTAGTTTGTAATAAATTTCGCAATTTTCAAATTATCGTACTTAGAAATCAATTACAAAGGATCGTAATCTAGGAATTGCAAATAATCGAGCCATGGCTGGCTGCTACTATAGGCTAGGCTTCTAGTACCAAGCAAAAGCGTGAATGATGATATAAGTGTATAAACTCTATCATGGGAGGGGTACCGTGGACCAACTACAGAACAGAATGCAAGTGCAAGACATGCATGATTGCAATTTTAATAACAGTTTAATAATATTGATAATGCAAAACAGAATTGCTGGGTAGATTGCAGCAAAAATGCAGAAAAGATTCCGACTTCGTAAGTGCTGTTACAAAAATTATTTTTAAATTTTGGCGAAGCGATGTAATCGTAATAGCGATGATTAAAGGTGAAATAATCGCAATGGAAAATCGATTGCATGGGTGCGTATTTGTAATCGTAATCGGCGGAATCGATATAATCAAACCAAAGACCATTGAAAGAACAGAATGTAGGTACCGGTACTAAAACATAGCTGTAAAAACAGTGTTTATTTTGAGCTAAGTGTTAATGTCATCCAAAAACTTGGAAGTGTTTGCATCCACGGATCGCGGATGGTTTCAAAACGTGAAATCTACGTAGGCCTACACTGTACAATGGTTCGTGATAGGACTAAAACGAGAATGAATGACGAATATTCATTGGCAATGTTTTTAGTTACTTTTTTAAGAGTCAAGATTAAGCTTTGGGTTAGGTTGGATCTCGACACTATCAAGAAATTGTTTTGCAAGCCATAGCTTAAATAGTTAATTTTAGATGCTGTTGTAGCGTGAAAGCACAGAGACTTAAAGTAATAGTGTCGTGGCACTGAGTAAGCAACCGTCTCTATCTAACAGTTTTCTTGATGTTTAATCGTTTGCGTACCATCTGGCCTAAAGGCTACCAGCACGGAAGCCCAGGGAAGAGCCACCAGAAGGGCGACTACTTAAAAACAAGCAATGCGAAAAAATGACTCTTCTTGGGCTTCTGCGCTGGTAGCCTTTAGGCAGGGCCACCGAAAGGGGGGAAGCGAGGTGAGACAATGACCCCGGTGCCCATGGAGTTTAGGAGGCCAATGGGCTTCAAGGGGCCCTTGGACTTCAGGGGGCGTATGGAAATGACACTGACAAATCAGTTTGTGGAATATCGAGGACCTTTTTTTTTTTTTTTTTGAGTTCACATCAAAATCCGAAGAAAATTGTGGCATTTTCCTCTTCTTTTATGAAGTTTACAAAGCTGGAGATGCCCAATATTTGAGCTGACCCCGGGCCTACGTTTGGCTCTCGGCGCCCCTACAAACAATTAACGATATATCTATTGCTTTTTGTGGCAAATAAAAAGCTGCAGTCTCATAAGTCTATTAATTATCGCTGTTCGTAACCTCAAAAGATTTTCCGGTCGCTGCTTTGTTA
Organism: Trididemnum nubilum; assembly: GCA_963965965.1. Lineage (NCBI taxonomy): Eukaryota > Metazoa > Chordata > Ascidiacea > Aplousobranchia > Didemnidae > Trididemnum > Trididemnum nubilum. Next base: position 36,128,607 of record OZ014489.1, read on the forward strand.
CTGTATATGAGCTTATTATTATCTTGAACGTAGATCAGACTGTAAAATGTAACATCCAAAACACAAAAGACCACCATATAGCAATAAATTTTTCCTTGCAATCAGCTCAACAGGTGATTACGCTTGTTCTAAAAGTCAATGAATAAATGAAATGTAAATTATTCTCAAAATGTTAACGGATTAACGGACTTCATTAACTTCCGTTAATTTCAGCTGAAAATAACGAATTAACTTTAACGGAGGTATGAAGTTTGCTAACGGACTAGTGGTTAACGAAGCTAACGTTTTGCATTAACTTGCCCATCTATGAGTATATCTGGTAAAGAGGTTCAAGATCTGAAAAATGAAAGTAAGTTTATATATAAAAAATTTTATAATATCAAAAAATCTTTTTGCAAAATGGATATCCCTTCTTTTTAGATGTATTTATAATCAACACGTGGACTCCTCATGTTGTATTTTATAACTTTCACAATCATTTCAGGCTTTAACATCGTGGTGTAGAACTAGAATGCTTACGCTGTAATATATAGGCGAGCTGTGTAGCATTTTTGACATAATAGTGGTGCGAGTTAATGTCTAAAAAGCTGCATGCAAATTGTGTTGATTAACTTTGCTTAATGAAACACTTAGCCATGTAGATGTAACTATGGGTTACCTTGGAGTGAGCAATACAACACTTAAATTGTTATAGTAGTGTTGAGTAAGAATGACGTGATTTTTGAAGCTCGTCGTATTCGATTATTTCAAATAGAGATAAAGCAAGAACTGCACGTAATAAGCTCAAAATTTGGACCAAAAAATATTGTCTAGTATTTGAATGCGTTTGGAGACCTCTCACAAATGGATGAACCTGGTTCTCCTTAAATTTTCTAGGTGACTTGGCTAATTTGCCTTAGCCCAATTGTGCCTCTAGCTACAAGTTACGCGCAATTTTATACACTTACGAAGCAACAATTCTGTTGGCCCACATCACTATCCCGACACGGAACTGGGAGAGAGGGGCAAGGCAGCGACGGCGCTGACTGAGAACAACATATAAGTTGCAGTCTTAGCCCGTTTTAAATTCCGTCTACTTAGCGAAATTGGCCCTTCATGCTCGTTCTGTCCTTTCTCAACTCAGCTGTAACACGCACAACCTCTTACTCTCTTTTACAGGATTGGGAAAATCGAGTTTCCCTCCTTAGTCATTTGACGTATGGTCTTCATCTACCGATTCTCAACTCGCCTGCCTCTTATCCTCATAAAAGAGCAGTCTTCGGCTCCTCTCTTATTTTCAATCTGCAATCTAGTCCATAGGAGATCGCCGGTTTAATTGTTCTCCATAGCGTTCGGCCACGCCTCCATCTCGAGCCAGAGGTTTACTAATCCCACCACAAACCGAGCTAAAGTAACCAGAAGGTTTCCACCGGAGATAAACTCAAGTATTCAACATTCGCATACGAGTACACATCAAAATGTTGGAGTGCGAACCTACCCCAAGTACTATCATCAAAAATTTTTCACGCAAACAATGGCGTTTGCAGTCGTTTGATTGCCTTGTTATGTTCCGTTAGATTAAGGCGAATTGCACCGACACAATTTTCCAGTATTAATTTTGCAGCTTCCTTGCTTGACGCCCCGCAATTTTGTGCTTAATATGGAGACTCACTGTTGAGGGAAATTTGGCGAATATCTGTTGAAATTTGCGGCCTGCATTGTTTATTTGATAATCATGAAGCAATTTTAGTACAGTGGCCCACAAGCCACACTATTGCACATCATAATTAGCATAATATACAGACTTGAAACAAAGTTCGAATACTGTCGTAACAAAAGTTATTTTTTCGCAGGTTCTGATCGCGGGTGCAACTGCGGACGCAACCAACAGCGGGATGAAAGCGGTGATTCAGGAATATTTAAAAGCATCTGACTATCGAATAAAAAATTCCTCGTCACAGAAGCAGCAATGATTGAATTGATTGGGTCCATTTTTATCCTCTCACGCAGTGGCGCAACCAGGGGAAGGGCTAAGGGGGCTTCAGCCCTACTTTAGCCAAATCACTTAGAAATTTTAACCCAAATTGCAACGTTTAAACGTGTTTTGGACTTGACGAGCGAGTAAGGGAAGCTTGAAGGAACTTGGCGATTTACCGTAGTTCTTCAATTAACGTTCAAATCTTGGCAATTTGGTTCATTTAAATGGCTCCAAAAAGGTACAAAATTGATCCGAATTGACGCTAAAATGATTATTTTTTCTGAAAAAATCATTAAAATCGCTAGCAGCTGGGGGTTTCGCCCCCATATGAGATATTTTTCAAGCAATAGAGCCCTCCTCACAAAATCCTGGTTGCTCGTCTACTTTCACGGGACAGAGACAATGGCACTATTTAAACGAATCCGCACCAGCTTATACTGTAGGAGCTTCCGGGATTTTTACGAGATTTAAATTCTTGAGTGATTATACCGCTTGACAGATTCAACCAAGATGCAGCTTGACGGATCGTCGTAAAGCGCCTTATCCAAGACCACAACAATTTGACAGAGATGCGAGTTGAGCTATAGATCTCTGGATCATGTGATTGTCGTAAAGACGGCTCTAAAGGTATTGACTGTCACGTGTAATTGGTTTTACGTTGCGAGTGTGTGTGGCTTTCAGGTTTTTAGTGCTTTTGCTTATTAATAAAACTTTTTAAAGATATATTTGTGGCAAGAGTGAATGATACAGTATTTTATAGGTTACTCATTGTAAAATAAGTCACGAAGAATACCGTTACCCATTACCCAACCTGTCACCAGTGAAGAGAACGCGTGGACCGTTCCCACAAACTTTGCACAAGCGGCGTTCGTGTTTTAACGTGTTTTTCGTTGTCTACACTGCAAATATATCTACGTGTTTTCATTCACTTGTAATATTAATATAACCAGTGTATGAAAACAAGTAGATTTTTGTAGCTTAGACAACGGAAAATACACGTGTCAAGAACACGAAACCCGCTTGTGCAAAGTTTGCGTTTTACACGAGTTTTTCACGTTCTGGTTAAAAAAACAAAGAATAAAACCTGTGTTTTGGTCACGGAAAATGCACGTGTCAAGAACACGTGCAAAAACACGATCCCCGCTTGTGCAAAAGTTCGTGTTTTACACGAGTCTTTTGCTCGAGTTTTTCACGTAGTTCTGGTGTAAAAAAAACACGAATAAAACCTGTGTTTTGGTCACGGAAAATACACGGGTAAAAACACGACCCCGCGTGTGCAAAAGTTCGTGTTTTACACGAGTTTTTCACGTAGTTCTGGTGTAAAAAAACGCAAGTAAAACCTGTGTTTTACACGGCCCAATGTTTATGGGGTTATTGGTGCGATCAGGGTTGGAAATATCGATTAGTAATCGATACTACATTCTTTCAGGTCCGGCGCCACAATAGCGTGACTGGGGGGGCAGAAATAAATTTGGGGGGTGTGGTGCTCCACATCCTCCTGCTCTTTCTTTCCTTTTTTTTCAACACTCTTTTCCCTCCGTCTCCGCTCTCATTCTCACTCCGCCCTCTAGACTGTCACTTTTTTGCGCTAGTATATGACGCGAGTTCTATCGTACGTGGATCTCTTTTCCATTTCGCATGCAGACGTAAGCATCAACCAAATGCGGTTCATTGCATAGGTGGGCACAAGTCCGTTAATCGTTAATCTGTTGATAACGAAGCTAACTTATTCATTAACTCGTTAATCCGTTAAAAAGTTTTTTCATGTTAACGGACTAAATTAACTTCCGTTAAGTGCTGTTAACTTCCGTTAAGGTTTTTTATCGGTAATATCTTGCAGCTTTGTTGTGCATTTGAACTTGTTTTTATCTTGAAATTAGATTAGACTGTAAAATGTAACTTTCAAAACACAAAAAGACCACCATAGCAAGAAATATTTCCTTACAATCAGCTCAACTGCGTTAATACCTGTTCTAGAAGCGAGTGAATAAAAAGAAATGTAAATTACTCGCAAAATGTTAACGGATTAACGGACTTCATTAACTTCCGTTAATTAAAGCTGAAAATAACGGATTAACGTTAACGGAGGTGTGAAGTTAACGGACTAGTGGTTAACGAAGCTAACGTTTTGCATTAACTTGCCCACCTATGGTTCATTGACCATGTGATTTGCTGATTTTTTGTACCAGGATGGAAACTTTCAGATTCCCCACACTGGTGAGGATTTTCCTCATCTCAAGTGAAAGTGACTGTTTCTAGCCGACCTCAAGCAACTTCATTCAAATTATCAGCAATATCAAGAAAGAAAAACTTCAATGTCAACCAAATGGGGTAGCAGACTTGAAATGTATTTGTAATTTAAAATACAAATACGTGTTTGAAATACAAAATACTGTATTTTGTATTTGTATCTAAATATATTTATTTTTATGTATTTTATATTTGTATATAAATACTTTTTACAACATGTATTTGTATTTTATATTTTAAATACATTTATTTCACGCAACGGATATTATAGAACGTTGAACAAAAGGAGTTCCCTGCTGTAAAAGCAAAATTGTAAACAACTCTCTCATAGCTTCAGTGTATGCACTTAGTTGAGCAATTACACATGTTCATTCATGGTGCGAATTGCAAAACTGCAAAAATTTAGGCGTTTAAAAAGCTCTTTGTGTTTTCAACGCCAGCGCGTCCGTCGAGCATGCTAACAGTGAAATAAAAAACTTTGTGCAGTAGCGAAAAATATTGTCCGTAGCTTCGCGTCCAGTCTAAACGTAGCTTTTTAGAGTAGAGACATCAGCCAGCGTAAAAGCAGAAATAGCAGAATTTGTCTAAACTGACAGCAAAAAATGACTTCAAAAACGCCGTTAATCTTAAATGAAAAATTATTTCAAGTGACTGAAGAAAGTTCTGATGGTAAAATAAAAGCGAAATGTTGTCTCTGCCCGGCTAGCAAGCCATCCTTATCAGGATCAAAAAAAGCAACTTCATATTTTTTGTTGCAATTGGAACGGAAGCATACAGTAGAAGCCACAGAATTTAAAAAATCAAAGAGAGCACGTCAGGATGATTCTCAGGAAATACCGAAAACTATGCAAAAAACCCTACCTCAATATTGTCACTCAAAAAAGATTAAAGCAATTGTTAATTTAGATGTAAAATGCGGTTTGCCCCAGTAGTTGGTTGAAGCAGAACCTTTTGAGCAGTGAGTAAGCACATTGTCTTCTGGAACGTGCAAGTCCATAAGTAGGAAAAGTCTTAGTACAAAAATTGACAAACAATTTGAGGCTGTTATGGTCAACATTAAAAATGCGCTTTCTCCAAAGGATTATGCTTGCATAACAGGTGACATTTGGTCACAGCGAAAAAGAAGCTTCCTTGGCATGACTACTCATGTCGTTGATCCAGAAACACTATGGAGAGAATCCTTTGCAATTGCTAGCGAAAGATTTTCAGGGACACGCTCATTTGATTCAATTGCTGAAAAAATTCATGAAGTTCATGATAAATTTAGTCTTGATTACAAAAAAAAAACTCATACCGTAACAGACAATGCCAGTAAGTTTGCAAAAGCTTTTCGTGAGTTTGGCTTCAAAGAGCGAAATGAAAATGATGATCAGGAGAACAGCGAAGGTGAAGTAAATTTTTAATATTATTTTTATTATTATTATTTGTGTCAGACTCAACAAAGGTCCATAATAACACGAAAAACAAAAACACACAAACAACTTTATCAGGCGCAACACAAAGCATAAACATGCGTGCTAATTTAGCCAAAATGTAATTTTGAGTAATATACTGAAAAATCAGAATCAAGAAAACATGCAGAGCCAAAAATTTGTTGAAGGTCTTTGATGTAAGCGTTTGGAGAGTGCTTGCATCTTATTATGAAATTTGCAGTATGTTTTCTCATTAACGAAGCATCAATGACATGGTTATGTTCAATGGCGAAAATGATGAATAGCTGATTGTTTTGCCCATGTAAGAAAGATGTTTCTCTCATACACTCAGTTTAATGGCGATTACAGATACCAAGAAAACTTCTAACCCAGCACTGCACAAAAAAGTTTTTATGTCATCATTTGCAAAAGTTGCATTATTACGTAAAGAGGTCGCGGGCCGGAAAAATACACAATTTCGAAAAGAGGCCGCGGGCCGGATAAAATGTGTCGGCGTGCTGTATTTGGCCCGCGGGCCGCAGGTTGCCGACTCTTGGTCTAAAGTATTTTCTACATCTCAATGCTGCATTACCAGACTATGTAGAGACAAAACTCCCGGCATGCTTTGCATAGAGGTGCTTTCTTGTACATATCCTGTGTTCTTAAGAGTTTTGTCTTCAGGCTTGCTATAATTTTTGTGTTGGTAGAATTTTGTTTTCAGGCTTGCTGTAATCAATTCATATGTAAATCAAGGTAGGCCCATCTTCATTTGTTTATTGCAAAGCAAAAAGTGATTGTAAAATAACCAAACTAATGGATACAATGATAAACAGTCGGAATCGATTTGACGAAACCTACTTGGTTGCTACATTTCCATTCAAATGATTAACTAAACCATTCTTTGTTTATTCTGCAGTATTTTTTTTTTTTTTTTGTAAACAAATAGTATTAATAATGCAATGATCGTTCTAAGAGAAGCATAAAAATTGATAACCGTTTCGGCATTGTCTCGACTATATTTGCCAAGTTTTTAAGTACAGTATATGATTTTTTTGTTTTTCGGAAAAGTATTTTTAAAGTATTTCAAATGTATTTAAATACATTGTTAAAGTATTTATATTTTGTATTTACCAGTATTGCTGGAAAGTATTTTGCATTTGTATTTAAATATTTTTTAGCCACTATATTTTGTATTTGGATTTAAACACATTTGGAGACTGGAGAGTATTTTGCCCAAGTCTGTGCGGTAGGCTAAGATTCGCAGCTTATGATAGACTGTGGGACTTTTTTGGGATAAAGTTTTGCATGAAACTAAATTGGCTTGGCTTACCCAACCAACCAGATTATTTAGTAAATGCAAGAAGCAACTTCACGCAAACTGCCTCGCAGCTGGAGGCATCTTTCATCCAATACACCGCATGCAATCGTGAAGGCTCAAACACAGCCCCGATTCCGCGATCTTCTCACAACTCGTCTTGCATTTTCCTAACCAGCTTTGGCTGAAACCTGCTGAAAGTTGTGGGCGAAAACGGCTTAGAGTGGCGGGCGATAGTGAGAAAAAAACACCGTGGTGGAACCAGGAGGTTAAAGAAGCTATTCGAGCAAAGAAAGATGCGCTCAAGGCCTGGCTACAGGACAGATCGTCATCTGATTTGCCATCCCGGTACACTGAGGCGCGAAAAGCGGCAACTTCGGCAGTAAAGAAATCCAAGGAGAAGTCATGGGAAGAGTTTGGTCGTCGGTTGGATTCCAACTATTTTTCGGCAAACAAAGTATTTTGGCAGACCATCCGCCGTTTACGTGGCAAAAGATCGAGTATCACGTACTCCATCAAGGATTCTGACGGTAACATTCTAACGAATGAGAATGAAATCCTTTCACGATGGAGAGAATACTTTGAAGATCTTTTGAATCCTGTAAAGGCATCGACTCGTGACGCACACGAAGTGACACATCTAGGGGAGGACGAAGTTTTCACTGCAGCAGAAGTGGCAACTGCAATTAAAGGGATAAAATCTGGAAAAGCTGCTGGTGAAGATGAAATCAGACCCGAGACGTTGAAAGTGCTGACTGGAGAAGGAATTATCTGGTTAACGCGAGTGTTTCAAGTTGCGTGGAAGCTTGGCAAAACTCCCAGAGATTGGCAAACAGGTGTGATTATTCCGATATTCAAGAGAGGAGATCGCAAGCAATGTACAAACTACAGAGGTATATCACTCCTTAGTTTGCCAGGGAAAGTATATGCCAAATGCCTTGAAAGGAAATGCCGAGAAATAGTGGAATCAAAACTGGAAGATGGTCAGTGCGGTTTTCGTCCGGGTCGCAGTACCACGGACCAAATCTTCACTTTGAAGCAAATCTTCGAGAAATCTTGGTAGTATGGAAAAGATCTCTTTGCATGCTTTGTCAATCTTGAAAAAGCATATGACCGAGTTCCTCGGGATAAACTTTGGAAGGTTTTGCTGGAGTATGGCGTTGATGGTCAATTGTTACGCGCTATTAAGTCATTCTACTGCAGACCGGAGGTTTGTGTTCGGGTTAATGGCAAGCAATCAAAGACGTTCCATGTGGGCGTTGGACTCCGGCAAGGGTGCGTTTTGTCACCTCTCCTTTTCATTGTTTACATGAATTGGATCGACAAATGCAGCCAAGCTGATGAGTGTGCCACAATTGGAAATTGCAAAATTAGTCGTCTGCTGTTCGCAGATGATTTGGTTCTGCTTTCTTCCACAGAATCTGGCCTCCAGCGCGCATTAAATAGCTTTGCAGATGCATGCTACACCGCCGGAATGAAAATAAGCACGGACAAAACTGAGGTACTTCATCTTTCAAGAAACCCTGATTAGTGCGTATTGCAAGTGAATGGAGCGACACTGAAGTAGGTAGAGAAGTTCAGGTATTTGGGGTTGCATTTACGAGTGACGGAAGGCAAGACGAAGAACTGGATACCCGAATAGGCAAGGCTAGTGCAGCAATGCGAGCTTTGCACTACTCGGTTGTAATGAAACGAGAATTGTCGAAAAAGGCAAAGCTCTCAATTTTCAAAGCAGTTTTTGTCCCCATTCTCACTTATGGTCATGAATCTTGGGTAATGACCGAAAGAATGCGATCACGAATGCAAGCGTCCAAAATGAGGTTTTTACGAAGAATCGAAGGAGTTACACTGTTTAACAAGGTGCGTAGCTCTGAAATTCGAAAATCTCTTAACATCGAGCCGTTACTTCTCCGAATTGAAAGATCTCAGCTTAGATGGTTTGGCCATGTAAGCAGAATGCCTCGGGAAAGACTGCCCAAACAAGCTTTACATGCCAAAGCAAATAGGAGAAGACCAGTCGTACGAACTAGAACTAGATGGACCGATTACATTGAGGATCTTGGATGGAATCGCTTGGGACTTCGCCCAAGCGAAATGATGGAGGTGATGGAAGACCGTGAGGTGTGGCGGCTTAATCTTGAGCTACTGCCCCCGCAACCCTCACGGAAAAGCGGGCAATGAAGAAAGAAGAAAGCGTTGGCTAATGTTGGCAACGGCTGTTCCATTTGCCGTTAATTGTGTAGGCCTAAATTTTGCTTTTGTGTTCGACTGTTAAAACAATTTTTTTCACAATGTGGCCAAAATTTTTCCGAATTTTGACCACATTAGTCGGGGATATTTTTAGTGCATTGCACCATACACTTCCATCTTTTGCTGCTGCTTTTAATGCTTTGACACCACGCCAGCAACCTTTTACATTTCATTTCAAAGCCTTGGCATGAGTGTTTCAGGGTTTTTGATCTTGTTAAGAGAGTTTTTTTAGCCCTTTCCTACAGAAGGTCTTGCCTGGCCAGCACAGCCACCTGCTAGGAAATAGGCTCCACAAATACATTTTTTGATCCAGGTTTCTCTTGCCACGATGCCGAGAGTTGCAGATCTCGGACATCATGTCTAGAGCAGTATCTTGCAGCAGCAATGGAGCCCTTTTTCCATTTCTTTTTCAAGTCAGAGACCGCAAAATCCCATCTTTCGCTTTGTTTTGCGTCCTCTTTGGGGTGGGGTAGTGTGGTGCACCACATCCTCCTGCTCTTTTTTTCTTTTTTTCATTCTTTTCCCTCCGTCTCCGCTCTCTTTCTCACTCCGCCCTCTAGACTGTCATTTTTTTTCCTTTTTTTTTGCGCTAGTATATAACGCGAGTTCTATCGCACGTGGCTCTCTTCGTTTCGCATGATGTCGTAAGCATTAAAAAATGTGGTTTATGGACATGTGTATTTGATTTTTTTTTGTGGTGGATGAAAAGCTCCATTCCCCACAGGGGCACGAGAACTTCATTTATGTGAATTCGAGGGGGCGCGAGAAGTTTATTTGATTGCGGATCAAACGAAAAAGGTGAGGACCGAAAAAAAAAAAGGTCTACAGTACAAAAATTTCCACAAATTCTGGTTGTTGTCTCAAAATTCTTGCGATTCTCAAGTGGAGAACAAATAAAAAAAAAGGTCTTCGTCCCAAAAGTTTAATGAAATCCGGTGTGAGTCAACAAAAACTACGAAAAGACAGTTCTTGCTCGCTAATTCTAGGGCGGTAAACACCAATTTGGGAGTCCTAGGCCTCGATTTCCAGGAGCCTCGAACCTGTTAATTTCTTCGGGGCACAATCCTCGCTTGGGGGGACACGGCCCAGGAATACTCCCCGCCGTAGTGCCGGGCCTGCCTTCTTTGCTTTTCTGTTATCGATTATCGTAGATGCTTTGCTTCCAGTTCGTTAAATCGATTATCGCCTTTTCAATGCTTTTTGCTTACATGTTATCGATTGGTAGAATCTTGATACTTCACTTTTGTTCTTGTTGAGACTGCCTAAGCTTACATTGTTTCGTTTCTCTTATGCTATATTGCTCTTTACATACCTGTCAACTCTCCCGATTTCGTCGGGAGACTCCCGATTTTGAGGATTTCTCCCGATCACCCGATCTCAACAAAAAATCTCCCGATATCACGATTTAGCTCAAGATTTTTTTAATTTAAAAATTAATCAATTTTGTTCGCAAATCTTTTTTACGGGGCGAAAGAAAATAGCCGGTGAACGAATTTTCAACAATCTTGCTGCATTAATGAAATCGCTCCTGTGCATACCTCACTCAAACGTATCTAGCGAAAGAACCTTTTTCATGGTGCGGAAGATTGTAACCGAAAACAGAACCAGTTAGCACAATGACATTGTTTGCGCGCTTTTAAATTGCAAATTAAATGGTGACCGCAGTGCAGCTGGCTTTAAACCTTCTAAAGTAGGGTTGAATGCTGCCAAAAAAGCCACATACAAACGTAATCAAGCCCACAAGAGTTAAAGTCAGGCCCGCAAGTAGGAGCAAATGCTTAAGGTAAGGGCAGTGGTGTAAAAAGTACTCGAAAATTGTACTCAAGTAAAAGTTTCGTTACTGACAAAAAAACTACTTGAAGTAAAGTACAAAGTACTGATCAAAAAAAGTACTTGAGTAAAAGTAAAAAAGTAGTCATTTTAAAACTACTCAAGTAGAAGTATTTCTGAAAGTATTCACGCAAAATAAGCAAACTATTCAATTGACATATATGACAACTGGTCGACTACCCTCACATCACTGCCACAAGCGCTTGATTTTCTAACCCCTCACTATCTTAAGAAGTCATGAAATATTAATTGTGAAAGTTTTTTGTTAGTATATTCAAGGAATCAATTCATAAAATATTTGCTCAAATACTCATTCACTGCCATTGTTAAATTTATATGCTAAAAAGTAAAAACACCGCGGAAGTGCCTTATTAGAGTGTCGGCAGTGTGACCAACAGGGTAAAAACGCCGTTTTTACGACGACCTTGATCGCATGATTATGGGTTCAACCCGCACCCTGGTCTCGTTGTTGCGTCCTTGGATAAGACGCTTTACGATGATTATTTCTGCTTAGTGGCTTTGAACAAGCAGCAAATTTATGAGGAAAGAAGTCAAAGGTCAACCGGAAAACTTGGAAATTGTTAACTCCTAAGCGGTTGCGGATTCGACCAAAGGATAGCGCCACCGTCGCTTTCTCGTGAAAGGAGGATAAAGATGCATCAATCAATCAAGTCTGCTGTATGCACAGGGTGCGCCAAAAGTCACGTACCAAAGGCAATTCAATAGTCTGCGATAAACTTTTTTTGGATTAAAGAAGAAAAACATCGTGAATTTTTTTTAATTGATTTTATTTCACGACATGTAAAGGCAGATAGAAACCGGTAGAAACATAACTGAAACTGTGAGTGAAGCACAGTCATTCATTGATTGATAGTGATACCAATGTTTTGTCACAGCATTAGTAGGTTAAACTGCAGCTTGATTTAATTCCAATTCAATTTACTTGCTGCACTTTAGAAAACCTGCTACCTGCTTAAACAAAGTTTATCATGCAATTCCTGAATTCCACCATGTTTGTTTTCAGTTTTACTGATTTATTCACCGTGTTTCCTTGACCAGGAAACCGTAGAGTGATATTAGGGTTGTTGAGGCAAGCTGCCACCTCTCTACCACCCAAAGGTGTAAGCACTGAGCAGCACATTATCACCTCAATGCAAAATGTCAAGCAGGAAGATGTGAATACAGTATGCTGTAGGCTGCCTATTTTTAAGTCTTTGGCTTGACTGGACCAGATTTGAACCCAAATTTTCAGCCTGATTTACAGATGCTCTAACCTCTAGGTTATACAATCTTGTCGGCATATTTATCAGTTCAACCCCAGGCTCTCAAACTGTAAGACACTGTTCTCAAGAACAGAGAAGCTAAACATTTCATCAGTTTATTACTTAAAGATGAAGTTTTACTGCTACAGTGCTACTCAGCAGAAGCGGAGTCCTTGAGGACGTTCTTGGTCTCCAGGACACATTTTGAAGTCCTTGGCCTCGAAGCCTCAAGTGCTCGAAAAATGCCTGTCCTCGGCTTGAGGACAGCAGTATTTTTTGAATTGCTAAAATTTTGTAGTTCGCCAGAAAAAAAAATTGAAGACCTTCGTTTTTGGAGATCACCTAAATTTGGACCGTAAACCGACTCAATCTGCCTGAAAACCGATCAAAATCTGTTATAAGATCGTTTGATGTAGTTTCCAGCCTCTGAATTAGCCTTCCCCCATTGCAAATTTTTGGCTATGCGCCTGCCAGGATCTCATATCTCCGCTAATCAATAAATTTCTGCAATTGCCTAATCCTCCAGTCCTACACAACAGCAAAACGGGAATGGATCTTTCACCCTAATTACAAACAGCCCGATTGTAAATGCACACTAACCTACTAACTCTACTCATGACTTCAGGAAAACTGACGATTCGTTTGCATTTTAATGGAGTTAAAATGGTAAGGTTAACCTATAATGTTGCAGGCTAACTATTCGGTAGAGCTTTGGTTCCTAGTCCTGATTAAGAAGTCGGTGTTTACCAGTACTTGATTAGAAAAAATGCAATCGTTTTCAAAAGCACATGAACGCAGTCAAGCGAGGAATTTAAAGAAAGAAAGAACCAATAGAGAATAGCCTGACTGCGCGTTTACGAATGATTGACTGAAGATGCCCTCAGTCAAAGTGCAGTCAACATTGCGTCTCAAATCTTAAAACTACTTTGTACTTTTATCAAATAATAAGTACTTAAGTAGCGTTACTTTAGACTAAAAGTACTTAAGTAAAAGTAGTTAAAAAAAAACTACTCAAAAAAGTACTCGTTACCGAAAAAAACTACTCAAGTAATCTACTCAAGTAAAAGTATTTCGTTACTTTACACCACTGGGTAAGGGTGGGGCGAAAGCTAGTTAAGAGGGGGCGCTAAATAATATATCGCTATACACATATACAACTGATTTTGTCTAGGCCGAGGGGGGAAATTTTTTTCTGCGAGGCTGCGGATCTGGTAAAAGTAGACGTCGTTGCATGACATTTCACTTTTATCGTTCAGTATTTTTTGGAAAGTCTGCTGCGCTGAATGCTGCATGACTTTTTGTGCCGTGAGTCAGTAAAGTGTATGAAACAATACTGATGTTACCGGTTACCTGGCACCGTATCCAAAATAAAAAGACTGCTTGATTTAATTAGTCAGTCTTTTAGTAGCTAGAACTGCTACAACCTGAAATGGTAATGCCAAAATTTTGGTAATGTGCCTTATATTTTTGTATACTATATATAATTAAAAGATAACAATAATTACTCAAGCAGTAGAAACAGGAGGGAGGTCTGAGGGGCGAAACTTCCCAGCTATTCAATTTGCTGGTAAGAAATTTTCCGACAAGGCACTTTCAAATGTTGACAGGTGTGCTCTTTATAATTATACTAAAAGTGTATTTTTAATATCCTTATAGTACGGTAGTGATAGTTTTTCCTCTCACAAGTTTTATTTAATGGTCACAGCAAATATTTTATTACATCTTAGTGAAAAATAGAATAGAAATTTTTGTTCGCATTTCGGCATTGATTACTAATCTTTGCTTTTTGTTTCTTGATATCGACTGTCGACAATTCTTTGCTTTTTGTGCAAAATATCGATTCGTCTTTGCTTTTAAACACTATCGACTTCCAACCCTTGGTGCGGTCATGTTTTGAGGAGAGATGAAAATGCGATAGCGAAAGTTTTAGAATTTGAAATGAAAGGTAATAGAGGAAAACAACGACCGGAACGAACGTGGAAAAAACAAGTACAGGATGCATGTGATCGAACGAAATGGCGAGGCGTGGTTAAGTCAATGGCGGTACAAACTTCGGCCAATTCCTTTGACGAAAAAATCCGAAGTCAAACTGAACTAACCAAGACTTCTTTTGGTAAATAAATAACACAAAGAATTTCGAGAAAATGTTTTTCTGCCAAATAAATACGAATTTTAAAAGAATGGTTTTCTTCCCAAGAAATGCAAAGGTTTTTTTGCCATATAAATCATGCAAATTTCGAAAGAATGGTTTCTTTCTCATAAATAATGCAAAGAAGTTTTTTCTTTTTCATAAATAATGCCAAGAAAGATTTTCTGCCAAATGAATAATGCAAATTTCGAAATAATTTTTTTTCCAATAAATAACGCAAAACATGTTTTTTTGCCGAATCAATAATGCAAATTTCGCAAGAATTACCCGTTTCTATATATCCCTGGAATTACCAAAGAATATTTTTCTGGCAAACAAGCAATGCAAAATAAGCTGCTGAAACTTGACATGAAGATATTATTGAAAAGGGTTGGACGGAATAGTTTGCAATAAGTGTGGAGACATGGTAATAACTTAAAACGAGATGAAATACTGTGTGGTGGCGTGGAAACCTGTTACTAAGTTTTCTTATCTTTGAAGCGACAGATTGAAAGCTGGTAGATGTGAAACAATGGCAACAGCTAGAAGAATCGCATGGATGAAGTTCAGGAAATGTGGTGTCATACTCAAAAGCAATAGGTTTTCATTAAAGATAAAAGGAAAGGTTTACCGAAGTTGTGAAAGATCAGCTATGTTGCATGGAAGGTAAACGTGGTGCTTAAGAGAAAAAGCAATGACAATTTTGAGCAGAACAGAAAAAGCGATGTATGGTGTGAAGCTATTAGGTCGAAGAAACACCGAGAAGTTAATAAACATGTTGCCTACAGACAGTGGTGGGCAGTAACTAGTTACAATTGTAACTAGTTGCTGTAACTAGTTACTTTTTTAGTAACTGTAACTTCGTTACTTTTTTTCAGATGTAACGATATTTGTAACTAGTTACCAGTTTAGAGCCCTAAAAAAAGTTACAGTTACTTTTTTTACTACATGCTTTGAGGCAAATTATAGATTTTTTATGAATTCCATTCAAAATTATTGTATTACAATGGCAACATAGGACGCACAGTCGCATGTTTGATCAACCATAACCTTTTATCCATATTTTCTTCACTGTATTCACTGGACTATACATGTGGTTGCTGGTTAAAGTTTAAGTTAAAGCCGTCAGGCCTGTTTTTAGTCCAAATTTTTAATCACTAAAGTAACTGTAACTTGTAACTGTAACTAATTACTTTTTCAAATTTGTAACTGTAACTGTAACTTAGTTACTTTTTTTGCCAAGTAACTGTAACTTGTAACTAGTTACTTTTAGAAAGTAACTTGCCCACCACTGCCTACAGAGAAGTATTTGGATAGAACGGCTAAAGCAAGCAGAATACAATATAGTTGTTGGTACGGTAATGCTTCGAGGAAAGACCAAAATGAGAAAGTGAAGACTTTAGAATTTGAAATGATGGGTAGCAGAGGAAAACAACGACCAAAACGAACGTGGAAAAAACAAGTAGAGGATGCATGTGATCGAACGAAACGGCGAGGCGTGGTGAAGTCAATGGCGGTACAAAATCCGGTCAATTCTGTTGACGGGAAAAACGCGAAATCAAAGTGAAACGATAAAAACTTGTTTTTTATTTAAATATAATGCAAAGAATTTCGGAAGAATTGTTTGCTTTTCTCATGAATAATGCAAAAAATATCGCTAGGAATAAAAGAGCCAAAGCTGTCGTAAACATTGTATTTTAAGAGACGTTTCGTCTAATTTTTTAAGTCATTGTCAATTTTATTTAAGTAGAATAAGATTATATTCTATTTGAATAAGATTGACATTGACTTAGTAATTAGCTTCTTCTGTTTGAATAAGACTGACAATGACTTAAGTAATTAGTCGAAACGTCTCTTAAAAATGTTTACGACAGCTTTGGCTCTTTTATTCTTAATGAAACTGTTTCTCAAGACCACTTTTTATGGTCTATTGTAACTTAAAAAATGTTTTTCTAATAAATAAATAAATACATCATGCTAAGAATGTATTTCTGGCAACTAAACTTTCGATAAAAGCTTAAAGTTTTTGACCACTTAAAAATTATTTTTGTCTTATGCAGTAAGCACGTCAACAAGAATTAAATACTTATCAAGATTGAGAGTTCCAAACATTGCACCGTTTATTAATTTCCTACCAATCGACTAACGTTGCACGAATAAATACAAATTTGCAGATCTTCTACAAACGAAAAAACAAACAACAAAAACGTGTGATGAATTGTCGATAAATTGACCCGCTTAACCATCAACGATGTAGAAAAACTAATTTTACTTTTCACATTAAAAGGTTGGCCGAAGCAGTTTCGAGACATAACCAACTAAAAGAGCTCACTAGATCAACGTTCATACGAGGAAGCAAAAATTAAAAAGACATTCAAATCATAAAACTTTGCTCGGTTTTCTCTCAAAAAAAAAAAAATTGACAGATGAGATCTAAAGACTAACGTCACCTAACTTGAACTTTCTACGACCTGCCGTTCCCAAAATGGGAGAATTTTGATTCCCCTTCAAAAATTTTGCCACGGTTACTAGCTGCAAACAAAATTTCAAAAAATTATTGCATGTGTGTTAGTGTTTTCGGCCGTGTTGTTGTCAAAACAAAGGTTCAAAATTGTTAATAAGCTGCTTTTCAAGTAAATTCAAGCCAATTTTGAAAAGTTAATCTTCTGTCACAATACTAGCAACACTGAAGTAAGAGGAAAATTGCTAACTTTGAACTCCAATATCTTGCAAACGGCAAGACGTAGGAAGTTCAAATTTGTGATAATGTATTATAGGCTGATTCCAACATTGTAGTCAACAGTGAAAGACATGATTTGATGGACTTTTAAATACTATCTAGAATTTGAACAGTAGCTACGTAGCTGGAAATCTACAAAAATTGCTACCGGTAGTTGAAAAACATTAACTTTGGTACTAAAAATTTAGCTACGATCTAATATGACGCCCTATTAGAAAGATCATTGCCGAATTGTACAACATTGTAAATACGAGGACAGGGTTAGGCTACATGTCAGGTACACCTTTTTTTATAAGAACAAGTAAATTTTGGGTTGAGGTTGGCTGTTCTTTAATTTTTACAAAATTTAAGACTCGTTCGTTTTTAAATCTTTTTGAAGAATATCGAGAGGTATCATTCTTACTTTATTAATCGTTGTGTTTTGTTATTGATCATGATGATACTATTGATCATGATTATTGGAAACAACAGTTCTCAACAAATCAACAACGACAATATAGAAAGGACCAAGAAAAGCTCTGTTTTTTTTTCATTTTTGACACGTGTTCTTAATTTTTTTTTTTTTCATGATGAGGCTGCCATTGGTCTTTAATTTGTTCTTACATTTTTAGCAAAAATGAGCCTCGTGTTCCTATAAAATATAAGTGTGAAAAATATCAAATTTAACAGCTCTTCAAGTAACTTGAATAAACTAGCAAAATCGTTTCCATCACACAAAAATTCACCTTATGTTTTTCTAGAGTACTACAAGTTCAAAAATGATTGCAAACGACGAAATACCTTTTGCTAAAAAGTACTTAATAAAGGCAGTTTAAAATACGCTTGCATTTTGAAAGGCGCTAATTTTGTCTTCATCGGATAATAAACAGCATAGGAGAATTTGCAACAGTTATTTTCCACCATTTCGCAAAGACGATTTTGCCAACGATATGACGAAAGCTAAAAAGTCAAGATATCAAATCAAATCTTCATTGAACAAATTACACCACCGCGCATAACCAGTTGACGGGACTAGTCCGCGCATCATTCACTGCTTCTGATTGGTTTGCTATCAAACTTTTTCCGGGTGAAGAAAGAAACCCACCTGCTCATCCATACGGTAGTAAAAGGCGACTTCTGGGTAGGTACAGCGTACCCATTAACAGTGACCATCCATGAGAAGATAAAGGGCCAACTTTTTCATGTGGAAATGGTTAAGTTTTCCTGGTTCTTTAATTCAACGATCAGTGGTCGAGTGGATAGAGCGCCTGATACAGAAGCGGTACACTAAGTTCGATTCTCGGTCGGGTCAAACCAAAGACTAGAAAAACTGGTATTAACAGCTTTCCAGCTTGACTTTCAGCATTAAACAGGGACAGTGAAAAGCCCACTGTGTGTGGTAGACAGATTGGCAAGCAGCTTGATTCCAAGACCGAAAGATCCCTACGCGGTGTACTGGCCAGGGCAACTTGGTAAATGAACAATAAACATGTAATAACAATTTACAATTTTCTTCAAAGCACCCCTGGCTTCTGCGGTGTGCACTCCGCTACAGCATGATCCAATCCTGAGGAAACTGATTAAAAAGACGGCCTATAAAGCATTTCAGGAAATCACCGTTGTGTGATCAAAAAACAGTGAATTTACAAAAAAAACTGAATGAAAGCGGCTACTAGAGTATTTAGCATCAACTAAACGGCGAGCAAACACCCAGAATGTAAGCAAACATTGCAAAAAATGCTTCTGCATATTCTCATACCGAAGCATTTACCCAGTTCGTTGGCTAGCGTATTGGATCGGGGTTGGAACTAGATACAGTTTGATTAAGTAAAAGCTCTAAAAACTGAAAAACATTGATAGCCAGTTAGTCTCAAGTCACGTGATCGCCACACATGCGCTTAAAAGAAAACTGATGGCAAAATCAATAGAGTATCTAAAGTTAGGGCAATCGTCTTAAAACTAGATTGCCCTCGACTCCCATCCTTCTTGACCCAGCCGCTCCAGAGATCAAACACGACGTAGGGCCTCCCTAACTATAATTCTTATTTTGTTTTTAAAGTAGAATATTTCTGGAACGGCTGGGTCGAGAATGGAGTCACGCCATCTAATCTAATACAAGTGCCCTAACTTTTAAAAATCTCTTTTAAGGTGCTACAGTTAAATCTTACGTTATTCTATCTCTAGAAATGACGATACGAAGATTTGTCGAAAAAGCAAGTTTGAACTTTTTTTTTTTATTCGCATGACGTATGTGTATGTTATTATTTTTGTGTTGTGTAATGTGTATTGTGCAATAAAAAAATTAAAAAAGTTTCATCTTTTTCAATTGACGTTTAGCTTACCCGTAATAGCAAGTGACCATAGCAGCAAAGGCGTATAAATATCTTTAGTCCAACTACGAACTTTCTGCACAAATATTTCCGCACGTCCCGGTACTGGCTTCTTCTTTGGCAAAGGCTGCAATAAAACAAAAGCTACTTAGATGTAAAGTCTTCCCAGTTAGCATTATAGCAATTAAGGAGGTCAGAAAACGAAAAGAATTGAGCATGGGTGTTGGGTGATTTGGGTAGCCAATACCAATTCCTGACACAAAACATCATTATATGATAACGCAAAACTGGGCTGCTTACTATGCTTTAGGACAGGGGCGTCCAACACGCAGCCCGCCGAAGGTTTCAAAGTGGCCCGCCAAAGGTTTCAACATTGATTGGTTAATTGATCCTGACGCGCTGACACGATATTATGAGTTACATAAGCGAGTCCTTAAACTTCTTTTTGATTTGCGCTCTGGAGAACACCACAAAATCCATCGAAATTGGTGGACTGAAAACCTTTTTTTTGGTCTTCAACTACTTTTTGGCAAAAGAAACCGCTTCAATCTGAATGGAGACCTTTTCGTTTATTAATTTATTTATTTTGGTTTTCACCTACTTCTTGGCAAAAGAAACCGCTTCAATTTGAGTGGATACCTTTTTTTTGGGGATGGGGGGACACACCACAAAATCCATTGGAAGACTTTAGTTTTGGAAGAAGATCACCTACGACTAAATTTTGGCCCGCGAAAATTTTGGAATAGCAAATTTGGCCCGTGACCGAAAAAAGTTGGATACCCCTGCTCCACAATGACAAGAGACTTATAGCGTTTTTCATGTCAACTTTTTGGATCCTGTTCTTGGTGTCGGTACCTGTTTTTTGTAGAGTCATGCGAAAAAAAGCCAAATTGCGGAAAAAACAAACAGTTTCGGAACAACTAAAATAGGTGGTCCTTTTACGGTTCCGATGCTTCTATCCTGATACGTCTAATAGGTCAGTTGCATTTGAAATGCGTTTCAATTGCAGACATATACGCACGCTAGTATTGCTTGATGATTGGTTAAGTCGCGGGCTGTATTAAGCTCAGCTTATGGCTTTGATAGGCAGTAGATACAGAGCAAAGTGTGGGCTAGAATACAGGCGTACATCAGCAGTTCAATTCGTGATTATAGGAGTAGAGTAGGAAAGGTCAGTCAAAAACAGCAATCGTTTGGAAATTAAGGATAAAGCTGGAGCCACAGCAGGTCTGTTGCGTAATTACTAGGCCTACTAAAAACTAAAATAAATATCAGTTACAAGGCAGAACTTCAGTAGCGATACAAGGCAGGTTCAGTAATTTTCAGTACCAGTACAGATCTAAGCCCACCCCGATTGTCTTCTGTTTGCATTGGTTATTGGAGAAATATAGACCAATGTAGCTTAAATACTAGGGCAAAGCCCAGTTTTGAAAAATACAAATTAAGTCGAGCAGAAAAGTGCCAACAAAAAGAACCAAGAACTAGAACCGCACCCAATGAGTGGGCAAAAAAAATTAAATAATAAACTCTTTGATTGGCAAGGGTTCTTTTATAACTTGGCAATTATTTTTGGGCATAACTAAACAATAAGCAGTCATCGGGACCAGGAATAGGACCTGAAAAGTGGAGCTGTAAAAACTCGACATAGGTTTTACTTCCCACAGTTAATGACTAAACAAAACCTCGAAAACCAAACAACTTTGAATAGTCATATTGGAAGCAGTTTGTTGTATTTGTTGTAATGGATTACTTTTGGAAGCAGTTTGTTGTATTTGAGAAATTCCAAAACTTTTGTGTCTTCTTTTGTCAGAACAGGTACGTAGCTGCTCTTGTACTCTCTTCGCCAAGTTGCTCTCGGCGTACTCATATCCTTCTTCAACTTTGTATAATGGTAATGATAAAGTTGCGCTCTCAAAAACTTAGGTGGTCGATCAGGAAAAGGATTGGAAGAACTGTCCAGAAGATCCAAAACTAAATAGACAAATTCATTAAATCTAATCAAGAATTACAAGCACGCGAAAAAAAAGGTTGGTTAAAACTGCTACGGCTCTTTCTGTAGATAGACCAGGGTGCAACGGAATGTCCTTCACAAAACCTACTCGAAGCGCTGGAAAACCCGGTCGAGGTTTTCAACGCAATTCAATTATTAAGCACCCTATTACAACACAAGTAAACAATTCAAACGTATTTTATCGTATACAATAAGTCAGCAAAGCAACACCAACGTAAAAGAATGCGCGACTATAATGCAATTAGCCAGAGTGGTTTTACACATCTTACCTTCTGGGTGTCCGAGAAGGAGCCGGTGCATGAAACTTACAATCCATGGATTACGTTGGTAGCTACGGAGCGTGGCAGACCACATTTGCCAATCCAAGCGAGGCTGGTGCGGAGCTGAAAAAGTTGTTAAGTACATTTAACTCCAACCAAATATCACAGTAAAATAATGACTATAGCGCAGCCAATAGCCATTGCAGAGGAGTTTTTTTTTTAGTTTTCTCGTTATGTCCTGCTGGATTCACATTTCGACAACCGCAATAAGCAAAAACTATGCAAGAAAAATTTAAATGCGGGGCAAATCCAATTTACTGCTAAAATTTGCCCACTCTTACTGTGGAGAAAAAAATAACAGGTAATGGTACGAATTTTTACGAGGTGTACCAATAACGTTACAATCTACCGCTTTTTTTCTCTTGATTTTAATTTAAATATGACATTTTGATAAAGCGGCAGTGGGTTCTCTGCGGCCTAGTGGTTAAGGCGTCTGATAAGCATATCGTCTTACCTGCCCACGGCAGAGATCCTTTCACATCTCCAGGCTTATAGACGAAGTGATATTCCTGAAAGCATACTAGAGTGAACACTGGGGCAGCAAAAGCTATTTGCGAGGTAATGAACTCACTAGGATTTAGTACTAAGCTTCAATAATTCTTCCATAACTCAGCATACTTGGTCAAATCGTCCAATTAAAAAATCGATATTTTATCATGTACAATCTTTATTTACGCACGTTTTGTTAAATGCACCAAAGAAATCACGACTCCATTCTACCTGCAAGATGAGACAAAAGTCTTGCAAATTGTCTGAAGTAAGCTAGCATTTCAAAAACAAAGATAAAAAATAAAATAGCTACCCTTAGAGGTTCCAATTACCACAACTAACCAAATGCAAAAAGACAGTAAGAAGATCTTAGCTTGAACCGCTAACATGGTGGTGGAGGGTCATAAGGACTAGCTCCATTATGGAATTGCTGACTTCGCAATTCTTGGTAGCTGTTGACTTGATGACCTCACGATCCCTTCGTAACCACAATGACGCTACATATGACGAGGTAATTTTTTTAGCTTCATCAGTGCTTCTTTTTTATTGTGGCGGGTCAATTTCACGGAATAGTACGCAATGAAATAAACAGAAGTCATGCAAGCGTTTGCAATTTGAATAAAATTACAACCATAAAATTAATTTAACCACTTACTTTCCAGCCTTTATCCTTCGAATCGCTCCCCTCTATCACCACTTCAGGACGGCCGCCAACCCCTGTCATTCGTCGGAAAAGGCCATAAGAATGCACCAGATCATATTTCATACTGGCCTGATACCATTTATTGGGGATCGACCAAATTTGTGATCCGAAACCTGAGTCAACATCGGCGAATCTTACCTGAAAATAGAAATGATACCAATCATATACTGTTCAAATTGTAAATTCAACACTTATATCTTCAAATCGAAGGCATTTAAGCATAGAATTAATGCACTAAGAATTGTTTCGACTTTGTTTTATGAGTTAGCTTACAACTACATTATCCAAATCAGCGCTGCTCGCAGAAGTTTGCGTTAGAAATTGATATGGGACTATATACTGTATAATTCGAGGGAATTTTCTTGAAAAGGCATAATTACTGTTCAGTGATCTGCTGTAGTAAATTCGTAAAAAAGTTAAGTCAGCTATCGCGATCCATGGAAAATCTTACTGGAACTGGACGGCTAAAACTACCCAACCTTTCAACCCCATTTTACACGGGGTATTTGATCAACGCTTTTTACATGTTGAGGGGCATTTTTGCCCTCCCCCCAACCTAACTCCTAAACCAGATGCCGTGGGAACACCAAATTTGGTATGTGGGTTGGTGTTCACCAAAAGTTTTAGACAAATTGGTTTTGAGTTAACACGTCATCATTGTGACGTCAAGGCCATATTTTGGGAAAAATTACGTCAATTTGCGATGACGTTACAGGTGGTTCAATTTTGTGCATAGGTGTGTTTTTGTTACTGAATCATAAAATGCTTAAGTCAAGTTAGTTACGTTACAAAAACGTCTTATGAAGTCATTTAAATTAAGTGTTGGCCAAAAATGAACAAACTTCGGAAAACCTCAAAAATCGGGAAACTTCCCGTTACCTTATCAGCTTCAAATTTTCGGGAGTTATTTGTTGATTTAAAATAAAAAAATCTTTTTCTGAAGGGGTTTATTACAGAAAAATAACGTGTCGAATAGGGTTAAAAGTTAAATGATCAACCATCTCTCCGTATACGAGGCAATTTGGACATTTGATATGAAATTCAATTTTCTTACCATACTAATGGTAAATAAATATGTCGACGGCCCAAAAACTATTAAAAACTTCAAAATCGACACCAGACGCTTCTTGAAACCTTTGCGAAGTAAAAGCAACCTAAACAATAAACAATTTAAACAAAATTAACACAGCTTTAAAAACACTATCAAAGTAAAAATTAAGCATACGAATGACACGCAATAGCATAGTTCAGATATCATTTTGAAATTTATTATTTCTATCCATCAAGGAGTACGCTTTCGAAAATATTACACTTCCTTCAGCAAGTTCTTAATTCAAATAAATCCACAATTTCTAATTCATTAGAATTAACGAGTCGTCTTGCACTCCAGATGAAAGATCATAGGCCCCTTTTCGCTTGCTTAAAAAAAGTTGAAAAAACATCGTAATATTACGATGGGTTGCAGCCCTCGAGAGTCTTGTTTTTATGTGCTTTTCTTTAACTACATTTCATTCACCATGTTGCCCTGGCCTGGAGAGAGCGAAGAGACCGTTCAGTCTTCAAGCCAACCGACCACCTGTCTACCACACATGGTGCAGGCTTCAAACTGTCCCTTTAAATTACTGAACATCAAGCAGGGAAGCTGTGAATCCCAACTTTTATAGTGTTTGGTTTGACCCAAGCGGGAATCGAACCAGGGTCTACCGTTTCAGCAGCAGATGCTCTATCCACTCGATCACCGATCGGTAAAGGTTGATCTCCTTTCAACACGGCTACTGCAGCGGAGTTTCAAGCAAAGATAGGATAGAATGTTGCTTTTATAATACTTTTACAATTTCAACCTTTATAACTTGAACAGACATAGAATGTTGCTAGCAGCACGGTGTGTTTCTCAACCAACTCAACGCCCATCGTCACTACATTTCTTCTGTCTGCAGTATATCGGAAATTCCGAATGCCCTCCCTGATACCAGTTAGTGCTTTCAGCAAGAATCAAACCCAGTCTTACAATCAGCAATATTCAAAGTCCATTCAATTAACCTTTACACCACAGTGGCTACTCGAAATGTTCTTAGAATAAGAGTTTAAAAAGTGTCTATTTTACCTAAATTTTTAAGTTCAAGGTTATAAAACGAAACTAAGAAATATTTATCCGCGTAGTTTTTAAGATTAAGAGTAGGGTTAGATTTGGGTCAAAATTAAAAAAACTGAAAAAATTTCCGGGAAAATATTCTCTTTCAATAGCTTATTAGTTAGTTTTAACTTAAAGCTATGTACCGATCTGGTATTTGGCTACCAATTCGACAATATAGCGTTGCATGCAAACTTTCATAACTTACTTAAATAAAACCTGAGAACCTGTTATTATAAATGATATGACGCCCATCCATACGACGTATGGCATTCCCCACGATAAATAGTCCTGCAAGTTGCTCTGGGAGAATTCTATAAACACATTGCATTAAAATAAAATTGAAATATTTAACAAAATTAAAATACGTACTCGTTGCACTATGTAGTACCTTATTAATAAACGAACTATTGCTTCTACTATTCAGTTAGGCTGGAGAGAAGCTTTGTCATTCCACTACGAAAGGGGAGCTTACATATTAAGTTAAACGAAAAGCATACAAAGACATAAGCTGAATCCTGTAAAAAAATGGATGGAACCTACAACAGCCAGAGACACGGAGTGCATTTACTTTCGACGTCGGGGCCGCCTTTTGACGTAAAACAGGCTTAGACACACAGCCACAAAATTCAGTGTTGAACGGGAATGGATCAAAGTAGAAACTGATCTGTTCTTCTACAATCATCTTCACTCTGCTTAAGTCAGCAAAAAGCTGCAAACCCGCGTTTACAAGATACGATTCAACGCACTTTTCCCATAAAACAAGTATTCTTTTGTAATAGAAAATTAAGATTGGCAAAAGTAATAATAATTGAACTTACTTAATTTGAACTTTCCATTTTGATAACCAAACAACGAATAAATAACATAAATAGAATACGAGAAGATTAATAAATTAAATAGAAGCTTTAAAAGTTTATTTAGGCGACTATCTTCGACACACGGCTCAGCTGGTGGATCTAAAACAAATGCTGTGTTTGAAGACAACAAAAAAATACGTCTTTAACGAAGTAAATGCGGCATGTGTTAAAGAAGAAGATATACAACACTGAGTCAGAAACCTTCGACCGAAATTTTGCACCCTGTCTGACCACGACGTCACGTCCTTGGATAAGTCGCTTTACGATAGTTATCTCTGCTTGGTGGCTTGGAACAAGCAGCGAATCTACACAAGGAAGAAGTCCAACGTCAATCGGAGAGCTTAGAATACTGTAATTTGGAGGGCGATTCGTCCAAAATAAAAGCGCGGCAGTCGCTTCCTGAGAGGAGCTTCCATGAGTGGAGGATAAATATGAATCAGTCAATTACAGCAGATCAGCGGTATCAACAGCTTTATTCAAAACAAAAGCTGTGTGTCGTTACACAAGCATAGCGTCAATACATAACTCGCTACGTGCCACCAAATTAGCAAGCTCCTTTCAACATGCACTTTTAAAAGCACCGTAGAATTGTACACACAAAAATTGGAGAGACAATGATCACTGATCAGTCTATTTTGTGTCTCGAAGGGCCAATATGTCTTTTTCAAACAGCATAATAACGACGAATCAAAACTAATTAGCCTTTGTAGAATCTACCAAAGCTATTGGCTAGGTTTTACCGATTCTTCCAGTACAACTTCGCTACTACGACAACATAGTGGCAAAATCAGCAAAAGTTTATGCAATGATGTAAGCTTAAATTCAAACTTATTTTCTATTGACGACTTATTAAATTAAAAGACAAACTTATTAAAAGACAAACTTAAATGATGACCAACCTTGCAGTCTAAAACAACCAAAAGTAAGACAATATTGCAAGTAACTCAAGTGTCGGTCGTCAATAAGCGAAAGGCACAACACAGCAGTGAGAATGTTAAAGAAGTTGTAATTTCCACTTAATTGAATGGCTATCATCAATATAATCTGCAAATCACGCTTGATAAAGTTTTTCTGCGATGCAAAGCAAGTATTGTAATTATAATTGTAATTGCATCTTTATCCACCTAGCTGCCTCGGCCAAGAAACAACGAAGAAACCTTTCGATCTTCGAGTAAAGCTGTCACCTGCCACCTGTCTACCACAGACAGTGGAGGCTTCACACTGTAGTTTTTTTATTGCGGAACGTCAAGCAGGGAAGCTGCGAATATCAATTTTTACAAAACTTCAATTTTTATAGCGTACCAATTTATAGAAGCATGAAAGAACAGTAGCTTAGTAAAAAAATGGAATTTGCAAAACAAACCCTAAATTAGAAGTATAGGAATGTGATTTACAGAGCAACTTTAATAAAACATCAACAGGACTAGTATGGCACCTACTGCACATTCTACATAAATTTTGGTATACTTTCACACCATCGCCACTGCTAATAACGCAATTGCGTATGACTCTGCATTCACTAAGCTGAAATTTTTTGTCAAAACCAAATCTTTCATTATACTCGCTGTATTACACCGAAGCGTGTAACGAGTTTGCGGGGTCCACGACTTTTCGGTGCGCCCATTTCGACGCGGCCCTTTTCGGCGCCAATATTTTGCGCTTTTTACTAACACTAACCCAAAGCCCTAACCCTAACCCAAACCCTAAATAAGTGAACTGTCAAACAGCACCGAATTGGCGCCGAAACGATTTGTGCACAAAACGTACGGCAACGAAATAGGTGGCGCCGAAATGGTCGCACCGAAAAGACGTGATCCCAGTTTGCGGGGCCCATCTCCGCATCATTGCGCCAGCGGGCAACACAACTCCTTTCGAAGAAATGTCGCAGCGGTGGCAAACCGTTGGCAACACTGTGTTCGATTTGACCGGCCTGAGATTCAAACCTCTGACCTCCCGCTCCAGAGACGAACGCGTTACCGCTCGACTAACGACAAATTATTTTAGCCTAGTGTATGTTGAATTGCGTTGCGCACTGATGATAGATTGAGATCTACCAAAACGTTTGTAGAATGTTTACTTGCGAGTAGACTACTTTACTGAATTCGTTAAGTTGTTGACAATAATTCTTTTCATTATTTTCAGGGCTTAGTTTATTCTGTATTGGAGTTTTATGCAATTTACCGATCGCATTTCCTTCTTCACTTTTTGGACATCTTGTTTTGTTTTTTTTATACTCGTATTGCAAAAAGTTGTGGAGAAGATGCTCTGCTTGACAACAATCTTCTTCATCCAAAAAGCTAACGCTAGTGCATCTCAAGACAAGCAGGACGCTTTTTACTACTTCAATGCACGTAAAGTGAAAAACATTCTTAACGCGACAATTTATAGAAAACTTGATTTTTGCGAAGTTACCTGGCCATAAGCTGCAACTAGTCGAGGCAGCCTGAAAGGCAAGAAGAAGAAAAAAGGAAACCCAATTTCGATGATGTAAGTCACGATAACTGATAACTGTTGAATGTTGTCAGGTAATTGGTGAGCCCACCAGGCTAGAGGGGTAGGTATGCACTGAAAATAAAATATGATTACATAACATTTCATGAAAATTGCAATACAATACATTGTGTGTCAGAACAATCTTATCCTGATTTGGGCTACCGCGCACATCCTATCGAATCTGCAAATCTAGCTACTCTTCGATCGGCAGAAGGAGAACCCTACTACTTCATTTGAAAACCTGCGTAATAGTTCATAAGCCGCTCACCCAAGAGGCGGTTGGAAGAGGCGGCCAATGGATACCCATCAGATACTGCCGCGAGTGTGGTCACAAGAAACCTACTCTTTGTGCTGTGTGGAATTGACCACCTTTTCTACTGGGTTTTCCAGCCTAGCTGAGGTTTTATGATGCAACAGTTTAATCTGCTGCACCATAGTCTCATGTCTCATCCACATAAAACTCCGGGCTATCCCAACTAACCAACAAGCAGCAGATCAAATTGACTGGTGAATTTCATAAAGCAGTATGAAAAACTTTTGCTGTCTGTCTTTAAGCCTAGTTTGAAAATGCAAAGATCGCTTGATAATTGAAAGTGCGACGAAAATTAATTCTTGATTAAAACAAAAAATAGAAAAAGGTAAGAAGAGCAAACTGGATCTGATAAACGATTTACACATTGTACCGTTACACGCATCTAACAACCTCACCAAGAAAGCATAATATTCGAAACACATTGGGAAAGAAAATTTAGTGTAGTATTGCAATGCAAATTTGCCGATAAAAATTTACTTTCGAATTGACAAATGCTTTACAGATGTGAGGAAAGACTAAGGAGAGCGACAAACACAAGAGCTTTGTGTTCATCTTGAACTTACTCTACACAAAGAAAAACGCTGCAATCAACTAAACTACAATTTTGAAGAAGATAAACGCATACCTGGGACTCGTAATGATAATTCAAAGCTGAAAATACAGAAAATACTTAGTAGATGTAGAAAGTGGTTATTTAATTGCTATTTAAGCGTAAATTGTCGTACTGCATGGTAAAAATAACTTAGTATATTAGAATAACGAGTTTCAAACTTTGACCGAACAAAAACTTAGCTACATCATATAATAGTCGAGCTAACTAGCAAAATTACAAAAACTCTAACAAGAATTAAAAGTACACTGAAAAGCGTGATAATGACATGACCGACTCTAATTTAGCTGATCTACCAGCGACAAGATCAATAGCAAGCAGTTCTTAATGGCAAATATTCAATCATACAGCAAAGAAGTAGCCATGTTTTTAGCTAGCAATCCCACAAATAGTTGGGCAGCTGACAGCCGCACTAGGCAAAGCCAGCATACATTGAAACATACCTGTTAAACCCCACCAAGTCGGGCATTTACTGGTCAGCTTTACAACTCCCGATGCAAACATCAAGCGAAATAGCAACCATTTCACCAAGAAGAAAGGTATCTGTCGATGAAGGCTGAAATACAAACAACACAGTAACTTGCATGCATTATTAAATTAAGAATAAAATGTTAAAAATCAACCTAGCCCTTTTTCATTTTTGTCATGTATCTTGCCTAACCAAGTCAACTGGCCGTCGCAAACTGACCGCGAACCAACTGGCGGCCAACACTAGAGTTAGGATTAGTTGGCACTTGGCAGTCATTTTGTTCGTGGTCAGTTGTCGTGGACCCTATCTTGTAACTTATTCATATTCAAGCTGACAATGTTAAATTAGAAAACTTTTTAAGCAGTCACTGCTGTGGTAACTTATTCCCAAGCTACCTCTCAGGCGGCTGTAGGCAAGAAACCACAAACGCGATTTTTTTATTAAAATTTAGTAAAAGCATAGATTCTTTATTCAGTAGACTAGAAACAGACACGCGGAGAAAAAAAGAGCATTGAAGAAAAGTTTGCTCTTGTTGCGAAGTTTTTTTGCGGTCATCCGTGTTCGACTGATTTGATTGGACACATTCTTAGTGCGAGGGTGCTGAGAAGAAAAAAGTGACGCTGATTGGACGAATTAGCATAATCTTGAAAAATGAACCGTGAAGAAAAAAAAAAGACAAAACTGTCACTTTCCAATCTCTAATAAATAGTCAATGGTCAAAGTTTTGAACAAAAAATTATTAGTTGACAGCACTACGGTATGTCCAACTACTCAGGAGTACATTGCCACTGTTAAACTTGTTTTGAAGCACGGCAGCACTTCGAATTCCGGATGCTTTTTTGGAAATATCATTCAAGCATTCAATCGAACATGAACTGACGCAGTTAGAATTAAGTCGATTTTCTACGGCAAAAACTTTGATGAACTAGATGCTGCTAAAAATTCACTTGCACAAACAGAACTAGCCTAGACCTAAAAGTAACCTGAGAAATCTTTTTGCTGAGCATTTAACGCAAAATTCTCACCTAGCACCGGTATAAACTTCATCACGTTTATTTGATGTTGATGCAACCAAAATTGTGATTGCACCAACTTCCAACAGTAAAAAGTCCCATTGAAACCGCATAAAAGTTTCATCAACCTGTAAAAAATAATAACAAAATTTATACTACTTTTGTAAACCGAATACTGATATATTAGGATTCATTCCAGCTTAGTTGTTAGTGACTAAATTACAGGAGCTGCATAACAAGCTTTGCAAACAACTACCTCCAACCCTCCAGCTGCAATAACTAGTTGCCTTAGGTAGTTTTTTTACCTTTAAATCTTCAATGTAGTAATGCTAATTGTAATGTTTAGCACCAGCAAGCAAAGGCTGCAAATTTATGAATGTTTCTAATTGCACCTAGCAAACAAATCGATAAAACAAAATAGTATCGAAATAACCAAACCTTGTATATTGACAGGTATAGAAGCCATAAAGTCAAATAGGTTGGAAAAGTACGAACTCTTCTCCACAACAAACACAAAAAAGATAATGCAACACCTACAAACAAATAAGCAATTTAAATAGTGTCAGTAAGCCTAAAGCTGCATTTACACGGGCGACTTTTTTGTGCGCAATTTTTTGATAAAAACGGATGTGGCAAAGTTGCATATATTCAATAATAGCATTCATTAAGATGAAACTTACCTTACTTCTGAAAATGACTGTCTCAAGTTGTTTCCATCCCGATAGTGATATTCTAAACCTTTTTAAAGCTAAATCGGAGCTGATCTCAAAGCGTTTTTTTATCGCAGCACCAATTATCTTCTAAAGCTTTTAATTATAACAATATTGATATGAAAACAACTTAAGACAATTATTTCCATCAGTAAGGTTCCAATTATCATGATCAAAACCGCCGTTGAGCAAATGCAACTTCGCCAGATCCATTTTTATCAAAAAATCGCAGGCGAAAAAGTTGCCCACGTAAATGCAGCTTAAGAAAGACAAGATCAAGGTAAATAGAGCTATCATCAATAATCTATTTCATGGTTTTAAGATATCATAGTACAGACAATCATATATGTGGTCTTAAGAATCAAAACTCAAACCAAGGAGTATTTGGAAGTATAGGCCACCAAAAATTAAATTATTAGAAATTAATGAATCAATACACTGCAAGCTACAAAGGGATAACACTAACTGGAAAGTTACAAATCAAATGCAACTAGACAAACTTCATTTAGTTTACTTTATGGTAAGATTTTTATTCTACACCATGCTTGCAATTGCAATAATGACTACATAAATTAGAAATCACACAGTTAACAGCTGTGCAAGAAGAGAACTCCCTGAATGTAGAATGTTATCTTATTCATACCAAGCCCAATTTTTTTCAAAAACTACCTGATCCTGAAGATTGTTGTGCATCTGCACGATATTACGTAAAACTGTAAAGCTGAATTTTGTTTTTGTTTTTTGACCATTTAATGAGGGTTATTGAACTTAATTTTTTATGAACTATCAAGAAAATTTAGCCATTTCCGTCACTAGAACCAAAAAATTGAAAAAATTCTGCACCTTTTGCAATTATGAAAAACTCTGCATTTTTGGGATTTATGAAAATCTACAAGCTTAAAAATGATGCTTGCAATTACGAAAACGACATGTTTTTTTAATGACCAATTACGATATCCAAATTCGCAATTTGACTAAAAATTTATCAAGAACAATGTACTAAAACAATCAATAATAAGCTATAGACAGTATACAGAGTCTTATAGGCACAATCAAACCTTTGATTAACAGCCTAAGACATACCGTTTCGAAATCGACATTCATCTTTTATTCATCGTCAGTATAGCTAGGACTACAGGAATGAACATGAGAGTAAAAAGGCAAGGAATCGCAAATTAGTACCAGATCATAACACAATTTTTTCCCACCAAAATATTAACTAAGCACAATGTTGCAAGAGATAACTATAATAATTCAATTCAAAATAATTTCCATTAGCATGCTTTAGACAGCTGTTTTGCCCAATCTCAGGGCTCATCAGTAAGGCTAGCAAAGCCAAAAGGACAGATATCACCAGTGATTAAAATATTCAAAACATGCATCTTCACCAATTTATCAATCAATGAATAAATCTTTACCAATTACGTTTCTAATACATAAATCTTTAACCATCATTCAGTCAATTTTAGCCGAAATAAGATATTTGGAAAGCTAAGGCTTAGACTGTCTAAGGCATGCTAATGGAAATTATTTTGAATTGAACTATTATAGTTATCTCTTGTAACATTGTGATTACTTAATATTTTGGGGGGGGGGAATTTGTGTTATGATCTGGTACTAATTTGCGATTCCTTGCCTTTTTATGCTCATGTTCATACCTGTAGTCCTAGCTATACTGACGAGGAATAAAAGATGAATGTCGATTCCGAAACAGTATGTCTTAGGCTGTTAATCAAAGGTTTGATTGTGCCTATAAGACTCTGTATACTGTCTATATATAGCTTATGACTAAAAATTCTTACTGAAAAAATAAACCCAGCTATCAAGTAATGTCATTTTCAAGCTCACTTAAAAAACTGTGCAACCAAAAACCAGAAACAAAAGAGTTCTTAATGTTTTACAAGCCTATACAAGGCGCCCAAAGCAAAAAATGTACATTTGATATAGTTTGTCAGCGGTGTGTACACCAAAATGAATGTCCGGTAAAAAACACCTGATAGCAGTGTTTCTACTATAATTTTTGTGAGTGAATCAACGGTTTTTTGGAATGCAGTCAAAAAATTGTGAAAGACATTATTTTACCATGAAGTTTTATCTTCCGATAGCTTTTTATTAATTCTGACTCAAATCTATCCCAAACTCAAAAGCTCAAATATATGCCAAACTCAAATGCTTATAAATCCCCAACTCAAAACCCAAAAGCTCCCAAACTTAAAACTAGGGATGGCAATCACATCGACGACTTTCTGCGGTATATTGCTATGCAAGTAAATTGCAACTGCGATGTAGATCAGAAAAATGCTTGCAATTTTTTTTGCAACAATTTTTTAAAATTTTGATGCGATAAAAGAGCACCGAATTTGCTATTATTTTTGAGTGATTATCGATTTTTTTGGTTAATTTTAAAATTAAAATTTGTTGCTTAAAATAATGTAAACTGAAGCTTAAGCAACGCAAAACTTTAGTTTAATTACATATTGTGATTAGGACACAACATTCTCAAACTTTAGCTCAAAATGTAACTTGTGATTAAACAGAAAAAAACCAAAAGAAATAATCACAAAAAATCTAAATATCACAGATTTTTTTGTCAAATTCTGTGATGCAAAAATGGATGTGGGTTTTTTGCAGATTTTGATGCAATATTTTTGGAAAAAAGTGTGCCCTGTGATTGCCATCCCTGTCTAAAACTAACCCCAAATCGAACCCTTATTAAAATCCTAAAGCAAACTCTAATCTTGGTCCTTAAAAAAAGGAATGAAAATTTCTCATTTTTGTTTTGCACTCTTTAACTTTAAAGTGTTTAGTTGAAATAGTTACTTTTAATCATTTTTAGCAATGTGAAAAACATAACTTTAGAAAAGTCAACAAATTTGAGAAGATATGACTGTTAATATGCTTTAATGTTGGATTGGTATATATATATAAAAAACTTAGGGAACACCAACATATTTTTACCGGTTTGGACATAATTGTTTTGAGAAAACTTGGGCACTTGCAGGTTATCAGAAAAGTTAAAGGAATTACTAAATATTTGTAAAATAATAAATTTTTTTGATTGAAATAATGTCTGATACCACTCAAATAATGAAATTTCTGGAACTACCACCTATTCAAAATGGCATCTTTTCTGGTCCAGAATCTAGATACCTCCAACAAAGTGCAATCAATTTTTTGGATATACATTACTTTCGTACCTAAAATAGAGAGTATTTCCAACCCTATATCAGCTTCAAATGGCAAAAACCAAATTAATGATGGTGTTTTCAAGAATAACGATTCAGCTGTATTTGAATTTGCTTCCTCTTGGATAGATTGAAGTAATGAAGTCACTGGTAAAATTCCATTATTTCCATACAAACCTAAAACATAAAATATAAAAAAAGACTGAAGATTACATAATGTTAACACTTCCACTCATATTATGTGACTAATCCAATTTGGCTAAAACCCTTCTTTGAATACGACTTTCAGTAAAGTCGACTTCATTTGAGCTTTTGCAATAAGCTTTTTGGACAGAACTCTTCAGTTGCAATTTCTGTCTAGTTTGGTATGTGGTGAGCAGAATCTTCAAAGACCAACACAAATTTTGTGTTATTGTAGATTTTAAATCTTATTGCAGATTGCAATTCTCCTTAGTGCATCATCCTAAAAAACCACACCACAAAAATCGTTTTGGATTTTAAAGATCCTGCTCACTACATACCAAACCATACAGAGATCGCAACTGAAGAGTCTGTCCGAAAAGCTAATGGTGAAAGCTCAAATGAAATAGACTTTACTTAAAATCATATTAAAATTTTGCACCACCCAAAAATTGTTCATAAACCCCTCTTTAAAATAAAGTCCATTTAAGGTAATCCTACAAATCTATTCAATTCCCTCAACCCCAATTTGAATCAAAAAATGAAGGTTTCTCCAAAATTCTGACTAGGACTGGTCATGTATTGTGATTAGTAGGAAAAATCATGCAGTCTTCTTAATCCCCAAAATACAGCAGCAAGTGGTGACAAATCTGTTAACCCAAAAGAATTTTCATCCAGTACAATGGTAAAGTCACGCAACGTTCATCAGTCAACTTGACACCAATCAAAATCATAAAATCATGAAAATCAGCACTTTGGATACAACATTAAAATACAGGGGTCGTACTATACCATACAGGAGCACAAGGATCGCACACACTATGCAAGAGCCCTTAAACCCAAATCCTAATCCTTGTGATCCTCTTGGTCCTGTATATGATAACCATAACCCTAATCCTTGCGGTCCTACATCTGCTTTAGTAGTGCTGAAATACAGTGTCTGATTGTCGGTAGCTATTACCAAGAAAAGATTTAAACAGTAGGAATGTAAATGAAAAGACTAAGCTTATAAGCATTATACAATTTTAAACTAATTCGATTGTTAATGTATAAACATAAATTATAAACAATTTTACTGAAAATCAAATCTAGAGCACCAAGTTTGAAATTTCAAACTATATCTTGATCTAGAAAACCTCATCAGCAATCATAACAACTTTAACATATTAAAAAGAATAAATTCAATCAAAAACAAAGTCTTCCAGCTTTGCAGTAGGGTGTACTAAAAAAACTTTTTTTCTCTGATCAGGCTGTAGGCTGGCAAAAAGTTGCGTTTAGGGTCAAAACTAACATCAATATAAAAGTTTTTAATTTTGGTTGTCGTTTTGAGGCCTATTTTCTTGATGTTTCCATGCAAATGATCCAAAATTTCAAAAAATTGGCATAACTCAAGAACCATTCGAGATAAAAAGTTTCAACACAAATCAAAAGTTGAAGAACATCCAACTTCCTATCCATGTTTTAATACATTTTGTGGGTCAAAGTACTGTAGTTTTTAAGATATTGCTAAAAAACTAGTTTTTTGCAAAATTTGCAATGAAAAGTTACTTTTATTAATGAAATTTAAAGTAAATGATTGTTTACCACATTTTTACAAATTATCATTTATTTTAGATTTACCGTATTTATTCGAATATAAGTTGCATGTGGGTATAAGTCGCACCCTCATTTTTGATGTGAAAAACAGGACAAAATTTTTTTAAACATTATTCATTCATTGCAATCTCATTACAAAAAATTAAAAACCATTAAAGTCATCACTGCTGTCACTGTCTTCAAATAGCCCTGTTTACCTCTGGAACATCCTCATCAGCATCTGATGAGGGAGGCAAGTGATGTGCAACGCAACAAGACTTGTGTGGATAAGTGATAACTAAACGTGTTAGAACGTGAAAAAAAGGAGACAGCGTTAAAAGTGCAACGCTACTTGCATGGAAGGCAATAAGTGATATGATTGTATGAAAACGAGACAGCATAGAAATCGATAGCAAGGAAATACCTCAAAAAATTTTGTGTGGCATACAATGCACTTCATGTATTTGTGTACAAGTCGCACCTGACTTTTTGGGTGATATTTTGGTGCAAAAAAATGCGACTTATACTTGAATAAATATGGCACATAGAATACATGTACTTCTTAAGTTTACTGTATTAACACTAAATAGTGCCATAAATGATGACAACTAGGACAAGACAAAAAGTATGGTTGATTTAGAAATGCACTCCTGTATCAAATGAAGATGGAAATTTTACTTTTAAAGGAGCAAACCCACCCACAGTGGAAGCAGTGTACTTAAATTTTAGAGCAAAGCATGACTACTTACAAACAATCACAAAAAGGAATTCGAAGACCTATGATGCAGCAAAAAAGAGTGCTTTTGAAGTGGTGGAATGGTGGAAAAAAACTGGCATTTTAAAACAAAACAGACAAGCTCTATAATTGATATGATCACAACGACACACAAGCAATGGCAAAAGCTCTTTTACTCTAGAAAATCAAACACAGCTTTGAAGCACAAAGAATGCCAAAATTTCATTGATAAGCTTCAGGAAATCTGTTAGGTATCATGCCCCAAGTATGTAGAATAACTGAAACATTCAACACAATATTAAGACTGCAGGAAGATCAAAAATTTTTAGAAAAACTGAAAAAAAAGAAAAAGCAATAATAGTAAGCGTGGATATGAAATTTTTGAAATACAACAAAAGAAAAGAATGCACAACTACAAGAACATCACAACCATCAATAGCAGCAGATGGACAAGATAGCTTATTATCTTCATTTTCAGCTGAAACTGATACAGATAAGGATGATAAATTCACAAGCCTTGCTATGAAAAGAAAAAAAACTTCCCAAGAAGCAACTAGTGACCACAAAAGTTAGTCTTGTAGCAGATAAGCATAAAGTAAGTGATCATGCACTTACTGAAATCCTGGTTGCAAGCTCTGTTGATCAAGGTATGCAACTTGATGATAGTACTTATCTGTTGATCAAGGTATGCAACTTGAAGATAGTTGTTCAAGATAGATGATGTCCACAAATCAAAAAAGGCAAGAAGCTCGCACTTCAGCTGGCAACGCAATCAAAACTAACCAACAAAGTATTACTTTTGATGAAAACTATTTGGAGCTTCAATGGAAGGTAAAATGCTGAAGAGTGAAGGGTCAACACCACAATGGCAAAAAAAAAGAATATACAGGGTGTCCATAAAATCTTGAACACTTTTCAAAATTGTATTGCTAAATAACTAAAGCAGATAAAATCATACAGTTTTTTGCAAAGTAAAGTTTGTTTATTAAAGTTTTACATATAAAAATTTCTAGCAGTTTAAGTAATAGCCATATTTCAAGAATTTAATTTTCCATGCTATTCATAGACTTCAACATGTGCTTTATTTGTTGCTCTCAATATGTCAAGGCGATACTCAATTTCGCGCCAAGTGTTCTCCAGCATTTCTTCGTTTACTGTGACGAGAACCTCAATTATTCGTGACTGCAATGTTTTGACGTCACGTACTGGCGTTCTATAAACTCTGTCTTCTACATAACCCCACACAAAAAAGTCTAAAGGAGTGA
This sequence comes from Trididemnum nubilum, assembly GCA_963965965.1. Classification (NCBI taxonomy): domain Eukaryota; kingdom Metazoa; phylum Chordata; class Ascidiacea; order Aplousobranchia; family Didemnidae; genus Trididemnum; species Trididemnum nubilum. Next base: position 36,167,123 of record OZ014489.1, read on the forward strand.
TATCTGGAGATCTTGGCGGCCATGGTGTTGGGCCATTTCTTCCAATCCATCGGTTTGGAAAAGTTTCATTTAAAAAGCCACGAACTATCAAACCCCAGTGTGGAGGGGCACCGTCTTTCTGAAACACAACCCTCGGCTGGAACTCTTCTAATTGAGGAACAACGTAATGTTTTAGCATATCCAGATAAATGTTTGCTGTAATGTTGGATTCAGCAAAAATGAACAGACCAATAATCTGGTTGTGCATTAAACCACACCAAACATTGATTTTGGGACTGTCTCTTTCTCTTTCTAAAACCTCGCAAGGATTTTGTGAACCCCATATTCGAATGTTATGCTTATTGACTTTCCCGGATACATGAAAAGTTGCTTTGTCGGAAAAACACACACTGTTAAGGTAGCCATTGTCATCATCAATGCGCTGAAAAATTTCTTCAGCGAAAGCTGCTCGGCGAGGGCGATCATCCGGCTTAAGAGCTTGAACAATTTGTAACTTGTAAGCATGGAGCCGAAGTCGTTTATGTAAAACTTCGTCAATTTTGCTTCGAGGAATAGCAAGTTCATTTGATGCAACACGAATTGATTTTCTTGGGCTGCGATGAAATGCTACACGAACAGCATCAACAGTCTCTTCATCAATGCTTGGCCTACCTGATCGTTTGCGATCCAAAATGTTGCCAGTTTCCATAAAATTTTTAAACCATCTCTTAATGCTGTTAGTGTGTGAAGGGTCTTGTTCAAACTCATTTCTAAATTTATGTTGTACTGCAGTTGGTGATTTCAATTCATTGTACCAAAAAACACATTGTGCTTTTTGTTGAATGGTCAACATTTCTCATAATTTGTTGCAAACTTACTCCTTACTCCTTTATTAAAAATGACTTACTCGTACTCACTTTAACAATAAAATAACCTGTAACAAATAACAAAACAACTTTATGGTGGTATAATTCACTGTCGAAAATCTAAAGTTTCTACCATATGGGGTTTTTGAGATATTAAAATTTTAAATGTGTGCAGGACTTTATGGACATCCTGTATTGCAATTATATACACTTAAACCTCTTGAAAATTCAAAGACAGAATTGCTACTATCAGTAACAGAACTTCCGGACAATGGAACTGCAGAAAATGAGACTGAAGCCATAACAAAGCAACTTAACAAGTATCACATTGACAACAAAACAGTTGGTTTCTGCTTCGACACAACAGCAGTTACACTGGTATAGCTAATGGAATAATAATGAGATTGCAACAAAATCTGAACAAAATAGTATCATAGGTTGCATGCAGACACCACATATTTGAACTTGCCAGTGAAAATGCTTGCAGAGTAGTATTTGGCCACACACATCAAATGAAGAAACTGTTTTTAATATATTGAAAACTAACTGAGATAAAATCAAACTGAATGATTACGACTTCTTTAATTGGGATAGTTTGCCTTGCTTTCTAGAAGTAAGGGTGAAGAGGTTTTACAGTTCTACTACAATTGGATAAATAGAGCAGAACAATCATCTATACACCTTCATAAAGATTATACAGAATTAATGACGCTTACAGCGATTTATCTTGGAGGAAGTTTAGATGCTGGACATGTGTTTAATTTTCAAGTTCCAGGAGCATCACATCATGCTCGATAAATGAGCAGAATAATATACACTCCGAAAATATCATTTTCTAATCTCAATTGCTACAATTAAAGCTAATGTCTAAAACTACATTGAATGAACTCTCTCTGGGAGTTTTTCTGATGTTATTTCCTATACATCCCTGGTTTACTGCATCAAACTCTTTGGATTCTGCAACAAATGACTTGAAGCTGCATTGTCCCTTGAAAAATTTTATCAAAGATACGCAAAATTGTATAACAACTACACTTCCAACTTTTGTTGAAATTAGTTCAGCTTCTTTGACAAAATTTGTGGTACCTTTCTGAGCACCTAGCTTTTTTTGCTCTGTTTAGTAATCTAACTTCTTCCACTGAAAAACAGAAAATGGCCAAAGAACTGTTGAAGTACCAGTGTGATGAAGGCTTTCCATTCATCACCAGAGTCCAGCAAATGCCAGTTCTTCAACAATGGACTCAACTTTATATTCTTATTCGAAAAGATTCTAGGACTTTGTTCAAACTGCTTCAATCTAATACTGGTGCTAGTTTATTCACTATAAATCCTAAACTTTGGAGCCAAAATTCAGATTACTTGAAAGTTAAAGCCATAATCAAAGCGATTCCAGTTGTCAATGATACATCTGAATGAGCACTAGGCTTTCTCACTGAGTTTCACTTCAAAATCCCACGTAACTCAACAGCAAAACAAAACATTTTTAACATTATAAAAGAACTAAGAGAAAAACTAGGTTCAGTTCTCACATCAACACCAAGAGTGACAAAAAAAGGGAATGAAACAATACTTGTAAAAACTATATATAAATCAGATGCACATATGATGTCAGTACTACCGCTACTGTGCTACACTCTTATACTTTTTGTCTGAAGCACTATTAACAACTGAATGTGTATTTTGTTTAGCATGTGTGTTCTGTACATACATGTAATTATGCCGATAATGTTTTGAGTTATGGTCAAACATTTTGTTAAAATGTGTATACCAAACAAGTACCGTACTTAAATGTTTATTGAGTGACATTGCACCAAACTATTAGCCAGTCAAAGTGCTAGCAAACAGCAAAAACATTAAAATATAAAAAATTTTCAAAGCACATTTCTCTAAAAATAATTTTTTGATAATATCTTAAAAACTACAGTACTTTGACCCACAAAATGTACTGAACACTGATAGGAAGTTGGATGTTCTGCAACTTTTGACATGTGCTGGAGCTTTCTGTCTCCAATGGTTCTTGAGTTATGCCAATTTTTTGAAATTTTGGATCGTTTCCATGAAAACATTAAAAAAATAGGCACCACACAACAACCAAATTCAAAAATTTTTGTATTGGTGTAAGTTTTGACTTCAAACGCAACCTTTTGCCACCCTACAGCCAGATCAGAGAAAAAAAGCTTTTTTTGGTATATTCATCCTACTTTACAGTGAATACTTTTACGAGGAATCTAACTGCAAACCTAATTTAGTAAATATTTTTCCAAGAATTTACAGCCAACTTTTAAGTTTAATGCTTAAAGTATAGAATCAGAATCAAATATGCAACTACCATAACAGGTAAGTATTTCCAGTTTGTATGCAGTTATGCTCAAAGATTACCTCAACTTATTAACATCCAGAAAAACAAAAACACAAGAAATCAGTTACCAGTATGCCTGCTTGTAAACAACCTATCAGTAGAGTTTAGTCAATTGCACTATTGATACTGGTAGATACCGATAATTAAGCAAACTTATATTACAATCCATAACAATCAATTTTGACACGAAAACTGATCCTGGATCTGTAATCAGTGGTCAAGTGGATAAAAGTTCTGATACTGGTACTGTAACAGTACCTAGACTCATGTTTGATTCTAAGTCAAGTCAAACCAAAGCCTAAAAATTTGGTTATCCTATTTCCAGCTTGACATTCAGTAATAAAAAGAGACAAAGGGAAATCTCTACCAACTGACTACCCTATATGAGGTAGATGAGGAAGCAGATGTCAGCTTGACTAACTTAAAGACTGAAGGAAGGTCCCTTTGATGTATTCTGGCCAACATGGCGAATGAAGATGCAGGCTGCTGTAATTAGCCAACATACCAGCACTGCAAACTTGATCAATAGTTATTTTGAGTTTAGCAACTCAGAGTTTAATTTCGAGTTCTGTAATTTAATTTTTCTTGGTTCAAGTTTCACAAAAATCTCAAGTTTTTTACTTCAAGTCTTGGGTGACAAAAATACTACCGTAGGTCTACTTGTTTATTTATACACATATTGTTTTTTTAGGTCACTACGGCATAAACAAATAATCGACATACACAGTGCAGGCAGCAGCAGAGCTCTTGAGAAAAAGCAATCTAAACTATTTCTTTCAAACAAGTTTTTAAACTTTAAATTACTTGTTAATGAACTCAAACCAAGAACTTTAATGAATTCTTTCCAAAAATTTTTTAATCTTTAGATTACTTTTTAACAGAGGTGGGTAAAAATAACATTATATCAAAAGCACAGCGCAACAAAGCACAATGATCTTTTTAACCAATAAAAGTGCAGCACAAAATGTGCAATGTAATTTTTTTAATTTCTGAAGTGTAGCGCAACTTCTGCAATGAACTTTTTGATTCGGTTGAAGCGCAACGCAATTCTGCAATTGCAGAATGACACTTTCGTACCAAGTTAAAGCACAACCCAACTTTGCAATTAAAATTTCACAACACCTTGCAAATACCGCATTCTTTGCAATTTTAGACTGAAAAAGAGTAAATAATTTGCTAAAGACTGACATTAACAAAATTATATGCGATCTAAATGGAGCAAAATTAAGTTAATTGTATATAGAATTGTGCTTTTAACCAAAAAAAAAATTGAAAGCAGAGCGCAATTAAAGCGCAACAAATTCTTAACACACATTTATCTGCAACGTAACTTCTGCAATGTTTCAAAATAAAAAATTATAGTGCAATGCAACTTTTTCAATTGCAAAAGTTGCGCTTTGTGCTTCTAATTGCGCTATGCCCACCTCTGCTTTTTAATAAACTCCTTAGCTTGCCAAGGAAAGTATATGCCAGATGTTAAATGCCTTAAAAGGAAATGCCGAGAAATAGTGGGATTAAAACAAGAAAATTAGGGATCAGTGTTCCCTCTAACTTTTCACCTCCTGCGAAAATGCCGGAAATAGTGCGAACATTCTGAACTCAATGTGAAAATGCCGCAGCTCTTGAGGCATCCTCGATCTGAGCTGAAAAAATTTCTCATCTTTTGTCCAGTTTTAATGTGATGTCAAAAAAAAAAAGGTCATCGCTCTGACGGAGGCATCTTTTTCTCCGATTTTATGTTGATACTGTATCAAAAAAAAAAAAGTTTCTTCAACTGAGTTCTGCAAGTTTTCTATGCACTTTGTGCAACATACAAGAGCGAGGCGCCGTGAATTGTAGCTGTCTACGGTTGTTGGTGGGAAACAAAAACGCCGGAATTCACAAAAATTCAGTGCGAAAATGCCGCAAAAAATTTCACACTTTTTTGCGCTTAGAGGGAACACTGTCAGGGATAGCCATTGCAATTTTTGTTTGGGTTGCAGCACATTGGACCACATTTTTACTCTGAAGCAAATCTTTGAGAATTCTTGCAGAGTATGGCAAAGATCTCTGAGCAAGCTTTGTCGATCTTGAAAAAGGATGTGACCAAGTTCCTCAGGATAAACTTTGAAAGGTTTTGCAGGAGCATAGCATTGATGGTCAGTTGTTTTGCGCCACTAAGTCATTCTACTGCCGAACAAGGTTAGTGTTCAAGTTAATGGCAAGCAATCTAAGTTGATCTCTGTTGGCATTGGACTCTGGCAAGGGTCTGTTTTGTCAACTTTACTTTCCATTGTTTACATAAACTGAACTGAATTGCAGCCAAGCTCATGAGTGTGCCATGATTAGAAACTGCAAACTCAGTTGTCAGCTATTTGCTGATGATTTAATTTTGCTTTCACAGTTCTTACACAATATCTGGCTTCCAGTGCGCATTAAATAGCTTTGCAGATGCAAGTGACACCACCAAAATGAAAATAAGCACCGCCAAAACTGATGTACAGTACTTTATCTCTTAAGAAACCCTGATCAGTACGTGTTGCAAGTGAATGGAGTGACACTGAAGCAGGTAGAAAAGTTCCAGTATCTTGGGGTTACATTCATGCGTGATGGTACGCAAGACCAAGAACTGGATACCCGAATTTGCAATGTTGGTGCAGTAATGCTGAATGCGAGTTTAACACTATTCAGTTGTCATGAAACAAATATTGTCGCAAAAGGCAAAGCTATCAATTTGCAAAGCAATTTTTGGTTCCACTCGTACCTATGGTCACAACCTTGGGTAATGACTGAAAAAGTGTGATCACAAGAGCAGGCATCCGAAATGAAGTTTTTACAAAGAATCAAAGAAGTTACATTACCGATATTTAACAAAGTGCGTAGCTCTGAGTTCTGAGATTCAAAAATCTCTAAACCTGAAACATCAAGCAGTTACTGCACTTGATACTTCTTCAAATTAAAAGATCTCAGTTTAGATCACAGATGGTTTAGCCTTGTAAGCGGAATGCCTCAGAAAAGACTGCCCAAACAAGTTTTATTTATCATAGCAAATGCAGAATGGGAAAAAAACAGCTGAATAACCTATCGTACAACTAGACGGACCAATTACTGTACATTAAGGACCTCAGATCTTGGATGGAATCGTTTGTAACTTTACCCAAACGAAATGATGGAAGTAATGGAAGATGGAAGAGGAGAGAAGATGAAGTGGGGCGACTTAAACTTGAGCTGCTGCCCTCACAACCCTCACGGAAAAGCAAGCAATAAAGAAAGGAAAAATGAACTTGTATAGCCTACTTTTATAAGTTCAAGTCTGAGTTTAGAAAAATTATTTTTTTGAGTTTGGCAAAACAACTATATACCGGTACGTTTTGATAAGTTTGCAGCCTTTTGCTAACTAGCCTATCACAATTTAGAAATCAAATTAGGCAGAGGCTGCTGCTATCAAGTACGGTACAGTAAATAAAAAAACCGCTATTCTAGGCCAAACCCTAACCCAAACTCTAACCCTAGCTCTATCCCTGATCAATGTTAATTCTAACCCAAACCCTAACAATAATCAAAAAAATAAAAAACAGTAAATGAGCACTCACTCTTTGCTCTCTTATTCTCTTCATCAGTCATGGGCATTGGTAAGTGGTACGGTAATGTAACACTAGCTACTTCCACTACATTAATGGTAGTGACTACCATATTTCACCAAAAATTTGTACCTACGTTAAAGAGAATAAAACGAAAATAAGAAATATTCATCAGCACTTTTTTCATTTGCTTTTCTAGGGGTTAAGATTAGAGTTTAGGTTAGGGTTTGGGTTAGGGTTTAATTTGGGAATAGTTTTAGAGTAAGCATTTGAGTTTGGGTTAGAAGGGACTAGATAAAAATTTCTGGTGAAATAAAGCCTTCCTAAATTAATTAGGCTACTATTATGCGATTAGTTACTAGATACAAACTTTTGCTTCCATCTTACCTGGTATTTGAGTATAAATAGATCCAAATGCAAACATATAGACTGCTGCAATGCATATCAAAAATACATCTCGAGTTTTAGCTGTACTATCAACTTGCCACCACCTCACAGCCATCTTTAGTTTGTTCACAGTTTAAGAGCAATTTTAAAGCAGCAAATTTTAACTGGTAACCAGAAATCACCACCTGACCTGACTAAGGATAAAAAATTAAACTTTAATTCTAAGCAAAACTTGAGAGTGAAATTGGTGGTGGCAGATTGCAGAAAGAAAGACCAATTCAGTCCTTTAGCAGTCTCCTTGTGCCTATTTGGTAATAATTTTTAACTAAGGTTACTTTGTGCTGAATGTGCTTAATGTATTGTTATTTTACATTACTTTGAGCTGGTTATCTGTGTCAGGCAACAAAATAAATGTCAGTTCAGTTCCGACAGGCAGACGAGGTTGGAAAGTCACATAGGCTACTTCACATTTCACTTCCAAATGCAACGCGCCGGATTTTGCGCCAAACAAGCACTTTATTTTACACTTAACGCCAATCAAAGCTCGAAGTTCTTTGATTGATTGATTCAGCGATTTCAGAACATAATGATTGGAACGTTTAAGTAATCGTAATATGAAGAAAAGAGCCAAAACGTGAGCAAACATTTTTTACGAACATTACAGTAAAAAATGTATGCTCACGTTTTGGCTCTTTGCTTTATATTAAGATTCAGCGATTGATATATCCTTATCCTCCGATCACAAGAAAGCAACAAATATGCTATCTTTTGGATGATTCTGCACCTGCTTAGGAGTAGGCCATCTTCCAAGTTATTCGGCTGACATTTGACTTGTTCCTTTGTAAATTTGGTGCTTGTTTTAATCATAGATCTGCTTCAATGTTTGAAGACACCAAGCAGAGATAATCATGGCAAAGCGCTTTATCCTAGGACGCAATAAAATAAAATTCGCTATAAAATAAATAATTCGCTATAAAATAGATAAAATTATTAATTAATAGGTTTTGTTGTTTATGTTTTGTTCTTCATCTGTGGTGTGCGTCGTTGTTTATTTGTGATGTGATTTGTTGTTTATCTGTGACCGTGACAATCCGAGTCACAACTTTGGAGACAGCTATGCTGGTAAAAAAAAACAAATTTTCGTCTTCTTTGGCCAACCTTTGTGCCAGCGCGCAATGAATGTTCGTCTAATAGCCCATTCCATTCGCCGTGGTTAGAACGTTATCCAAGCTGTTTCTCCGTTACAATGTGACCATGGATTGTAATGCTTACCCTTAAACGTCACAGGTATTTACTGTAGAAAAAATGAAAAAAATTCTTTGTCTGCCCTATTGTTTGGCAGTTTCGGTAAATTTTGATTTCAGAAACTTTGACCTTAAAGGTAAGGATTGCGATTCAATTTGAATAAGATATATCATGTAAAATTTTGATACTGGTTCCGTATCCGTTTTGGAATTGACTCGATGCAAGAAAAACACAGATGCTATTTCATATACCTATATAATGCGTAGCGTGACTCGTCATCAAAATCTTCCATGTCCGCTCTTAACTCATATTCACCATCTTTGGTCAATTCGTGTATAATACGAAGTCCTAAAACACACATTTCAATACAAGCAAAGTCAACAGCAATATTGGAACGACCGACGCTCACGTCGCGTGTTTCTTTGTTTTTACTCGGCCATTTTCAAACTAACGAGTACGAAGTTTCAGACTTCTGCTTATTACTCGAGAACGGTTAGGTCTAGCTACATGAAATTTTGGCAGCAGTTTAAGACTAATGAGGTGTATGTTTGTACTAAATTTAGAGGCAATAGGTCACGTTACTTGGATTTTAGGACCCAAAAACCGTCAGAAAAGTTTGGCATAAAAAGCGGTCTAGTTCAAAAACGGCTTATTAAGTACGGCAAAAAGTATTTCACATGGTTAATATGGGTTCTTCTCACAAACCACAAAACATTGAAATCTAATTTTTGTGTAAAGTTGTTGAGCTGCAAACGCAATTTTGTCTCCCGAAATTTTTTGGGGCGACTCTCCTGGGAAACTACTCAAAGTGGGGTCCCCCAAAATTGATTTTTTTAACGGCTCAAGCTAGGACGCCAGTTTTTTTTTTTTTTTGATATCAGCAGATAATTAACAGACAAATATTTTGACATAATTTGGGAGTACACCCCGACCCTGGAAACCCCCAAATGGACCCCACAAAAATGAATTTTTTGAAGGGCTCAAGCTAGGGTTCCAGTTTTTATTGATATCAGTTGTCAAATATTTTGACATAGTTTGGGGGTGCCACCTCCCGGGGACCCCCAAAAATCAATTTTTTGAAGGACTTAGCCTAGGGTGCTAGTGTTTTTTGATATTAGTAGAAATTTAACTGACAAATATTTTGACATGGTTTGGTGGTGCCACGTCCTGGGGACCCCCCAATTAGACCCCTCAAAAACCAATTTCTTGAACGGCTCAACTAAGCTAAGATGCTAGTTTTTTTTTGAAATCTAACTATATTTAACAAACAAATATTTATTTAACAGACAAATATTATTTAACAGACAAATATTTAACAGACAAATATTTTTACATAGATATTTAGCAGACCAATATTTTTACATAGTTTGGGGATGCCACTCCCCCGGGGATTCCCCCAAAATCAATTTGTTTGAACGGCTTAACCTAGCGTGCCAGTGTTTTTTGATATCAGTAGATATTTATCAGACAAATATTTTGACATGGTTTGGAGGTGCCGCTCCCCGGAGACCCCCCAAAAATCAACTTTTTAAACGGATCAACTAAACTAAGGTGCCAGTGTGTTTTGATATCAGCAGATATTTAACCAGGCAAATATTTTGACATAATTTGGGAGTGCCACCTGCCCAGAGACCGCCCAAAGATCAATTTTTTAAATGGCTTAAGCCAGGGCGCTAGTTTTTTGAAATCCGTAAATGTTTGCGTCGGTCGTTGAAAAGGGTTGCTCTCAACAAGCTCCATCTTGTTTTATTCATGTAAATAATACGCGCTCTTTTTTTCAATGGCAGAGTACAGTAAAATACAGCAGCTTACAGCCCATCGCTTAACAATCAACCGCGGAGGTGGTCAAAGTAGCCAAAAAACCTATACTTAAGTAAAAATAAAAATTTATTTCAAGTAGAAATAGGACGAAGTATTTCCACTTAAGTAAAAGCAGAAAAGTAGTCAAAATCAATTCTACTTCATGTATAATGAAACTGGAAAGCAGTTTCGAATTTAAGATTTCGAAGTTTTGAGACCTGTACGAACAGGTAAGTGTTCTTTCGCATATTTTTCATCGATTACAATCACAACTGACGTCATAGGGCAATCTAAAGTTAGGCTATTTTGGCTTGGAGTTAGTTTTAGTTAGGGTTAGAGTAGGTGTTAAGTTTAGGTCAGGACTAACCCTATCTCTAAAACTAACCCTAATCGTCCCTAATCTAAATTTAACCTACTTTGATGTTCGACCTCTGACGTCAGATGTGATTGTAAACGGTGAAAAATATGCGAAAGAATACTTACCGTACAAACATGTCTTCAACAAACAGAGTTGCCAGATAAAACAAAAATAAAAATTCTTTTTACGTCAAATCGTAGTAAAATCATCAATTAAGCTTCGCTTAGGTATTTAGGCTACTTGTACTTTAATAAAAGTCATTTCTACTCAAATAGTGTTACTCAAAGAAAATAGTACTTGAAGTAAAGTAGAAGTAGCAGAAATCAAAAGTACATAAGTAAGTAGCTCGTTACTGCAAATACTACTTAAGTGGACCTACTTTGTTACTGACTACTTCTGATCTCGAGGATGTAATTTAATTATACTGTAATAATGTCATCTAATGAATCAGACAGCTACAACAAGCCAGATTTGCGATTCTATTTGTACTTAAAAGCCGAACCCGGGTCTAGCCAAATTTTATAGCAAAAAATGTTCCAGGTTTACAAAAAAAAACAACAAACGTTCTATTTTATTTGCTTTTGAAGAAAAGCGCAAAAACTATCCGCTCTACGACGTATTACGTATTTTAAAGAATTTCCAAAATGATTTTCCGTTGGTTTTCAATGGAGAAAAAATTTAGCTTTTCAAGCTTGTTTATTGCGACATGATGCATTACTGATATTTGTGGCAAAAATATAAAAGTTTCTGAGCGCAAAGAAAGAGCACAAGCTTAGTGCAAAAGTGCAATTGCCCCTAAAAACATACCAGTGCTGCTGCTTGCTGTAGGCAACATAAACACAGCCAGTCCATTGGCTATTATCATTTGTCATTTTTTTAATGTTATACAACCATCGCTAAATGTGATTTCACGGTTACTAAACAATTAAGTTTATCAGCCTGTAAAATCTTAACGTAGTCCTAGCCTATTGGTGATAACGTAGATTTTGGAAGCTAATTGCACTTCTACACAAAACTTTTTGATTACAAACTTAAAAATAATTTTGCCAAATATCAGTAATGCATCACTACGCCACACTAAACAATTTTGAAAACCTTAATTTTGTTCTATCGCAGCAATCTGAAATATCCACTCTATTAAAAGCCAATGTAAAATCATCAAAAATATCCACGGAGTGCGTCTGAGAGCAGATAATTTTTGAGTTGTTCTTCAACTATAAATGAAATAGAAAGCTTGTTTTTTGTCTGCAGACTTGGAATATTTTTTGATATAAAATTTGGCTAGACCTGGACCCGAGTTCGGCTTCAAGCTTTCGAGCTTGAAAAGTTCAGCAAGGAAAAAAGCACCATAAAAGTATGAATTTGTGAGCGGTAGAAATGTGCGCCGGCGGCTAATTGTTCAAAAGCCATGTCAAAACCCAAAGCATCAGTTCGCTGGTAACTTCGCGAGTGAATCAATGAACCCTTACCCTTACCTAACTCCTAACTTAATTAAAATAATCTGTAATGGAAGTGCAGAATATTTTATTTACCCAGCCAAAATTCCCCAAAAAAAGATCCAAATCCTCTCACGTAATCAGCAAAATTTTGATAAAAATCCTCGGATCCGTCGATTCTTCGTTGAAAAATCTAAATATTAAGTTATTGAACAAAGGGTGAATTAATTAAAAATAGCAGCCAAAAAAACTAATATACAGAATGAATCAAATGCGAGATAAGACAATTTATTTTGGAGATTCTGCGGAGATTGCAATAGTGCCATGCAATGATGATAATTGTCTCGCAACATAGATTCGCTTTTTTGTCGAACTTTGTGAAACCATTTTAAACATCATCAAACATCACTGCGGCTTTTGTGTGTTTGCACAAAGAGGGCAACGTGAAATTACAATAATATTAATCATCTAAAATTTTCATCACACTAAGACAAAAAAAGCAGAATAATGTTAAACTATTAAAAAAAAAGGCAATCCGTAGCAACGCTAGACAACTTATGCGCAGAGCTGGGCACCCGCTATTTGAAAAGTAGCGCCGCTGCCGCTATTTGACAAAAAAAGCAGCGGCGCTGCCGCTTGTCGCTACTTAAATAAAAAAGTAGCCCCGCTGCCGCTACTTGCATACAAAGCAACGGCTGCTGTTGCTTGTCGCTGCCGCAACTTTAGAAAAATATGTAGCAAAAGGAACGATGGCATTCAAATACCGTACCCAGTGGTGAAATTTCAAGTTTATTTACGAAAGTTACTATTCAAGCTTTTAAAGTATTGGTACAGGTTACAATTGGCATTAGCAGGCTTAAACGGTAAACAAGTAAGCAAATCACAATTCAATTGGTTGTTGGCATGCTCCTTTCAAAAAAACAAGCATTTTAAAATGCTGGTTGGCAGTAGCGTACGCAGGATTTTGAAAAGGGGGGGGGGGGGGGGGGTCAGAAAATTTGAGAATAATGAAGACCAAACGAAAAATTTCTCCACTCGCAAACAGTCCGTTTTGCTCTCCAAAATTAGGTGAAAACCAAAAAAAAAGATATTCACTCAAATTTAGCCCCGTTTTACTCCCCAAAATTAGGTGAAGACCAAAAAAAAAGTCTTCACTCAAATTTAGTCCGTTTTGCTCCCCCCCCCCCCCAAAAAAAAGTCTTCACCCAGATTCTGTCCGTTTATGTACTCAAACTTTCTGCCCAAGTTACAAAGGGGGGGTATGCCGCGATTTTGCATACTGTTCTATGCTAATTATACTAGCCATGGCCCAATGCCCCCCTCCCCCTTAAATACGCCCCTGCTGGTTGGTCGAATCAGCGCTTTAGAAACTACTTAGGAAGTTACTCTTGAAAGTTACACTTGGAAGTTAAATTCCTTGTCGCATTTTCTACCCCTAAAAAAGGCATTAAGAAATTGTTTAAATCATTATCGACTAAAATAAGGTAAGGTTTTAACATAAAACACGATGGCATACAATATTCAGCTTCTGTACTCTTATGTCCTGGGTCTTATAGCTCTGAAGTAATCAATGTTTTTATCACACGTTTGGCCCTCACCCACTAAAATAAATCCTCTTGTAGAGGAGATACGACAGGAAAATTTATCAGTGGACTGAGTTACAAAACATTTCTGAAATTTTTGTAGAAATGGCAGGTGATTCACGTCCCTGCAATGACTTCATCCAACTTAGATGGAAAAGAAGGTCAAGTGGTTAAGAACTGGTATTCATGAACTCGTAGGAGACACGTATGCAGTAACGACATATTCTATAGCGCAGGCACATGCTATAAGCCGCTATATGAAGGGCTCATTTCCAAAACAGCTTGAGCGCCATTTTTTCAAAACTGAGTTTAGAATCTCATTCGGTAAGTTTTGACCTCTACTTCCAGCTGACCAAATATTTTATTCCAAAACCGCTTCTATCTGCTTCAAAATCAGCGATGAAAATAGCGTTTTTTTCCAAAACCGCTTGAACGCCACCGAAGTTTATTTCCAGAACAGTTTGCATTTGTATTAACCAATAGTGTTTCGCTACATTGTCACGTGATGAAACGGCGATCGAGTTATCATAAGAGCGTTTCTCATGTTTTTGAAAAAATTTAACTAGTTGAATAGTGAATACTTCATTGAATAATTAAAAAGTAATATAATATTTATGGAAAACCTTAAAAGGATAAAAATCAAAGGCAATGAAAAGCTAGACGTTCTTTGCTTTTGCACGTAGTGGCACAAAATGGAATAACATTTGTGATAAAGTGATAAGTTTTTGCTAAACCTCAACCCAACCAATCCTTCCAAAGAAGGTAATACTGACAGTGAAGATGCTGCTAAAGTGTACAATGAAGACAACGGGTAGACCATTCCAAACCCACAGGGATGGTGTAACTACTGCAAAACACTTTTGCTATTCTGCGTTTGTTGTTTTGTGACAATATTTGTTGCTGTCTCAAATAAACAAGCGCATTTTTTGTAACTACAGATATTTTTCCGTTTTTTACCAAAATTGCTTACATCCACATCTTTTAATTTATAAAAAATTCAGTAAAAATAAGTTGGAACATGCGAGATCTGACCAAGCATGCTTTTTTAATGTAGTAGGTGGTAACACTTCTACAGCCACAAAAAACTTTAAAAAGCGTTCATGCATACAAGTCCTAAACGTTTTTCGTGATTTTCTCGGAAGTACTGAAATGCACAGAAGGTGTTTTGGAAATACATTCTTCATATAGGTACATGTTAAGTAAATGATGCACAATGCGATTCACGTTATACGTATTTTTTCGAGGAGTATAACTCCATAACTAAATTATCTTTCAAGCTTATTTATTACCTGGTTCGATTTATTAGTTCAATTTTCAGCGCATTATAAATTTACTTCTCAGTTTTACTTTTCACTGTTGTAGCAAAATATATTTTACTATGCATTGAAGTATATTGTATTTACTGTCCAACTTGCAGTGCACGAACTATACTGTGGTCTGTGACCAGATAGCCAACAAATCATTTGTACTACTAAATGCCAGCATTATTGGGATATATCGCGAAAAACCGTCCCGCGATCTGCGAGTTTACAGCAATTTATCGAAGTGTAACTACCGCATTTTCGTTCGATACTGCTCGAAATCGGTTTTATTGAAGAAATGAGAACGATTTGAGGTAATAAAGAAATGCCCCAAATCTTTTTTTACAATTTTCTTTTCTTGCAAACATACGATTTAATACGTTTGACTCCGCACCTTTGGCAACCCTGCATTTCGCAATTTCGTGACATTACAAAGGGTATAATTTTGCAAAAATTCTAGCAAACTAAGAGACGCGATTACCAACTGGTAGCAGTGAGTAGCCTAGCTATCACCAAACCTGAAAACTTGGCTATTGTCACTGGAACCTGTGAACCTAGGCTACCAGTACTGATCCACAGCACGCCTTTTGTGATGTTACAAAATTGCGAAAAATAGGGTTGCCAATGGTAGGTAGTCAAACAGATTAAAACGTATTTTTGCGAATAAGAGGAATTCGGAATTGTGGGGAAAGTTTTGGGGCACCTCTTTATTACTTCAAATAATTCTCATTTCTTCAATAAAACCGATTTCGAACAGTATCTCTTGACGACAACAAAGACCACCTGCATCAAAATCAACTGTCTAATGGGTATTGCATTCTGTGCAAGTAAGACGGGAGTGTCAGAAACCGACTGTCAAGTAGCATTAGTACTTACTACTTGCTTTCTCAAAGAAAAGATTGGTCTTGTTTTATGTGGAGTTTTAGTTGCTTGCAATTCTCTCAAAACGATGACAACTGGTAAACTTTACCAACGCATTGATTATGATTGCATGTTAATTTACACCCTGAGTTTCATTTGGCCCGCAACCAGACCACTTTTATTCGTTGAATTTTGGTTCAGAAAAAATAGGACCACGTACGATAAAACTCGCCAATATGTACAATATAGTTCTGCTAAACTAAGATAATGTGGTAGCAAGAGCAGAGTGAAAAAAATCAAAGACTCCAAACGGTAACGTGCAAAAATTTAAATCAAAAAAGGTCCTGGAAGGAGTTGATTAGCAGTAGCGGCAGCGGCGGAAAATTTGCTTAAGAAAAAGCGCTGAAGCGCTTCCGCTTTTTTGACTGAAAAAACAGCCGCGCTGCCGCTCTTCGCTGGTGACGAGAAAAAGCAGCGGCGCTGCCCCTACTCCTACCGAAAAAGTAGCGGCGCTAGTAGCGCCACTGTGCACATCACTGCTTATGTGTAAAGATTCCATTTTATTCGTAAGAGAGCAGCACTGGGAAATTCAACAAAAACTAACAAACAAAATTGAAGATTATTGCGAGTTAAGGTGCGTTTACAATGGGCGCGAAGCAACCAAAATTTGACGTTATTGACCAGAGGTGGATTTTTCGAGTACGTCCTTGGCCTTGAGAACGCCATCAAGGACACTTTTTGAAGGACTTTATTAAGGACTTAATCACTTAATCAAGGACTCATTTGAATCAAAAAACGCTGCATCAAGAATTATTAAGAAATTAAGTGTAAAGTTGAATGTTATAATTGTTCGAATGCCTGGAGAGATGAGCGCTGTACTTAATAATTTTTTACACCACGCCATTAAGATGGAGAGGCGAAGTTCCCTCGAAAAATATTAGCAGTTTTAGAAAATTAATGGTTTATTATTTTTTCGTTACTGTTTGAAGGGGGGCCCAGGGCAAATGTCCCCAAAGACTCCCTTCCAAATGCGACCCTTTTTGGATCCTCGGGCAATTTCTTGTAATTGAATACCTTTTAATAATAATTTAGTTGTAATGTTTTGACTTTGCTGGCCTAAGCTTTTAATATTTAATCGCTTGCGTGCTATCTGGCCTAAAAAGCTACCAGCGCAAAAGCCTAGGGAAGCATAGGCGTAGCCAGGAGGGGCCCAGGGGGCCCGGCCCCCCCCCCCCAATCAAAATACCACCTACGACAAAAAGTTATGACAGCATAGCCTGGCGATGTTTAGTTGCAGTTTTTTTTAGTAATTACGCACATAACAGTAATTAACAATAATATTAATGACAACAAGTGAGTCCCGGGGCCCCCCAACTAACAACCAGGGGGCCCTTACCTACAACTAGGGGCCCTGAAATCCTCAACCGACAACCAGGGGGTCCGGAACCCCTAACTGAAAACCAGGGGGCCCATAACTGACGACTAGGGGCCCCAGGGCCCCTAACTAACAACCAAGAGACCCTTAACCAACAACCAGGGGGCCCCTTAACTGACAACTAGGAGGGCCCAGACCCCTAACCGACAACCAGGGGGCCCCTAAACGACAACCAGGGGGCCCCAGGGCCCCTAACCAACAACCAGGGGCCCCGGAGTGCCTAATTGACGACCAGGGGGCCCCGGGGCCCCTAACTCACAACCAGGGAGCCCTAGGGCCCCTAACTAACAACCAGGGGGCCTCTAACCAACAACCAGGGGGCCCCTAACCAACAACCAGGGGGCCAGGCGAAATGTGATCCAATGGGATTTAAATAGCTTTTTTTTCCAAAAACTTACAAAAATCGCCCAGCGGCTGGGGGCTTTGCCCCCAGACCCCCATAGCCACCGGCGGCTGGGGGCTCTGCCCCCAGACCCCCGTCTGTGATACGTTTGAGTACACTAGCTTACTCAACACGTCTTCCAAATTAGACTTTTACACTTTTCAACAATTAGTTTTCGCCCTCTCCCTTTACCAAAATCCTGGCGAAGTGCCATCAGGCTACGGCTTCAGATCTTCTATTCTACGATATTTTTGCCCCACAAAAAGTTCCTTTTTCGAAAATTTCTGATGACGTTATTGTATGTGATTTGTGGTTTGGGCCCCCCCCCAATCAAAAATCCTGGCTACGCCTATGTAGGGAAGAATCACCACAACGGCGACTACTTAAAAACAAGCAATGCGAAAGAGTTGTCTTTCCGCAGTAATCGAACCTGCAGTAATTGGATTACCGATCCACTGCTCTGGTAATTCAACGACTGCAGGTTCGATTCCAGCGGGAAGACAACTTTTTCGCATTGCTTGTTTTTAAGTAGTCGCCGTTGTGGTGACTCTTTCCCATAGGCTTCTGCGCTGGTAGCTTTTAGGCCGGATAGAACGCAAACTATTGAAAACTTTTTGATAAATTTAACTAAGCGTCTTTTTGGCGGCCAAAACGTTCGCGTTTATTCGTTAAAAAGCATTTAGATGTAAGAAAGACATCACATGCACTAAAAAGTAAAGAAAAGATTGGCTTAAAATTAGAGTAGGAAAATTGCGAGAAAACAAAAATTTTTCTTACTTTAAGGAGATTGAAGCATCCAGCCCATTCCCGTTATTTACAACAGCTAAAATTGAAATTTAATTTTTGAAATGTTTGATTCTTATTTTGGAGCTGTGGTTGCAAAGATATTCAACAAATACAAAAAGATATTCTCCAAAAGGTTTCTGGAAACTCTAAGTCTGTTTTTTAGCCTGAACTTTTAGGGAAAAAAGAAGCTAAATAGTATTTACCATTCCAGAAACATAACGTAACCTATCCAATTTTGATAAAACCTTCCCTTTTCTGGCAATTCAGGCTGGGAAAACAAACTCAGGGTTTCCAAAAACTTTTTAAGGGGATTTGTTTTGTATTAGTTGAATATCTTTGCAACCGCAGCCTTAAAATGAGAAAAAATTTCAAAAATTTATAACTATTGTAAATTACTGAAATTGGCCAGATGTTTCACAACTTTTTACGGTATTTGCTTTTCAAATCGCTTTGAAAATCAAAGCGTGTAATCTTCTCTAAGTCACAAAATTTCTATTTTTCCGAAAAAAAAAATCTATAAAATTTTTCGACGGCGGCAGGCCAAAAACTTGTTTTTTTTGAAGGTCAAAAACTTGAGCTAACAAATATACCCGATACGATACTTCAATTCTAATAAAAACATAAATTTACTGTGTTTTGCTATACGTTTAGATAATAATATTTGAAAAATTCCGTGAGATAAAATCGTTTAATCAAACAATCTGGTTTGCATTTACGAAACTACTGAAAGAGTGGGCATCCATAATCAGTGGAGGTTTGCATCGAGGCATTAACTGATAAAATTAAGGCCTCAAATTAACCATTTCTACGTTTTAGCTACAGTATATTTTCATTCACGAGTTATGGCTTTGTTTTATTAGCGCAATACGGCTAAGTACGTAGTCAACATCAACTGCTTACAGGTAAACCTGCAAAATGGATTCATAATTTAAAAAAAAAACAGTTATTTTCGAATTATCCTCAAAAACTTAACCGATTGCATTATCTTGAACGCTTTTGCGCTTAAAAATTATGGAAAATTAGTCAACCATAATTTGAAAAAATCGTGTCCTTAGTCTTTGGCTTCTGAAAGGTCTGCCCTCGAAAAGTCTGTCCTTGGCCTTGGATTTTCTTTGAGTACTTGACCTTGGCCTCAAACGTTGTGTCCTCGACTCCACCTCTGTTATCGACAATTTGCGAAAAGTTTTAACCGGTCACAAACTTTGAGAGCTGTTGCTTAACTTCACTTGGACAAAATCGTTGATGAGTGGTTGGTCTAATATTGAGCAAGTGACATAAGCGACCGACCCCCGTGAAAATTGCCAACTTTGCTTCGCGTCCACCGTAACTGCACCTTAATTTGTCGAACCTTATAGCAGGTTATTTGTCAAACCTTATCAAGAGCAAATTATTGCCAGTGGAATAGCATTAGGAATCTGCTGGAAATACAGTGTAGATTTCGGAACCCAAACCAAAAGATATTTGACCTATTTTGGGCCGAAACTTAGGAACTTTCACCGAATCAGCCTTTTTACATGAGGTTTTGCAATGGGACTTATGAAAAAAAATCAACACCATTTCATGATAAAAGATATCACGGTTGTTATGAAGGCCTTAATAATATTCGTGATATACAATGTATTGATGCAATGTAGCCAATATTTATGACGAAGTAGTGCTATAAAATATCATTAACACCATAGCGAAACCTCATGTAGAAAGGTTGAATATTAACTACGTATACAACGATAATAAAATTACGCGTGTTGGGGAATATAAACAGCTTTGATCCCATGGCGCATTTTAAAAACATTCACTGTAACTCATACAGCAGTATTCATTTTTAGAATTATCTTACTGCGGTTTACCTTGCTAATGCTGCCAAGACTCGAGTGCAGCAGCACAGAAAAACTTTTTTTTTTTGGCTTTTTACGTGCATAGTTTTGGTATCGTTTTGTTGGTTTATTATTTAAAGGCAAAAAAATCTTTTAAATAGGCTTACCATACGTCCCGTATTTTAGGCCTTGGTCCCGCCCGGTTACCATTATGTCCTGCTTAACGATAACGAGATTGTCTTGTAGCAGTGCCGTCGCTAGAGCAAACGAAGTGAGGGGACACTAGCCGAAAGTGGGGGGAGGGCATTAAAATAAACTGAACTTTTGCACATAATTTATTACTATAAATTTAATTTATTACTATAAATTATGCGCTATTTAAAAAATATGGAATTCTTGTTTCAAAAAAGAGACGTATTATTAGCTCGTTTTGTCTGCGGCCCTTATACTCACTTGAAAACTCGCTCTGCAGCAGTGAATGCGACCAGAAGCGCAACCAGGATTTTGCTAAAAGGGAGGAGACTTGAACAGCAAGTAAACTTTTTTGCACAAAATTTGTATAATTTAGTAAACTGTGCTGAGCAAACCGATGCAACTCAAGCGTACCACAGAGAGAGCCTGGGGAAGAGCCCCCAGCAGCTGAGTAATTTTTGTGATTTTGCGGCAAAAAATATCAATTTTAAGGCCATTTCAATCACATTTCGCACGTTTTTGAAGCCATAATGCGACCAGAGGCGCAACCACAATTTTGCTGAGAGAGAGGGAGCTTGAATCAACAGTAAAATTTTTTTGTACAAAACTTGTCTAATATAGGCCCGCTGAACAAACCGATGAAACTCAAGTGCATCACTGAGGGGCCTGGGGGCAGAACCCCAAGGGGGATGAATCCCCTTTAGCCCCTTCATCTTGGTTGCGCAACTGACTGCGACCTAAAAAAAAGCTTTTGATTGAGCTCCAAAAAATCAAAAACAGCTGGTAGCTTTAAAAAATGTTTTCACGTACTGTTTCAGGTCATAATCACTAACGAAATATCTGTAACGATTCGATAGGCTGACATCCCTATTCCGCGACACATTCGTAAAGACGTGTTAATGAGGTGGATTATAGCGTCACATTTATGCACAGCAGTTGGTTGGCAGCAATTTCGCGAAGCATGGAGAAAACTTCATACAAAAATTGGATTTGAACGTTATTATTCCTTTTTCCATTATTGCCTGTTATTTTGTCGTTACGTGATGCTCCAAAAAATAGTCCGAGTAAACCGAAATGGGGGGGCAAAAGCAGTTCTTGGAGGGGGCACAGCCCCCTTGGCCCCCCCCCCCCGGAGCGATGGCACTGTCTTGTAGTTTTGAAACGTCTGACCGACCATACCCGCGGAAATTTGTGGATTCCCGAAGTGAAGACCTTTTTTTTTTGGTCTTCACCTCATATTCCGCAAATTATTTTGAGAAAAGTTCTGGTTTTCTACGGCTGTCCTATTTTTCTGCCTCAAAAATATGGTAAGCCTACTTTTAAACATCAATCAGTGAACTTAATGATCGAATCGTTTTTATTTGCAATTTTTGTGTGTGTTTTAAACTTCCAATAAAATAAGATATACCAAAAAATAAATCTAAGGGCAAAAAATAATTGCTAACCAAAGAACCCAAAAGAGGCCAGGAAAATGGACATTGATAAACAGAGGTTTATTTGCTTATGAAATAAGTAGAGCATTTTGGTAGTCGAAGTACCTCATTAAAGGCCCGGTCAACACTATGTGCGTAAAATCGTTAGCCTACAAGCTTATTTTTAGCTTATTTTAAACAGAAATTTGGTACTCCCGGCGTACCACGTTTCAAGCTTACAACCAGGGCCTCCGAGAGGGGGGCAGGGGGGACAATGACCCCGGACCCGTGGACTTTAGGGGGCCCACGAGGGGGCCCATGGGCTTCAGGGGGGCCCATCATTGGACCGTTGGCTACTGGGGGCCCAGCAGAAGGCCCATGGGTTTCAGAGGGGACCCGTCGAAATGACACTGAGAAATCAGCATGTGAAAACCGAAGACGTTTTTTTTTGGAGATCACCTAATTTCGACCGAAAAAACCGTTAGAATTTTGGAGAAGACCTTTTTTTTGAAGATCACCTAATTTCGACCGGAAAAACCGTTAGAGTTTCGGAGATGACCTTTTTTTTGAGATCACATCATATTTCGGACAAACCTGCGGCATTTTCTCCGTCTAGTTTGGAGTTTACAAAACCGGAAATCCGTCATATTTGAGCTGGCCCCGGGCCCACGTTCGGCTCTCGGTGCTCCTGCTTACAACTGCCCGTTGGTTAGCGTAATAATATGCTATCGTTTGTTTCTTTATTTTGTTTTTCTTTGCGGATACATTTCGAGCATTTTCACGGATTAAACTTTTCTTCTGAAAACAAGTCCATGTTTTTTTGATACTCGAAATGTTAGGGTTAGTCTAGGCTAGTCTAGTTTAGAGTAGCTAGCTGCACAATAGAGATGGCAACAGCGCAGCGTACGCGGCCGCGCGCTGTTGTTGGTGCACCTCGCCGCGCAGCGTGGCAACTAAAATCTGCATTACGTCACAGCGCAGCGCCGCGTACAATAATTTTTTTACATTTTTATTACAATTATTGCGGGTGATTTTTTCTTTATGAACAACAATGGTCAGTCTGGATATAACTTTTATATAAATTGGAGACAATGCATGCTACTAAAACAGTAAATGGTGCCTCGGTTCAATTTTATTTTTTCAGAACTCGGAGCATCCTAGAATCGGCTATTTTGGCTACAAGAAACTTAGTTTTGATCGGCTGAACGTATTTTTTGACACCAAAAAAAGATTTTGGTTTTGGTAGGCTAGACTAGGAAACGTTTAGGACGTTTGGTGAGAAGATGAAACAAAGGCAGACAAATGTAGAAGAAACAGGTTTGTGGGAAACAATCATCAGAGTAGAGGCACAAAACAAAGCCTAGCGACACACCCACCCTGTACGCAGTAGGCCTATGGTATTAGTACAAGCCCAAGGCAAGACAACAGTTTCTACTACACATGCGCTTGCGTTTCAGAGTGACAGAGTTAGTTCAGTGTAGCCTATTCGTCAACAGGTCATGGCATCAAGAATTAGGCTTTAGGTACTACGTCTGCAGCCTATCTCAGATCTGGTAGACCTATGTAGTAGAGTACGAAGACTAGGCTACACAAATTTCCAGTGACAGAATAGCCTACGGAGAGCACGTGATACCTTATATTTCCTTATTTGAGCTACTGGTTCAAGATTAGTACAGTACTTGCATGGAATCATCAGGTAGACTGGTAGATTGTTTTTTGGATTGCCCTTACATGGTGCAGGAAGACTGATAGGAAGCACACACAAGGCAGATTAAACCTGAAGGCCTATAATTGAAACGACTAATCTCACGTCGCATTTTTTTAGTTTTTACTCGGCCATTTTCAAACTAACGAGTGCAAAATTTCTGACTTTTACTTATAACTCGATAATGGTTTGGTCTAGCTACATGAAATTTTGACAGCAGTTTGAGATTCATAAGTTATTTGTGTGTGCCAAATTTCAAGGCAACGAGTCCCGTAACTTCAGGTTTAAGACCCGAAAACTACTTCAAAAGTTTAGTGTAAAAAGCGGTCTTATTCAAAAACGGCTTAAGTACGGCAAAAATATTTCACACGGTTATACGTATGTCGTAAGATACTCTATCATCCCTACCTACACTTTTAACCGCATTAAGTTTTCTTTCTTTTCTAATTTTTTGCTTTCTAAATTTTGTGCAGTCTTCTTCTCCTAAGCTACACAGCATTAATATATAATTTTTGTGTAAATTTGTTGAGCTGCAAATGCAATTTTGTCTTCTGAAATTTTTTGAGGCTTCTCCCCAGAACCCCCCAAAATGGGGCCCTAAAAAACTATTTTTTTCAATTGGTCAAGCTAGGGTGATAGTTTTTTGTTTATATTGGTAGTTATTCAAGCAGCAAATAGTTTGACATAGTATGGAGGTACCACTCCCCCCAGGGGCCCTCAAATGGACTCCCCAGAAATTAGTTTTTTGAACGGCTCAAGCTAGGGCATTACTTTTTTTATATAGGCAGATGTTTAAAAACCAAATATTTTGACATGGTTTGAGAGAGCGACCCTTTTAAAAACTCTCCAAAATGATACCCTTAAAATCAATTTTTTTATATGTCGTAAGCTAGAGAGCTAATTTTTCTCTGATGTTAGTGGAAATTTAAAGGATATTTAACTTGCGGTGCAGCGTGAACTTAGTTGTGTTTGAATGCGGTGCGGTGCGGACAAGGTTTGCGGACGCAGCGCAGCATGCGGATGCATTTTTTGTTATCCGCGCCATCTCTACTGCACAAGAGATATGGTTGTAATTCAGTGTGCCTACCCAGGATGTGACTTTCAATCAGAGAATGATATTGAAGCTGTCGCCTTTGCTCGTCTTCGAAGCATAGGCGTAGCCAGGATTTTTGATTGGGGGGCCCAAACCACAAATCACATGCAATGACGTCATCAGAAATTTTCAAAAGAGGAAGTTTTTGTTGGGCAAAAATATCGTAGAATAGAAGATCTGAAGTCGTGGTCTGTTGTCACTGAACCAGGACTTCGGTAAAGGGAGAGGGCAAAAACTAACAGTTAAAAAGCGAAAATGTCTAACTTAAGAGACGTGTTGAGTAAGCTAGTGTACTCAAACGTATCACAGACTGGGGTCTGGGGGCGGAGCCCCCAGCCGCCGGTGGCTATGGGGGTCTGGGGGCAAAACCCCCCTGCCGCTGGGCGATTTTTGTAAGTTTTTGGAAAAAAAAGCTATTTTAATCTCATTGGATCACATTTCGCACATGCTCACAGCCATTTGAAATAACTAGATTTTAAACGTTGAAAGCTAATCGAAAAATTTTGATTGTTCAATCCTTCTTTTACTTTCAATTAAATTTCAAAACACGTTTAAAATCTTGTATTATGGTGTAAAATGTTAATTGTAAGTGATTTGGTCCATATAGGGGGAAGTAAGGCACATTGCCTTCTGCAATAATTTAGCAGTAAATAATAATCCACTCAAAGAATTTCCTTTCATGAATTTTACCAGTTATGGGAGTACATGTACGGCCAGGCGACCCAGGCCCCCTCAATTGAAATTCAATAATTTGTTCAATGAGCATTTTCTTAGCTATTTTTTTTAAAGTATTTTGTGCGTAAAAACTGGCGAGATGGAGGTGAATCGTTGTTGAAAAATGGTACAATAGATGGTTACGCTTACTAAACACGTTATTCCCGGGCCGGATTTACATCGCGCGGTGCCTCTGGCACTTAGGGGATTTTTGCAACATCTTCCTGTCAAGTATAAGTGAAGACCAAAAAAGTCCTACCATCTGAGAGTGGAGCCTTGGCACTGTGTCATATGGCAAATCCGGCGCTGTTTATTTCATTACGTCCATAAAAAGTTTAGATGAGGGCCTGAGGTAGCAACTATTAGGACAAAAAATTTGATTTCACCCTGGATATACGTTTAAATTGCTTGAAAAAAATTGAAATAAGAAGGTGCACCGGGCCCCCCGGTCGTCAATACTGTTAATTACTGTTGTACGCGTGTACTGTTTGTTGTACGCAAAGATGCCAAAAGAAACTGAAAATGAAGAAACAAGACTTTTTTTGTCAAATTTGTGTCATTGGTGGCATTTCGATTGAGGGGGCCCGGGCCCCCTGGGCCACCCCCTTGGCTTTGCCTATAATTTTGAGATAAGATAGCGCCCTTAAGTTCTTTCATAAAAAAAAAAATTTCAAAGCAAAATTAAAACAACTTTTTTTCCAAAACGTGGAGGACTTGAGTCAAGTCACTTGACAGTTTTTTGAAACGCACAAGAATTGCGTGACATTATTATGACGTGGACACGTGGTCGTCATTATTATCACTTACTTTTGTTCGCGTAAATCCTAAATTAAAGAAACTGCAATTCCGGACAAGGCTATGCTCTCATTGTATTTATCATTGGTAGTATTTCAATTGGGGGGTTTGCTTTACTGCCTGTTTTATAGCATTAAGTTCATAATAACGTTAAACCAAGGCCTTGGGTTGCAACTTTTAGGAAAAAACTCTTAAATTTCTTACAGGTTTTGCATATAAATTATTAAAAACTTGAATTGAGGGGTTACTGGCTCGGGACCCTTAGTCGTCAGTCAGGTGCTCTGGGGCTCCATGGTTGTCAGTTAGAGGCCCCGGGGCCCCCTGGTTGTCAGTCAGGTCCCCGGGGCCCCCTGGTTGTCAGTTAGGGGCCCCCTGGTTGTCAGTCTAGGTCCCCGGGGCCCCTTGGTTGTCAGTTAGGGGCCTCCTTGCTGTCGGTTAGGGTCCCCGGGGCCCCTGGTTGTCAGTTAGGGGCCCCGTAGCCCCTGGTTTTCGGTTAGAGGCTCCGGGGCCTCTTGGTTGTTAGTTAGGGGCCCCCTGGTTGTCAGTCAGGTTCTCGGGGCCCTCTGGTAGTCAGTTAGGGGCTCCAGGGCTCCCTGGTTGTCAGTTAGGGGCCCCTTGGTTGTCAGTCTAGGTCCCCAGGGCCCCTGGTTGTCAGTTAGGAGCCTCCTTGTTGTCGGTTAGGGTCCCCAGGTCCCCTGGTTGTCAGTTAGGGGCCCCGGGGCCCCTGGTTGTTGGTTAGAGGCCCCGGGGCCCCCTGGTTGTCTGTTAAGGTCCCTGAGCCCTCTGGTTGTTAGTTAGGGTCCCCGGGGCCCCTAGTTGTCAGTTAGGGGCCCTGAGGCCCCATGTTCGTTGGTTAGGGGCCCCGGTCCCCCTGGTTGTGAGTTAGGGGACCTGGGGCCCCCTGGTTGTTAGTTAGGAGCCTCGGGGCCCCTGGTTGTCAGTTAGGGGCACTGGGGCCCCTGGTTGTTAGTTAGGGGCCTCCTGGTCGTTATTTAGGGACCCTGGGGCCCTCTGGTTGTTAGTTAGGGGCCCTGGGGTCCCCTGGTTGTCGGTTAGGGGCCCCTGGTTATTAGTTAGGGGCCCTGGGGCCTCCTGGTTGTTAGTTAGGGGCCCCCTGGTCGTTTTTAGGGGCCCTGGGGTCCTCTGATTGTCAGTTAGGGGCTCCCTGGTCGTTTTTAGGGACCCTGGGGCCTTCTGGTTGTCAGTTAGGAGCCTCGGGGCCCCCTGGTTGTCGGTTAGGGGCCCCGTGGCTCCTGGTTATTAGTTAGGGGCCCTGGGGCCCCCTGGTTGTCAGTTAGGGGCCCCCTGGTTATCAGTTAGGAGCCTTGGGGCCCTTAGTTGTTGGTTTGGGCCCCATAGTCGTTAGTTTGGGGCCCCCTGATTGTTGGTTAGGGGCCCCGGGGCTCCCTCATCGTCATTAATGTTATTGTTAATTACTGTTATGTGCGTAATTGCTGAAAAAAACTTCAACTAAACAGTGCTAGCCTTCGTTGTCGT
Source organism: Trididemnum nubilum (assembly GCA_963965965.1). Taxonomy (NCBI): domain Eukaryota; kingdom Metazoa; phylum Chordata; class Ascidiacea; order Aplousobranchia; family Didemnidae; genus Trididemnum; species Trididemnum nubilum. The sequence goes on from OZ014489.1 coordinate 36,194,683, forward strand.
AATTTTTATCATAGGTGGTATTTTAATTGGGGGGGTCGGGCCTCCCCAGGCGACGCCAATGCTTCAAAGCCACGCGTTTCTTCATGCGTCTATCCCTGCCTCAACGGTCAACCTTGCGGCTCAGGATAGTCGTGGGCCGAAGCTCGAGAGGCCGACGATCACCATTGGCATTTGCATGGAGGATTGGAATATCTTTACTCATCGCAGGCGGATTTTCATAAATGGATGCGGGATAGCGGAAACCTCTGCTTCTGCGCAATTATTTCAATGCGCCAGTCGTGAATTAGGCGACAGCCTATTGAAATCGGATGCTATAATTATCACACTGCCCTCTGCAGACCTGTTAACAGCCATGCAACGATTAGCTAATGTCTGGTCTTTACAAGATTTTCTAGCTGCTGGCTTTGAACGCGATATTCTACTTGGAACTTGGATGTGAAGTTCCTTTAATGACAAGATTGCCCGATCTTGTTGCCGCTAACCATTCCGGTATAAAAATTGTTGGTGCCTTTTTTGCTGTCATTAAAGGAACGTCACATACAAGTTCCAGCGTGAAAGGCAATGCTATGATTTATGTGAGTGATGACATTTGGAGCTCTCTTTATCTCTCCCGCGATACTCTATCCGACTTGGGTGTATTGTCCCCAAATTTCCCACTCATTGGAGAGCATCTAGGATTGAATGGAACTAGTCGGCATACCGAACAACCTGCAAGCCTCATTCGCTCAATTACAGGCGGGTGCGTTATACCGGGAAATCGAGATGCCTCGTGCAGCTGCCCCTAGCGATCCACGGTCCCGTCACCTCCGCAAAAGCTGCCCTTTCCATGCAGGCCTGAGAACAATGTTAAGATGAAAGATTGGCTGTTGAGCAGATACGCAGCATCAACGTTTAACACATGCTCACATCGGGCCTACATTGCATGGCAAGCCCTCCCATTGAGATCCATGTCGATCCCTCAGCTAGACCATTGGCTTTCCGCTCACCAGTCTCCATCCCACTCCATTGGCAGGAAAAGGACTTACTTCGTGACGAAGCATTGGGCATCCTTGAAAAATTTCCACACGGCGAGGCCAGGCAATGGTGCCATGGCATGGGTACAATCGCCGCTTCAACGCTATCTTGGCTGAGTTTGAGCAAAGAGAACGTTGCGTTGACGACACTATTTTTTACGACACGGGGCTGGAAAATCACTGGTGACGCAGTATCGAATTCCTTACCCTTGTCCGACGGGCTGGCATCGTTCTCAATCCCGACAAGCTTCAATTCGCTGAGCAAACTGTGGATTTTGCCGGATTTAGAATTTCTTAGTCGACTGTTGAGCCGCTTTCCAAGTACATCAATGCTATCAGAGACTTTCTTAAGCCTCATAGCATAACGGATATACGCAGATGGTTTTGTCTCGTCAACCAAGTTGCGAACTGCACCCAGCTATGCGACCTTCTACAGCCATTCAAACCATTTCTAAGTCCTAAACAGAAATTCAAGTGGTCGGACGAGTTAGATGAGGCATTCCTTACATCAAAAAAAGCGATCATAGAGGCCATGAAACGTGGCTGGAAATACTTGATCCCAGTCGGCGCACATGCTTGCGACCAGACTGGTCTACGCGAGGCATTGGCTACTTCCTCTTGCAGCAGCACTGTGCATGCGAGTCCGAAACACCAGGATGTAGCGACACCGGTTTGAAAGTAACGTTGGCTGGATTGCGATTCCTATCTACGGCTGAACAACGCTATGCCCCCATTGAAGGTGAGGCTCTGGCGGTAGCCTGGGGCCTTGAGCAAACTAAATACCTCACTAAGGGTTGAGGTAATTCATTGGTGGTAACAGACCATAAGCCACTTACAAAATTCGTTGGCGATCGCACTCTTGACGAAATAACATATACGCGACTGTTTCGATTACAACAACGTACGCTAATCTGGCGATTTGAGATTGCACATCTACCGGAAGAACCAATAGTGCTGCTGACGCAGCATCACGTTATCCTGCTTCATGCAGTTTGGTGTTCACTGAGGGCAAAAATGAACTTGCCTCCCCAGAACTCGCTGAAGAGTCTTTCATTGCTCTCATTCAGCTCGAGAGCTCTCAATCCTTATCTTTAAACCGGGACGATATTGCCCAAAAAACTGCCAGTGACCAGTCGTTAAAGAACTTACTCATTGCTCTTGGGTCTGGATTCGACACAAGCTTATTCGAGATTGAAATCATTCGGGAGTACATCCCATTTTGAGAGAGTTATTACATTCTCTATGGTGCAATACTGTATCATGATCGTATTGTTGTTCCCACATCGCTCAGACAGAAAATACTTTCGGCTTTACGTGTGGCTCACCTAGAAGTGTCAACCATGGAATGACGAGCAAGGGTTGTGGTTTCAGGCCTGGCATGACGAATGATATACGATGTGTTCGAAATGTTTGTGTTTACTGCTCTCGCAATGCAGCTCCCCCACCGATGTCATCGAACCCACCCGCGAAGCCCTTTGAGCAAATTTTTGCGGACTATTTTGATTACGGCCGACGGCATTTTTTGGTCATTGGGGATAAATTCTCAGGCTTGGCTGACGTATTCGCCACTGTTCCAGGTTCGATCATTGACGGCAAAACTGCATTAGTTTGCCTTCTTCGTACTTATTTTGCTACATTTGGCGTACGCGACGAAATTTTGACAGATGGCGGGCCCGAATTCAAAGCGACAGTGACCACTGAATTTCTAAGTACGTGGGGCGTGAACCATCGCTTGTTGTCTGCCTACTTTTCCCAGTCTAATGGCCGAGCTGAGGTGGCGTTTAAAACTGGTAAATGATTGTTGATGGCTTACCTCATCCTCAATGGCGACTTAAATAACGATTGCTTCTTACGTGCTATTTTGCAACTGCGGAACACTCCCAATCCTGATTGTGGTATTTATCCCGCAGAAGTTGTATGTGGTCACCAATTACAAGATTTTTTTCTTTTGTGAATAGTCTAAAAAAGTTTTCGAATCGTTATATTCGGTGTACTTGGCGAGAAACCTGCAGAGCTAAGGAAGATGCTCTACGTCTGCGTGCCTGTCGCAATAACGAGGCCCTTAGCAAAGCCACTCGCCCTTTACGTCCACTTTCTTGTGGGGATCGTATGCTCATTCAAAACCAAAAGGAAATTATCCACGTAAAAGGGATAAGGTTGGGACTGTGGTTGAAGTTTCAAAATACGACCAATACGTTATGAAGGTCTCGGGATCCGGGCCCTTGACTATACGCAATTGACGTTTCCCTAAGTTGATACTGGCTCCAGACAAGCGCACGACCGAAGACCCCTTGAGACCCAATCCTACAACGCCTTTAAAGCGCTATCAGCGCCAACTGGCGATTTCCCCCCTCACGTCAGTTGACACAGAGACACCTATCGGTGCATAGGGCGATAATCAGCTGCCACATGGACCATTGCCAACCCCCTTTCGGGATCCACCTCCTAATTTCTCGACCAGAAGTTCAGCTTCCGTCGACCTCCGGACCACACACCCCTGAAAGCGGACCTTTCCGGGCACCCCATCCCGTAGAAAGTTCCTCCCCACATTAGCTACGCCGATCTAACCGAATCCGCCACCCAGCGCTAGAATTAGATCCTAACAGCGGAACATGGGTCACTAAGGGGTCCTCATTCTGACCGTGTGGGACAACGAACTGGGGGTGGGGGATGTATGAATACGCTATCGTTCGTTTCTTGATTTTATTTTCCTTTGCCGGTACATTTCGAGCATTTTCACGGATTAAACTTTTCTTCTGAAAACAAGTCCATGTTTATTGAGTTCGAATAATCTAACAATTTGCTCGTTCGCTTACGGTGTAGACCAGACCTGAAAGGGGAAATGAAGTCTAGCTTTTAAATTTTAAAGGTAGATTTGTGAAAAATAGATTTATATCAATGATTTGTCCCGTTTTTTCATTGCTTAACGTTACATAGCTTTAGCAGGAAAGAGTTTGATTCCACGGAAAAAATTCCGCTGTAGCAACATGACAACATCAAATTTACATAAGTGGTTGCGAATGAGCTTTGTCAGATTGCAGATCTCGGGTAGGATGGGCTTCTACCTGGTTTTTGTTGTGACTTTGATGAGTTAAATGCGTTTCAAATGTAAAACTACTCGATTGATTTGAATTTGCCAGTTTTGCAAAACATATGCACTTTGCTGCGCTTGGAAAAGAATAAAAAATAGGCCTAGGCTGATAGGCTAACTTAGCCTACTGATAATTAAGGAAGATAGCAGCTGTTTGTTGTAATTATAAGAGTAAAACCTACTCCAAAGAAGCAGGCTAGGGTAGTAGTCTAAAATCAACTTGTAGTGGTAGGCTGCTAATGGTGGTAAGAGCTATAGTGATAGGCCTACTGGATAACGTTCAAAGCCAAAACTAGCGGCCTAACCATGGCAATATGAGCAGTCACGGATCAGTGATACAAAAACTAATTTTAAAAGGAATGCAACAGATAGCAGGAAAAATAAATGCAAATATCTTTCGACATAGAAGTGGCAGATTTTAAAAATTAGTCGCAAAAAATTCAAAAAAATATAAAATTTTGCTTGGCATATAATGAATGAGTTTAATTAACGTTCAATGCTCCTTTAAGTGTGATTGCAGCGAAGCAATAGCTGTTTTTTATTATCACCTGCATACAGCAATATTATTTCAAAAATGAGGTGCAAATCACAGCGATATTATTAATCGAAGACCGCAAAGTTCCTTCGCTGTCTCTCGGCCAAGGTAACTTGGTGAATAAATTGTGATTACGTTTGCAGTTGGTTGGTGATGATTTTTAAAAGAATGCCAACAAGAAAAAGTTACAAATCATTGATCTTTAGACTCTAAAATCTCCACAAAGTGTTTTACATCATTTAGTGATGGTTGAGTAAAGTTCGTACAGCTTCACTTGCTCACAGATCAACCATACTTGCTGGTTAATACTGTACAGTAGTTTCTTATTAGGTCTCTGAGAGCAAAAAAACTGTGTGTTAGAAAAAACTTAAAGGCGGTGAATCATCCATCCAATTACGATGGTTTACAACAGCTAAAATTGACCTATAATTTTTGATATTTTTTGTTTTAGTTTTGAGGCTGCGGTTGCAAAGATATTCAACAAGTACAAAAAGATATCCCCCGAAAAATTTTTTTGGAAACTCTTGAGTTTTGTTCTTCCCGCCAAAACCACACAGTACGCCTAATAGTTTAGAGAACTGTAGTTTTGGTGGGAAGAACAAAACTCAGAGTTTCCAAAAACTCTTTTTTCGGGGGATATCTTTTTGTATTTGTTGAATATCTTTGCAACCGCATCCCCAAAATTAAAATAAAAAATATCAAAAATTATAGTTCAATTTTAGCTATTGTAAACCACTGGAATTGGCTGGATGATTCACTGCATTTAAAAAAAAGCAGTTAAAAATTATTTAAGGCCGTAAAAAGATTAATTAAAATCCATCCAAGTAAAGGATTACCCAACGTAAAAAAAAACTCTGCGTACTATTTACCCTCTCCCCCAAGATTAACCAAAATAAAAAAAATTCAAATTATTCAAAGTAAAAACGCAATACAAAGTAAAAAAAAAATTCAGATTATTCAAATTATTAAAAAAAACAACTCTGCTTACTATCCATCCTCCACCCGCTGTGATCAAATCGCAGTAAACTAGTAAGCCGGTTGAATTTTTAAATGGGTAAATTTTGTAAACTCCGCTTGCATCCACTCCGTGGTTTGGCGTCAAATCGGAACAAGTTTCAGGAAAATACCGCGTGTCCTGATAGTTTGAAACATAAAAGCACAGCCCGATTTACACGATGAGTAAAGTTCTCCAAAACCGAACCGAAAGTTTGGTAAAAACACGGCTAGATAATTATTTTAACATATGTCCTTTTATCCTCGTCAACCCTCTTTTGACCACAATGATTTTTTCGCGCTTTTTTTCTCTCACTAAGTTGTGTATTCTCTCATTCCCTCCTTTGTTATTGTAACTCTTATACAGCTAAAAATCATATCTAATTTTTGTGTGAAGTCGTTGAGCAACAAACGCAGTTTTGTCTTCAGAAATTGTTGGGCATTTCCATCGGAAATTCGCTGAAAAAAGACTCACCAGAAAATCAATTTTTTGAATGGATTAAGGTTAAGTTAAATCAAAAAATTATTATTTTTGACAGTATATCACAAAACTGAATTTAAAATCTTGAACGCACGAGATAATTTTAGTTTATTTTAACCGACTGTCCGATTATGGCCTGGCCAACGTCACGAATTTTCGTTTAAAATGAACTTAAAATCCGGTTGTTTGCTCACACTTTTACGCTCAATGTGTAAATCAGACCAGAGAGACAAATGTTTTGCATTGGTGTACACTGCTGCCCAGTATTCATTTCAGTATTCTACGCGGTTTTTGATCAGCGCTTTATATAAACGAGTCTATTATACGAGTATAGTTTAATATGGCCAATCGCCATTTTTTTGCGTTAAACTCTTTAAATGCGCCTTAACTCGTTACAAGAGGACTGGATATTCCATACATACAATAACCAAAAGCATTGGAAACTTACCGTAGTCATTCAAGTTGGCGCTGGTTTGCAAATCTTCTACTCGCTGTTGCAATGAGTTGAGTTTCTGGTTTAATTCGTCTGAAAAGTATTTTTTGAAGTAAAAAAGAGCCATATTTTTGTTACAAATTTTTCGATGAGAAAAATTGCTAAGGTTAATACACAAGCATAATAATTAGAAAAATTAAAAAGCCCATTCAAAAAACTAAATGTCAAAATAAACATATTTCATAATCAGGCGCGTAGCCAGAAATTCGCAATGGGGGGGCTATTTTGGGGGTCTGGGGGCGAATCCCCCAGCCGCTAAAGACTGGGGGTTTGGGGGCAAAGGCCCCAGCTGCCGGAGGCACGGGGGTCTGGGGGCGGAGCCCTCAGCGCTCAAAAATTTTGCATTTGTTTTGCAAAAATAACTTCATTTTAGGGCTATTTTGATTAAAAAATAATGCTTTTAAAACGTGGCATTAAAATTGGCAGTGCAAACATGATTAAAGTGGTGGCATAAATGGGCAGAGATGGGCACGCGCTACTTCAAAAGTAGCGCCGCTCCCGCTCCCGCTACTTGCCCTAAAAAGTAGCGTCGCTACCGCTACCCGCTACTCGTCTTCAAAAGTAGCGCGCTACCGCTACCGCTACTTTACCACGAAAGTAGCGGCGCTACCCGCTACCGCTACCCGCTACTTTGAACAACGTGTAAATTTTTTTCGCAGTTACTTATGAATAATTGGGTATATAATGGGATAATTAAAAAGATAAATTAGGTTATCATTGACTGTCTTTTGAAAAGCGTACCTGAAAAACTATACGTTTTTTGAAATCAGAATATTTTGGGTTTGGGCTGAGTGTTTTTATATTTTTACGTACGGTACTTTCAACCTCATCTGCTCTTAACCTTGGTTGGAATATAAAGTGACGTAAATTAAATTAGGTATAAAGTGGCATATTTATTTTAGTTTATTTAAAAGTTAATTTTTGTTTTAAAGTAGATCATTATTTTAATAATAACCGATCAGTGGTGGAGTAGATAGAGCGTATGCTACTGAAGCGGTAGACTCGAGTTCGATTCCCGGTCGGGTCAAACCAAAGACTATTAAACGTGGTATTCACAGCTTCCCTGCTTGACGTTCAGCAATTAAAGGGACAGTGTGAAACCTCCACCAAGTGTGGTAAAACATAAGCAATTCACTGAAAACAATTTAATGCAATATGCGCTGCGCTATGGAGACGCGTTTCGACCTTGCTCAAGTCCATAGATGGGCACAAGTCCGTTAATCCGTTAATAACGAAGCTAACTTTGCATTAACTCGTTAGTCCGTTAAAAAGTTTTTTCATGTTAACAGACTAAATTAACTTCCGTTAAGTTCTGTTAACTTCCGTCAAGGTTTTTATGGTTAATATCTTGCACAATTTATTCATCGTGTGATCGTACCGTTACAAACCAGTTTGCACTGGTAACACTTGTTGCGTAATAGCACAAGTTTTTTAGATGAAAACGAAGAAAGCTCTTTTTTGTGGCAAATAATAAGCTACAGCCTCACGGGTCTATTAATTATCGCTGTTCACAATTTCCAAACATTTTCCGATTGTAACTTATTTAGTGCATTTGAACGTATTTTTATCTTGAAATTAGATTAGACTGTAAAATGGAACTTTCAAAACACAAAAAGACCACCATAGCAATAAATATTTCTTTACATCAGGTCAACAGCGTCAATACGTGTCCTAGAAGCGAGTGAATGAAAAGAAATGTGAATTACACGCAAAATGTTTACGAATTAACGGACTTCATTAACTTCCGTTGATTAAAGCTGAAAATGACGGATTAACTTTAACGGAGGTGTGAAGTTTGTTAACGGACTAGAGGTTAACGAAGCTAACGTTTTGCATTAACTTGCCCACCAATGCTCAAGTCTCATCAGGCGGCAATAAAACAATATATACATTACTAAAATCATAATATACACATTGTGCGATTGAGTTAAAATTCAGGTAGAAAATTACTACTGTATACGTAGGTGGCAGCTTGACTCGAAGACCGAAAGATCCCTTTGCTATCTCCAGGCCAAAGCAACTAGGTGAATAAAATGTAATCACAGTTAAGCCTATACTGTTAGAAAAATCATTAAAATCAACTATGGCAATATAGAAAAGATCAAGAGAACGCCATTGATTATCTGCAAACGAGTTGAATCAGATAATGCTCTTTAATTTTTTTTTTCTGCAAAGGCTAGCTTTGCTCCAAATTTTTTTTTAATTTTGAGCAAAACTGAGTTTCGTGCTCTTATAAAAGCAATATTGTTCTTTCAAAAAAGTATCCAATAAATTATTAACGACATTTTTGTGATTAAAAATAGAGCGCTTATATTCTTTAGATCAGTAGTTCTCAAACCTTTTTTCAAAGCGATCCAAAGTTATTGAAAAAGTCAAATGTGTGACACTAAACGAGCCATTTTTGCGGAAAGTGAGGTAAAGACCAAAAAAAAAAGGTTTTCTCATCGGAAATCCACATATTTCAGCGGGTTTGCTGAGTCATTTTTTATTATTACTTTATGGTTTTATGCATATTTCATCCTTTATAGATGTCTACAAAAAGAAACCAAGCAACCCAAAAGAATTTTCAGGCGACCCAACTTTGGGTCGAAGCTCATAGGTTGAGAACCATGGATTTAGATTGCTCAAATTACAGCTATGCTTCGAAATTTTTCGTTAATTATATTTTAAACTTATTGTTGAAACAAAAACAAACACTAACTCTTCATCAACCCTGGACATTGCTTTGCAAACAAACAAACAAACAAAAAAAATGGTTTGACAGCAACAACAAATCACAGTAACAGAACTCCCCAAAATTTTTTTCAAAGTTTATTTTTTTGTTTTGTTTTTTTGTTATTTTTGTTTGATCATCAACTAAAATAAACCTTGCTTATTTGTTTACTTAAAATTGACGAAAAAGCTACCGCATTTCGATGAAGACCTTTTTTTGGTTTTCACGTAAAATTAATGAAAAAAATTACTGCATTTCGTTGTTTTCAAACCGCACCCCCCAAAAAATCTTTTTTGTGCCCCCTCCTTACAAGCACACTACTCTGTTGCCGGGCCAGCCTCTAACTGTCTAATGCGGCCTAAGCAAGCGCAAGTCTCTAATCAAGTGCCTAACTGCATCTTTGCAATTTTTTAGTTCGCTGTTTGCCTATAGACCTACTATCAGTTTAAAACAACTAACCTTAATAGCTGTAGTAGACTTAGGCTATACGCTACTCCTGTTCAGATACAACTGCTATCGAACCACGGCCATGTGGATATAGTTTAGCTCAGACTTTAGATGACAATGATCACCCGTTCAAATCTATTGTTGGAAATAGCAAAACGTAATAAATTCATCATTACAACGTCACAAACAAAGTTATTTCGGAATTCTCACCCGTACTAACAATTTTGTAAACCAAAAATACCAATTACTAATGTATCTGTTTTTGATTTCATTACACATATTACAATAAGCACGTGAAATAAGTAGCGGTAGCGGATAGTTCATTTTCTAAAAGTAGCGGCGCTATCGCTACCGTTACTTGCCCTAAAAAGTAGCGTCGCTACCGCTACCCGCTACTCGGTTTGTATAGTAGCGGCGCTACCGCTCCCGCTACTCAAAAAGTAGCGGTAGCGGTAGCGCCGCTACTACAGTAGCGCGCTACTGCCCACCTCTGTAAATGGGATATTTGGGAGGTGGCTAATGGTAAAATGTTAGCTCTCTAGTTTAGATGCTGGTAAATTATACAATCGAATAGTTCAATAAACTCACACAATGTAATCTATTTCGTATACAGTTTATAGAGAAAAATAATTGGGCGGGGTAGGGGGCTATTGAAAAGATATTTGAGAGAAATGGTTGGTAATGAACTAATACTGAATAGCCCCCTCCCTCTATTCCTTAGTTTATAGTATATTTGTTGATGACACCTATGTTTAGCATTTTGACACTTGCGATCAAATTTGGTTGCTTAATTTTGATCATTTTTCAAAGTTTTCATTTATTTGTTAGTTTTATTTTTGACAAATTAGCCCTCCTCCCTGAATATATGCTTCAAAAGGTGTTTTAAATCACTATTTAGTCCACTCCAGTGCATAAAACAGTCTCAAAAGTGCTAAAAACGTAGTGTTTTTCCCATTCTGCATTTTGGTCGACATGCCAATAGGGGGGGCGATAGCCCAACCGCCCCTTCCAGACTACGCTACTGGTGTGATCAAAGCTTCTGCCCAACTTACAAAGGGGGGGCCATGCCACAATTTTGCATACTATTATATGTTAATTATACTATCCTGGCGACCCAAAGGGGTGGGCCATGGCCCAATGGCCCCCCCCCCTAAACACGCCCCTGATCGCAGAATATAGCTTCAGTTTTTTATTGGACGATAAGCTTCATGAAATTTCTTTTAAAAACAAGCATGCATGGGCTGGGGCGCCGAGAGCCAGACGTGGACCCGGGGTCAGATTAAATATTGGGCAATTCCGGTTTTGTGCGCACCAAAAACAAAGTGGAAAATGCCAATTTTCTCCAAATTTTGATGTGGTCTCCGAAAAAAAAAAGGAAAGGTCTTCAAGGCAAAATGCCTCAATTTTTTTCGAATTTTTATGTGTTCTCCAAAAAAAAGTTTTGCCGACCCACAAACTCGTTTGTCACTGTCATTTCAATGGGCCCCCTGAAGTCCTCGGGCCTTCTGATGGACCCCTAAAGCCCATGGGCCCCCTAAACTTCATGGGCTCCGGGGTATTTTCCCCTCTGCCCCCCCATCTCGGTGGCCCGGTGGATGGATAATTATTTACGTTTCTAGTTAAAAATTAAACTCTTACTGCAATATCACTAATTGCACGGCAACACAGACAAGGAATTTGTTAAGGAGGGGGAATTGAATCCCAAGGCAAATTTATTTTGCGTGAAAAAATGTCTTTATTTGGCCAGCGTGCGAAGTAAACTGTTGGTATTCACGCATATCACAGACGGGGTTCTAGGAAGCGCGCAATTTTTGTGATTTCTTCAAAAAAATAGCCTTTTGGATTATATTTTATACCTTTTTGGAGACATGTAAAATAACTTAGCTGCTAAGTTTTGAAAACTTGTAGAAGAGTTAAACCGCCCAGTCTCTTCAAGCCCTCGTTACTCACTGGTCAATCGGGTTGTTCAAAAATTTTTTTTCCGGAATGTTTTTCTCCTAGGGGCTTAAAAAGTGTGTTTTGGTGCAAAAATAATCCATGTAAATTTTTTTTGACCTTAATTAATATTTAGCTGTCGCTCACTCCCCACATTTAAGTGTGCCCCCCTAAATCACAAAATTGCCTATCTCCTTAACCACTTGAGATAGAAACTTCAAATAAAAATCAAAAAATGTAGAAGTGATTTCCCATCGGTGTTTAATAGATTTTATTATTATATTTGATCAAATTTTCAAGATAAATTAAAAAGCTTTTTTTGCTTAAAATTTTAGATAAATGTTAACATTAGATGAACGGTCCCACCAACGAATCACCGACGGCTTAAAGTCGAACACCGTTAATTTTAAGGTCAAGCCCAAGGATTGGTTGCATCCATTCCTTAAAAGTCCGTCCTGAAACGCATCAACCTAAACTATAATAATAGCATAAACGACTATGATGGTAGGAATCCAATATACCAACCGAAAGCTCGACCCGAGACAATGGGGGCGACCTTTTGGTCGAGCCCCTCGGGAGATCTGCCCTGCCATTTCGACCCATCCCCGTTGGGGAGGGGACTGCACCACCACGATGAGGTGGCAGGACGCTGGAGCAGTTTTTCTTCTTCCTCTTCTTCTTTTTTCCAACCTCTCTCTCTTACAATTCCTTAACCTCTACTCCCCTCCTATCAAAAGCAAACCTTCTGATTCTCTCTCATGACCTTCTCTCCTGACATCCTTCCAAACTCCCATGACACTTTTATCCTTGGAGACTTCAATGCTAACCAACCAACCTGGGACAGACTCATTCCCCCTAACCCGCCCGGAAATGACCTGTTTCGCTGGATCACTTCTTCTGGTCTGGAAATCCTAAACGACCCCGCCTCTCCCACGCTACTCCATCATTCCACTGGGAGCCGTTCATCTCCTGATTTTTCATTAGCTCCTGCGTCTCTCGCTCCCCACTGTGAGAGGCGCATTTTCCCTGGCCTTGGCTCTGACCATCTCCCCATTGATTTTGTTCCCCCCTCTCTCCAGTTCGTCACCCCAACACCCGTCCCACCAAATTCAAATACAAAAAGACCCGTTGGGATGTTTACCAATCATATATTGTTAAGAATCTTCCCTCTCTTGATGTTGACGCAGTCAACGTCCACCAGACTTCCCGCTCCTTTTCCGTCTTCTTAGTCGAAGCTGCCAAGGCCTCTATCCCCTCTATTCCCTCTTGCTAAGTTTAGGTTTTGAATATGATTAACCCTATCTCTAAAACTAACTCTAACTATCCATAGCCTACTTTGATGTTCGGTTAGTGACGTCAGATGTGATTGCAACCGGTAGAAAATATCGATATATTGTTCAACCACATTTTCTTATCATCTATCTTTGTGAATAATAGAGTAATTGTAATTGAAAATAGGCAGAAAAAATTTTTAATTACAATTATCGACTTTTGAAATTTTCAATTACAGCAAAATCGTGGAATTAATTACGGTTTTCTCAAGTACAATTATAATTTTTCAAGTCTGGTCTTAAGTCATCTTCACGGCGTTACATTCAAAAACATACGCAACACACTGAAAGCAATTAAATGCTATAAGCCCTGAGCTATCGCGACACGTTTCGACCTTGCTCATGGGTCTCATCAGGCGACAATATCACAATACTTACACCAGAGCTGGACAGCGCTGTTTCGAGCTTTCAGCTTTCATCGGCAGCCCTCAGCTTCTCTAACAAAGTTATTCCCCAGCTGGACAAGACTCTTGGCCGAACTGGACAAACCTTAAGGGCTTGCACAGCGGCAAAGGGTTTGTGGGGAATAAACGATTTTTCACTTGTGGTACTTAAAAAAAAAAAACAAGTAAAAAAATCGCTGAACCCTTGTAGTAAGGATAGCCGTAGGCTATCCCTACCACAAGGGTTCCCCTTGTGTGACCACGGAAATCATAACCAAAAAGTTTGACGTCCTTCGTGGTCGACTCCTGGGAAATCATAACGACTTCCACTGGCAGCTAGGTGACTAGATCAACCACCAACCATGCAGCTGCAAAGCAGCTCGAGTCATAATATGCACAGAGCTGGACAGCGCTGTTTCGAGCTTTTAGCTCTCATCGGCAGCCCTCAGCTTCTCTAACAAAGTTATTCCCCAGCTGGACAAGACTCTTGGCCGAACTGGACAAACCTTAAGGGCTTGCACAGCGGCAGAGGCTTTCTAGGGAATAAACAATTTAAAAAAAAATCGTTATGATTTCCCAGGAGTTGTTATGATTTCGAAATGTTATGATTCCCAGAAGTCGTTATGATTTCCCAGGAGTCGAACTCGAAGGACGTCAAACTTTTTGGTGGTGAATACATACACCACTTAAACGAAATATGCACATTGTGCAATTGAGTTAAAATTCAGGTAGAAAATTATAACACTGTATGCTTCTGTTCAGTCTATGTACAGTTCCGTGACGATAAACACTTATGAAGCCGTTGTTTAACTTTGTAGCCGTTTTGCTAAATTGCTTAAGCTCCCCAATAAATATTCTACATAACTTCTTATTGTTCTCAATTATTTTTTTGGCTGTAGCAAACGAAAAAATTTTAGCTTTGCAAAACAAAAATAATCCATTGAAGACTTGGATTTTGATTTTTTTTTTGTTAAGAAAAGTTTAGTAGTTGCATAAACAAGCCACAACTTGAACATTTTAGGTCAAACAACATCATATTTTTGCTTAATCTTAAGAGCTCTTTATCCAATATTGTGTAATTTATTTTTGAGTCAAGCATATTGTCAAAGCTTACCTCAAAGTTTATACCAAAATTTGAATCGATGGCTGTTGCATTAGATGAAAATAGTAAAATTGCTACTAACGAAAGACGAACTCGTTGGTGATGCTTGTTTAAACCTGCAAAAACAAAGCAAAGAAAGTAAATACTTCGAAAAATAGATTGTCAAGTTTGCAGTGAAGGCAAAAGTAAAATTTTACGGAGTCTATAAATAATTTTTAACACCCTTTTAAAATTTGTAGCCGTTATTTTGATTTTTAGTTTAGCTTTACATGACAATGTCATTACAACAACAATGCCATTTTGGATATCTAATCCAGCAGTGTTGTCTAGATATTTGGCCTAGGTAGGATGAATAGGATTATTTGAAAACTTCAAAATTAAAATCGAGAAAAAATGCGACACATGACGCTTTGCCGATTTAGTTACTTTGTCTCTCCTTCAGTTGCTCTGCCTCGCTGAAATCGGAAGATCGGAGTGAAGGAAGTGAAACTGAGCACTGGCTAGTAATGCAATAACTTTCAGTTTTGCTAAATTACGGCAAATACTGTTGTACTGATCATATCATTGCTTTTTGGCTATGCTTAATAATGTTTATAACTTCTTAAAAGAACATTGAAGAGGCAAAACAGCTTGATAGGGCGTTTGTTTACTCGCGTTTATTACTAACAATTAGTATTATTACTTGTTTTATATCATTTGTTTAAAATTATTATTCGCATTGTTCTTAAAGCAAATAAAATTTTAAGGCCGATATTTACTGGCATCACATAAATTATACGTCAAGCAATATAAGCATATGCCCTTGAGAAAAACTGACCTTCGTCAAGTCGTTTGAGTGACATTTTGTTTGAATATCTTCTAGCTATATAGAATGCAGAAAATGACAATCAAAGCAAAACTCTTAATAAACGCGAATTGAAGATGAACTGTATTATTATATCTGATTAATATTTTTTTGCTATGTAAAAACAACGAAAAAAAAACAGGACGAACATAAATTCAAAAGTAACATAAGACAACTTGAAACTCGTATTTATACATGTACTTGCGGAATTTACAACGGCAGGGAATCGAACCGTTAGGCCTACCTTTGTGAGTTTGAGTCCGATTTCCTACCGCTACGTCATCTGTAAGTGCATTCATACGTAACTTTCTTTATTGATTCTCAAAACTTACAATTTACCGCCATCTCGTAGGCGTAGGCAGGAGTCCCTGCTCCCCCCCCCCAATTAAAATGTCACCAATGATAAACTGATGACAATAAAGCGTGTTGTTTCTTCCGTTTCAGTTTCTTTTAGCATTTTTGCATACAACAGTAATTAACGAATACAATTACTATTGACGAAAGCAATGTTGTTGTATCGCGTTCGTCTCTGTAGCGAGAGGTCTCAGGTTCAAATCTCGGGCCGGTCAAATCAGACTGAGTGTTGCCAACGGCTCGCCACCGCTGTGACATTTCTTCGAAAGAAGCTGTGTTGCGCGGGCGCAATGACTCGGTGACGGGCCCCGCCTACTCGTTACACGCTTCGGCGTTGTACAGCGAGTACAATGTAAGATTTGATTTTAATTAATATTGACAATTAGGGGTTCCAGGTCCCCTGAATTCAAATTTTTGCCAACCAATTTAAATGTAAAGCACGTGGAAGAAATTTAGAGTTTTGCCCTATAAGTTGGAACTTTAGGCCCTTATCTAATGTTTTCATAAACGTGACACACTATCATGACTAGTAATCACTTATTGTCCCAACTTAAAATAACGATTCACCTCCACCTCGCCAGTTTTCCCGCGACAAAATACTTCTTGAAAAAAATTTGATAGAAGAAATGCTTATTGAACAAATTATTGAATTTGAATTGAAGGGGACGTGGGTCCCCTAGTCGTACATATACTCCCAAAACTGGTAATTTTCGTGACAAAGCAAACATCTCGACGGCAAATCTTCAAGTGAATTATTATTTGCTGCATCAATATTGCAGGAGGCAATGTACTTTACTTCCCACAACAGGGGTCAAGCCACCATAACAAATTTAACCCCAAAATGCAAGGTTTTTAATGTGTTTTGGACTTGACCTGCAAGTAAAAGGATGACTAAATAATTCTAATTTTTTCTATTGACTTTCAAGTCTTAAAAATTTAGTTCTTCAAATGGTTCCAAACACGTGCGCAATGTGATCCAAATGGCATTAAAATTGCTATTTTTTTCCAAAAAAGAAATTACCTAGCGGCTGAGGGTTTTGCCCCCAGACCCCCATCTGTGATACGTTTGACTTAAAATACTTTGCTCACCACGTCACCCAATTTAGAGATTTTCGGAAAACTTTTAAATTTTTGGTTCAAGTTGTTCCCTTTAAGCGAAATCATGGTTACGTGCCCAGACCCGGCGCCACAGGGGGGCATACCGGGGCCGTGCCCCCCAAATGAAAACTGTGCCCCCCAAGCGAGGATTGTGCCCCGAAGAAATTAACAGGAACGGAGCTACTGGAGTGCAAATCGAGACCCAAATTGGTGACGTTTTTATGACGTTTTTGAGATGAAGACCTTTTTTTTGGAGATCACCTGCATTCTGCCGGAAAAAGTGCTTGAATTTGCGATTTCGCCCGGAAAATCCCTTTGAATCTTTGCTTCTCACCTTGTTCAGTTGATCCAGGCTGGGATAAATTTCTCGTGCCCCCGTGCCCCTCTCGAATTTACACAAAATAAACTGCTCGTGCCCCCCAAAATTTATTTCTGCCCCCCAGTCACGCTATCCTGGCGCCGGGCCTGTACGTGCCAAACCAGACCACGGCTTCTGATTTTCCATTTCACGTTATTTTTGTCCCATAAAAGTTTGTCTTGGAAAATTTCTGATGACGTCATTACATGCGATTCGCTGTTTGGGACCCCTAATCAAAAATCCTGGCTACGACTACGCAAGAGTTGTAAACGGTTCGACTAGTTCAGGCCCGAGCCCGAAAACTGATTTGAAGTCCAACTAATGCCTGAAAAATCCCAAAAGTTAAGTTACGTCTGAAGAATTAAGCAATGTTGCCAAGTTATTTTGATTATATCTTTGTGCACCTAAAGACAAAAAAGCACGCCTCAGGCCCAATTTAAGCCCGAAATTTTTCTCAACTTTAGGCCCGAACCGGGCCTGAACCCAAACCCGATCCAAAAAGCCCAGCCTGATTTACTACTCTGGACTACGCACCATCTGCTGGTCAAACTGCCAAATAGAAATCTGTTGTTGATCAGTAGAATCAGGTTTCATTCTGAGCAAAAATTTTAAACATTTTTTTAAGAACAGTCTACATTCGGCGTAAAATTTTGCGCGTGTACGAGGTATCTTTTGCTTATAATGTACCTTAAACAGAAATTCGGTTCGCCCAGTCTGTCGCCTTACCAGCGTAAAATTGTAAAATTAGCAAAGGTCATTACCAAGGATGACAGTACGGTGCGGTACGTTCAAAATTTGAACAAGCTGGCGTACTTCAAAAACTTACCGTGCCATACTAGCGTAACGTAACAAAAGCAAATTTTGCATCCGTACCGTACTAGAAACGTACGGTACGTAGGTCAATCTAAAGATGGTAAGCTCTAAATAAGAACAGAACAAATAGAATAAGAACAAAGGCCCGATTTAAAAAGCAAAAATCAATTCTGCTATAGTGCTGTACAGGCCCGGCGCCGGAGTAAGATGTTTGGGAGCGCTCAAAAAAGTTTTGTGGAGGCTCATTTTGTGAACTAGACAGACAAACGTTTTATCCAGAATTTCATCAACTACAGCATTATGGTTACGCTACTTGAAGCACGTTCACTCGATGTGTCTTGCGATTTCATACAAGAGTGTTTCTGGTGGTGCTGGGCCCATACGACAGAACAAGTTAGCGAGCTCGTAAAGGCCATTTTCACTCTCTAAAAGGCGTTAACGAGCAAAAAACTTCGTAGACTAAATGCCATTTCCCAACCCTCTCGCCTAACATGCGTTAAAATTACTAGCTCGAATTAGTTAGCGAGATGTTGTGTTAGCACGTAATAAATACCTTATTGTGACGTTAGACGCATTGGTGTTCATGCGTACTGTGTCTGCTACAGTGTATGTACTACAATTGTTATGGAAAAAGATACTATGGACCATGCGTTAATATTCTAAGCTTGTGAAATCCTCCTTTGGTAATAATTAGTTAATGAACGGCAGAGTTTAATTATATTTTTTAATCAATATGAAAAAAAAGAACAACTTTTACCATACCACAATTTTTAAAATGAGGTGAAGCGCTCTTGAGTTTCTTGGTGGCATAGGCGTAGCCAGGATTTTTGATTGGGGGGGCCCAAACCACAAATCACACGCAATGACGTCATCAGAAATTTTCGAAAAAGTAAATTTTTGTGGGGCAAAGATATCGTAGAATGGAAGATCTGAAGCCGTAGCCTGATGGCACTTTGCCAGGATTTTGGTAGAGGGAGAGGGCGAAAACTAATTGTTGAAAAGTGTAAAAGTCTAACTTGGAAGACGTGTTGAGTAAGCTAGTGTACTCAAACGTATCACAGACGGGGGTCTGGGGGCAAAGCCCCCAGCCGCTGGGCGATTTTTGTAAGTTTTTGGAAAAAAAGCTATTTAAATCCCATTGGATCACATTTCGCACGAGTTCAGAGCCATTTCAAAGAACTAGATTTTTAACATTTCAAAGCCAATCGAAAAAATTTAGATTTTCAATCCTCTTTTTGCAATTAAATCCCAAAACACGCTTAGAATCTTGCATTATGGTGTAAAATTTTAATTGTAAGTGATTTGGTCCATAGGGGGAAGTAACAAACATCGCCTCCTGCAATACTTTAGCAGTAAATAACTCAGTTCATAATAACGTTAAACGAGGGCCTGGGGTGGCAACTTTTAGGTCAAAACTCTTAGATTTCTCACAGGTTTTGCATATAAATTGTTAAAAATTTGCATTAAGGGGCCCCTGGCCCGGGAACCTTGGTCGTCAGTCAGGGGTCCTTGGGCTCCCTGGTTGCCAGTTAGAGGCCCCGTAGCCCCTTGCTTGTCGGTTAGGAGCCCATCCCCCCTGGTTGTTAGTTAGGGGCCCTGGGGCTCCCTGGTCGTGAGTTAGGGGCCCTGGGGCCCCCTGGTCGTCAGTTAGGGACTCCAGGACCCCTTGGTTGTTGGTCAGGGGCCCTGGGGCCCCCTGGTCATCAATTAGGAGGACCCCGGGGCCCCTCGTTGGCAGTTAGGGGGCTCCTGGCCCTCTGGTTGTTGGTTAGGGCCCCCTGGTTGTTAGTTAGGGCTCTGGGGCTCCCTGGTTGTGAGTTAAGGGCCCCGGGGCTCCCTGGTCGTCAGTTAGGCACTCCGCGGCCCCCTGGTTGTTGGTTATGAGCCCTGGGACCCCCTGGTTGTCGTTTAGGGGCCCCCTGGTTGTCAGTTAAGGGGCCCCCTGGTTGTTGGTTAGTGTCCCTTGGTTGTTAGTTAGGGGCCCTGGAGCCCTTGGTCGTCAGTTATGGGCCCCCTGGTTTTCAGTTAGGGGTTCCGGACCCCCTGGTTGTCGGTTAAGGATTCCAGGGCCCCCTAGTTGTTAGTAAGGGCCCCCTGGTTGTTAGTTGGGGGCCCCGGGACTCACTTGTTGTCATTAATATTATTGTTAATTACTGTTATGTGCGTAATTACTGAAAAAAAACTGCAACTAAACATCGCCAGGCTATGTTGACATAACTTTTTGTCGTTTGTGGTATTTTGATTGGGGGGGGGCCCGGGCCCCCCCTGGCTACGCCTATGCTTGGTGGGAATACTTTTATGTTAACAGCAACAATAGGTTTCAAAATTTTTCAAAAGTGAGCAAGTTGAAGTACACTGGTCTTGTTTAGAACCAGTAAAATATAAGTTAAGACTAGCTGTTTTTAATTTTATGCCGATTTTCAGCATCATTAGTTCTTGATCTTTTCTTAAATTTTTAGAGCATCAATATCAATATCAGCGACCATGTTTGTAGCAGTGTTAAATTTCTAATGCTCTGTCGGTTTGAGTAAAGGCGTTTTTCCTGCTTTTGCAGCTTTGTTAAATTTTTTTGAAATCGTTTTAGTTGAAAAAACCAAGTTTTTTTTGTATAACTGCCAAAAAAAATTCTCAAACAGCGCTCCATACTCTTGGAATAACTGCAATTTTGCTTGCAAACAGAAGAAAATCACTAAATTTTTACGGTTTTGAATCAGTACAAAGTTTAGTTTCTTTTTGATTTAAATTTTTTTTTTTCGTTTGCTTTTGGTTTATTTTGCTGCCAAAGCCAGCATTGTTTTTAATTTGTTCATAAATTTTGAGCAAAAATGAGCCTCGCGTTCTTAGAAAATTGTTCCTAAAAAAAGGGTGTATTGCTCTTTTTGTCAGCTGATGCTACTCAATATTTCTCTATCAGTCAATACAACGAACGGTTCTCAACGCAATCCGTTTTCTTCTTAGCAGTCTAATAGCAAATATGGAGACCATTTCAAGCAATTTTCAGCATAAATTTGCTTTAGTTAGAGTTTTCAACATTTTGCCGTTAAACTTCTGACCAAAAAAAATGTCTCGTACGCTTAAAAGAGTGCTTCAAAATATTCGTTAAGTTGGCGAGGCAGAGTTGTAAGTCGGGCCGGGCGTTTCGGGTCGGGTTCGGGCCGGGTTCGGGGCTGAAGCTGACAAAAATTTCGGGCTTAAATCGGGCCTGAGACGTGCTTTTTGTTTTAGGTGCACAAAAATATAATCAAAATAACTTGGCAACAATGCTAAATTTTTCAGACTTAACATGACTTTCGGGTGTCTTCGGGTATGATTTGGGCTTCAAATTAGTTTTCGGGTTCGGGCCGGGTTTGGGCTTATATTTTCGGGTTCGAACCTGAACTAGTCGGCCCGTTTACAACTCTGTGGCGAGGAAAATGTGACGTTTTTTTACTACAGTTATATCTCGCGATCGATCCAAGCAACTTATCGAGCGAAAATGGAGTTACACAGCTCGCAAAGCTTCAGATGCACCAGCAGAAATAACCTCTTGCCTTTAGCGAGTATTTCATTTGGTAGCGCCTCTTAAAAAAATTCTTGTTATTAATGCGAGCAAGGAAATTTCTGTCATGTGGGCCCTAATTTTGGGCAAAGTTTGAAGATGCATTACTTTGCCGTAAAAATTCTAAATTATATTTCTCGCTTGGGTATGCACAAACAGTGATTTGGGTGGCACCGCCCCGAAATGTCACCCGTAGCACCGGCCTGCTACCACCAATGTCTATCACGGAAGGTGGAGGCTCCTCACTGTTCCTTTAATGCTGAACAAGCAGCAGCAGGGAAGCTGTAAGTTCCATTTTCTACTTCTTTTATTATGACTCGACAAGAGAGTGAACCAAGGTCTATCTCTATGCCGACTGCGAGGGCGGAAGGCGGATTCCTGACCACAATCAATATATAAATAACAAAACTCTTAGCGCATATGCCTCCCCTAGAGAATTAGGGGCCTTGTGATTATTATGTACAACCCTTTCATTGAATTGTTATATCGTAGTGATTGATAAATGTTAAGCCGTCACGTTTCACCTGCCCGGCTGGCGGCATACTGTTTTTCACTCTCTCAGACAGAACTCAGAAGTCAAACCACGTGTCACAATAATTAGAGGCGTAATAATGCATTGCTTTAACACAAGTACGGTACATAGCGTCATCAGCGAGTGACAAACGTTTTTTGTAACTCGTATACTTGTATGGCATGGTACGTGAGTACGTTTAATACGCACATTCAAACAGCGCACAATAGGTGGAGTCGAGAACACCAAGCTCGAGGCCAACGCCAAGGGCCCAAAAAAAATCCGAGGGCAAGGCCGAGACAGCCCTTTTGAGGACAAACCCTTTCGAGGCCAAGGCCAAGAACATAAGCGCAAGTGCCCTCCAAAAAATAAGAAGGTCTTCAAAAAATTTTTTTCAGGCGATCTTCAGAAAAAAAACGTCTTTTAAAGAATTTTTCAGGCGATCCACAAACTTTTAACAATTCGAAAAGTAGTGCTGTCCTCGAGCAGAGGACAGGCCAATTTTCGAGGACTTGAGGCTTCCAAGCCAAGGCCAAGGACTTCAAAATGTGTCCTCGAGACCAAGGACGTCCTCGAGGACTCCACCTCAGCAACGTACCATTGTATCATAGTCGTTATATTAGTCATTATACTATAACGACTATGATAGTACCGTACCCATATCTTCAGAAAAACCTCGTACTGTACAAGCGTACCCTACCTTTTAGCAAAACTTGAAGCGTACCGTTCCGTACTTACGTACCGTACAGTACTGCCATGCTTGATTACTTATTACCAGTAGCATACGCAGGATTTTCGAAAGGGGGGGGGCAAGAAAATTTGAGAATATGGAGAATAATAAAGACCCGAAGACCGGAATGAAAATTTTCCAACCCAAAACCAAGTCCGTTTTCCTACCCAAAAATTAGGTGAAGACCATAAAAAGAAAAGGTCTTCACTCAAATTTAGTCCGGTTTTTAGCCCAAAATTAAGTGAAGACCAAAATAAAAATTAAAAAAAGGTCTCCACTCAAATTTAGTCCGGTTTTTGGCCCAAAATTACGTGAAGGCCAAAAAAAGGTCTTCGCCCACCATTTTTGTGCTCAAACCCTCTGCCCAAGTTACAAAGGGATGGGCCATGCCGCAATTTTGCATACTATTTTATGCTAATTATACTATCCTGGCAACCCAAAGGAGGGCCATGGCCCAATGCCCCCCCTAAATACGCCCCTGCTTATTACACTCATTACGCTTGTAATCGTACGCCAAATTTAACGTTCGAGCTGACTTTACTCGAATAAATTTTTGCAGGTACTGTTTGACGTAGCTACAGCATCAAAAACAAACAATACGAATTAAATACAATTTAACTCATCATCATCATCATCATCATATGATGATGATGAGTTAAATTGTATTAAATTCGTATTGTTTGTTTTTGATGCTGTAGCTACGTCAAACAATACCTGCAAAAGTAGATGGAAGTTGTTCAATTTAACTCAAACACGCTATCTCATTTTCTACAAGACACCAAAAATTTGTCTTTGTTTTCATTGTTCTAGAAGAACCTTAAGATTAATTAGACTAAAGGAAAACGTGCCTTGACTTCGAATTTCGACGAAAGCGCTCCTGAAACTTTTGTTTAATTGACTTTGACTTTTATGGTTAGACGACATCATCCGATATCATTTGTATGAAAAACAAGTACGTAAAATTTCTGTAACGTTGTTTTATTAAAAGAAATTGTTGATAACATTATTATTATTCATCGAGCAATATAACTCAAAAAACTTGTTAGATATTAGATTGAAAATTAAGCCACCAGCTAAATTTGGCAATCCCGCAACCTATAACGTAATAACTCGCAAAATTTTTCAAAAGCTGGAAGCTTTGTGATCAAATTTGTACTGCAACCACAGCCCGGCTTTTCGAGATGGGTTTGGGCTCGAGATTGACTAATTGTCGTACTTAATTTGGGCTTGACATATGTATTTGTGTGGTGGTTTAGCCTTTTAAGTGGTATGAAAACGTAGTTGAAATAACTGCAACCCTGAATGACGACTCTGTTTAAAAAGAAATGCAATGATTATCTCACAATCATTATTATTGCGTCACAGTTGAGCGGCAGTATATAGCTTTATTTTAAACGCTTACGAGCAATCATCGTTACATTTTTGACCTAACCTAAATTTCGGCCTTTTTCGGACCTGCTTTTAGCTTTAAATCACTTTTCGAGTCCGGGCCTGTACTAGTCGGCCCGTTTACAATTCTGCTTCCCCAGGTTGCGACCAAAAACGTACAGATAATTAAAAAAGCACGAGACCTGTTCTGTCGTTAGATTCACCTAAAACTCTAACAAATGTAATTAACGCCAAAAACCGTTCTTTTTCGGAACTTAATTCATCCTAATATCCCGCAAGAACTACATTAATTTCTAGCGAAAACCTTTTTTTTTTCTTTTTTTTTCGGTTTTCACCTCAATTTGCAGCAAAAACGACATCAATTTCAAGTAAAGATCTTTTTTTTCTTGGTTTTCACCTAAAAATTTGACAATATGCTTTGGCTGCGGCCCGTACCTCCGTGAATTTAGGCTATTGCGGCTCGCTCTGTAAAAAGTTTGCGCACCACTATATTACAGACTTTACAATACAGTAACTTGTCTTCAAAACTTATTTAATCGAAATGATGGCAAGATTAACTCGTTTAACAGTCGACAACAACAAACCAATCTTGTAACAGTCACAGTGATTCATTATCGGCGGAACAACCAGTCAATTTTACAATTGAACCGCCGGAAAAAAAACAGGTAGTTTTATAGATGATCGATTATTCATCGAATTATGACAGAAATACAAGATACTCTGCCAACCAAGTAAGGTTTACAGCAGATACACTTCTGGCGTTTTAATGTGTTGCGCTTATACGCCTACTTGTTGTCCAAAAAGCGACGAATAGCAGCAAGCAACGTATCATAAACGACCAATTGCAGCATACTTTAAACTACTGTGGTAACTTAAAAAACTTTTTTGATATAGTACTATAATGTCCTTTGAGCGTCTGCTGCTGAGACGGTGGGCCTGGGTTCGAAAACAGCGTGAAGCCTTCACCGTGTGTGGTAGACAGGTAGGCACCATGCAGATAGCAGCTTGCCTCGAAGACAAAGAAGTTCCTTAAATGTATTCTGGCCAAGTCAATTTGGTAAATAACGATGAAATTAATTTCAACAGGAAAAGCTCTGAACGGTTAATGATTTTCTGCCCAATGCACCTCTTCGCCCACTGCCAGTAATAAAATCTTTGTGTTCGACTCTTCGAGCATGGAAATGATTGCATAAGCATTGCCCGTACTCTTTGCGAAAGAAAAAAATCCTGCGACTGTAAAAGTCAGCCCACATAGAGATTCGTTCGAGGCGATCAACAGGTGGTCAACCCATCAGCCGTGACCACCTGTGTGATGATGAATGTCCACCCTGTGAGTGCTATAAAAATACTCACTTTTGTCTCCAGGGTTCTCCAGCTCAGCTCTGTGGTGTAGCATTTCAGCTGCACCATGCTCTCATTTATTGAATGGAGCCGGATATCTTTGACTGCAGTGTCGAATTACTGGCCAGAAGACAGCGAAGGGACTTTCGGTCTTTGAATCAAACTGCCACCTGCGACGCCTGTTTTACAACACACGGCGAAGACTTTACATTAAAGTTTATAGTGATGAACGTAAGTTCAGTCAAGTTCCGAGTGGAAGAACCAGATCGTTTGATGCTCAGCAAAAAAAAAGTGTCGAACTAAAACCATACTCTATTGAGTAACTATGCTGAGACGTTAAGCGTCGAGCAATCTCGATCAGTTAGGTATGAGGTAATACTGTATAATTCGATTCAAGATTCAAAGCATTGGATTAGCAATTTTCCGCAAATATGCAAAATTTAAGGATTACAAAATCGCTTTTGCATCTTCGAATACCTGGCAATTCCGAAAAGTAAAACTTTGGGAGCTCGCAAAGTCCAAAAGAAATTTACCATCCCGTTGAGAACGCACATACTAGGCTTACAGGGTAGTTTTAACTGACAAGACTTAGCCTGAGTTGAAACAGCTTTTGAAGAAAATGCCGATTTTTTACCCGGATGGTTTTGCAAGAAATCGTTTTCATGTAAGCTTACTGTCAATCTGTCATGTCACAGATGGCAAAACGTATTTCTGTAATCATTTTATTACCACTTTTTGTTTAGTGCATTATAGCGTAAAGAAGACGCGACATATCGTCACTGTAAAGCTATCGCAGAACATCTAACTCTTCCTAAGCACCATTACCCAAAACAAATGCACGAAGCCGAAATGGCGAGCTAGTATTATACAATGAAGTACCAAAATAAAGCTATGTTTAAGCACCATATTTAACTGATACAACTTTGATCGAAATAGCAACAAATTCGTGTATGCTTTTGAGATTTCAATGCCATCGGCAGAAAATATTAACAAGTACTGGTAAAAACATATTAATTTGATCTGCAATTGAAGCATGTTTTGGCAAAAGTTGATAAATCGCATTTCGTCGTTTTAAAAAAATCGCGTTCAAAGTTTTAAACTTTCATTTGGCTTTGTTGTCAAGTGCTACGTAATAAGCTATATAGTACCGAAAAATATTCGAAAATAAACATAAGTTTTTTCTCAGGTAAAACTTTTTTAGTAAATAAAAAATACGAAAAATTCATTTTTTGAAAAATGTCACTTATCAACTTTTGCCAAAACATGCTTCAATTGTTGCTGGAGAATCAAAATCTTTTAAGCGTACCCTTAATGTTGAAATCAACAATACCGAGAAGTCAAAATTAACCAACACAACAAAATAACAAGACTCAAATTTTATGATAAAACTTAATGCCAAAATACAGAAGTGAAAACAACAATAAAGCGTAAAGTATTTTGCACCAGCAAAACTGCCAGTCCAAAAATGGCAGAAAGTTTACTGTTCACATACACGGGTAGTCCTCATCAGCATACGGTTGCGGTTGATCCAAGTACTCCGCTATAGGCTTGCTGAATGAGGAGTCCTTCTTGAACGGAGTATCTCTGGTCTTTATTTGCGACACACCCTGCAAAAATCGTTTAATCATAAATTCAATAAGCACGGCACCTATTGCAAGTTTGAACACTGTCTAAGTGTATAATGAGAAAAAAAGACTTTATTTGAAGTACAAAGTGAAAAATTACGGAACCCAAAACTAAACCGAGATCCATTGTTAATACGCCCGTCGCCCACAGTACCAAACAGGACAATATTTTTGAATAATTATAATCAAATTCTTCCCCTTTTTGCTTTTGCAGCTTGCGTTTATAAAATTGACAAAAATATTGACTTCACAAACGTATTAGAAATCACATTGATTTTAAAGGAGGTAAACTTAAAGCCCGTCCTAGACTAATCACGTAATCAGATTGGCTTTGAAGAAGTTTACAATCTGCCTTAATCTTATGTTTGTTGGGATACCAGAAAACATCCTGGATCCTTTTACTCAAGTTTTTATCACAATCAATCTGATTATGTAGTGTGAATGCAATTTCGTAAAAATAATGCGTTATTGTTACAACCTGGATAGAGCAGGCTTTTAACATTCACATTTTAACAAAAAATTGGGCCCCTAGTTTTAAATGGCACCAATTTATTCAGCATTTGTTTTCTGATTTTTTTTCATCAACCAAAATCATCGTAAAAGTTTGGAATAAAATTGATGTTTCTAACAGGGCATGTTTAACTACTCAAAAACGGCATATCGCTACTAGAAATTTTAACGCTTAGATTTCTTTTCTGACGAAGACCGGTATTGCGTTCGATTAGAATCGAAACCGGCAAAATTTAATCTCGTAACCACCATGGCAAAACGAATAAAAATTTATGTAAGAAACGCACAAACATTATTTATGTACTTACATGGATTTTGTTTACGTGGGTTGACCAAAACGTAACGCCTTGTTCTTTGTTGACATCATGGTCCTGAAAATATCAAATTATCAGTCCGTCGCTTTGGTAAACTTCGTTTGATTCTTTGGCACGGTCTACAATGTGCATATAAATTCATGAGCGTACGAGGATATCGTTAATTTATTTCAACCAACTGCCAGCTTGTAGGCTGGTAACTGGTAAGGCGGCTTTTACCGATCACGCGCATTTGCGCTGCAGAAATACGCTTATCATTTGACTGCATGCATTTTTTGTTTTTGCATTAGATTGAAAAAGATATCATGCGTATTTCCGCTTTAAAATTAAGGCGGAATGCTCGGCGTACCAAGTTTTTGTCGTCCGCTAACGATTTTATGCGCAGTGTAGACCAGGCCTTCGGGGCAATAAACCTAAGAATTTGAAAATGGTTTAAATGCACAACTGACCTATTTTCTGAATGCCATTCCTCCGCGCTACTAATGATATGCTAAGTGCTAATTTACATCAATAGCAATAATTACGACTACACGGAAAAATGTATTTTCGCGTTTGAGCCAAACACAGTACGCCCAAGTTTTAATGACCAGTTGACTATATCTAAAAAAACAACACTATAACTCAAAAATCAAAAGACCTAAGGCGGAATAGATCTAGGTTTGGACCAATTTTTTGTTAGTTCAGTGAAGATTCTGCAAACATTTTAGTTTCTTATTATGAACTTCAGAGCACAATAGAAAATTTTATCAAGGTAAATTTTTTATCAGGAAATTTACCACTTAAGACTAAAAGTACATGCACTACGAAAACGGTAGACAAGGGTTCGATTCCTGGCCGGGTCAAACCAAACACTACAAACTTGGTATTTACAACGCTCAGTATTAAAGCGGACTGTGCAGAGCTTTAACTGAGTGCGGTAGAGGTGACAGCTTGACTCGAAGACCTAAACGTCCCTTCGCAGTCTCCTATCCCGAAAAACTTAGTAAATAAAGATGTATTTAAAATTAGTAACACCTAGCTCATATCAATATCAGAAAATTACTGAAAAGGGGTATGTATTCACAAAGAAGGCGTGAGCCTCGCTGAGCAGCAATAACGCCAGGCTTACTAATGCATCAGAAACGTTTTCATTTCATCACAAAGTTTCAAAATTTAGGCGAGAGGATAATAAGGTACAACAGACCGAAAACGCAAACAGCGTATCTTCGGAAGTATAGCCTATGCTGCTAACTGTCCATAGCCTGCAACTTTACAGAAACGTATTTAACGGCAAGCTTGAAAACATGCGTTGCTTTAGGCGATGCTTGAAATAGCGACGCCGAAAATTGGAAGTCGCGATTCTTTCGCTTCAGTGACGCTAACGCCTTCTGTGTGAACATTATGGGGCGCCGTTTGTGTACCCTAATTTGTGCAATGTTTTTTTGCATATTTAATTAAATACTCATTTTAATTAAAGGTACAAAAATATATAGTCAAAGTAGAAGTAAATAGTCAAAAAATCTGCGCAAAATAAACCGTTGCAAAAATAAATAGTCAAAAAAACTGCGCAAAGTAAACCGTTGCAGAAATAAATAGTCAAAAAACCTACGCATAAAATAAAGTGTTGCAAAAATGCGCTGCTGACTTTTTCGTATATTTGTTAGTGGAGCGTGACAAAGCGCCTTCGGCTGCTCTTGGAGCGCATAAAAGAGCAGCCGAGAGCGCATCAAAGAGCAGCCGAGAGCGCTTTGTCACGCTCCACAACCAAATATGCAAAAAAGTCTACAACGCATTTTTGCAACGCTTTGTTTTCTGCGCAGTTTTTTTTACTATTTATTTTTGCAACGGTTTACTTTGCGCGGTTTTTTTAACTATTTATTTTTGCAACGGTTTATTTTGTGCGCAGTTTTTTTGACTATTTATTTTGACTGTGACTGTATATTTTTGTACATTTAATTAAAATGGGTATTTAATTAAATATGCAAAAAAACATTGCACAAATTAGAGTACACAAACGGCGCTCCATAGAACATCCCTTAAAAGTTTATTTGTAAAAAGTGCGATTTCAAGAGGTGAATTTTTGCAAGGCCGTGGTCGATATCAACCGCCTAAACCCCTTTTTACGTAAGGCCAATAACTTTTCTTACGGTGGTAGCAGGTGGGTATGTTGTCTTAAAATCAGGTTTGTCATAATCTTGCTGCTTTATTGTTATGTATTCTGGTTTTGGCATTTTTTCATTCATCTCCAATATTGTTTCGTCTCTGCAACATACATGTCATGTTATATCGTACTAGTGCACTACTGTACAAAAGCGTATTTAGTCTGGGGGGGGGGGGGGGGGGGGGGGGCTTTTGGTTGAAACATGCCAGCTATGCGAACAAAACGCACTAAGTGAACAAAACCTTTCTTTTTTTCTCTTGACTGTTTATTATCAAGCTTACTTACTGAATGGAGCAATCGTAACAACAAACTTTATCAGTTCATCCTTAACAGTGATGCGTCAGGAATGCATTTTCCATGGCGCTCCTGGCTCCGGCTGAATCGTCTACGTACTGGTTTCAAGCGTTTCCGCTCTTCTCTTCCCAACTTGGGCAAGGCTACAACTGCGGCATGTGAGTGCATCGCTGAGAATAAAACTGCATGGCCATTTAACAACAGACTGTCCGCTCTACTCTCCTCTACGCGGTATTGATGGATTGATCCGACCGGATGAAAACATAACCAGCTGCCAGCAAGAAGCTAGGCGAGATGTGCTAATAACTGAACGAACGAACGATTAAGTTTGCAAAAAGGTGCAAAGTATTTGGATGGTTTCGAAATTTTCAAAACTATATCTCAAGAAGCAATCCACGATTATGTCTACAAACTTCGCTAATTAAGTAACGCAAAGGTACGAATTTACAGTGAAATAGTCATACCTAAAAATTTAACGAAAAAAAAACAAGCAAAAACGCAGATTGTCGCACATTAGCCTACTTGTCAAACCTTGTCGTAAGAAAATTATCATCAGTGGGACAAAGCAATTAAATCTTATGGATCTATTTCCTGCAAAACCACGGCATACGAGTGACGTATAATGGACCATTGAGCCAATGAGGCAGAGATGAGCTCCGCATAGGCTACTCGTCGCACGCATCAGCGAAATTCGGAAGATTTTAATTTAAATATTGCACATTGGGTCATTTCATCTTGTTTTTTGATTTTCATCTTTTTTTTAATCTTCGGCGTTATCAGGAAGCACCTTGACAGGATAACTTTAGGGTTTTTCAGTGTTTCCTCGCTTCGTGGCAATGTCGTGCGGTTTGTTTTGTCTATACCTGAGGCATTTTATCTACCATTAAGCAAATCAATTCAGGTATGTACTTCATTGGATAACAGACGTGAGATGGGTAGTAATCCCCTCAGGGAAGACACTTTCACTTTGAAGAAAATGACTGCAGAAATATGTACATTAATATGATTATGTGTTTAGTATACAGGGTGGGCCGTAAATAACGCACCAAAGCATATAAAACAATTCTGATAATTATAACAAAAGGGTGGGCCGTAAGTTACGCACCCAAGAATTAAAAGTAAATTGTGATGTGAAATAATGTAAATATCTTTTCTTTGGGTATCTGTTAAATTTAATTTCAATTATCAATATTGTTTAATATGCTTTGGTGCGTTATTTACGGCCCACCCTGTATTATTTACGTGCTTAATGAGGTGAACGCAATAAATGTTGAGTTGCGAAGAGAAGGAAACTGAAACAGAAATATGGTAAGATTTGAAGAGAGCAGAAGATTACGGTGGTAGAGGAGAATGTTTTCTGGCTACAAAATACGATCCTATTCTTTTAATCTTTTAATTCATTTTTAATTACCGGTATAACGTAGTTTTATGATGCACAAAAAACACACGCCACTCTCAAACACACGGTATTAAAAAAAGTTAATGTCCAGTATTCTTTTTTTTATTAGGACGAATGCGAAATCCCAAAAAGCATAAGACAGTTTGTCAACAAATTGCCTTATGCTTTTTACGATTTCACGTTTTAAGATTTTTTGTCAACAAGTGTATTTATTGTAATTGTAATTACATTTTATTCACCAAGTTGCCTAGGCCAGGAGACAGCGAAGGGACCTTTCGGTCTTCAAGTCAAGCTGCCACCTGCCCACCTGTCTACCACACATGGTGGAGGCTTCTTACAGTCTCTTTTTTTTCTGAACGTCAAGCAGGAAAGCTGTTAATACCAATTTTTATAGTTTTTGGTTTAACGCGATCGGGAATTGAACCAGAGTTTACCGTTTCAGTCGCAGACGCTCTATCCACTCGAACACTAAAATTTTACACCCACTAGTAGAATTAGCAACGGCAAGCAACGTAACTTTCACCCTTGCGATTTTGAGCGACTCTCTACCGCTTTACCCTCCTGTCATGAGAAACCGATGAAGGCACTATCTTTCGAATGAATCCGCATCCGTTCTAGAGTTGGCCAATGTTAAGTTTTCCGGTTGATTTTGACTTCTTTCTTGTTAAATTAACTGCTTGCTTAAAGCCGCCAATCGAAGATAATTGCCTTAATAACGCCTTACCCATGGACACAACAAAGTAACCAAAGAGAGGTTTGAATATAGATCTTGCCGTCAGGGTCGAGCGAAAACGACGCTTTTACCCTCTCGGCCACGATAAACAATTTACAGATAGTAAATAAATAGTAGATACCGCCAGGTGAAATAAGCTGCTTTCGTTGACAGTAACTGATAAGAACGGCAAAATGCCGATTGAGCCAGCGCTAAAGCATATTATTTCTTCACTTGCTAATGCTTTTTGAGCTATTAAAAATTGATCATAAAATATATTCTCAAAAACAAACGCAACCCACTTAAACTTCCGAGTTGCTTTTATTACCTTAATTTTGGCAATATTTGGTTTTTATTTCCTTAATTTTATTACCTTAATGTTTTAAAGTACAATTGCAGCTTGGTTGTATTTTTTCGCACAGGATTATTGGTCAAATTAAATTTGGAAATATTTTCATGATCATTTAAAAATATTTTCACGATTGCGCGAGTGGATCTCAAAGCTTGATTGCAAAAATATGTAAAATTTTCAGTCATTTTGACCTAAACGACCAAACTTTTTTCTGTCATCCAATAAAAATTCAGGTCAATGACTGTTTTAAATGACCATAAAAATAAACCTAGGTTTTCATAATACTTACACTAGTTTGTTGTATATTCCTTTTTCAAATAACTCTTCCTTTTTACCCCTCGTTCTTACGTTGTGAATCTTTGGTTTCTTGTAAGATTCTCTCACAGTTGTTACGTTTTCGCTATTAGCTTCAAGGTCAATCGTTAATAGTCCTTTGTTACCATTTCTAAGCAGTTGAGCAGCGTTAACATATTTCTTTTGATCTTCTTTTGACGGACCAAGATAGGACGTTGCTCTCTATTAAAGAACAATAATAGCAATCTCACATATAGTAGTAATCTATATTCTGTAACAGGCTGATACCTACCACTACTTTGCAATCTCACATATAAATTGAAAATAACAGTACCTAACAAACAGGGCTACCATATTTTCGTTGTCCAAAAAGAGGATAGGTCTGAAAAACGATAGCCATCCAAGCCCGCGGAAATTAGTGGGCACCTGAAGTGAAGACCTTTTTTTTTTTGAGATCGATTCGAAACTCGCAGAAAATTGTGAGTTTCAGGCCTGAAAACCTTTTTTTTGTTTGGTCTTCGATTCACGCATTGAGCTCTAAGTAGTGAAAAAGAGGACATTGGGTTGCATTTAGGTGCACTCGGGGAAGTATTCATTTCAAAGGAAAAAAGAGAACGTATAGTAGCCCTACTAATAAACGATAATACAGCAAAATTGTTTTGTCGCCTGATAGGGCCCTTGAGCAAGGACGAAACGCGTCACGACGGCTCAATTTTATTTTTTGTCAAATTGTTATAAAATCATTATTCATTTTGTGAAACAATGTCACAAGTGCTCCCCCCTTGTAACTATATACTAATTGTGGTTTGAGCTCTCTCGGTTAGGGAATCTCTTGACTATGGCCCTTGTATTAGCCTTTCTCAAAATTTGAATTCGCTCACTTATTTTAGTTTGAGCACTGTCAGAGATAATGCTATGTAGATAGAAAATTTGGATTAGAACTAGAACCCTTAAAGGTCACTTCGCAGTCTCCCGTCGAGATTGCTAATTATATGTCAATGTTTGTTTTGTGTTTCTTTGTCTCAAAAATAAAGTTTGATCTAATCTGACATCGCAAGCAATATCTGGGGACTTCGCGGCACTATCCAGCTTTCACTGAACTTTATTAAGCTTTAAAATAGTGATCCGATTGCTTTAAATGAATTTGTAAAAAATGTGGTCTTTGATAGTCAGATCAATAATTTAAACGCGCCCCTTTCAAATTTTGTTTCACTAACTTAAATCGCTTTGTGGTTATTCGAGTTCAAAATTTAAATCTCTCGAAGTTATCAAAAATAAACAAGTAAGGTCATTCAAAAAGCTCGCAAAACAGTTTACAATGCAACGTCAAATCTCAGCACGTTTTACGAGTTCTTAACAGTTTTTCATTCCTTTTGAAACGATTTAAAGCGGTCTTTAAAATTCCGAAGACTCACAAGCAAATTTCGTTACATCAACCAAACTCACAGCCATGTATGATTCTGAAAACGCTCTTCCGCATCGCAATTCAACATATTATAGTATTGGAATGCCGGTTGTTTCGAAATTAAAGCCCCCTCCTCAACAGCATAAACTAAAATAAAAAAAGTGCTAAAATTATGCAAATTTAAAACAGCGATTTGTTTTACTTTTTTACTAAATCGTTCGTGCTTTTGCCACATAGCCTTCGTTCTCGAGAGGTATAATTTGACAAATTGCGAAAAAAGGCGGAGAATCCAAATCTATTTTCCCTAGTCAATGCTTCACTCACAAGTTGTCACAGGTCGATGAGAATAACTTGGTGAACCATCGCAGTTTTCTATACGCCCTTGAATTAACGCGATCTTTTGAGACCAGCTTGCTTTTGTGAAGATTTAGCTCAGAAGGTGAGAGGTGTTGAGAATGCAACGGCAATTCAGGCTTTTGTTGTTTATCAAACCATCTAATTTTCTCTGAATCATTAGCTAGCTACGTGGGTTTATCTAACTCAGCTAACTACTCGAAATGAAAGTGGAAGAAATTCGAAATCAAAAATAGCTTTGTGGAAACTTACGTTAATGAACTTCAAACTAGTCTAATGAAGAAAACTTCATAAATTTTCGCGTTGAGCGGTGGAGGGAGGGACCCTAATTTTGAAACACGCTTTAGAATTGTTAAATCCATTGTATAGCACTAAAACTTCCTTACGTACATTGTTCAAAAACCTCAACCCAGAGAAAAAGTATGCTTTCTCAACGTCACAGGAGACATTTTCGTTAAAAAAACTCAGCGATGTACCTCAAATTTATCAAAGCCATTAAGCTCAACTACAGTATGACATCCATCGCAAGCGATATCAAGAGACCTCCAATTTAAATGTTTCGATGTTAGATTGTGTTTGAAAACTTTTTTTCCTGTCTTCCATTACAAATTGTTTGTGTATGATTAGGTCTTTGATGCTGTTTTGTGTATTTAGTTTATGATTCTGTTAAGTTGTTAAGTTTACTTTACTTCTTTATATCTACTCATTCTGAAAAAAACGATCTATCTAGGTCCAACGGTTCAAAAGTTCAAAAATATGGTGCCCCCTTTGAGGGGCCCTCATTTTGGTACCCCAAATTTTGTCAACTTTTATCTCTTCTTTATATTGGCCGACGCTGAAAATTTCATGTGTCCAGCATCAGTGGTCAAAAAGTTTGAATTTTGGCGGCCCCGTTTCGGAGGAAAACCCCCAGTTCTGGTACCTCCAAACTTAGGTCAAATTTTATCTTTTTTTTATATTTACTAACCTGAAACACTTCATGTTTCCAGCTTAAAAGGATAAAAACTTTGAATTTCGGAGGGCCCCGTTTCAGGGGAACCCCCATTTTGGTAAACCCAAATTTTGTCAAATTTTATCTTTTCTTCATATTTCCCTGCACTGAAAATTTCGTGAGCCTAGCATGAGTGGTTAAAAAGTGCTAATTTCGACAGTCCCGTTTGAGGGGGAAAACCCAATTTTGGGACCGCTAATTTTTTTCAAATTTTTTCTTTTCCTCATGTTTACTTTACTTCAACAATTCATGGGTCTAGCATTAACCCTTTGCGGTCCAATAAATTTTCCCCAAACTAGCTCACCAGATCCAATCTTTTTTTAACGTTTGTGGTAGATTTTTACGAGCAAAAACTGATTTTAATAGTTTTGGTTGCAAATTTCCATAACGCCTTGAAATTTTTTGAATTTTATTTTGTGTGGGTCAAAAGTCATCCCACGAATGATCAAAAATTTGTTGCTTTTAAGCAAAAAAGAAAATTTACTTGCAGCACCAAAGCAACATCAAACAAAGCATTACCTAGTTGTCATAATGCACTCAAAATTTTTCAAGAAATGTATTTGTGAAGGCTTAAATTAGTCCTCAGTCATCCCAAGGATGATTTTTGAGCACACAAACAAAAACAACCAACAATACAAACTCAGCCAGCAATTTTTTTTTTTTTTGAAAACTCACACTCAGTCAGCCAGGCACTGGTGCATTTGTTGATCTGATAACATCTGACTACTGTTGATCATGATAAGATGTGGTTATGCTGCATTTCTTTCATTTAATACAGTTAGCATGTCAACATATGGCAGTAAAAATATACTTGCTAATCCTATTTCTATTTAACTTGCTGTGCTTGTGGTACCCGTGGGCCTGCTCCACACCAGTAAGCATATTCTTGCATCATTTTCTAAAGCAGGCTAGGCTACAGAACTGGTTTTAAACTCAGGCATTAGGCTAAGCCTCTAGCTTAGGCCTACAAAGCTACCGTACTGCTTCTGGTACAACAACCAGTACTAAAACTGTAGGGACGACGCGTCCCTCCATCGAGAGTTAGCGTACCCCCAGCGAGATTTAGCGTCCCCACATCTAGAGTTGAGCGTTGGATGACCAGAGGAAAAATAGCCAGCCAGGACTAAAAGATCCTACAAATTTCCTGCCGAAAATGGTCGCAAATTGCGGCGAAGACCTTTTTTTGGTCTGGTTTTGGGAAAAAATGACTTCAATTTCCGGCAAAGACCTTTTTTTTTGTTGGTCTTCACCTGATTTTGGGGAAAATGACTTCAATTTCCGAAGACCTTTTTCTTGCTTTTGGTCTTCATTCAATTTCGGCGACAGAAATACATCATTTCCACAAAACTTTTCTTTAAGTTAGTCAAGGCTGCAAAAGCGTCCCCCATGCAAAATTTTACAATTTAACTACTGACAACAACCTAGTTACCACACAACAGTTTACATGCACAATATTTGCTTATGCGAAGTCCTAATAACATTGTGGTCTCTTATGAAAATCTTCCATTGCATAAAGCTGGTACAGAATGTTTTGCAATATTTTGATTTTTTTGACGGTGATGGGTTTTTATTCGCTATTATTTCTATACTTATGATTGATCTGAAATTTAACTTTATGCAAATCATTTTCAATATGAGTAGAAAGTAGTGGAAGGCCAAGCCTGCAAGTTTCGGTAGTAGATTTCAGCAGTAGGTTTATAGCAGTGGTAAATTGTAAAGGTTTTAGGGTAGTGGTGGTCGGTAGTAGTAGGTAAGAAGTTTTGAAGTAGTAATACTGCATTAGGATACGTAAAGAAATGGCAAGTGGGGGCCTATTCCAATTACAATTTTCTTTGGCTGATTAAGCAAAATTGGCTTTTGTAGCCTGATGAGCCCTTGAGCTACAGCAAAATGCGTCGCTGTAGCTCAATTCCATTTATTGCCATTAACTCATTATTTATTTTGTAAAACAACATCCCAAGTGCTTTTGTCCTGAACCCCTTTAACTGAATTTGAAAATACCAATGTACCAATACTCATTAATTGGAACGACCGAAGCTCACGTCGCGTGTTCCTTTGTTTTTACTTGGCCATTTTCCAACTAACGAGTGCGAATTTTAGACTTTTGCTAATAACTCGAGAACGGTTAGGTCTAGCTACATGAATGTTGACAGCAGTTTGAGATTAATCAGTTGTATGTTTGTACCAAATTTCGAGGCAAAAGGTCACGTGACCTTGGTTTTAGAACCCAAAAACCGCCCGGCAAGTTTGGCGTAAAAAGCGGTCTCAATCAAAAACGGCTTAAGTACTGCCAAAAATATTTCATATGGTTGTATGTCTTAAGATACTCTTTCATCCCAACCAATCCACTTTTAAACGCGTGGCCACGATGAGATTCATTTCTTTTTTTTGCTTTTTTTTTCCATTTTTTTCTTCCTAATTTTTGTACGCTCTTCTCCTCCTAAACCACATAACATCGAAATCTAATTTTTGTGTAAAGTTGTTGAGCTGCAAACGCAATTTTTTCTCCCGAAATTTTTTGGGGCAACTCCACCGGAAACCCTCCCAAAATGGGGCCCCAAAAAATCAATTTTTTGAACGGCTTAACTTAGAGTGCCAGTCTGTTTTGATATCAGCAGATATTTAACAGACAAATATTTTGACAAAGTTTGGGGGTGCCACCCTCCCGGGATCCCCCCAAATGGACCCCCAAAAATCAATTTTTTCTATGGCTCAACTTAGGGTGCCAGTGTTTTATGATATCAGCAGATATTTAACAGACAAATATTTTGACATAATTTGGGGGTGCCACCCCCCCCCCCCCCGGTTACCCCCCCAAATGAACCCCCAAAAATCAATTTTTTGAACGGCCTAAGCTAAGGTGCCAGTGTTTCATGATATCAGGGGATATTTAACTGACATATATTTTGACTCTACTTTTCTAGAGGTTCCATAATCAGATATTTTTGAATAATTGCTGATTTTACGGTAGACAAAAAGTACTTTTGAGCGTCACAGCATTAGCTACATGTCGGTTGTTCACTGAATTTGCTGGCAAACTCCCACCTAGTTATATTTTTTATTGTAAAAAAAAATATGAAATAAATAGTAGAGCAGTTTAGATTGCTAAAAAATACATTTTTTTATAAAAACAATTCCACCTGAGCATGAGGTTTATTTTTCTCAAAATTTAACAGCAAATTAAGAACAAAACCAGCCTCAACATCAAAAAACTAATTAAAAACATGGGCTAGTTCAATGCATTAGTACGACTAGCAGAGTTATGTTTGCCTTCTCTATACTGTCATTGTTGACTTGTCTAACAGTAAACATTGTTTAAAACAAAAGAAAACTTCTATCCCAGTAAAAGTATATTTCTGTCACTTTATTCGCCCATAAAGTTAAAAACAAGTATGGCTGAAAATTTAAGAACAGCCAATCTCAACCCAAATTTTTGCTGAAATCCTTATGAAAAAAGTGTAGTAGCTATTATAACTGATGGTAAATAGCTCTAGCGAGTCGTATGCATTCTATCGTGTTGCAAAATCATTTGAGAGTTTTGTAAGAAGCTAGTAGTGGATACAGTGCCTGCTGTTGAAACAAAAAACTTGAGTTCAAATCCCACTGGAGTTTCTCAGGGCTCGACATTAGGGCACTACTATTTCTCATTTAATCAATGATTTGCTCAATGCTTATAATCTCCACATTCAACTACTTGCTGACGATGCAAGTTTGACTATGTCTGACAAATCAAAAGCGCTGTTAGAAAACCATATGAATAATGAGTTGAACAAACTACAAAGTAGACAAGTGGTTAGAAACTAACAAACTATCTCTAAACTATAACAAAACTGAATTTCTAGTAGTAAACAAATCAAAGTCTAAATGTGGAACCCTAAATATTAGAATAGGAATGAATGACATTGCTTAAGACAACCAAGTAAAATACTTGGCAGTAATACTTGATGAGGATCTTTCATGGACGTCACATATACGTAAACAATGCTCAAAAATTGCTCAAGGTAACTGGGCATTCACAAATTTAATAAAATATGTTAATTTATCTACTTTAAAGTGTGCTTATTATGGACTGATCTATCTTCACCTACAGTATTCTTCTTCCTTATGCAAACAGGCAAACAAAACCTATTTAAAACCTATTCAAACCCTTCAAAATAAAGCTCTAAAAATTATGATTACGACAATAACCGTTGGCGTCAATCTGCTTCCTCTCTATACTAAAAAATTTCAGTCGTTAAAATTCACTGATATCACGAAGTTGCAATTAGCTAAGATTATGCATATTGTTCACAATAACAAAATTTCAAACTTGTACTTTGGTTTCTTCAGTCGAAAATTTTCATCATTATCAAACTATAAATTCTACTAAGTCAAACTATGTGCAAACTTCTACAAGAATTAAAAAAGGCAAATCAACCATTTCTCTCTCAAATCCAAAAATATGGTATGAGATACCAAGTGATCTGAAAAATCTTTTTGATAATTCCTTTAAACATCAATATAAAAGATGATTGCATAATTGCTATGCTTGTAATTATTGATGGATAAATTGATTTGCCTTGATATTAGCAGATGGTCTTCTGTTTTGCTTTTCATTTTTTGTTTTGGTTTTTCTTTGATTGTTTTTTTTTCTGTCAATTATTTTGTGTGCTATGTTTGCTTTTTGTTTCCCCTTTGTTTAGTTTTTGCTGAGAAATAATATTTTTGAAAAGTCTCCAAATTCACAAAATTAGCTTGGCTTATATATATATTTTTTATTAAATTATGAACCATGAACCATAACTAGAGTGACAGCTGATTTTGATGACCATACGGTCTTTTCGTTGTCTCCCAACTTTTTGTATTAATTAGTGAAGTGTTGAAATTTGGTGTGAATAAATAAACCTGAACCTGAAAAAAAAAACAAAAAACAGTCGAGTCAAACTCAATTGCTAAAAAAATGGTATTGACGATAGCGACAAAAGAACAGTTAGAAGCCTACACCAGGTATGATACACAAGTCGCAGCTCGACTCAAAGACCCAAAAGTCCTGTTACAGACTCCTGGTCAATGCAACAGGGTAAATAAAGATGTAATTACTACTACAATTTTGCAAGCTATATTTTGCTTCTTAATGTTTGACATTTTAAAGCATTCACAAGATAGCATAGCAAATTTGCTAAAAATAAGTCATTTGGTGGTTCAAAACTTGAGAATTGCTCTAATTGAAATGTTCATGTCTTTGAAGCAGCTTTTCGTCTGACACTTGTCAAGAAGAATTGTCAGAATGAAGAGCACAGGAAAATGAGCAGCTATTTATCAGAAAAATCCGAGCTATTTATAGGAAAAAGCCCATCACAGCTCAGCTTCTATAAATAGCCGCTCCTATTCCTACGCTCTCCCAGTGATACCAGCATTGATGTTTTTACATCAGATCTGATGTTTTTGACTTGAAATCTGATGTTTGATGTTTTTGATGGAAACCTGATGTAATTTGTTTTCAGGAGCAACTCTTTTGATGAAAAGTTGATGTGAATTATGATAAAAAGGTTAGGCCTATAGAAAGCCAAATCCACCCTATTCAATTGGCAAACAATTTTCGAAATGAGGTGCTCTCAAAAACAAAAGGTTTTTACTCAATATTCTTCTGAGAAAAACGGTTGGAAGAGAGGTGATCTTTAACAGAAAAAAGGTCTTCATTCCAATTTTATCTCTGTTCATGGATGTTTCTGTTGGAAGTTTTCTCTAAAAATCTGGTGTCTTGAAGTGCCTTTGCTGGCATCACTATGCTCTTCTTTCTGACAATTTTTCTTGACAAGAGTCAGACGAAAAGCTACTTTGAAGACATGAACATTTTAATGAAGTAAAAATAAGTCATAGAAAAACATTACCTACAGTAGATTAACTTTCTCTGACACTAAATGATCAAAACAGTCAAAAATTGCCATTAAGCTTTTTAAGCCACCAACAGTTGAACATCCTTAATGTATGTTGTATAATAATGTTTGATTCCTGAACTGACAATGCATTGTTGTGCTGTGTGTCCTAGAAAAAGTTACTGGGTACGGATGCCACCCTATTTAACTTTTTTGATAGACCGTCTATTTACAGGGATGTTGCTTCAGTTTACTCTCAATGGTAATCAAATAAGATAAAATGTGGAAAAAAACTAGGAGCTTTTTTGCTAGAGTCAAATCAAATTTGAAATCATACTAACTTCTTCAACCCAATTTTCCAGAAGACATTTTCCTTTTGAATTACTGACTGGAATATCATTAAGACCATAATGTGTAGCCATGTTTCTACTCACACAAACTCTACTAAAATATTAGGAACCGGTACTGTATTAAAAATATCTGTAAGCAAAAGTCTTTCACTTCATTTTTTATTCTTGACCACCACAACAGTAAATGCACAAAAACACAAAAATAACACATACCGGCAGGAAAAAGAGGTAGCGACACAATGTCAGACATTAAGACATGCAGAGGATATTGAAGACAAAAAAGTGACTTTTATTTGCATGGTTGCTACACCTGTCACATCAGTTGAAGTATGCACATTGCACAATGTAGGCCTAATCAATCACACTCATCAACATACACATGCAGGCACACAAGATGTAAGTAAATCTAGTGCCGGAGTAGTTGTTCGAATAATTGAAAAAGAGGAAAGAAAGGGGACAGTAAACAGTGCAAGGCCAGGCACGGTTACATAGGTGGTTAATGGATGGCACAATCGACCCTAAACTACCTTTAGCTCAATGGAGCAAGGTGAGGAAAGACTTAATGTAGTAAGGATAAACATAAATTCTGGCCAGTTGGTCTAGCGGTAATGTGTTTGCCTCGGGAACGGGAGGTCTAAGGTTCAAGTCTTGATCCGGTCAAATCAGACACAGTGTTGCAAATAACTCACCATCGCTGCAACATTTTTTCGAAAGGAACTGTGTTGCCCAGGTGCAATGACGGGCCCAACCAACTGGCTACATGCTTCTGCATATCAGATATTACAGCAATTGTAAAGATTTAATTTGATATTTTTCTGCATGTCTAGAACTTTATTTGTCATCTGCACATTTTGACAGGTAAGGCAATCCTAACCTACTGTACCTCTATTAACTCCACAGTATATATTTTTGTTTATACTAGGCCTTCCAAATGAGTTATCAGTGCAGTGATGCACTAACAAAGCTCTACCAAAGTTTTCGACAATGTTTTACTGTTATTTGTTAAAAGGTGGTAGGGAAACCTTGACTCAGAAAACCAAAAAAAGATTTTTAATGCCCCAGATTTTTCAATTATTTATTTACTCTGTGGTATGATTTTGATTTATCTTTCTTAATATGCCCATTGCCAAATAAGACTACTATCGTTAACTCAGAACTACCAGAGTGCCATACTAGAGAAATAAAAAAAGGAGCTACTGTAAGTCCTCTGCCAAAGATGACAAAAAACTCAAAACTGGTAAATCAATAGCAGCGACAACGCTCAGGGCTAGCTTATCATAAACCTGTGGATATATACTACCTAGGGTGTAGTTAAGTATAAACCGTCAACTTTATTTCAGAATCTCTGTGACTCGTGTATGAGCGTGTGCATGCTCTTGCTCCTCTCATGCGTGCACTCATTAGAGTTAGGGCTAGGTCTGGGGAATAGCTTAGATTAGAGAGAAAGAGAGAACGCACACGCGCTCCTACACGAATCGCACAGCTGCCGAAAACAAAGTGACGACTCATACTTAATGACACCCTACTAGTTATACCATGAACCTGAGGATATATAGTTATATCATAAACCTGCTGCTATTGCAAATCAGAAATCCATAGATTGATTTATTGACAATGATATTGCAACAGACCCTGGACCAGAATATATCGATTAGGCTACACTCAGTGGTTCTTAAACCTGTTGAAGGTACCAAACCCCGCAAGTTTTATGTGGGCATTCATTGAACCCTTTGTTGAAAATTAAACTACTGTCAAATCAAATCTTTCATTATACTTGCTGTATTGCATCGAAGCATGTAACAAGTTGACGGGGCTCATCTCCGCGTGATTGAGCCTGGGCAACACATCTTCTTTCAAAAAATGTTGCAGCGGCGGCAAGTCGTTGGCAACACTGTGTTCGTTTTGACCAACCCAAGATTTGAGCCACAGACCTCCTGTTCTAGAGATGAACGCGTTACTGCTCGACCAACTGACCGGTTTTAAAATACACGATATCTTTTAATAAACTTCAGCCTAGAGCAAAGGTGTCCAAAGTTTTTGAGAGGTGGGCTGCATTATGTTTTGGCTTTAGCGAGCCTCACAATGCTTATAGA
The DNA here is from genome assembly GCA_963965965.1 of Trididemnum nubilum. Lineage (NCBI taxonomy): Eukaryota > Metazoa > Chordata > Ascidiacea > Aplousobranchia > Didemnidae > Trididemnum > Trididemnum nubilum. The sequence continues at coordinate 36,238,864 of OZ014489.1, forward strand.
ACATTTGGATGATTTTTATCGCGAATACTGCTTACATAAGTTTTCGCATTTTTCTATCAAATTAAATAATTCTTAAATGGTAATTCACCTTTAATAAAGTCAAACTTCATTTTGTGTTCACCAAAAATTTAAAGTTTGTTGAATTATAGTATGTGAAAGAACTTTTTATTACACAACAAAAACAACCCTATGCATTATTACACTGCACGATATCCAAGATTTTGCTGGAGGAGGGGTTTGAACCAAAATCCAACATTTTTCATGCCGAAGTTGTATAATATGCAGCATCCAATGTATTGTATAAACTGATGCATATTCGAAATGCATCATAATTGTAGTTACATTTTATTCACCAAGTTACCTTGGACGGGAGATAGCGAAGGGGCCTTTTGGTCTTCGAGTCAAGCTCCCACCAGCCCACCTGTCTACCACACACGGAGGACTGTGGAGGCTTCACACTGTCCCTTTAATTGCAGAACGTCAGGCAGGGAAGCTGTGAATCCCAATTTTTATAGTCTTTGGCTTGACCCAAACAGAAATTGAACCCATGTCTATTGTTTCAGTAGCAGACACTCTATCTACTTGACCACTAATCGGTAAACAACATAGATGACATCTGGGAGCAAAGTCCTCTCCCACTAAGCAATTTTGCAATTTATAGAAAAATAAGCCATTTTTGAGCTATACGAAAGAAAATTTGCACTTTTTTAAAGCAACTTCAAAAAGACTCGCATTGCTAAGTCAATTCATTTCTAAGCTTCCAATCAGCCCTGCACGCCTGTTCCCCAACAGATGCACTACTGATCACATCTTGGACGAAATAAGAGGTTTACACTGATACAGTTGCTGTGACTGTTCATTTAGAAATGCAAACAGCATGGTGACAAAAATACAAACAATAAAAAAATAGCTACACTACAGCTTACATAGAGGCCAACGTAATGCAAATTTACTGCTTTTTAACTTGTAGTTGTGTTATTAACCAAATAACATTCACGAATAATTACTGTATTTGAAATTAATGTTTAGAAAACCATTGTCAACAAATTTGACAAAACAATTTTTTGGTGAAAATCCTCCAAGAATCATAAGAAACTTATAGTAAATCTCTAGCCTAGTCGCGGGCTGCACTATGGGCTGCCCTGGCCTAAAGTGAACTATTCATCTGTTGCATATCGTATCTGCGGTGTGCATCAATTAACGTGCTTGGTTTTAAAGGGCATTGTGATTGCAAAGTATTAATCTCCATTGAACCCCTGCTACTGACTAATCAAACCCCTGGGGTTTGATTGAGCCCAGTTTAAGAACCACTGTTACTGTATTTTTGATGAGTGTGCAGCAGACATACTGTAAATGCCGGTATTACTTTTACAGTGATACGGATAGGTTCATGTAAGGCAGGGGTCGCCAACCTTTTGAACTAGTGGGCTACATTCAGTCCTAACAAGGTTCCAGTGGGCCACCACCATTCAAGTGGACCAAAAGAGAAAGGTCTTCGCTAGAAATTCAGGCCTTTTTTCAGCCGAATTGATGGCAAAGACCAAAAAAAGAAGCAAAAAACAAAAAGGTTTGCCAGAAATTAAGGCCTTTTTTTGAAAGAATCGGTGGTGAAGACCACAAAAAAGGTTTTCGCCAGGGGATGAGAATCATTTTGGCGGTTTATTGGTGCATATATATCATTAAAAAAAGGTCGCGGGCCGGAAGACAATTTAAGTTTGCAGGCCGGGTAAAATGCCGCATTTGGCCCCTGGGCGGTAGGTTGCTGACCCCTAATGTACGGGATGATGTATGGCAACAAGGTCTACGCGTAGCCCTCAACAGACAGTCATTTTGTGAGATTGTGACTACGTACCAGTACTGGTATAGCCTAAATAAGCATCGTTGATCCCGCCAATTAAGCAGCTTAAACTATCCTACTGTAATAACGAAATCCTGTGTCTGATAACTCTGACTTTCAGTAAAGAGCCGACCCTACTAATAAAATATAGGATCATCTAATCAATGCCTGCCGACTTAGCTAATATTGGCTTTTTTGAACAGTTGAACTCTTGACCTTGAGGAGTTTCAAGCAATCATTGAAATAACATGCTTGTCTATTCTCACTATTTAGGCCCAATTAGAGCGTCATGCAACCTATCGGTTTCTATAACATCCAGTGTTTCCAAAAAAAGAGTAATTTTATTGTGATGTTTCGACGTTTGTTCGCGGAGTGGGGTCGAGGACACAACGTTCGAGGCCAAGAACCCAAAAAAATCCGAGGTCAAGAACCGAATTTTCGAGGACAGACTCTCTCAAGGTCAAGGTTAGGAATGGTTGAGGCCAAGAACCATGGACAAAATTTTTCTAAATTTTGGTGGGCAAATGTTCCTTAATTTTTAACGCAAAAGTGTTTAAAACATTACGTATTGTTAAGTTTTTGATGATAATTTGAAAATACAAGTTTTTAAAAATAACTAGATGGGAGTTTGCTGAGGAGCAACTCTTTTGAATGACCGAGACAAAAATCTACAGATTTCATAAAAGATTGAATTTGGAGGGTCCATTTAGGATGCTTCCGGCTACATGAGAGCACAAAATATGTCAAAAATATTTGCTTTTTAAACTTTACTGATATCAAAAAAACTTGTACCTTAGCTTATACTGTTCAAAAAATTATTTATTGGGGAGTCCATTTGGGGTCCCCGGGGAGGGTGGTGCCCCCGAACTATGTCCAAATATTTGTAAGCTAAATATCTCCCAATATCAAAAAAATTGGCTCCCTACTTTAAGCCTTTTGAAAAATTCCTTTTTGGTGGTCCATTTGGGGGCTCCATGGGAGTGGTTCCCCTAAATTATTCAAAAATGTTTGTCTGTGAAATGTCTATTGATATCAAAAAATTGATTTTTGGGGGTCCAATTGGGAGGGTTGCCGAGGTTGGTGGTATTCCCAAGCTATGTCAATTATTTGTCTTCTAAATATCTGCTGATATAAAAAAAAAACTGGCACCCTACGTTAAGCCATTCAAAAAATTGATTTTGGGGGGTCCCCGATGGCGTGGCACCCTCAATCCGTGTAAAAATATTTGTCCGTTAGATAAAAAAAAAACAGGCACCCTAGCTTGAGCTGTTAAAAAAATTGATTTTTTGGGGCCCCGTTTTCGGGGGAGTGTTCAAAAAAAATTCGGGAGAAAAAATTGCGTTTGCAGCTTAACAACTTTACTCAAAAATTAGATTTGCATGTTTTGTGGTTTAGGATAAGAAAAGCGTACAAGGTTTGAGAAGAAAAAAGGAAAAAAAAACTCATCGCTGCCGAAAGTGGGTTGGTAGGGATGAAAGGGCATCTTAAGACATATCACCATGTGAAATATTCTTTGCCGAACTTAAGCCGTTTTTGAAAGAGACAGCTTTTCACGCTTAACTTTCGGGGCGGTTTTTGGTCCTAAAACCAAAGTCACATGACCAGTGGCGGATCTAGAAAATTTTGGTGGGAGGGATTTTTAGCACAAAACTTCAAAAATTCGGATGCCTTCACCGAAATTGAGAGTGATTTTTCGGCCGTATTTGGAAATTCAAACGTTTTTTTCACCCAAAATCAGGTGGTCTTCAAAAAAAAAAAAAGGTCTTCACCGAAATTGAGAGTGATTTTTCGGCCGAAATCGGAAATTCAAACGTTTTTTTCGCCCAAAATCAGGTGGTCTCCAAAAAAAAAAACAAATAAAAAAAAAAAAAAAAGGTCTTCACCGAAATTGAGAGTGATTTTTCGGCCGAAATCGGAAATTCAAACGTTTTTTTCGCCCAAAATCAGGTGGTCTCCAAAAAAATAAAAAAAAAAAAGGTCTTCACAGGAATTGAGAGTGAGTTTTCGGCCGGATTCGTTAAGTTTGGGCTGGTGGGGGGGAAGCATCCCGAAATGGAGCCGAATTATTCAAAATAGAGGCTGATTTTTCGGCCAAAATCGTTACTTTTAGGCTGGTGGGGGGGATGCATCCTCCCCATCCCCCCCCCTAAATCCGCCACTGCACATGACTATAATTGCCTCGAAATTTGATACAAATTTCAGAGGTGGGGTCGAGGACACAAGGCTCGAGGCGAAGGCCAAGGACACGGACCATGGCCAAGAAATCCGAGGCCATGGACCGACTTCCCGAGGACAGACCCTCTTGATGCCAAGAACAGGTGGAATGCTCGACGCCAAGGCCAAGGACACAACGCGCAAGACGTGTTCTACAAAAAAAAGGTCTTTGGGCAGAAAATTGTAAATTTTCCGTGAAATTTCAGACGAAGAAAAAAAAGGTCATGACCTGGGTTCATTTTTAACAGATCAAAAAATAGTGCTCTCCTCCGCCGAAGACAGGGCATTTTTGAGGACTTGAAAGTTTCGAGACCAAGGCCAAAGACTTATCCTTCGAGGCAAGGAACTTCAATGACATATTGTTAAATAAAATGAATCACTATGGTATCAGAGGAAATGCAAATAACCTATTTGGTTCTTTTTTAGCAAACAGAAAACAATACGTATTTTAAAATCATACTCAATCTAACTACAGGTACATCAAATGCGGTGTTCCTCAAGGCTCGGTTCTTGGTCCTCTGCTCTTTACAATATATATCAATGACATAAGTAGTTCCACTAATTCTGCTCCTAGGCTGTATGCTGATGACACATGTCTTATTTTACAAGATGATAACATATCCAACTTAAAATACAAGATAAAAGGAGAAATTAATGCGGTGAACAAATGGATGATTGCCAATAAATTAACTTTAAACATGTATAAGTCCAATGTCATTATTATAAACTCAAACAAAAACGGCAAGTGGTCTAAAAACTGTTATAATGAAGTTCTACCGATCATGATAGTGAAAAATGCTAAATATTTGGGTGTTACTTTTGACGAATCTCTTTCTTTTGATTGTCGTATCAAAAACTTGATAAAAAGGTTATCGCGATCAGTTGGAATTCTAGCGAAAGTAAAACCGTTTTTAAACACTAAGGCTTTATTAAATTTATATTATGCTATTTTTCACTCGCATCTGCAATATGGTTTAATTACTTGGAGCTCAACTTTTAAAAGTTATTTTAAAAAATTAAGTACTTTACAAAATAAAGCTGTCAAAATTGTTGGAGGAGGTAAATATTATGATCGAGCAACACAATTTTATGCAAAATTGCGCATCCTTAAATTAGTTGATATGGTCTTTTTTGAAAAAGCATTGTTTGTGTTTAAATTTAAAATGAAAATGCTACCAGATCAATTTAACAACTATCTCACTGAAGCGAGTCATGTATACGAAAAGTTTACCAGAGCATCCTACCAAAACAATTATTTTATTCCTCTTTTGAATACGTCAAAAGCTCAAAGATCTATAAAATATCAAGGTCCTCTGATTTGGAACGCATTGGATGCCGATTTAAAAACATGTAAGACATTGCAATCTTTCAAAGCAAACCTTAAAAACTTACTCTTGCAAAAATATGATCAAGAAACATAAGCTTAAATATTACCACTATTGTTTTTAGTTATTTTTTTACTTTTTTTTTTTTTAACAATAAGAGATTCCTGCTTCTCCCCTTCTCCCTCTTTCTTCCCTTCTCCTCTCCACCGCTATTGTTTGTTTGTTGGTGTGTTCTCAAAAAAAAAAAAAAAAGATTAGATATTACTGAACAAAAAGTAAAGCTTCAATTACAATAGGTGGCTGCAGACACGAAGACAAAATCAGTCCCTTCGCAGTCTCCTTGTGCCTGTTTTGCCATAATTTTTACGTTGCTCTGATTTATGCTGAATGTGTTTAATTTATTTTCATTTGCATTACTTTGTGAGTTTGTGCTGTTTATTTATAACAGGTAACAAAATACAATAAAGTTCAGTTCAGTTTAAAATGTGTCCTCGAGGCCAAGGACGTCCTTGAGGACTCCACCTCTGACAAATATGTAACTCATTAATCTCAAACTTCTGTCAAAATTTCTAGCAGCTAGACCATAGTCACTTGGGCTAGACCTAACTGTTCTCGAGTTATTAGCAAAAATCTGAAACTTCGCACGTTAGTTGGAAAATGGCTGAGTAAAAATAAAGGAATACGCGACGCGAGCGTTGATCGTTCCAATAATGAATGCCATTTTGAAGTTTTACACCTTTGCAGCTGATGTTGAATATGTACCGTTGCGGTATCGTGGTAGCGAAACAAGGCCAGCCCATAACCCGTGAATGGGAATATAGCTATATTAATAAGGGGAAAATGGTTAATTTTAATGCCTTAACTTCATCAGTTAGTGCACCGGTGCAAAAGTCCATTGATTATCGATCCACACTTTTTAGCAGTTTTCTAAACGAAAACCATACTGTTCGGTTTAACGATTTTTTTTACGGAGTGTTTTTTTAACATTATCACCTAAAAACTAAGGTATTGCAAATGCAGTAAATTTATGCTTTGAAAATGAATTGAAGTACCGTACCAGGTATATTTGTAAGCTCAAGTTTTTGGCATTAGAGAAATGAGATTCTGTGGCAGGGGCAAATTTCTCCTGCCCAACGTTGAATAATATAAGTGTTTTTTTTTTTTGTTTTTTTTCGGAAAAAATAGCAATTTTTGTGACTTTAAAGATGATTAAACACTTAAATTTTCAAAGCAGTTTAAAAAGAAAATATCATAAACAGTAAGTTAGAAAAACTTTAATTTTCCCACAATTTTCCAACTTTAATTTTAAGCAGGCCCGGCGCTATGTGGCGCTATTTCGGGGCCGTGCCTCCCCAAATCACTGCTTGTGCCCCCGAGCGAGGATTGTGCTTTGAAAGAAAGTAACAGGCCCGGTGCTACCGGAGTGCATTTTGGAGTTTGTGCCCCCCTCCAAGTATTCGTAAAGTTTCGTTTCAGGACGAAAAATTAAGGACAAAAAATGCCAAGACTAAACGAAGATTTCGCGCCAAAGACCTGTTTTTTTGTATGTGATCTTCACCCCTGAGTTGGTGAGCAAGAAGCGAGATCTGCACCATTAGATTCCGCTGCGCCCCGCCAGGCAATAAACGTGCCCCCTTCCCCTCCGAGTGAGGCTTGTGCCCCGAAAAAAGTAAACGGCCAGAATGAAGACTTATTTTGGTCTTCCCTTCCGAAAATGAGGGTAAAATTGATCTGTGCCCCCCAAAATATTTGTTCTGCCCCCCTCCCCAGTTACGCTACTCTGGAGTCGGGCCTGATTTTGAGCCAATCTTTTCTTTACATTTCATTGTGCGTGATGTCTTTTTCACTTTTAATATCTGTTAATAAATGATCTCAACCTAACGTTTAGACCGCCAAACGACACTTTGTTTTAACATAAGGTATTTAATTTCAAAAAATAGCCTGAGAATCCCAGCAGGGTCGCATATTAAGGAGAAAGCCATTGGAGACATTTGCCCCGGGCCCCCCTTTAAAGGGTCCACTATTGTCGAAACGGAAAATAATACACCAATAATTTTATCTAAAAATGCCAAATTTTTTTCCTGAAGCTTCGCCTCTTCATCTTACATTGCCGTGGTGTAAAAAAATTTTTAAGTGCAGCGCGCATCTTTCCAGACCAGAGATGGAAACCAGTCGGGTCGACTGGCATTGGTCGGGTTGAGGTTCTTCGACCGGTCGGTCAAGCCGGTTGAAACACCGGTCAAATTCTCCTTTCTTGCAACCAAAAGACATCTAAGCCATAACCAAAATATACATGCTGTATATATTTATTATAAACAAAATTTTTTATAAAAAAAACAGTATTAACAAACCAAACCTTTTGAAAACACTTGTTGAATGGTTTCAAACTGTGACTAATATGCTGTAACCATTAAGACATGCACATCCAGAGGCGTAAGGGGATTGTGCCATACCCCTCTCCTTGGGCCACAGCACAAAGCAAAAAAGTGCAAAATATACGTTAAAACCGCGTAATTAGATTATAATAAAGCATGACTGTGGAAGAGGCTTACGCTTCCTGGCATTTTAGCATTATTTTAATCAGCTTGAGAGTAGAAGTGGCGCAGATTTCAGATTTTTTACATGTAGATCTTGCCGCTTTGAAAAGCTTTTTCCAACTTAAATTTACCACACTGTACACGGGGCAAGAAAGAGATAGCTCTAATTTTTTGACATCCAACTAGTCATAGCTTGTTCTGAAGTAGTTTATCTACAAATTGCTGGGGCACGAATATTTTTTAGCCAATGTCATATTTCAAATATTTTCTAGCCAATGTCATAACAGTTTAGTGTTTGCTGCTCGGCAAATTGCAAATAATCTGTCAAAGATAGCGAAAAAATTTTCACTTTTTTTCTCGGCCTTACTCATAATATTATTAAAAAGAACGACTAATAAGTTAGCTTATGCTATCCAGTTCTTTTTATACTTATTTTGTGAACGTTTTGCGCTGCTCAAAACAGGTCTTTCAAACCGAGTTTAGCCTAAAAAGGTCTTAAAATTGAATGATTTTAGCAAAAAACGCAAAACTTTTTTTGCGTTTTTCAAACTCCAGTCCGTAGTCACAAAATTTAACACCTCACCCAAGGACCCCTCGTTATGAAAATTTTTCGTTAGACGCATTGAACAGTGAACAAAAACCTTCTGTACAAAACCGATCGACCGGGCCGGTCAAAAACCGGTCGACCGGTCGGTCAACCGGCGTACATTTTGAAATTTACCCGTCGGGTCGGGTCGAGAAAATCCTATCCAGTTCCATCTTTGCTCCAGACATTCGAACGACTATTATAACTTGCAGTAGTTATATTTAACTTCTCATTTAGGTTCTTAATTATTCTTCATGCAGCAGTTTTGTGATCCAATAGCTTGCGATTTGGGATTCCTAGCAGCGATTTCCATTTCCAACACACAAATTATTCGGTGGATGTGGTTTTGCCCCACCGCTTGCCAGTGATTAGAGTTGTTCTTTTTTATCTCAAAACATATTCTTCGCTCTCACGTGGTTTAAGCGCAAGTTGTCGTTCTCACGATACGTTTTGAGTCGAGGGGATAGAGCATCTGCTACTGAAGCGGTAGACTCGGATTCGATTCCCAGTCGGGTCGTACCAAAGACTATAAAAATTGGTATTCACAGCTTTCCTGCTTGACGTACTGCAACTAACCTTATTTGTACGCGAATGGAGGCAAATTTGCCTCCCCTCTTAGTTATTTTAATATAGCTCCTAAACTAAAAAAAAAGTTTTGCTTTGATGCACCCTGACCTTGAATCAAATTCAATAACACACATTCTCAAAAAGTTAAGGGTCAGCCAGATAACTGGAAGGGTCATCATTTTTGTTTTTGTCAGAGGCACCTAAGAAGTTTTGCATGAAGCAGAAATTTTCTAAAGTATTAGCAGAAATAAAAGCAACAATTTTCTACAAGGCTTTTTGACCCCCATTCTCCGATTAGAGTTTTCACACAATGGCATTTAAAATAAGTTTCAGAATGACTTGGCTTAGTTGGCTATCACATTGTATTATTTTTCAAATAAAGAAAGGAAACAACGAATTGACAGACTAGAACTTTATGCTGTCTTTTGTTTGGTTATTTTACTTTTTTTAGAGTACATACCTTATGACACGACTTCTCAGCAAAAGACCAGCTTTTACCAGGTCTGGTAAAAGTCGATAGAATGTATTATCTATTATAATAATGATAATTGTAATTTAAATTACCAACAAATTTGTAATTTGTTTTGATTACAAATTTATTACAAGTAAATTACAAATTTATTTGTAATTTAAATTACAAATACGTATTTGAAATACAAAATACTGTATTTTGTATTTGTATTTAAATACCTTGATTTTTAAGTATTTTGAGTTGCCTATGATGTTCAGAGGTGGACAAAGTAGTCGAAAAATCTACTTAAGTAGAAGTATTGTTTCTTACTCAAAAATACCTTTCAAGTAAAAGTAGAAGTATGGCGAAGCATTTCCACTTAAGTAAAAGTAGGAAAGTAGTCAAAATTAATTCTACTTAAGTAATGAAAGTAGAAAGTAATTTCGAATTTCACGTGTTTGTTTATTCTTCGAAGGTTTGCTGTTGTGACGCTTACGATCAGTGTTCAAGCAAAGCCATACTTACGGTAGCATATCAAAAAATCAAAGTTTTATGATTTTCCTGAAATTACACTGAAGCGTGTTACGAATACGATGTAGTAGGGTGTGGCGTGTCGAAAGGGAGCGCGCTCCGATTGCGGTTAACCGGCTCGGTTGTACAACCTCGAGTGAGCTATGATCTGTTGACTTATAAGGCTATCGGTTCCAATTATCTTTCATTTGTGGTTACTTCCATGCTAGTTTTCCACATCGCCACTGGATGAAGCAGGAACTGCGACAAGGGACTCTGGGCTCATCTCCGCGCCTGGACAACACAGCTTGAGAAGAAATGTCGCAGCGATGGCGAGTCGTTAGCAACACTGTTCGTTAACCGGCTAGGGAATTGAACCCCAGACGGGCAGCAGCAAACGCAACGCCGTTAACCGCTGATCTTTTTCGTATGAACCAGGAGTAATGCGCATGTCTAGTTTGTCTACTGTACCATGCTAATCAGGGTTCGGTATGCTTTTTTTTTTAGTGAGACTGAGTCAACATCTGGTATTTGATGCTACGCAAAAACACACTACCCTAGATGACCTGTAAATGAATCGTCGTAACTATTCAATAAGTTTCGTAGTACTGTACAGTAAAACAAACTCGATACGTACTTATTGTACACGTTGTGAGGTGGAATAATGTACACTACCTAACGGTCAAGTTCAACAATCCATTTAAACTTTAATTGGATCAAACGTGCTATGTACAATATGAAGTTAGCCAATCAGCAGGTCACCACAGATTCGTAACATCTAATTCGTACAAATCTTCACCCGGGTATACGATATACCAATTGGTATGCGAAACGGTAATCATGGTACTCGGTATACAGAGAGTATACGAAACAAAACTGCGATCTCCAAAAAAAAAAAAAAAAACAAAGAAAATGGTCTCCACTTACATTCGGGCTAGATTTGGTCCAATTTCACCCAAATCTAAGCATGAAAAATCGGATCTACAAAAAAAGTCTACACCGCTTACACGGGCTGGAATTTTTTGTGGAGTATACAAAGTTTTCGAAAATCGCAAAAGGTATACCACGTAAAAAAAGGTTGAAGAGCACTGATCTAAACAATGCATTACTCTGCTCGGATGGCTAATTGTATAGCTCGCATGCTTCTAGAGCGGTAAATGACAGTCACGCAAATGACAGTAGGTTGCTTAGATCATAGCCGTAGAAGGCGGGGGGGCAGGGGGGCGGTCGCCCCCCCCATTCAGTTCAAAACGTCGAAAATTCGGGCGAATAGTCTATTTATTTGGGCAAATATTCTGTTTATTTGGGCACACCATTGGCAATAAACTGTCTCAGTTTCAGTGAAGACCTTTTTTTTGGAAAACACCTCATTTTGGACAGAAAAACCGTTCAAATTTCAGTGACGACCTTTTTTTTTTGGAGGACACCTTAATTCGGGCAGAAAAAATCGTCTCAATTTTGACAGAGAAACGCAATGCATTAAGTCATTTTTTGGGCAAAAGTTTGGTGCCCCCCCAAATCATTTTGAGCTCCTACGGCCATGGCTTAGATAGTTTAAATACAGGCTAGTCTAAATCTTATAATTTATCAATCCTGGTACTACGGTAGTAGCCCAAACGCTTGCTGGTATATACTGGCAGCTATCGGCCTAAGTGAAGGCTTTCAACTACCGGTATCTATCTGCAATACTTCTTTGGAAAACCTAACAAACAATAAAGTACACAATAATACTGCGCCCACCTAAAACAAAGAAATTCCAGAAAACCTTGCCAAACCTCAAAATTGCGGCTCATTACCGGTACATAGACTGTAATCACAGCGTACCAGACTTCTGTTTCGCGTCCTGCACGAACTTGTTTTCGATAAGCAGAGTTGCCAGATATAATGAGACAAACAAAAAAACTTCAAATCGTGGTCATTGGTCAAATCATCATCAAAAAGGATTGGTTAGGTGTTTACTTCTACTTTACATAAAAGTCATTACTACTCAAGTAGCGTTACTTCGAGAGGATTTTACTTGAAGTAAAAGTAGAAGTATCAGAAATGAAAAATACTTAAGTAAGTCGCTCGTTACCGCAAATACTACTTAAGTAGTCTACTTAAGTAGAACTACTTCGTTACTGACCACCTCTGATGATGTTATAAGATCTTATCTCACAACCCGTAAACAATTTGTAAATGGAAACAGCTATTCATCATCGTTCTTAAATATAAACATTGGAGTACTCAAGACAGTGTACTAGGCCCAATTCTTTTTCTCATTTATATCAATGACTTATCTAATTGTTCCAACTTTAAGACAACGTTGTATGCAGATGACAGTGTTTTGACTTTGTCCAATAAAAATGTAAATTGTTTGCAAACTATGTTAAATTTCGAATTACCAAAAATAAATGCTTGGCTCAAATCAAATCAATTGTCACTAAATGTTAATAAAACCAATTTTTTATTCTTTACTAAAACCAAAGAAAAAATCTTTCCACAAATAAACGATTATAAAATAAAATAGGCCAATTGCGTAAAATATTTAGGAGTATTTCTTGATGACAA